>OX608073.1:174033759-174633759 GCA_951509635.1 Eupeodes luniger | reverse complement strand
CTAAAACAAAATTATACTAAATTACATACAATTTTGAAAAAAAAACAACTTTATTTAAAAACTAGCTGCGCCACGAACTTTGACTATTAATGGATGAGATTAAAAGAGTCCAATCGACTTCGAATCATCTTCATTGCAGGATTTGTTGCAATACCGCTTCGTTTTGATTTGTTGCTGAAAAAAAAACAATTAGTGCTTTCAAAGTTTGTGGTTTATGTTACTTACTTTGAAGTGGTCTTGGCATTATGAGTTTTCTGGTCAATGAACGTGCAATGAAATTGTAGCAAATTGATTGGTTTTGAATTGTACCAATCCCGGAATAGTGCTCGTAAGTCGATCCTTTGATTAAAAATGTGTGGCAAGTCGTTTGTGACATTCTTATGCGAGGCAAATTCCAAAATCCTAATCGGACCATGTCACAAGTGCAAGTGTAGGGGTATTCCTGTGTCGACGGTCTTCTATGTGAGTCCAGTTAGTTGTGTTCAGAATGCACTTAGTTTTGGTGATTCAATAGGCATTATGTATTCATGGAATTCAGATTTTATTTTTCCAGTCTATAAGTTTACCACCATTTCTGGAAATTTTAAAATAGTACATACGAAAATGATGAGATTTTCAATATTCAGAAGACTTACTTCCGACTTCCGATTCCCGTCATTTAGAAGGTTGCTTCTAAGTCGACTTTCAGTTCCTCATTTACTTGGTATGTGTCGGCGTAAGCGGCCGCAGTAGCCGCTGTCTCGGTCAGTTCAGCGTCCCCGCTATCATTTTCTGAGACAGTTGCACTCTATGAAACCAGAAAATGTTGCTTTAATTGCAGCTGCAAGTCTTTTTTTTTGGTCGGCTTGCAGCATCATATTTCTTGGCGGCTGATGAATAGGCGGAGGACGTTTTGGAAATACTAAAGAACAATAGAATTTAAAATATCCATTACATTACTCGTAAGTAAATGAATTAATTAACCTGATTTGCCTGCATAGGTACTCAGCCGTTGCTGTTGCT
This sequence comes from Eupeodes luniger, assembly GCA_951509635.1. Classification (NCBI taxonomy): domain Eukaryota; kingdom Metazoa; phylum Arthropoda; class Insecta; order Diptera; family Syrphidae; genus Eupeodes; species Eupeodes luniger. The sequence goes on along the minus strand of OX608073.1, from coordinate 174,632,757 downwards.
GCTGTTTAGTCGTTCCAAAACTAGGCGGTCGACTATTAATGTCGAAGCTTTCGTTTGTAAAATTGACTTGAATCTCACAAAGTAACACAAAGTCGATGGCATAGCTGAGGATGTTCGCTAATTTGGAATTGAATTCGTAGCTTTGGTGGGGTTGTTGCTGCTGGTGTTGTTGCATTACAAGCATCTGACTATTTGCAGCGACGGTGACACCTCCGCCGTCAACACCTGCGGCAGCTATGACCGTTGAGATGTACACACAAATACAATGGGCAGCGCCTATCGTTAAAAACATTTAGGGGGAAAACAATGTGAGGTGAACTCAGCCGTTCAAAAAAGCGATCCGTTGAATTCAAAAATTAAAAAATTATTGCAATATTTTAAGAAAAATTAATTATGCAACTTCTTTTCAGTGAAAACTGTGCTAAAAATAATATTTGCCTTCTTTTGGCATACAAATTCTGTGATTTTTATGAAAAGTTTCGCTAAAAACAAAAAAATCATCCAGAAAGTATAGGCGCACCATAGAACTGCAATGCGAACGTGGCCTAATTTGAGTTTAACCCAGTTTTGACAGATTAACAGCGAGGTGAGAATTTTGACAATTCTACGAAAATGAAAAAAAAATATAATGTTTTTGATTGCGATCAACGAGAAGTCTAGACTGCAGACAATAAATATAAATTCGAATTAATCAGAATTAATAATCTTTTTGAAGCGGTTTTTCTCTCTTTACAGGTAAGTTGGTTTTTAAATATATCTTAACATAATCATTCTTTCTTTGTAGATATAAAAATTATGTTTAAGTTCTGGCAAATTAATAGGTATTCTCGTGAAAAATGTTTCGAGTTTTAGTTGGGTTGTGCACTGGCAGTAAGTAGAGTGGTGTTTTGTGAGCCACAGTAGCTGCTTCGTCGGCATATTCGTTTCCTTGAATTCCTGTGTGATCGGGGGTCCACATTACTTTTAGGTTTGTTGGTGAACGAATGAGAATGTCTAATTTGTTGTTATAATGTATTTTCCCTTTCTTTTTTAGAGAAGTTTTGGCTGCTTCCAATATAGCATGAGCCTCTGCCTTGAAAACTTGAAAATAGAAGCTTGTTCGCATAGTAGACCCGTGCTAATAAGCAATCCATTCTCTTAGACAACAGCGAATGAGACACTTTCGTTTATTTTTGACCCGCCGGTGAAAATAAAAGACGTAGATAGCACGGAAGTATCTGTTGTCAGTAATACCTTTTCTATTGAAGTTAAGGTCTAGGATAAAAGAAGACTTTGATTGTCCAAGGTGGATGCAAGGCCTTATATTTGGAGAATTGTCTCAATGGAAGTTTCAATTAAGTTGCAACTAAATTTAAGTGGTTCGAAGTTCTTAATTGGTTTGTTTTTTCTCATTTCCACGTTATTTTAGGCCAACGCAAGCTGAAATTCTGAACCATTGCCGATATATAGTAAGGAAGCTGTTTTACGAAGAAATATCAAGGATAAACCCTATCAAAGCACTGCGCTACTTACAAACGCATATATCTGAAGTTATTAACCATTCCGATCCAGTGCAGTTAAATAATGTAAGCTAATTAAAATTAATCTAAATTTCTATGACAGCATAAAGTTTAAAATTTGTATTTAGTTTCATAAACTCGCCGCATTTTTGTTCAGACCAGAAGATCCAGTATCCGTAGGACAGTTGACTTTAGCTACATTGTCTATTGAAAACCAAAACCTGGAATCTAAAGGTAAAATATTTTGAATCTACTTAAATTATTCAATTAACTTTCACAAAATTACTATAGCAGAGGAGAATGAAAATGAAAACGATTTCAACAAAGAATCTTATGATTCCAGTTCATCTTTATCCGATAGTTCGTTATACAATTTATATAAAAAGAGCGGTGGAAAACTTGCCAAACAAGACTAGCTATTCGAAAAAAGAAGCCGTAGAGCATTTTTATTCAACAAGCTTTCTCAATTGATGCCAACGAATATAGTTCAACCAAAAGGGAATTTAAGTGATTTTATTTTGACATAACTTTAAATTGCTTTTATTTTATTAACTTTTCTCAAAAAGAATTAAAGTGTATAAGTAAATTTAGGCGATGCGCCTGACGAATTTTTTGATTAAAGTTGAGAGTAATTTAATTTATTATTTTTGATGTTGTGTTGTTTCAAATAACCTTATTTTATTTTTGATGTTTATAACAATTGTAATATTGTACCTAATGTAAATGAATACAAAAATGAAAAAAATTGTTTCAAACCTATTTTATTGCATATTGCAAGAAACTTAAATCATAAAATAAAACTTTGTTTTTTTTTATATATTATAGGATTAGTAAAATTTTGTTCAAAGTTTGGTTAGTAAAAAATGTATGTATCTATTAAAAAAAATATTTGTACATTTGAAAACTTTTGAAGATTGATAAAATGCAGATACATGACATTTTAATAAATTAATAAATAAAAATATGATTTGTATTACCAATGAGTTCTTGTTGCTGTTTTGATTATTTTAAATAAATTATCATAGTAAAACTAAATAATTTAATGTTTTTTAAATACTTGGCAATTTTAAGTCAATTTTTGTGTGTAAATAATGTTTTTTTTTTTTTGAAGGAAGATAGAAAAACTTTGATTTCAGCTTATATGTACATGCAAACATTTCGAAAAACATTTGCCATAATATGTTTTGTAGGAATTCCAAATTCTTAGACACATAAATAAGAAGTAATGAACTTACTCTAGTGGATATTGCTCAACAATGTGCGCACCGAACACGCTGCTGTTATTATTACTTGCAATAAGAAATAAAAAGACGTATAATTTAATAATTGGCCTGAGAAGATCAAGGTGGGTAACCCCAAAAAGAAGTGTTTTTCTTTGCAAAGTAGGTACATTTATTATTTTTTTTTAATTACTCAAAAGTTAAGAATTTACATTTCAACATTCAGTTTTCCTTTTTAAATAAATATACATAACAGCATTGAATTAAAAAAATTATACTAAATTGCATACATTTTTGAAAATAAAATTACAACTTTAAAGCATGTCGACAATTCAACAGACCGAAAGAGTCAAAACGACTTCGAATCATCTTCGTTCCAGGGTTTTTGCAATACATCTTCGTGTTGATTTGTTGCTGAAAAAAAAAACAATGAGTGCTTTCAAAATTTGTTGTTTATGTTAAACTTACTTTAAAGTTATCTTGCCATAATGAGTTCAAATCCAGCCAATTATAGGGGGATCACTTTGTTGAACTCGGCGCTAAAAGCTTATACAACATTATTATACAAAAGACTCGAAGAGTGGGTTTCCGTGAACGAAAAACTCAGCGAGTTTCAAGCTGGCTTCCGCTCTGGTTACTCTACTGTCGATAACATTTTCATCTTAACTTCAATGGCGCAAATGAAAATAGACCATAATATAAAGCTCTATACTTTCTTTGTCGATTTTAGGGCTGCATTTGACATGATAAATCGAAATGCAATGTTCTACAAGCTGTACAATTTAGGAATATCTTCAAAATTCGTACGTGCATTAATAAAACTATATCAGCAAACAACAGCAAATATAGGCAATGGTAAAGACCGATCAGAAAGACTGATCGCAAACCGAGGTGTTAAACAAGGCTGCAACCTCAGCCCCTTACTGTTCGCACTCTTTCTCGATGACCTTGTGGAGTGGCTTACATGTGGGGTTGGTATTGACAACACAAAGGTAAAGGTTATCATGTACGCGGATGACATAGTCATTCTTGCCGAATCACCATCTTCATTGCAACTGATGATAAACAAGCTCTATCAGTATTGCTTAATATGGGGTCTGGAGGTAAATGTGGAAAAATCAAAGGTTATGATTTTCCAAAAAGGGTCCGGAAGAATTGCAAGCGGTGAAAATTGGAAATATGGCGAACGTAAGCTAGAAGTAGTAAAAAAATATACCTATCTCGGAATGGAATTATCGTTCAATTTAAAAATGGAAAACCACCTAAAAAATAAAGTAGATAAGGCGAAATCAGCAATATGCCAGAATTGGAAAAAAATTTTCAGCAACAATTTAATAACTATCAGCTCCAAATATAGTGTATTTAATGCTACAGCCAAATCTATTATGTTCTATGGTGCACAATGTTGGGGATAGAACGACACGAGGAAACTGAAAGTCTGCTGCGGTTCTTTCTAAGGAAAATCTTTTACCTTCCATTAAACACGCCAAAATACATGTATCACCTGGAGTCGGGGTTGCCAACAATGTTTATTTCTGCTCTTAAACTACATGCAGATTATCTATTAAGGGTGATAAATATGGAAGAATCAAGACTTCCGAAGAAGATTCTTAAGTATGCACTAAAAAAGAAAACTCTCTTCGTCAAAAATTGGGTTAAACTTGCCGGAAACTGTGGAATAACGATTAACTTGTCAGAAGCTAACTCAAACCAGTGGAAAAAGATCTTTTATGAAATAATCCAGCTGACTGATGAAAATGAAAGATATGCCTTTATCGAAAAAGCTCGCAGTTCAACAGAGCGAAAGTATTATTCATTAATCAATTACAATCTTAATGAAAATAACAACTTTAAAAGCTGTTTCTCGTGCTACAACATAGGGACCATCTTCAAAATTAGAGGCGAACTCATCAAATTAAACTTTACTCCACATCGAACGGCGGGGAACTGTAGTTTATGTAATCTGCAAGAGAGGGAAGACATCCTTCATTTTATTGGAGTTTGTCCCGTGCTTAAAGAAATAAGGCGTCACTACTTTGGTAAAAATGTTCTACTCATCGAGGAAGTAAAGAGTTATCTAAATGGTTTCGACTGGCAGCTTCTATTCAACTATTATAGTAAGGCCTATGCTTATAGAACAAGGATAATCACCGAAAGTTTTTAATTAGCTATGCAATAATGTATGTTTTTTAGTTTTAATTAAAATTTTAATTTTTATTTTAACTAAACTAAAAGTCATTCCGTTTTAACTAAACTAAAAGTCATTCCGTTTTAACTAAACTAAAAGTCATTCCGTTTTAACTAAACTCAAAGTCCACGAAAATTGTTTTAAAAATTGTAATATCACAAATATTTGACAAAATGTATCAGTTAAAAAAGCAAATTCATGTGTAAAAATTATAAACGAATTATATCACATAATAATGTATACTACAGACACACGACAAACTTTGTCATGTCTTAATTTATTCATGTTCACTACTCAATGCATTGTATAAAAATTTGTTTTTTCATGAATAAAATTTATCTATCTATCTATCTATCTATCTAATGAGCCTTCTGGTCAATGAACGCACAATGAAATGGTAGCAAATTGATTGGTTTTGAATTATACCATTCCCAGAATAGTGCTCGTAAATTGATGTGTTCATTAAGAAATTGTGGCAAGTCGTTTGTTAGGTACATGGTTTTGCGAGGAAAATTTCAAAATCCGAATCGGGCCATTTCACAAATCCACAATTTCCGATTATATTATTCAATAGGCATTTTGTATTTAGGAATTCAGCTTCTATTTTTCCAGTCAATAAGTTTACCAAAATTGCTGAAAATTTTAAAATAATACATACGAAACTGACGAGATTTTCATTATTCAAAAGACTTGCCAATGATTTTCCATTTTTACAACAACATTCGATGATAATGCGTGTTTTTGAATTTCTTTCTTTTCGGGCATGTTTGTGACTGTATTCACATAAGTATATTGCACCAAGAAACCAAGAGTTACATCATCATCTGGTTTGAGTCCTTCTTCAGGTGTAAAGTTCAATTTGAACTTTCTCCAAGTGATGAATCTATAAAAAAAATTGGAGAAACAACATAGAATAGGAATTTCTAATTAGAATTTTCTGTTTTTTACTTTGATTCCTGTCATTGAACTTGAACTCCTTCGTCGAATTCTTTTGAATCGTCACGTTAATTTAGGACAAACGAAGAATCCAACATAAAAAAAGTAGGTACTGCAAGAGTACTTTTTGTTGTTGGTAGTTAATATAATATATTTTTTTAATACATTTTTTTTTCAGTTCAATAGGGTGTTCCTGATAGTTGTCTTTATTTTTGATATGACTCTTAAATTAAAAAAAAATTATATTTTATCTTTTTTATACTAAAAATTTAGTGTGATATAATTCCTTTAGTTTGTCCGTTTTATGTGTATATGTATATATATATGTATATTGTATATGTATATGTACATATATGTATATATATATGTATATGTATATACATATATATGTATATGTATATGAATATGTATATAAAGGGTGAGTTTTTAAAAGCTATAGGAATGTTATTAAAAAAAACACATAAAATTCAGAAAAATGTATGAAATATTTATTTGAATCGATGTACGGTCCATATAATTTAATGTTGAAGATTATTTCATGCAAATGTTGACCTTGACTGCGCCTCAAATGTTCCATCTGATTAGTCCAATTTTGGCACAAAAAATATTCTTAAGGCTAAATCGCACGATCTAGGCGGTTAATTGACCGGTCTCGAACGTGAAATAAAATGTTAACCGAACTCGCCTCTCAATAAGTCCATTGTTGCGCGTGCTGTGTGGCATGTAACGCCGTCTTGTTGAAACCACATGTCAAGCTCTTGCATTTTGGGCAAAAAAAAGTTAGATATCATCTCACGTAGCGCTCACCATTCACAGTTACGTTACGATTAGCATCATCTTTGAAGAAGTACGGTCCAATGATGCCACCAGCCCATAAACCGCACCAAACTGTGACTTTTTCTGGATGCATTGGTAGCTCTTGCAATGCTTCTGGCTGATATTCACTCCAAAATTGACAATTCTGCTTATTTACGTACCTATTGAGCCAAAAATGAGCTTCGTCGCTTGCTGGAAGAAGCGCGCGATGAACTTTCTCAACAGAGAACGTATTTTGATAGTAAAATTCAATAATTTGGAAGCGTTGTTGTTTGTTTTTAGGACGATTTATGGCTGAATTATAGACCAAACTGAAGATGTTTGACAGTGAAACAAAACACGAAACGTGCGTCAGCTGTTTAAACCAGTGTTGCCAAAAAGATAATAGCTACAAAATCACCCATTACTTTAAAAGGGACTCTTGTTTTCAAAAGGATTTTTTTCTTGATTGATTGCGTCAATGCTTGCAGCTAAACCTCAAACTATCTACGAATTCTTTGGTAAGTTCTCATGTACTAGAGTCAAATGGGCTATATGTTCTAATAAGATATCCATTTTTGAGACTTTTTTGTTGCTAAATTCCGAGAAATGCTAATTAAAATGCCCTCCGATATCAAACTAATGTGGAAGCATGGTCATGTTAATGTTGTAAGTAAGAAACTCTTGAAACAAGGTGCAAACTCGGCATACAATGCTCTAACAATTATGTTTGAATCTTTTACAAGAAAAGACCTCAAAAGATTAAAACCGAAAAAAGTAAAATGATCTGGACTATATGAATCGAAGAGTCTCACAGAAGCAATTAATGTTATCATCATGATATCTCCACACAAGAAACACTTCCACTCTGTCCAAATTACTACCATGTCATCATGATACCTCATATATTAAGCTTATACCTTTCAAATTTAGGCATTGACACTTGTAACGTAAATTTTTCAACGTAGTTTTATATTATATTATATTTATTTATTTACATGTTTTTATATGAAAATTAAAAATTCCTAGTTTTGAATACCTTTAAATGTATGCAATTTTGATAGTGTTTGTACTTGATACGTACAAATAACAAATAATACGCAATAATAACAACAACAAAATAATTTAATATATTTAAAATCATCAATGCATTCATATTATGCCAAATATGGCAACATTTCATTTTTCACAAAAATTGAAAATTTAACATCAAACGAGAATTTTTAAATTCAAAATACCTACAACGTTAAAGTACAGACAAGAAACTATACAGATGTCTCATCACCATAGAAGAAAATGTCCCATATTTTTTTCACTACTCCTTGGCTATCAACCGACAAAAAGCACAAAAAGCTGTTTTTGATTTCACATATTGGCTTGCCAGTATGCCTGTTCAAAGCTATGTGTCTAACTATAAAAAATTCTAAAGTTGTTTTTTCTCTCAATTCAATGTCCATAGAGACCATAGAGAAATATATCTACCAAGAGAACCGACTTATGGGGTTCGCTCTCTTTCGACCTACAAACTAAATTGAGCACATTTTGCCCATTAACATGAGCATATGTTAGTTGGCCCGTGCATTTCTTATGGGAAAATCCAGATTCTATGTAGTTGTTATGGGCTTTTGGGGCTCAGTATGCACAGTTAGGGGGAAAACAATGTGAGGTGAACTCAGCCGTTCAAAAAAGCGATCCGTTGAATTCAAAAATTAAAAAATTATTGCAATATTTTAAGAAAAATGAATTATGCAACTTCTTTTCAGTGAAAACTGTGCTAAAAATAATATTTGCCTGCTTTTGGCATACAAATTCTGTGATTTTTATGAAAAGTTTCGCTAAAAACAAAGAAATCATCCAGAAAGTATAGGCGCACCATAGAACTGCAATGCGAAAGTGGCCTAATTTGAGTTTAACCCAGTTTTGACAGATTTACAGCGAGGTGAGAATTTTGACAATTCTACGAAAATGAAAAAAAAATATAATGTTTTTGATTGCGATCAACGAGAAGTCTAGACTGCAGACAATAAATATAAATTCAAATTAATCAGAATTAATAATCTTTTTGAAGCGGTTTTTCTCTCTTTACAGGTAAGTTGGTTTTTAAATATATCTTAACATAATCATTCTTTCTTTGTAGATATAAAAATTATGTTTAAGTTCTGGCAAATTAATAGGTATTCTCGTGAAAAAAGTTTCGAGTTTTAGTTGGATTGTGCACTGGCAGTAAGTAGAGTGGTGTTTTGTGAGCCACAGTAGCTGCTTCGTCGGCATATTCGTTTCCTTGAATTCCTGTGTGACCGGGGGTCCACATTACTTTTAGGTTTGTTGGTGAACGAATGAGAATGTCTAATTTGTTGTTATAATGTATTTTCCCTTTCTTTTTTAGAGAAGTTTTGGCTGCTTCCAATATAGCATGAGCCTCTGCCTTGAAAATAGAAGCTTGTTCGCATAGTAGACCCGTGCTAATAAGCAATCCATTCTCTTAGACAACAGCGAATGAGACACTTTCGTTTATTTTTGACCCGCCGGTGAAAATAAAAGACGTAGATAGCACGGAAGTATCTGTTGTCAGTAATACCTTTTCTATTGAAGTTAAGGTCTAGGATAAAAGAAGACTTTGATTGTCCAAGGTGGATGCAAGGCCTTATATTTGGAGAATTGTCTCAATGGAAGTTTCAATTAAGTTGCAACTAAATTTAAGTGGTTCGAAGTTCTTAATTGGTTTGTTTTTTCTCATTTCCACGTTATTTTAGGCCAACGCGATCTGAAATTCTGAACCATTGCCGATATATAGTAAGGAAGCTGTTTTACGAAGAAATATCAAGGATAAACCCTATCAAAGCACTGCGCTACTTACAAACGCATATATCTGAAGTTATTAACCATTCCGATCCAGTGCAGTTAAATAATGTAAGCTAATTAAAATTAATCTAAATTTCTATGACAGCATAAAGTTTAAAATTTGTATTTAGTTTCATAAACTCGCCGCATTTTTGTTCAGTCCAGAAGATCCAGTATCCGTAGGACAGTTGACTTTAGCTACATTGTCTATTGAAAACCAAAACCTGGAATCTAAAGGTAAAATATTTTGAATCTACTTAAATTATTCAATTAACTTTCACAAAATTACTATAGCAGAGGAGAATGAAAATGAAAACGATTTCACAAAGAATCTTATGATTCCAGTTCATCTTTATCCGATAGTTCGTTATACAATTTATATAAAAAGAGCGGTGGAAAACTTGCCAAACAAGACTAGCTATTCGAAATAAGAAGCCGTAGAGCATTTTTATTCAACAACCTTTCTCAATTGATGCCAACGAATATATGTAGTTCAACCAAAAGGGAATTTAAGTGATTTTATTTTGACATAACTTTAAATTGCTTTTATTTTATTAACTTTTCTCAAAAAGAATTAAAGTGTATAAGTAAATTTAGGCGATGCGCCTGACGAATTTTTTGATTAAAGTTGAGAGTAATTTAATTTATTATTTTTGATGTTGTGTTGTTTCAAATAACCTTATTTTATTTTTGATGTTTATAACAATTGTAATATTGTACCTAATGTAAGTGAATACAAAAATGAAAAAAATTGTTTCAAACCTATTTTATTGCATATTGCAAGAAACTTAAATCATAAAATAAAACTTTGTTTTTTTTTATATATTATAGGATTAGTAAAATTTTGTTCAAAGTTTGGTTAGTAATAAATGTATGTATCTATTAAAAAAAATATTTGTACATTTGAAAACTTTTGAAGATTGATAAAATGCAGATACATGACATTTTAATAAATTAATAAATAAAAATATGATTTGTATTACCAATGAGTTCTTGTTGCTGTTTTGATTATTTTAAATAAATTATCATAGTAAAACTAAATAATTTAATGTTTTTTAAATACTTGGCAATTTTAAGTCAATTTTTGTGTGTAAATAATGTTTTTTTTTTTGAAGGAAGATAGAAAAACTTTGATTTCAGCTTATATGTACATGCAAACATTTCGAAAAACATTTGCCATATGTTTTGTAGGAATTCCAAATTCTTAGACACATAAATAAGAAGTAATGAACTTACTCTAGTGGATATTGCTCAACAATGTGCGCACCGAACATGCTGCTGTTATTATTACTTGCAATAAGAAATAAAAAGACGTATAATTTAATAATTGGCCTGAGAAGATCAAGGTGGGTAACCCCAAAAAGAAGTGTTTTTCTTTGCAAAGTAGGTACATTTATTATTTTTTTTAATTACTCAAAAGTTAAGAATTTACATTTCAACATTCAGTTTTCCTTTTTAAATAAATATACATAACAGCATTGAATTAAAAAAAATTATACTAAATTGCATACATTTTTGAAAATAAAATTACAACTTTAAAGCATGTCGACAATTCAACAGACCGACAGAGTCAAAACGACTTCGAATCATCTTCGTTCCAGGGTTTTTGCAATACCTCTTCGTGTTGATTTGTTGCTGAAAAAAAACAATGAGTGCTTTCAAAGTTTGTTGTTTATGTTAAACTTACTTTAAAGTTATCTTGCCATAATGAGCCTTCTGGTCAATGAACGCACAATGAAATGGTAGCAAATTGATTGGTCTTGAATTATACCATTCCCAGAATAGTGCTCGTAAATCGATGTGTTCATTAAAAAAATTGTGGCAAGTCGTTTGTTAGGTAGGTACATGGTTTTGCGAGGAAAATTTCAAAATCCGAATCGGGCCATTTCACAAATCCACAATTTCCGATTATATTATTCAATAGGCATTTTGTATTTAGGAATTCAGCTTCTATTTTTCCAGTCAATAAGTTTACCAAAATTGCTGAAAATTTTAAAATAATACATACGAAACTGACGAGATTTTCATTATTCAAAAGACTTGCCAATGATTTTCCATTTTTACAACAACATTCGATGATAATGCGTGTTTTTGAATTTCTTTCTTTTCGGGCATGTTTGTGACTGTATTCACATAAGTATATTGCACCAAGAAACCAAGAAATACATCATCGCCTGGTTTGAGTCCTTCTTCAGGTGTAAAGTTCAATTTGAACTTTCTCCAAGTGATGAATCTATAAAAAAAATTGGAGAAACAACATAGAATAGGAATTTCTAATTAGAATTTTCTGTTTTTTACTTTGATTCCTGTCATTGAACTTGAACTCCTTCGTCGAATTCCTTTGAATCGTCACGTTAATTTAGGACAAACGAAGAATCCAACATAAGAAAAACAATAACAAAGCAAAAAAGTAGGTACTGCAAGAGTACTTTTTGTTGTTGGTAGTTAATATAATATATTTTTTTAATACATTTTTTTTTCAGTTCAATAGGGTGTTCCTGATAATTGTCTTTATTTTTGATATGACTCTTAAATTAAAAAAAAAATTATATTTTTTATCTTTTTTATACTAAAAATTTAGTGTGATATAATTCCTTCAGTTTGTCCATTTTATGTGTATATGTATATGTATATTGTATATGTATATGTATATGTATACGTATATGTACAGTAGACGCTCGATAAAGTGAACCTCGGAATAGTGAACTATCCAGTATAGTGAACACCCAAAATGTTACATGTACTACTCTAAATAGTGAACAATTCAAATTTCGATATAGTGAACATATATTTTTTCTCATGTTTAAACAAGAATATTACAGTGGCAATACGTCTACATCATGTCGACTGCCTTTAAACAAATTTTAACGTTAATTCATGCTTATCTCACACTGAATCACAAAAGAAAGTAGTCACTTGATTTAGTAGAACACAAGTTCTTGCTGTGTTCTTACTTTTGTACAGCATTGTAATTGTAATAATAAGTATGTATCATGATTTGTTTTTGTTTTTGTTTTTAACTGTTTTAACTTGCTTAAATGTTAGTTTATTCATTAAATAAATATAATTATCTTCACACTGAACAAAATGTGTATTTTTGATCAAATTTAACTTTGGAAAGCGTTTCTAGGCTCCCGCTCGAAATAGTGAACAATCTCGAAATAGTGACCATGGCTGGTTTTTATTACTTCACTATATAGAGCGTCTACTGTATATGTATATGTATATGTATATGTATATGTATATGTATATGTATATGTATATGTATATGTATATGTATATGTATATGTATATGTATATGTATATGTATATGTATATGTATATGTATATGTATATGTATATGTATATGTATATGTATATGTATATGTATATGAATATGTATATAAAGGGTGAGTTTTTAAAAGCTATAGGAATGTTATTAAAAAAAACACATAAAATTCAGAAAAATGTATGAAATATTTATTTGAATCGATGTACGGTCCATATAATTTAATGTTGAAGATTATTTCATGCAAATGTTGACCTTGACTGCGCCTCAAATGTTCCATCCGATTAGTCCAATTTTGGCACAAAAAATATTCTTAAGGCTAAATCGCACGATCTAGGAGGTTAATTGACCGGTCTCGAACGTGAAATAAAATGTTAACCGAACTCGCCTCTCAATAAGTCCATTGTTGCGCGTGCTGTGTGGCATGTAACGCCGTCTTGTTGAAACCACATGTCAAGCTCTTGCATTTTGGGCAAAAAAAAGTTGGATATCATCTCACGTAGCGCTCACCATTCACAGTTACGTTACGATTAGCATCATCTTTGAAGAAGTACGGTCCAATGATGCCACCAGCCCATAAACCGCACCAAACTGTGACTTTTTCTGGATGCATTGGTAGCTCTTGCAATGCTTCTGGCTGATATTCACTCCAAAACTGACAATTCTGCTTATTTACGTACCTATTGAGCCAAAAATGAGCTTCGTCGCTTGCTGGAAGAAGCGCGCGATGAACTTTCTCAACGGAGAACGTATTTTGATTGTAAAATTCAATAATTTGCAAGCGTTGTTGTTTGTTTTTAGGACGATTTATGGCTGAATTATAGACCAAACTGAAGATGTTTGACAGTGAAACAAAACACGAAACGTGCGTCAGCTGTTTAAACCAGTGTTGCCAAAAAGATAATAGCTACAAAATCACCCATTACTTTAAAAGGGACTCTTGTTTTCAAAAGGATTTTTTTCTTGATTGATTGCGTCAATACTTGCAGTTAAACCTCAAACTATCTACGAATTCTTTGGTAAGTTCTCATGTACTAGAGTCAAATGGGCTATATGTTCTAATAAGATATCCATTTTTGAGACTTTTTTGTTGCTAAATTCCGAGAAATGCTAATTAAAATGCCCTCCGATATCAAACTAATGTGGAAGCATGGTCATGTTAATGTTGTAAGTAAGAAACTCTTGAAACAAGGTGCAAACTCGGCATACAATGCTCTAACAATTATGTTTGAATCTTTTACAAGAAAAGACCTCAAAAGATTAAAACCGAAAAAAGTAAAATGATCTGGACTATATGAATCGAAGAGTCTCACAGAAGCAATTAATGTTATCATCATGATATCTCCACACAAGAAACACTTCCATTCTGTCCAAATTACTACCATGTCATCATGATACCTCATATATTAAGCTTATACCTTTCAAATTTAGGCATTGACACTTGTAACGTAAATTTTTCAACGTAGTTTTATATTATATTATATTTATTTATTTACATGTTTTTATATGAAAATTAAAAATTCCTAGTTTTGAATACCTTTAAATGTATGCAATTTTGATAGTGTTTGTACTTGATACGTACAAATAACAAATAATACGCAATAATAACAACAACAAAATAATTTAATATATTTAAAATCATCAATGCATTCATATTATGCCAAATATGGCAACATTTCATTTTTCACAAAAATTGAAAATTTAACATCAAACGAGAATTTTTAAATTCAAAATACCTACAACGTTAAAGTACAGACAAGAAACTATACAGATGTCTCATCACCATAGAAGAAAATGTCCCATATTTTTTTCACTACTCCTTGGCTATCAACCGACAAAAAGCACAAAAAGCTGTTTTTGATTTCACATATTGGCTTGCCAGTATGCCTGTTCAAAGCTATGTGTCTAACTATAAAAAATTCTAAAGTTGTTTTTTCTCTCAATTCAATGTCCATAGAGACCATAGAGAAATATATCTACCAAGAGAACCGACTTATGGGGTTCGCTCTCTTTCGACCTACAAACTAAATTGAGCACATTTTGCCCATTAACATGAGCATATGTTAGTTGGCCCGTGCATTTCTTATGGGAAAATCCAGATTCTATGTAGTTGTTATGGGCTTTTGGGGCTCAGTATGCACAGCATAGAGGAAATATAATATCTAGAGTCCCGACTTAATGGGTTTGCTCTCTTTCGGCCTACAAACTAAATTGAGCAAATTTTGCCCATTAGCATAAGCAAATGTTAGTTTTCCCGTGCATTTCTTATGGGAAAATCCAGATTCTATGTAGTTGTTATGGGCTTTTGGGCTCAGTATGCACAGTTAGGGGGAAAACAATGTGAGGTGAACTCAGCCGTTCAAAAAAGAGATCCGTTGAATTCAAAAATTGAAAAATTATTGCAATATTTTAAGAAAAATGAATTATGCAACTTCTTTTCAGTGAAAACTGTGCTAAAAATAATATTTGACTGTTTTTAGCAAACAAATTCTGTGATTTTTATGAAAAGTTTCGCTAAAAACAAAAAAAATCATGCAGAAAGTATAGGCGCACCATAGAACTGCAATGCGAAAGTGGCCTAATTTGAGTTTAACCCAGTTTTGACAGATTAACAGCGAGGTGAGTATTTTGACAGTTCTACGAAAATGTAAACAAAACAAAATTAATTCCCAGTAATGCAAATGAAGGTAAGACAATTTAAATACAAAATATTAATTTATTGAAATAAAAATATATAATGAATTTGCACCTAATTTAATCCTCAGATAAAGAAGAAACCAAGGAGAATGTTGCAACAGGAAAAGTGGAATCTCCCGAGAAGGAAGCCAGCAACGCAGACGTATTTATTCTGGATAATTGATTATGATGAACCATCAATTGAAGTATTTTTTGTTTGGGTAAGCCACCCAAATAAATAACAAAGATAACAACAACAGCAGCAACAATAGTAGCTTCAACAGTAATCTGAACAGCGGCAGTAATAATCAACAAAATTCATGGGCACTTTATCAAACATGGGTTAAAATGGAAGAAAGTATTCGTGAGACATGGATTGTAGCTGGAAAAGCGATACAATCCTTTGCTAAGATGGGTCATGGGGGGCTTCAAGAGATGCCAGTTAAAATAACAAAAACCGTCGTTGATAATGCTTCGAATCCATCTACGGAAGCTAAAAGTTTGTTCATAAAAGAAATCTTTTGAAATACAAAGCAAGTTGATGTTATTTTGGCTTTTTAATTTCCTAGAATCACAAATTTCACAAGCCAAACAAATTCTAACCAACACCAAGGTCCCGATAATAGCAACAAAACAACACGAAGAAGAAGTAAATGATCTCTCGCCGATTCAGAATGCGGTTGTGAAAAAACCACCACTGCCAGTTCAGCAGATCCCGAGTAAATTGGTCACCAGTACACCCATACAACGTGCACCTTTAATGTAAGTATATAACTTAGTCATCCATTTGATTTAAGCATTAAATATATTTTTACCTCCCCAATAGTAGTCGTCGTGCCAAGCGAACCATTCCCAATGTAAATGGAGAAACAGAAGATGAAATTGTTGAGAAAATTGTCGCAATACGTTTTAATCCCCGGAGAAAAATGCACGAGTACTTGGTCAAGTGGGAATCGTGTTCGCATGAGCACAATACTTGGGAACCGCAGGTTCACTTAGAAAATGTTCCACAAATTTATGAAACCTTCCAAAAACAACTTGCCCGTCAGAAAGAGCAAAGAGCCGCACAACAAGCGAAGCAACAGGCAGCCAGCCTCGCTGCCGCCATCAAAGTGGTGGACTTGAAGAAAGATGTCATAAAGGATCCAAATAAAATAGAAGAGACGACCAAAATGAATTTATCATCGCCCGGAAGTGATTCAAGTCGGTTGTCGAGAACATCCAAAAACAAGGCTATCGATCAAGTCAAACAGTGGTGTGCGGATGAACCAGTCGAAAATAATGCCCCAGCAAGTGGTGTAGCAAATGTACAGACAAACACCCCACTGCCCATGCAAGCGGCACATCCCGTCTTACAAACAAGTAATTTCGGACCTGGAAGCATTCCTGCTTTGAAGAGGAAGCTAGACGATAGTGATTTCGATGACTCGGCGATGATTGGTGACGAAGACTTGGAGGAGGACTCATTCCGTCGCACACGGTGAAAAGAATGAAAAATGGCGACACTGTCTCGGTGAGGGTTGAGACGAAAAATGAGCGTGCTGTTGAGGTTAGTTCTTAGAGCATTTTATTTCAAGGGTTTTTGTTCTAATTGATTTCCTTGCAGTCGAAAATAATCAAAGTCAATGGAAGCATGAAGAACACAAGCGCAACGGAACCGTTTTCAGCTGATGTGATCATCACTCAAGACACCAACACTTCTGGAATTGTCAAAAAGGCTGGCTTCAATGGGACAACATCAACGAATGTAAGTAACTTTAAACTTTAATTTTTTGATGGTTTCATCAAACTTAAAGCATATTTTTTCTTTCTTAAGGCTTCACCAAAAACTGAAGCTCACTTTCGCGTTGTTTCAAAGGGAGAAACAAAATGGGTTGCTGCATCCTTGACTTCAAACGGGAACCCCCAAAACAGTGCAGACAAATACTCGTGTCCTCCAAAGTCAACCACGAACGGCGACCATTGCTCAAAGAAAATCCCAATCGCCAGGCATTCAACAGACATCGCCAACGTCTGGAAAAATGATTATTCCTCGAGGCAAGGTAGCACCTGATGGAAACATACAACAACACCAGCAACAGCAACAACAACAACAATCAGCAGTTGCACGAACTCAAACTCCAGAGCAAAAGATTCTGCAACTCTCGAAATCTGGTGACTTGAAAGTGACAAAGAAAGTTATGTCGAAAGAAACTACTTCAAAACAACAACAAGTCCTTGCCCGGCACCAATCACAGGTTCAGATAAGTCCAATAAATTGCGCCACCCATGCGACATGTCGGGACGCCAAAACAGAAGCAGTCTCAGGTGAAGACGGCGGTGATGGATGTTTCGTCATTTAACCATGAGGAACACCAGCAGCAAGCCTTGTGCCCTATCACTGGTAAGGGTTTAAAAAAAATGTCCAAAAATATTTCTTCAATGTTTTTCTTTTTTTAAGGTAAAATACTTGGACAGGTTAGGTTAGGTTAGGTTAAAGTGGCTGCGGATACAAAAACCACACACTTAGGCCAGAAAAAAAGGCCCATTGTGATACCACATGAATCTAGAGAAATACCTCCCACTAGTCGAACCATTTTGAGCTTTTTATAAAGCGAAGGAGATATCTGATATCCTTTTTTGCTAGTTCACTGGGATCATCAAAAGAGTATTCTCCCAGATGAAGTTTGCGTCTTAGTGAAAGAGCAGGGCAGGTGAGAGATTGTTTCTTCTTCTTCCTCGTCCATACAGCTCCTGCAGCTTGGACAGGTAGAAGGAACGGAAATCCACGAAGAGCAACACCATCAAGTCGCAACAATGCAATCGGGCGTCCTGCAAACGCAGCTGCTCACGGCCGCCGATCAGCAACATGAACAGGGTGACTTCCAGGAAATGGAGCAATCTGGCAATCTTTTACAGCTGGCTGATCAGCAACTCATGACCAACGAAGATGGCTCACTATTGCCAGTGTTATCAGACTCAACGGAATTTAAACTTCGCACTCTGAGGCAAAATTAAAAGAACGAATTTCTGACTAATGCTGTTGACCACATGACATCACAAAGGAATACATACGAACGTGATGAACCAAAACATAAGAAGAATATGATTAAAAATACTAAGTTATTAATTTTGTTAAATTGAACATATGTACATATGTCTCAATAAAAAATAAAACCCACAGCTTATTTGTTTTTTATTATTATTTGCTAAAAACGAAATAAAAAATTAAAAAAGGTATAATCCACTACAATTATTGACCTGAGCAAATCAAATTTGGGAAAACCAAAAAGAAGTGTTTTTCTTGGAAAAAGTACATACATTTAATATTTTTTTATTTACTCAAAAACTAAGAGGTTACATTTTAAAATCCCAGTTTTTGTTTTTTAAGTGAAAATACATTAATAGCGTTAAATCTAAAACAAAATTATACTAAATTACATACAATTTTGAAAAAAAAATCACAACTTTATAATATAACATAGATTGAAAAATTTTGGCTTATTAAGTCGTTCCTCTTCCTTGGTTGGCAGCTCCATAATGGTTGTGGTCATATCGTGCATAGTTGGGTTAGTTATCCTGAGGATCGATTGAGTGGACGTGCCAGGCTTCAGTGGCTTTTCACAACGCACAAGCAGAACGTCGGGCACATGATAGCTAGTGAACAATTGAATGCGATACTTGATCGACCCTGAATGGTACTCCGGCTTGATGGCATTGTGTTCGCATTGTCGACAACGCAGAGATCGCTTGACCCACAAACACTTCCGCTGCGGATAGAGGTTGTTCACACTTAATTGTTGTGACTATAAAGAAATTAATTTTAATTATATAAGGAAATCTCAAATGGAAGATGACTTACTGTTTTTGATGTTGATTTTCTGTGTGAAAATCGATGGATTAAACTCGCCGACATCGCCAGTAGCTGTCGATGCTGCTGATCTAAATCTGTTTGGCCTTTGGGGGATTCTTGTCGGGCCAGCCCATTTGCCTCCAAATGATTGCCACCGTTAAGCCAGTGCGATCCTTAGGAGCAAAATGAATGGATTAGTTTTAGAATTAATATTTGAATTCACTTAATTTACAGTCAAGGTTGGACATTTTTTGGTGTCTTCCTGCGATTGTATTCTTGTTTTTCTTGCTTCTCTTGCAGAACTACCGACTGGTAGTACTCTTTACACCTAGAAGATGAAGATTAAGCGAGTTGACTACGATAGGAATGATTCGATTCGTACTTACACAATTGTTCTCCGCGCGCTGTTGCGTCGTTTTTTTTGAGCCGCTTGCATTTCATTTCTTGGCAGCTGATGAATAGGCCGAGTTGGCAGTTGCTGCTATTATGTCGTTCCAGCACCAACACTCAGCTGCTGGGAGAAGGGCGTTAGCGGTCGACTATTGCACGGCAAAACTTCCACTTGCATCATTGACTTGGTGGTGTTGTTGCTGCTGGTTTTGTTGCATTGAATGCGTTTGACTATTGGTAGAGATGGTGACACTTCCACCGTCAACGCCTGCGGGAGCTATGCCCCGTTGAGATATACATACATACAAACACAATGGGCAGAGAAATATAATATATAAAAACCTGCCTGCAACGCAGCGCCTTGTTTGCTTTGTCTTCCAGATTTCTTTAGGGAAATTGCTTCCTGCATTATGGTATGTTATTGGCAGCATCTAAAATGAAAACACAGACTATAAAATGAATCGATTATTGTTGCACCTCCTTCACTGCAATTTGACTTACTTTTTATTTAATGAAGTGAACTTGTATATACTTTCTTCATTATGAGGAATTTTGGTCTGAAAAATATCAAATTATATTAAATATCAAAACAATTAACAAAAACTTACTCTTCAAATCCGAAATCCATTGTTTTGTTTTGCAAAATTGATTGTCATTTTTGACAGGTCACAAAAATTCCATAAGTTTCTATTTTAGCCCAATCCTTCATTTTGTTTTTTTTTTCCCCACTCACATGTATTCACCGATAGTGAATTTGAGAGAGTTCACCTCGAATTTGAGAGAGTTCACCTCGAATAAAATTTGAGGGTGTTTCAGGTAGGACGGGTACCAGTCGGGACTCTAGATAATATATTTCCTCTATGATGCACAGTTAGGGGGAAAACAATGTGAGGTGAACTCAGCCGTTCAAAAAAGCGATCCGTTGAATTCAAAAATTAAAAAATTATTGCAATATTTTAAGAAAAATGAATTATGCAACTTCTTTTCAGTGAAAACTGTGCTAAAAATAATATTTGCCTGCTTTTGGCATACAAATTCTGTGATTTTTATGAAAAGTTTCGCTAAAAACAAAAAAAATCATGCAGAAAGTATAGGCGCACCATAGAACTGCAATGCGAACGTGGCCTAATTTGTGTTTAACCCAGTTTTGACAGATTAACAGCGAGGTGAGAATTTTGACAATTCTACGAAAATGAAAAAAAAATATAATGTTTTTGATTGCGATCAACGAGAAGTCTAGACTGCAGACAATAAATATAAATTCGAATTAATCAGAATTAATAATCTTTTTGAAGCGGTTTTTCTCTCTTTACAGGTAAGTTGGTTTTTAAATATATCTTAACATAATCATTCTTTCTTTGTAGATATAAAAATTATGTTTAAGTTCTGGCAAATTAATAGGTATTCTCGTGAAAAAAGTTTCGAGTTTTAGTTGGGTTGTGCACTGGCAGTAAGTAGAGTGGTGTTTTGTGAGCCACAGTAGCTGCTTCGTCGGCATATTCGTTTCCTTGAATTCCTGTGTGACCGGGGGTCCACATTACTTTTAGGTTTGTTGGTGAACGAATGAGAATGTCTAATTTGTTGTTATAATGTATTTTCCCTTTCTTTTTTAGAGAAGTTTTGGCTGCTTCCAATATAGCATGAGCCTCTGCCTTGAAAATAGAAGCTTGTTCGCATAGTAGACCCGTGCTAATAAGCAATCCATTCTCTTAGACAACAGCGAATGAGACACTTTCGTTTATTTTTGACCCGCCGGTGAAAATAAAAGACGTAGATAGCACGGAAGTATCTGTTGTCAGTAATACCTTTTCTATTGAAGTTAAGGTCTAGGATAAAAGAAGACTTTGATTGTCCAAGGTGGATGCAAGGCCTTATATTTGGAGAATTGTCTCAATGGAAGTTTCAATTAAGTTGCAACTAAATTTAAGTGGTTCGAAGTTCTTAATTGGTTTGTTTTTTCTCATTTCCACGTTATTTTAGGCCAACGCGAGCTGAAATTCTGAACCATTGCCGATATATAGTAAGGAAGCTGTTTTACGAAGAAATATCAAGGATAAACCCTATCAAAGCACTGCGCTACTTACAAACGCATATATCTGAAGTTATTAACCATTCCGATCCAGTGCAGTTAAATAATGTAAGCTAATTAAAATTAATCTAAATTTCTATGACAGCATAAAGTTTAAAATTTGTATTTAGTTTCATAAACTCGCCGCATTTTTGTTCAGACCAGAAGATCCAGTATCCGTAGGACAGTTGACTTTAGCTACATTGTCTATTGAAAACCAAAACCTGGAATCTAAAGGTAAAATATTTTGAATCTACTTAAATTATTCAATTAACTTTCACAAAATTACTATAGCAGAGGAGAATGAAAATGAAAACGATTTCACAAAGAATCTTATGATTCCAGTTCATCTTTATCCGATAGTTCGTTATACAATTTATATAAAAAGAGCGGTGGAAAACTTGCCAAACAAGACTAGCTATTCGAAATAAGAAGCCGTAGAGCATTTTTATTCAACAAGCTTTCTCAATTGATGCCAACGAATATATGTAGTTCAACCAAAAGGGAATTTAAGTGATTTTATTTTGACATAACTTTAAATTGCTTTTATTTTATTAACTTTTCTCAAAAAGAATTAAAGTGTATAAGTAAATTTAGGCGATGCGCCTGACGAATTTTTTGATTAAAGTTGAGAGTAATTTAATTTATTATTTTTGATGTTGTGTTGTTTCAAATAACCTTATTTTATTTTTGATGTTTATAACAATTGTAATATTGTACCTAATGTAAGTGAATACAAAAATGAAAAAAATTGTTTCAAACCTATTTTATTGCATATTGCAAGAAACTTAAATCATAAAATAAAACTTTGTTTTTTTTTATATATTATAGGATTAGTAAAATTTTGTTCAAAGTTTGGTTAGTAATAAATGTATGTATCTATTAAAAAAAATATTTGTACATTTGAAAACTTTTGAAGATTGATAAAATGCAGATACATGACATTTTAATAAATTAATAAATAAAAATATGATTTGTATTACCAATGAGTTCTTGTTGCTGTTTTGATTATTTTAAATAAATTATCATAGTAAAACTAAATAATTTAATGTTTTTTAAATACTTGGCAATTTTAAGTCAATTTTTGTGTGTAAATAATGTTTTTTTTTTTGAAGGAAGATAGAAAAACTTTGATTTCAGCTTATATGTACATGCAAACATTTCGAAAAACATTTGCCATATGTTTTGTAGGAATTCCAAATTCTTAGACACATAAATAAGAAGTAATGAACTTACTCTAGTGGATATTGCTCAACAATGTGCGCACCGAACACGCTGCTGTTATTATTACTTGCAATAAGAAATAAAAAGACGTATAATTTAATAATTGGCCTGAGAAGATCAAGGTGGGTAACCCCAAAAAGAAGTGTTTTTCTTTGCAAAGTAGGTACATTTATTATTTTTTTTTAATTACTCAAAAGTTAAGAATTTACATTTCAACATTCAGTTTTCCTTTTTAAATAAATATACATAACAGCATTGAATTAAAAAAAATTATACTAAATTGCATACATTTTTGAAAATAAAATTACAACTTTAAAGCATGTCGACAATTCAACAGACCGACAGAGTCAAAACGACTTCGAATCATCTTCGTTCCAGGGTTTTTGCAATACCTCTTCGTGTTGATTTGTTGCTGAAAAAAAACAATGAGTGCTTTCAAAGTTTGTTGTTTATGTTAAACTTACTTTAAAGTTATCTTGCCATAATGAGCCTTCTGGTCAATGAACGCACAATGAAATGGTAGCAAATTGATTGGTTTTGAATTATACCATTCCCAGAATAGTGCTCGTAAATCGATGTGTTCATTAAGAAATTGTGGCAAGTCGTTTGTTAGGTAGGTACATGGTTTTGCGAGGAAAATTTCAAAATCCGAATCGGGCCATTTCACAAATCCACAATTTCCGATTATATTATTCAATAGGCATTTTGTATTTAGGAATTCAGCTTCTATTTTTCCAGTCAATAAGTTTACCAAAATTGCTGAAAATTTTAAAATAATACATACGAAACTGACGAGATTTTCATTATTCAAAAGACTTGCCAATGATTTTCCATTTTTACAACAACATTCGATGATAATGCGTGTTTTTGAATTTCTTTCTTTTCGGGCATGTTTGTGACTGTATTCATATAAGTATATTGCACCAAGAAACCAAGAGTTACATCATCGCCTGGTTTGAGTCCTTCTTCAGGTGTAAAGTTCAATTTGAACTTTCTCCAAGTGATGAATCTATAAAAAAAATTGGAGAAACAACATAGAATAGGAATTTCTAATTAGAATTTTCTGTTTTTTACTTTGATTCCTGTCATTGAACTTGAACTCCTTCGTCGAATTCTTTTTAATCGTCACGTTAATTTAGGACAAACGAAGAATCCAACATAAGAAAAACAATAACAAAGCAAAAAAGTAGGTACTGCAAGAGTACTTTTTGTTGTTGGTAGTTAATATAATATATTTTTTTAATACATTTTTTTTCAGTTCAATAGGGTGTTCCTGATAATTGTCTTTATTTTTGATATGACTCTTAAATTAAAAAAAAAATTATATTTTTTATCTTTTTTATACTAAAAATTTAGTGTGATATAATTCCTTCAGTTTGTCCATTTTATGTGTATATGTATATGTATA
The DNA here is from genome assembly GCA_951509635.1 of Eupeodes luniger. Lineage (NCBI taxonomy): Eukaryota > Metazoa > Arthropoda > Insecta > Diptera > Syrphidae > Eupeodes > Eupeodes luniger. Next base: position 174,608,412 of record OX608073.1, on the reverse strand, counting down.
TTGTATATGTATATGTATATGTATACGTATATGTACATATATGTATATGTATATGTATATGTATATGTATATGTATATGTATATGTATATGTATATGTATATGTATATGTATATGTATATGTATATGTATATGTATATGTATATGTATATGTATATGTATATGTATATGTATATGTATATGTATATGTATATGTATATGTATATGTATATGTATATGTATATGTATATGTATATGTATATGTATATGTATATGAATATGTATATAAAGGGTGAGTTTTTAAAAGCTATAGGAATGTTATTAAAAAAAACACATAAAATTCAGAAAAATGTATGAAATATTTATTTGAATCGATGTACGGTCCATATAATTTAATGTTGAAGATTATTTCATGCAAATGTTGACCTTGACTGCGCCTCAAATGTTCCATCCGATTAGTCCAATTTTGGCACAAAAAATATTCTTAAGGCTAAATCGCACGATCTAGGAGGTTAATTGACCGGTCTCGAACGTGAAATAAAATGTTAACCGAACTCGCCTCTCAATAAGTCCATTGTTGCGCGTGCTGTGTGGCATGTAACGCCGTCTTGTTGAAACCACATGTCAAGCTCTTGCATTTTGGGCAAAAAAAAGTTGGATATCATCTCACGTAGCGCTCACCATTCACAGTTACGTTACGATTAGCATCATCTTTGAAGAAGTACGGTCCAATGATGCCACCAGCCCATAAACCGCACCAAACTGTGACTTTTTCTGGATGCATTGGTAGCTCTTGCAATGCTTCTGGCTGATATTCACTCCAAAACTGACAATTCTGCTTATTTACGTACCTATTGAGCCAAAAATGAGCTTCGTCGCTTGCTGGAAGAAGCGCGCGATGAACTTTCTCAACGGAGAACGTATTTTGATTGTAAAATTCAATAATTTGCAAGCGTTGTTGTTTGTTTTTAGGACGATTTATGGCTGAATTATAGACCAAACTGAAGATGTTTGACAGTGAAACAAAACACGAAACGTGCGTCAGCTGTTTAAACCAGTGTTGCCAAAAAGATAATAGCTACAAAATCACCCATTACTTTAAAAGGGACTCTTGTTTTCAAAAGGATTTTTTTCTTGATTGATTGCGTCAATACTTGCAGCTAAACCTCAAACTATCTACGAATTCTTTGGTAAGTTCTCATGTACTAGAGTCAAATGGGCTATATGTTCTAATAAGATATCCATTTTTGAGACTTTTTTGTTGCTAAATTCCGAGAAATGCTAATTAAAATGCCCTCCGATATCAAACTAATGTGGAAGCATGGTCATGTTAATGTTGTAAGTAAGAAACTCTTGAAACAAGGTGCAAACTCGGCATACAATGCTCTAACAATTATGTTTGAATCTTTTACAAGAAAAGACCTCAAAAGATTAAAACCGAAAAAAGTAAAATGATCTGGACTATATGAATCGAAGAGTCTCACAGAAGCAATTAATGTTATCATCATGATATCTCCACACAAGAAACACTTCCATTCTGTCCAAATTACTACCATGTCATCATGATACCTCATATATTAAGCTTATACCTTTCAAATTTAGGCATTGACACTTGTAACGTAAATTTTTCAACGTAGTTTTATATTATATTATATTTATTTATTTACATGTTTTTATATGAAAATTAAAAATTCCTAGTTTTGAATACCTTTAAATGTATGCAATTTTGATAGTGTTTGTACTTGATACGTACAAATAACAAATAATACGCAATAATAACAACAACAAAATAATTTAATATATTTAAAATCATCAATGCATTCATATTATGCCAAATATGGCAACATTTCATTTTTCACAAAAATTGAAAATTTAACATCAAACGAGAATTTTTAAATTCAAAATACCTACAACGTTAAAGTACAGACAAGAAACTATACAGATGTCTCATCACCATAGAAGAAAATGTCCCATATTTTTTTCACTACTCCTTGGCTATCAACCGACAAAAAGCACAAAAAGCTGTTTTTGATTTCACATATTGGCTTGCCAGTATGCCTGTTCAAAGCTATGTGTCTAACTATAAAAAATTCTAAAGTTGTTTTTTCTCTCAATTCAATGTCCATAGAGACCATAGAGAAATATATCTACCAAGAGAACCGACTTATGGGGTTCGCTCTCTTTCGACCTACAAACTAAATTGAGCACATTTTGCCCATTAACATGAGCATAAGTTAGTTGGCCCGTGCATTTCTTATGGGAAAATCCAAATTCTATGTAGTTGTTATGGGCTTTTGGGGCTCAGTATGCACAGTTAGGGGGAAAACGATGTGAGGTGAACTCAGCCGTTCAAAAAAGCGATCCGTTGAATTCAAAAATTAAAAAATTATTGCAATATTTTAAGAAAAATGAATTATGCAACTTCTTTTCAGTGAAAACTGTGCTAAAAATAATATTTGCCTGCTTTTGGCATACAAATTCTGTGATTTTTATGAAAAGTTTCGCTAAAAACAAAAAAAATCATGCAGAAAGTATAGGCGCACCATAGAACTGCAATGCGAACGTGGCCTAATTTGAGTTTAACCCAGTTTTGACAGATTAACAGCGAGGTGAGAATTTTGACAATTCTACGAAAATGAAAAAAAAATATAATGTTTTTGATTGCGATCAACGAGAAGTCTAGACTGCAGACAATAAATATAAATTCGAATTAATCAGAATTAATAATCTTTTTGAAGCGGTTTTTCTCTCTTTACAGGTAAGTTGGTTTTTAAATATATCTTAACATAATCATTCTTTCTTTGTAGATATACAAATTATGTTTAAGTTCTGGCAAATTAATAGGTATTCTCGTGAAAAAAGTTTCAAGTTTTAGTTGGGTTGTGCACTGGCAGTAAGTAGAGTGGTGTTTTGTGAGCCACAGTAGCTGCTTCGTCGGCATATTCATTTCCTTGAATTCCTGTGTGACCGGGGGTCCACATTACTTTTAGGTTTGTTGGTGAACGAATGAGAATGTCTAATTTGTTGTTATAATGTATTTTCCCTTTCTTTTTTAGAGAAGTTTTGGCTGCTTCCAATATAGCATGAGCATCTGCCTTGAAAATAGAAGCTTGTTCGCATAGTAGACCCGTGCTAATAAGCAATCCATTCTCTTAGACAACAGCGAATGAGACACTTTCGTTTATTTTTGACCCGCCGGTGAAAATAAAAGACGTAGATAGCACGGAAGTATCTGTTGTCAGTAATACCTTTTCTATTGAAGTTAAGGTCTAGGATAAAAGAAGACTTTGATTGTCCAAGGTGGATGCAAGGCCTTATATTTGGAGAATTGTCTCAATGGAAGTTTCAATTAAGTTGCAACTAAATTTAAGTGGTTCGAAGTTCTTAATTGGTTTGTTTTTTCTCATTTCCACGTTATTTTAGGCCAACGCGAGCTGAAATTCTGAACCATTGCCGATATATAGTAAGGAAGCTGTTTTACGAAGAAATATCAAGGATAAACCCTATCAAAGCACTGCGCTACTTACAAACGCATATATCTGAAGTTATTAACCATTCCGATCCAGTGCAGTTAAATAATGTAAGCTAATTAAAATTAATCTAAATTTCTATGACAGCATAAAGTTTAAAATTTGTATTTAGTTTCATAAACTCGCCGCATTTTTGTTCAGACCAGAAGATCCAGTATCCGTAGGACAGTTGACTTTAGCTACATTGTCTATTGAAAACCAAAACCTGGAATCTAAAGGTAAAATATTTTGAATCTACTTAAATTATTCAATTAACTTTCACAAAATTACTATAGCAGAGGAGAATGAAAATGAAAACGATTTCACAAAGAATCTTATGATTCCAGTTCATCTTTATCCGATAGTTCGTTATACAATTTATATAAAAAGAGCGGTGGAAAACTTGCCAAACAAGACTAGCTATTCGAAATAAGAAGCCGTAGAGCATTTTTATTCAACAAGCTTTCTCAATTGATGCCAACGAATATATGTAGTTCAACCAAAAGGGAATTTAAGTGATTTTATTTTGACATAACTTTAAATTGCTTTTATTTTATTAACTTTTCTCAAAAAGAATTAAAGTGTATAAGTAAATTTAGGCGATGCGCCTGACGAATTTTTTGATTAAAGTTGAGAGTTGATGTTGTGTTGTTTCAAATAACCTTATTTTATTTTTGATGTTTATAACAATTGTAATATTGTACCTAATGTAAGTGAACACAAAAATGAAAAAAATTGTTTCAAATCTATTTTATTGCATATTGCAAGAAACTTAAATCATAAAATAAAACTTTGTTTTTTTTTATATATTATAGGATTAGTAAAATTTTGTTCAAAGTTTGGTTAGTAATAAATGTATGTATCTATTAAAAAAAATATTTGTACATTTGAAAACTTTTGAAGATTGATAAAATGCAGATACATGACATTTTAATAAATTAATAAATAAAAATATGATTTGTATTACCAATGAGTTCTTGTTGCTGTTTTGATTATTTTAAATAAATTATCATAGTAAAACTAAATAATTTAATGTTTTTTAAATACTTGGCAATTTTAAGTCAATTTTTGTGTGTAAATAATGTTTTTTTTTTTTTGAAGGAAGATAGAAAAACTTTGATTTCAGCTTATATGTACATGCAAACATTTCGAAAAACATTTGCCATAATATGTTTTGTAGGAATTCCAAATTCTTAGACACATAAATAAGAAGTAATGAACTTACTCTAGTGGATATTGCTCAACAATGTGCGCACCGAACACGCTGCTGTTATTATTACTTGCAATAAGAAATAAAAAGACGTATAATTTAATAATTGGCCTGAGAAGATCAAGGTGGGTAACCCCAAAAAGAAGTGTTTTTCTTTGCAAAGTAGGTACATTTATTATTTTTTTTTAATTACTCAAAAGTTAAGAATTTACATTTCAACATTCAGTTTTCCTTTTTAAATAAATATACATAACAGCATTGAATTAAAAAAAATTATACTAAATTGCATACATTTTTGAAAATAAAATTACAACTTTAAAGCATGTCGACAATTCAACAGACCGAAAGAGTCAAAACGACTTCGAATCATCTTCGTTCCAGGGTTTTTGCAATACATCTTCGTGTTGATTTGTTGCTGAAAAAAAAAACAATGAGTGCTTTCAAAATTTGTTGTTTATGTTAAACTTACTTTAAAGTTATCTTGCCATAATGAGTTCAAATCCAGCCAATTATAGGGGGATCACTTTGTTGAACTCGGCGCTAAAAGCTTATACAACATTATTATACAAAAGACTCGAAGAGTGGGTTTCCGTGAACGAAAAACTCAGCGAGTTTCAAGCTGGCTTCCGCTCTGGTTACTCTACTGTCGATAACATTTTCATCTTAACTTCAATGGCGCAAATGAAAATAGACCATAATATAAAGCTCTATACTTTCTTTGTCGATTTTAGGGCTGCATTTGACATGATAAATCGAAATGCAATGTTCTACAAGCTGTACAATTTAGGAATATCTTCAAAATTCGTACGTGCATTAATAAAACTATATCAGCAAACAACAGCAAATATAGGCAATGGTAAAGACCGATCAGAAAGACTGATCGCAAACCGAGGTGTTAAACAAGGCTGCAACCTCAGCCCCTTACTGTTCGCACTCTTTCTCGATGACCTTGTGGAGTGGCTTACATGTGGGGTTGGTATTGACAACACAAAGGTAAAGGTTATCATGTACGCGGATGACATAGTCATTCTTGCCGAATCACCATCTTCATTGCAACTGATGATAAACAAGCTCTATCAGTATTGCTTAATATGGGGTCTGGAGGTAAATGTGGAAAAATCAAAGGTTATGATTTTCCAAAAAGGGTCCGGAAGAATTGCAAGCGGTGAAAATTGGAAATATGGCGAACGTAAGCTAGAAGTAGTAAAAAAATATACCTATCTCGGAATGGAATTATCGTTCAATTTAAAAATGGAAAACCACCTAAAAAATAAAGTAGATAAGGCGAAATCAGCAATATGCCAGAATTGGAAAAAAATTTTCAGCAACAATTTAATAACTATCAGCTCCAAATATAGTGTATTTAATGCTACAGCCAAATCTATTATGTTTTATGGTGCACAATGTTGGGGGATAGAACGACACGAGGAAACTGAAAGTCTGCTGCGGTTCTTTCTAAGGAAAATCTTTTACCTTCCATTAAACACTCCAAAATACATGTATCACCTGGAGTCGGGGTTGCCAACAATATTTATTTCTGCTCTTAAACTACATGCAGATTATCTATTAAGGGTGATAAATATGGAAGAATCAAGACTTCCGAAGAAGATTCTTAAGTATGCACTAAAAAAGAAAACTCTCTTCGTCAAAAATTGGGTTAAACTTGCCGGAAACTGTGGAATAACGATTAACTTGTCAGAAGCTAACTCAAACCAGTGGAAAAAGATCTTTTATGAAATAATCCAGCTGACTGATGAAAATGAAAGATATGCCTTTATCGAAAAAGCTCGCAGTTCAACAGAGCGAAAGTATTATTCATTAATCAATTACAATCTTAATGAAAATAACAACTTTAAAAGCTGTTTCTCGTGCTACAACATAGGGACCATCTTCAAAATTAGAGGCGAACTCATCAAATTAAACTTTACTCCACATCGAACGGCGGGGAACTGTAGTTTATGTAATCTGCAAGAGAGGGAAGACATCCTTCATTTTATTGGAGTTTGTCCCGTGCTTAAAGAAATAAGGCGTCACTACTTTGGTAAAAATGTTCTACTCATCGAGGAAGTAAAGAGTTATCTAAATGGTTTCGACTGGCAGCTTCTATTCAACTATTATAGTAAGGCCTATGCTTATAGAACAAGGATAATCACCGAAAGTTTTTAATTAGCTATGCAATAATGTATGTTTTTTAGTTTTAATTAAAATTTTAATTTTTATTTTAACTAAACTAAAAGTCATTCCGTTTTAACTAAACTAAAAGTCATTCCGTTTTAACTAAACTAAAAGTCATTCCGTTTTAACTAAACTCAAAGTCCACGAAAATTGTTTTAAAAATTGTAATATCACAAATATTTGACAAAATGTATCAGTTAAAAAAGCAAATTCATGTGTAAAAATTATAAACGAATTATATCACATAATAATGTATACTACAGACACACGACAAACTTTGTCATGTCTTAATTTATTCATGTTCACTACTCAATGCATTGTATAAAAATTTGTTTTTTCATGAATAAAATTTATCTATCTATCTATCTATCTATCTAATGAGCCTTCTGGTCAATGAACGCACAATGAAATGGTAGCAAATTGATTGGTTTTGAATTATACCATTCCCAGAATAGTGCTCGTAAATTGATGTGTTCATTAAGAAATTGTGGCAAGTCGTTTGTTAGGTACATGGTTTTGCGAGGAAAATTTCAAAATCCGAATCGGGCCATTTCACAAATCCACAATTTCCGATTATATTATTCAATAGGCATTTTGTATTTAGGAATTCAGCTTCTATTTTTCCAGTCAATAAGTTTACCAAAATTGCTGAAAATTTTAAAATAATACATACGAAACTGACGAGATTTTCATTATTCAAAAGACTTGCCAATGATTTTCCATTTTTACAACAACATTCGATGATAATGCGTGTTTTTGAATTTCTTTCTTTTCGGGCATGTTTGTGACTGTATTCACATAAGTATATTGCACCAAGAAACCAAGAGTTACATCATCGCCTGGTTTGAGTCCTTCTTCAGGTGTAAAGTTCAATTTGAACTTTCTCCAAGTGATGAATCTATAAAAAAAATTGGAGAAACAACATAGAATAGGAATTTCTAATTAGAATTTTCTGTTTTTTACTTTGATTCCTGTCATTGAACTTGAACTCCTTCCTCGAATTCCTTTGAATTGTCACGTTAATTTAGGACAAACGAAGAATCCAACATCTCTAGAATGACGTTGGTGGGACTTTTAACACAAGGTGGTTCTCGGTCAGTTATGTCTGCCTCGATAGACTCGTGTTCAATGATGAAGTCGATGTTGCTGCAGCACGGTCGTCTTTTATTCGAAGTCGATCATTGGCCGTTCCTCTTCCTTGGTTGGCAGCTCCATAATGGTTGTGGTCATATCGTGCATAGTTGGGCTAGTTAGCTTGAGGATCGATTGAGTGGACGTGCCAGGCTTCAGTGGCTTTTCACAACGCACAAGCAGAACGTCGAGCATATGATAGTTAGCGAACAATTGAATGCGATACTTCATCGACCCTGAATGGTACTCCGGCTTGATGGGATTGTGTTCGCATTATCGACCACGCAGAGATCGCTTGACCCACAAACACTTCCGCTGCGGATAGATGTTGTTCACACTGAATTGTTGTGACTATAAAGAAATTAATTTTCATTATATAAGGAAATCTCAAATGGAAGTTGACTTACTGTTTTTGATGTTGATTTTCTGTGTGAAAATCGATGGATTCAACTCGCCGACATCGTCAGTATCTGCCGAGGGACTGATCTGAATCTGTTTGGCCTTTGGGGGATTCTTGTCTGGCCAGCCCATTTGCCTCCGAATGATTGCCACCGTTAAGCCAGTGTGATCCTTAGGAGCAAAATGAATGGATAAGTTTTAGATTTAATATTTGAATTCACTTAATTTACAGTCAAGGTTGGAAATTTTTTGGAGTCTTCCTGCGATTGTAGTCTTGTTTTTCTTACTTCTCTTGCAGAACTATCGACTGGTAGTACACCTAGAAGATGAAGATTAAGCGAGTTGACTACGATATAAATGTTTCGATTTGTACTTACACAATTGATCTCCGTGCGCTGTTGTTTTTTTTTGAGCCGCTTGCATTTTATTTCTTGGCAGCTGATGAATAGGCCGAGTTGGCAGTTGCTGTTATTATGTCGTTCCAACACCAACACTCAGCCGCTGGGCGTTAGCGGTCGACTATTGCATGGCAAAACTTCCACTTGCATCATTGACTTGGTGGTGTTGTTCCTGCTGGTTTTGTTGCATTGAATGCGTTTGACTATTGGTAGAGATGGTGACACCTCCGTTGTGATGTACATACAAACACAATGGACAGTATTTGTCGTTAAAAACATTGATATTATTTTCTTAAGAGAAATATAATATACAAAAAACTTGCCTGCAAATCAGCGCCTTGTTTGCTTTGTCTTCCAGATTTCTTCAGGGAAATCGCTTCCTGCATTATGGTATGTTATTGGCAGCATCTAAAATGAAAACACAGACTATAAAATAAATCGATTATTGTTGCACCTCCTTCACTGCAATTTGACTTACTTTGTATTAAATGAAGTGAACTTGTATATACTTTCCTTATTATAAAGAATTTTGGTCTGAAAAATATCAAATTATATTAAATATCAAAACAATTAACAAAAACTTACTCTTCAAATCCGAAATCCATTGTTTTGTTTTGCAAAATTGATTGTCATTTTTGACAGGTCACAGAAACTCCATAAGTTTCTTTTTAGCCCAGTCCCCCATTTTGCTTTTTTTTGCACGACTCACATGTATTCACCGATAGCGAATTTGAGAGAGTTCACCTCGAATTTGAGAGTTCACCTCAAATAAAATTTGAGGGTGTTTCAGGCAAGACGGGTACCGGTCGGTTCTCTTGGTAAGTATATTTCTCTATGATAGAGACAAAGAAGAACGGAAACTGTTTTGGTTTCGATGATGTTTTGGTCCCGATATTACCATGTTTCAGTTATTATTGTTCAAGCGATGTAGGTATTTTATGCTATTTATTATTGAATATGAAAATAAAAACCATAGTTATTAATTTTTCCATGTTTTATTTTACTATGTCGAATAAAACAATATACATAATGTTGAAAATACATTTAAGAAAGGAAGAAAAGATGAGTTAGTTGCGAGACATTTTAAAAATATTTGTATGGATTCGTATGGTAACTCTGATGCACATGTACGAGCGCGTATGAGGCTTAGTTTTGGTTGCCTTCCTTATTTTGATTTTTTTTTTGACATATACATATATTGAACACATGTGTGTATGTATGTACATATATATATATGACAAAAGCGTGAGTTTCAATTTCGGTCTTTTTGTGGTTTGTTAATTGTTTTTTTGTTGTCCTAGCAAAACGTAGGTATGTTGCGCATTTTGTGAACTTAAACAGGTGTAGGTACCTAATCATGTAAAATTAAATTTTTCTTATTTAGAAAAATTGTATTAGTAAGTAAGTATGCAAAAATGTAAGTTTAAGCTGTTTTCTGTGGAAATAGATGTATCGAGAAGTTAAATTAATATATTTTGAAAGAAGTCTGGTTTCTGTAAAATAAACATTATCTTAAAATGCTACAAAACATTAACAATAATATTTCTATGGGATGAAACAACTTTGAAGTCAATACCTTTCTTTATTCAATTCAACTTATAAATTCAATTTTTAATAATTTTTTAATTTTTTTGCTTAAGGTTTTTATATATTTTCAACATTTTTTGTATTGAATTAAATAAGTTTGAAGTCAATATCTTTCTCTGTTTTCAAGATGCTTTAGTAGAAACTATTTTTACCAGTTTTTATTAGTTTTCTGTAGGTTTTTTCTGATCAAAATTGTAAATTGGGATGTTAAAATAGGTCTGTTCAGTTTTGTTTAGAAGTTTTTTTATGTTGAATATATCACTGCTCTTAGCCTATTTAAGCAAAGGTGGTTTTATAAAAAGTTCAAGAGACAATTTTTGGCTTTGACAAATAAAAATAAAATATCGTAAGTATTTATAATTATTTATTTTATTATTGATCTTTTATAAAATTACCTTTGCTTAAATGATGGAATTGTGAGTTGGAAAATTATTAAACATATGTATAATTCTGAAAGATTAAATGCAACAAAAATTTGTCCAAAATTAACATCGGCACATATTGACCCAACCGAATTTCAAAAAATGAATGTAAAGTTGGCGGCACAAGTTCTAAGTAGATCTGTAGCTTGTGGAATTGAAGCTTTATTAGGTCTAAATAAATTTCCCATAAATATATCGCATTTTGCAAAACCAACAGCTAATTTTATAAACAAAATAAACCGGTTTTTCGACCATTTAAATTTAAAACCAGCTATCAAAAAAAAAATTATCAAAATCTAATATTCATAAGAGAAATGAAAACATATATTCTCAACATTCAGCCTATTAATTCAAGAAGCAAAGCGTTTTGTTTCAAAGGTTTTGACTAAAGTATTGTAGACCATAATGATTTATATTATTTAAATATTAAAAAATTTAACCAAGATCCCTTAGAAAATTTATTTGGAAAGAGAAGAGCAAGAAATGTTAATAAAAGTAATCCAAATGCTGCTGAATTGGCTCCCTTCTAGCAAAAGTTATAGCTATGAAACTTGTATTCAAATCTAAATGTTCAAACTGTGAACAGAATATCTTAAAGTTGATTGGAATGCTATTTTACAAACCAATGCTGAGGAACAAATATCGATTTCGTATGAGCTACCGGAGAATGAATCATTTTAGAATATAGAAAACGACATGAATATTGATAATAAATTAAATGCTTTACCGACTGAAGACACGATATTGATAAAGGTGCCGGAAATCGACGATCTTGCTACCAGATACTATGCAGGCTATTGCCTTTTTAAATCGATGAAAAAAATGAATAGTATCTGTGAAAACTGTTTTCAACAAAAATGTCAAAAGATACGTTTCAATTTGATTAAACGGAAATATTAATTAAATTGAGAGAATACGAAACCTCAAAAGAAAATACGGTTCTTATATTGCCTTCTTAAAATTTTTTCCAAGTCTGTAGTCTTCACGTAAAAATATTTACAACTTTATTCAAAAAAACACCTTTTATATCGAGATTAAAATTGTAAGAGAATGTATAAACGCAACAAACAGACAATATCCTAGCTGGTTCGATGATTCCGATGAATGCTATGCACATAAAATTGACATTATACATTTTTTAAAAAAATTCTTACTTTGGGAAAATTGTAAATGGGTAATTGACACAAAAAATAAAAGGTATAAAAATCCTAGAACTAAAATAAAAAAAATAGTGAATTTAATGAACGTGTAGCTCAAACAAAAACAATAAAAAAAAATAAATACATAACCAATGTACATATATATATATATGTAAATGTACAATTCAGCGGGTGGTAGGTGGTTGGGGGTCGATATTCTGCCACGTCCCCGCTCGTGACCCCTCGAAACTATTTAAGCAAAGGTAATTTTGTAAAAGATCAATAATAAAATAAATAATTATAAATACTTACGATATTTTATTTTTATTTGTCAAAGCCAAAAATTGTGTCTTGAACTTTTTATAAAACCACCTTTGCTTAAATAGGCTAAGAGCAGTGATATATTAAACATAAAAAAAACAAAACTTAACAGACCTATTATAACATCCCAATTTACTATTTTTTTTAGAAAAAACCTACAGAAGACTACTAAAAACTGATAAAAATAGTTTCTACTAAAGCATCTTGAAAACCGAGAAAGATATTGACTTCAAACTTATTTAATTCAATACAAAAAATGTTGAAAATATAGTTTAAAATAAAAAATTAATCAACTGATAGTTTTTTCCTTTAATTAAAACCTAAAAAAAGTACTCAAAATACGTGAAATTGATTCTTAAACTGAAATATCGGGTAAAGGAGAAAGAAAAAAGAAAGAAAGAATTGTTTTGATCTCGTAAAAATTGTTGTTATTAACAACAATTTTTTATTTTACAGAAAACTAAACACCTTAAGCAAAAAAAATAAAAAAAAATATTAACCTCATTGAATTTATAAATTAAATTGAATAAAGAAAGATATTGACTTCAAAGTTCTTTCATCCCATAGAAATATTGTTGTTAATGTTTTGTAACATTTTAAGACAATGTTTATTTTAGAGAAACCAAACTTCTTTCAAAATATATTAATTTAACTTTTCGATACATCTATTTCCACAGAAAACAGCTTAAATTTATATTTTTGCATATTTACTTACTAATACAATTTTTCCAAATAAAAAAACTAAATTTTGAAAAATTTAAACGGGCATCAATAGTTAGTTATCAGTGTAGGTCACATCCGAGCCTCGTTTTTGTATCGTATAGAAATCATTTACATGAGTACCTACCTACACCTGTTTAAGTTCACAAAATGCGCAACTTACGTTTTGCATAGGGCAACAAAGAAACAAACAAACAACAAAAATACCGAAATTGAAACTCACCCTTTTGTCATATATATCTATGGATACATGTACATACACACATGCGTTCAATATATGTGTCAAAAAAAATCAAAATAAAGGAAGGCAACCGAAACTAAAGCACTTTTCACATGAGCACGACCAACGACCAACGAATGGACGAATATTCGTCAATTTTGACATTTCTTTCACATCAGAGTTTTTAATTCGTCGCGAATGAAGTTTGACATTCACCACCGAAACCAAAACAAGAATGATTTTTTTAGGTTAAGTATGGGCGATTTTTTTATTCGTTGCGAGTGTGGACAATGTGGAACGCGAATAAAGTTTGACAGTTCGTATCAACTACAATTTTTTTCGCGACGAATAAATTTGTTTTCTTAAATATGTATGATATTGAAAAGTAAAAGTATGCATCATAAATCAAATAGAAACTATATTGCTATCGTTTTGTTAAGAATTTGTGTGGAAATATGTCTTCAAACGTATATAAACTCACATTTTGTAATTCATTCGTCGTTCGTTGGTCGCGCTCATGTGAATGCTGCTTAACCCTCATACGCGCACGTAAATGTGCATCAGTGTTACCATAGGAATGCTTGGCAAAATCCTCATTCAAACCCTCCAAGTGGGTGCCAGGCGGGCAATGATCACCACAGAAGTCCTGTGCGTTTTTGGCAGGATGGTGATTAGCTAAGGTTGAGTTGGATAGCCGAATTGTTGTAGCTCCTCAATAGTGTAACGTTCGGAAACCCAATTCAATCATAGTTTAGAGGTTCCTAATTTCAGTGGTGGTGTGAGCGTACTTGTACGAAAACCGTGCCGAAGAATGAAAGCCTGGGGGATAAACCAGCCATTAACGAGCTCTTTCGGATGCTGTGGCAAGGTCCGTCATATTTCTGCCTTACCCCGGCAAGCGGCTCTGCCGGGGCTGACCGTCTTTCCGCCCTACTCGTGGGAACAAAAATGAAAACATCAAACAGAAAAATTTTAAAAAACAATAATAAAAATCACGCCATGGCTGCCAATGCGGTCACATCCAATGAAAAGGCTGTCGAGCCTACTCAGAGATGTGAACGTGTTGTCAACCCTGTGGTTGCCACTAGTAGCGGGAGTCCTTCTCCCTCTACTAGTCGCAACCTATACTTGAAGGAATTGCCCGTCAGTGGAACAGCTGTGACGCTCGGCTGTCCCAAAGGCGGCAATTCCACACCCCACCCCCTCCCCGCTCCTGCTATGACGTCGCAAGCGACCCCAAGAAGGGACACCCCATCCGGAGAGACAAAATCTGCGACATGTGGAATTGACTCAAAAGGTGATGACACACCCCGATTGGTATCGGCAGCGACGAATTCTGATGGTGGACCCACAACTGTGTCACACGGACATAGCTCTGGATCGGCCAGCAAGAAGTCCAGGAAGTCACTAGCCAAACGAGACCAACGCAATGCTGAGAGGATTCTAGCCGCAGTCGGTGTCATACCGGCGGCGGAAAGAACCCCGGACCAAACGCGAAAACTCGAGTGGGCTAGTGGCTTTCTTAGCAAAATCACCAAACAGACCTGCAGCGACTCAACATCAAAGCGCAATAGGTCTTTCGAGGGCGACAAGCCCGAACCAAAAATTCAGAAGGTGCATTCGAGCAGCACAACAGCCTTCAATAAGGATCTTTCCTTTAGCGACGCGCTAAAAGGTAAGATCATAGCAGCGGTCATTGACAGGGGTCATGTGGATGGTAACATCTCTCATGATCAATGGGCAAACGTCAGGGCTCACCTCGGTTTCAGATTTTTATCTGTCATCGAGGAGAATCCGGGACCTCTCCCAGACACAGCCGATGCAGTATGGTACCAAAATCGTATCAAACTCATCGCCTGTGGTGATCAGAGATCTTTGGATCTGTACAGGGCTGCTGTCAATGGCTTGCCAGAAGTCTGGCCGGGTGCCAAGCTCGAGGTTGTTGCAAGGGAGAATATTCCTTGCCGGCCAAGAGCACGTATAATGGTCCCGGCTCTACACAACTGCCCAGATATGATCATGAAATTGATCAAAGCAAGTAATCCAAACCTGCCTACGCACGACTGGAAAGTCCCAAAGGTTGAGAAGGAGACAGTGGGTCACTATAGATCAGCTCTCGTGTTGATCAATAGGGAATCACTGGATCCACTGGCCGCGACCAAAGGTGTGATTAGGTATGGTTTCGATGAAATTGTGATCCGTATATACAAAAAAGACGAAGATTTGCTTAACACGCCCCCGACAGAAGCCCCTTCAGCGGAAGGAAACGCTTCACTACCACCAATAATGGAGGTCGATGCAACACCACAAGTGGAACCATCGACCTCCACAGCCCCAAACAAGCCATCCGACGTAGAGGCTAAACCTACAGTCGACAGTAACTCCGACATGGAGACTGAAGACGCCACCTTAGGCATCACTCTGAGTGAGGAAGACCTACTTCACTCCTCCTCAGACGATGAAAACGCCGATAAAACAGTGGTGGAGGTTAATCTGACTAATAGTAGCAATGCTGCGATTAGTACAGATTAATCTCCATCACGCCATCATGGCCACAAACAACCTAACACTCCGACTGCACACAAACAAGGATGACATCGTCTTAATACAGGAGCCGTGGGTCTCAAATTCCATCATCAGAGGCCTCAGGACTCCTGGTTACAAGCTACTGTATGCATCGGAGAAAGGTGAACCAAGGTCATGTATGTTAGTAAAAAATGACTTAAATGTATTTTTACTCCCCAATTACAGCGACAAGGACACAACCACCGCTGTCTTAACAACGGACAAAGCCACCTACTGGCTCATATCCTCCTACCTAGGCCACGACAGCCTAATTCCAGGTGACACCTTGAGGAAGGCAATTGCGGACGCGCAATCGAGAAAAGTTGGTCTCCTGATTGGTTCGGACGCTAACGCCCATCACACGGTATGGGGTAGCTCTGACATAAATGAGAGAGGTGAGTCCTTATTTGATTACTTACTAAGCACTAACCTACTCATAAGTAATATTGGTAATGAACCCACTTTTGTAACCAAGAATAGGAAAAAGGTACTTGATATTACACTTACCTCTGACTCGATCCACAATCTGATTTCAAACTGGCATGTCTCAAAAGAGAATTCCTTCTCTGACCACAAGTACATTCAGTTTGAGCTCAGAGATGTGGCAAACATATCTACGGGTTTTCGCAATCACCGGAATACAAACTGGGAACGATATAGGGAGGTACTAACACAATTACTTGATTACAACCTTCTTAAAAGCTCCTCCAGTAAAGATGAACTACACCTTTCTGTGAATCATCTCACTGAAGCCTTCAATGAATCAATGAGAATTTCATGCCCTGTAACCATTTTAAAGGGAAAAAAGAAACCTCATTGGTGGCGTAAGGAACTAGAACCATTCAGAAAGAGTTGTCGCAAACTCTTCAATAGATCTAAGTACACTAGATCTCCTTCTGACTGGGACTTATACAAACAAGCTCTAAAGCAATATAAAAAGAATTAAGGAAGAGTAAGAGGTCTTCTTGGAGAAACTTCTGTGGCAAAATAGAAAATACTTCAGAAGCCTCACGACTCAGGAAAATTCTCTCAAGAAGTCCAACAATACCAAGTGCTTTAAAGACAGATGCAGGCACATGGACTATCACAGATGAAGAATCTCTAAATCTGCTATTAGACACCCACTTTCCAGGTAGCTCTAACATACTTAACGACTTAACATCAGAGTCTCAAGCTTCTACAAGCGATTTAGTTGATCTAATAACGTGGGAAAAACTGCAATGGGCCATAGACAGCTTTGATCCATATAAATCTCCAGGACCAGACGGAATCATTCCGGCCGAACTACAAAAATGCTCAGACATGATCATTCCACCATTGGAAATCATTCTGACAAGCTGTTTAAGGCTGAGATATATTCCCAAAGCCTGGAGAATGGCAAAAGTAGTCTTCATTCTTAAAGCAGGGAAACCTTCCCACGTTAACCCTAAAGATCTTCGACCAATCAGCCTATCATCCTTCCTTCTTAAAACTTTGGAAAGATTGATTGAAATTTACATCAGACATAACCTAAGACCATGTCTCATTTCCACAGCTCAACATGCTTACTCTGAGGGAAAATCAGTAGAAACAGCACTACATTCGCTGGTACGCAGTATTGAATATTCCCTCGAATACAAAGAACATAACCTAGTAGCTTTCCTAGATATTGAAGGAGCTTTCAACAACGTCAGTTACCAGGCGATCACGATAGCAATGGAAAAGCTGCAATTAAAGAAACCACTCATAGATTTTATTAGTCTCATGCTCAAAAGCAGGACAATAACTTCAAGCATGAGAAGTTTTACTAAGACAATGTTTATTTTAGAGAACCCAAACTTCTTTCAAAATATATTAATTTAACTTTTCGATACATCTATTTCCACAGAAAACAGCTTAAATTTATATTTTTGCATACTTACTTACTAATACAATTTTTCCAAATAAAAAAACCAAATTTTGAAAAATTTAAACGGGCATCAATAGTTAGTTATCAGTGTAGGTCACATCCGAGCCTCGTTTTTGTATCGTATAGAAATTATTTACATGAGTACCTACCTACATCTGTTTAAGTTCACAAAATGCGCAACTTACGTTTTGCATAGGGCAACAAAGAAACAAACAAACAACAAAAATACCGAAATTGAAACTCACCCTTTTGTCATATATATCTATGGATACATGTACATACACACATGCGTTCAATATATGTGTCAAAAAAAATCAAAATAAAGGAAGGCAACCGAAACTAAAGCACTTTTCACATGAGCACGACCAACGACCAACGAATGGACGAATATTCGTCAATTTTGACATTTCTTTCACATCAGAGTTTTTAATTCGTCGCGAATGAAGTTTGACATTCACCACCGAAACCAAAACAAGAATGATTTTTTTAGGTTAAGTATGGGCGATTTTTTTATTCGTTGCGAGTGTGGACAATGTGGAACGCGAATAAAGTTTGACAGTTCGTATCAACTACAATTTTTTTCGCGACGAATAAATTTGTTTTCTTAAATATGTATGATATTGAAAAGTAAAAGTATGCATCATAAATCAAATAGAAACTATATTGCTATCGTTTTGTTAAGAATTTGTGTGGAAATATGTCTTCAAACGTATATAAACTCACATTTTGTAATTCATTCGTCGTTCGTTGGTCGCGCTCATGTGAATGCTGCTTAACCCTCATACGCGCACGTAAATGTGCATCAGTGTTACCATAGGAATGCTTGGCAAAATCCTCATTCAAACCCTCCAAGTGGGTGCCAGGCGGGCAATGATCACCACAGAAGTCCTGTGCGTTTTTGGCAGGATGGTGATTAGCTAAGGTTGAGTTGGATAGCCGAATTGTTGTAGCTCCTCAATAGTGCAACGTTCGGAAACCCAATTCAATCATAGTTTAGAGGTTCCTAATTTCAGTGGTGGTGTGAGCGTACTTGTACGAAAACCGTGCCGAAGAATGAAAGCCTGGGGGATAAACCAGCCATTAACGAGCTCTTTCGGATGCTGTGGCAAGGTCCGTCATATTTCTGCCTTACCCCGGCAAGCGGCTCTGCCGGGGCTGACCGTCTTTCCGCCCTACTCGTGGGAACAAAAATGAAAACATCAAACAGTAAAATTTTAAAAAACAATAATAAAAATCGCGCCATGGCTGCCAATGCGCTCACATCCAATGAAAAGGCTGTCGAGCCTACTCAGAGATGTGAACGTGTTGTCAACCCTGTGGTTGCCACTAGTAGCGGGAGTCCTTCTCCATCTACTAGTCGCAACCTATACTTGAAGGAATTGCCCGTCAGTGGAACAGCTGTGACGCTCGGCTGTCCCAAAGGCGGCAATTCCACACAACACCCCCTCCCCGCTCCTGCTAGGACGTCGCAAGCGACCCCAAGAAGGGACACCCCATCCGGAGAGACAAAATCTGCGACATATGGAATTGACTCAAAAGGTGATGACACACCCCGATTGGTATCGGCAGCGACGAATTCTGATGGTGGACCCACAACTGTGTCACACGGACATAGCTCTGGATCGGCCAGGAAGAAGTCCAGGAAGTCACTAGCCAAACGAGACCAACGCAATGCTGAGAGGATTCTAGCCGCAGTCGGTGTCATACCGGCGGCGGAAAAAACCCCGGACCAAACGCGAAAACTCGAGTGGGCTAGTGGCTTTCTTAGCAAAATCACCAAACAGACCTGCAGCGACTCAACATCAAAGCGCAATAGGTCTTTCGAGGGCGACAAGCCCGAACCAAAAAGGCAGAAGGTGCGTTCGAGCAGCACAACAGCCTTCAATAAGGATCTTTCCTTTAGCGACGCGCTAAAAGGTAAGATCATAGCAGCGGTCATTGACAGGGGTCATGTGGATGGTAACATCTCTCATGATCAATGGGCAAACGTCAGGGCTCACCTCGGTTTCAGATTTTTATCTGTCATCGAGGAGAATCCGGGACCTCTCCCAGACACAGCCGATGCAGTATGGTACCAAAATCGTATCAAACTCATCGCCTGTGGTGATCAGAGATCTTTCGATCTGTACAGGGCTGCTGTCAATGGCTTGCCAGAAGTCTGGCCGGGTGCCAAGTTCGAGGTTGTTGCAAGGGAGAATATTCCTTGCCGGCCAAGAGCACGTATAATGGTCCCGGCTCTACACAACTGCCCAGATATGATCATGAAATTGATCAAAGCAAGTAATCCAAACCTGCCTACGCACGACTGGAAAGTCCCAAAGGTTGAGAAGGAGACAGTGGGTCACTATAGATCAGCTCTCGTGTTGATCAATAGGGAATCACTGGATCCACTGGCCGCGACCAAAGGCGTGATTAGGTATGGTTATGATGAAATCGTGATCCGTATATACAAAAAAGACGAAGATTTGCTTAACACGCCCCCGACAGAAGCCCCTTCAGCGGAAGGAAACGCTTCACTACCACCAATAATGGAGGTCGATGCAACACCACAAGTGGAACCATCGACCTCCACAGCCCCAAACAAGCCATCCGACGTGGAGGCTAAACCTACAGTCGACAGTAACTCCGACATGGAGACTGAAGACGCCACCTTAGGCATCACTCTGAGTGAGGAAGACCTACTTCACTCCTCCTCAGACGATGAAAACGCCGATAAAACAGTGGTGGAGGTTAATCTGACTAATAGTAGCAATGCTGCGATTAGTACAGATTAATCTCCATCACGCCATCATGGCCACAAACAACCTAACACTCCGACTGCACACAAACAAGGATGACATCGTCTTAATACAGGAGCCGTGGGTCTCAAATTCCATCATCAGAGGCCTCAGGACTCCTGGTTACAAGCTACTGTATGCATCGGAGAAAGGTGAACCAAGGTCATGTATGTTAGTAAAAAATGACTTAAATGTATTTTTACTCCCCAATTACAGCGACAAGGACACAACCACCGCTGTCTTAACAACGGACAAAGCCACCTACTGGCTCATATCCTCCTACCTAGGCCACGACAGCCCAATTCCAGGTGACACCTTGAGGAAGGCAATTGCGGACGCGCAATCGAGAAAAGTTGGTCTCCTGATTGGTTCGGACGCTAACGCCCATCACACGGTATGGGGTAGCTCTGACATAAATGAGAGAGGTGAGTCCTTATTTGATTACTTACTAAGCACTAACCTACTCATAAGTAATATTGGTAATGAACCCACTTTTGTAACCAAGAATAGGAAAAAGGTACTTGATATTACACTTACCTCTGACTCGATCCACAATCTGATTTCAAACTGGCATGTCTCAAAAGAGAATTCCTTCTCTGACCACAAGTACATTCAGTTTGAGCTCAGAGATGTGGCAAACATATCTACGGGTTTTCGCAATCACCGGAATACAAACTGGGAACGATATAGGGAGGTACTAACACAATTACTTGATTACAACCTTCTTAAAAGCTCCTCCAGTAAAGATGAACTACACCTTTCTGTGAATCATCTCACTGAAGCCTTCAATGAATCAATGAGAATTTCATGCCCTGTAACCATTTTAAAGGGAAAAAAGAAACCTCATTGGTGGCGTAAAGAACTAGAACCATTCAGAAAGAGTTGTCGCAAACTCTTCAATAGATCTAAGTACACTAGATCTCCTTCTGACTGGGACTTATACAAACAAGCTCTAAAGCAATATAAAAAGAATTAAGGAAGAGTAAGAGGTCTTCTTGGAGAAACTTCTGTGGCAAAATAGAAAATACTTCAGAAGCCTCACGACTCAGGAAAATTCTCTCAAGAAGTCCAACAATACCCAGTGCTTTAAAGACAGATGCAGGCACATGGACTATCACAGATGAAGAATCTCTAAATCTGCTATTAGACACCCACTTTCCAGGTAGCTCTAACATACTTAACGACTTAACATCAGAGTCTCAAGCTTCTACAAGCGATTTAGTTGATCTAATAACGTGGGAAAAACTGCAATGGGCCATAGACAGCTTTGATCCATATAAATCTCCAGGACCAGACGGAATCATTCCGGCCGAACTACAAAAATGCTTAGACATGATCATTCCACCATTGGAAATCATTCTGACAAGCTGTTTAAGGCTGAGATATATTCCCAAAGCCTGGAGAATGGCAAAAGTAGTCTTCATTCCTAAAGCAGGGAAACCCTCCCACGTTAACCCTAAAGATCTACGACCAATCAGCCTATCATCCTTCCTTCTTAAAACTTTGGAAAGATTGATTGAAATTTACATCAGACATAACCTAAGACCATGTCTCATTTCCACAGCTCAACATGCTTACTCTGAGGGAAAATCAGTAGAAACAGCACTACATTCGCTGGTACGCAGTATTGAATATTCCCTCGAATACAAAGAATATAACCTAGTAGCTTTCCTAGATATTGAAGGAGCTTTCAACAACGTCAGTTACCAGGCGATCACGATAGCAATGGAAAAGCTGCAATTAAAGAAACCACTCATAGATTTTATTAGTCTCATGCTCAAAAGCAGGACAATAACTTCAAGCATGAGAAGTTTTACTAAGACAATGTTTATTTTAGAGAAACCAAACTTCTTTCAAAATATATTAATTTAACTTTTCGATACATCTATTTCCACAGAAAACAGCTTAAATTTATATTTTTGCATACTTACTTACTAATACAATTTTTCCAAATAAAAAAACTAAATTTTGAAAAATTTAAACGCGCATCAATAGTTAGTTATCAGTGTAGGTCACATCCGAGCCTCGTTTTTGTATCGTATAGAAATCATTTACATGAGTACCTACCTACACCTGTTTAAGTTCACAAAATGCGCAACTTACGTTTTGCATAGGGCAACAAAGAAACAAACAAACAACAAAAATACCGAAATTGAAACTCACCCTTTTGTCATATATATCTATGGATACATGTACATACACACATGCGTTCAATATATGTGTCAAAAAAAATCAAAATAAAGGAAGGCAACCGAAACTAAAGCACTTTTCACATGAGCACGACCAACGACCAACGAATGGACGAATATTCGTCAATTTTGACATTTCTTTCACATCAGAGTTTTTAATTCGTCGCGAATGAAGTTTGACATTCACCACCGAAACCAAAACAAGAATGATTTTTTTAGGTTAAGTATGGGCGATTTTTTTATTCGTTGCGAGTGTGGATAATGTGGAACGCGCATAAAGTTTGACAGTTCGTATCAACTACAATTTTTTTCGCGACGAATAAATTTGTTTTCTTAAATATGTATGATATTGAAAAGTAAAAGTATGCATCATAAATCAAATAGAAACTATATTGCTATCGTTTTGTTAAGAATTTGTGTGGAAATATGTCTTCAAACGTATATAAACTCACATTTTGTAATTTATTCGTCGTTCGTTGGTCGCGCTCATGTGAATGCTGCTTAACCCTCATACGCGCACGTAAATGTGCATCAGTGTTACCATAGGAATGCTTGGCAAAATCCTCATTCAAACCCTCCAAGTGGGTGCCAGGCGGGCAATGATCACCACAGAAGTCCTGTGCGTTTTTGGCAGGATGGTGATTAGCTAAGGTTGAGTTGGATAGCCGAATTGTTGTAGCTCCTCAATAGTGCAAAGTTCGGAAACCCAATTCAATCATAGTTTAGAGGTTCCTAATTTCAGTGGTGGTGTGAGCGTACTTGTACGAAAACCGTGCCGAAGAATGAAAGCCTGGGGGATAAACCAGCCATTAACGAGCTCTTTCGGATGCTGTGGCAAGGTCCGTCATATTTCTGCCTTACCCCGGCAAGCGGCTCTGCCGGGGCTGACCGTCTTTCCGCCCTACTCGTGGGAACAAAAATGAAAACATCAAACAGAAAAATTTTAAAAAACAATAATAAAAATCGCGCCATGGCTGCCAATGCGGTCACATCCAATGAAAAGGCTGTCGAGCCTACTCAGAGATGTGAACGTGTTGTCAACCCTGTGGTTGCCACTAGTAGCGGGAGTCCTTCTCCATCTACTAGTCGCAACCTATACTTGAAGGAATTGCCCGTCAGTGGAACAGCTGTGACGCTCGGCTGTCCCAAAGGCGGCAATTCCACACCCCACCCCCTCCCCGCTCCTGCTAGGACGTCGCAAGCGACCCCAAGAAGGGACACCCCATCCGGAGAGACAAAATCTGCGACATATGGAATTGACTCAAAAGGTGATGACACACCCCGATTGGTATCGGCAGCGACGAATTCTGATGGTGGACCCACAACTGTGTCACACGGACACGGGTCGGCCAGGAAGAAGTCCAGGAAGTCACTAGCCAAACGAGACCAACGCAATGCTGAGAGGATTCTAGCCGCAGTCGGTGTCATACCGGCGGCGGAAAGAACCCCGGACCAAACGCGAAAACTCGAGTGGGCTAGTGGCTTTCTTAGCAAAATCACCAAACAGACCTGCAGCGACTCAACATCAAAGCGCAATAGGTCTTTCGAGGGCGACAAGCCCGAACCAAAAAGGCAGAAGGTGCATTCGAGCAGCACAACAGCCTTCAATAAGGATCTTTCCTTTAGCGACGCGCTAAAAGGTAAGATCATAGCAGCGGTCATTGACAGGGGTCATGTGGATGGTAACATCTCTCATGATCAATGGGCAAACGTCAGGGCTCACCTCGGTTTCAGATTTTTATCTGTCATCGAGGAGAATCCGGGACCTCTCCCAGACACAGCCGATGCAGTATGGTACCAAAATCGTATCAAACTCATCGCCTGTGGTGATCAGAGATCTTTCGATCTGTACAGGGCTGCTGTCAATGGCTTGCCAGAAGTCTGGCCGGGTGCCAAGTTCGAGGTTGTTGCAAGGGAGAATATTCCTTGCCGGCCAAGAGCACGTATAATGGTCCCGGCTCTACACAACTGCCCAGATATGATCATGAAATTGATCAAAGCAAGTAATCCAAACCTGCCTACGCACGACTGGAAAGTCCCAAAGGTTGAGAAGGAGACAGTGGGTCACTATAGATCAGCTCTCGTGTTGATCAATAGGGAATCACTGGATCCACTGGCCGCGACCAAAGGTGTGATTAGGTATGGTTTCGATGAAATCGTGATCCGTATATACAAAAAAGACGAAGATTTGCTTAACACGCCCCCGACAGAAGCCCCTTCAGCGGAAGGAAACGCTTCACTACCACCAATAATGGAGGTCGATGCAACACCACAAGTGGAACCATCGACCTCCACAGCCCCAAACAAGCCATCCGACGTGGAGGCTAAACCTACAGTCGACAGTAACTCCGACATGGAGACTGAAGACGCCACCTTAGGCATCACTCTGAGTGAGGAAGACCTACTTCACTCCTCCTCAGACGATGAAAACGCCGATAAAACAGTGGTGGAGGTTAATCTGACTAATAGTAGCAATGCTGCGATTAGTACAGATTAATCTCCATCACGCCATCATGGCCACAAACAACCTAACACTCCGACTGCACACAAACAAGGATGACATCGTCTTAATACAGGAGCCGTGGGTCTCAAATTCCATCATCAGAGGCCTCAGGACTCCTGGTTACAAGCTACTGTATGCATCGGAGAAAGGTGAACCAAGGTCATGTATGTTAGTAAAAAATGACTTAAATGTATTTTTACTCCCCAATTACAGCGACAAGGACACAACCACCGCTGTCATAACAACGGACAAAGCCACCTACTGGCTCATATCCTCCTACCTAGGCCACGACAGCCCAATTCCAGGTGACACCTTGAGGAAGGCAATTGCGGACGCGCAATCGAGAAAAGTTGGTCTCCTGATTGGTTCGGACGCTAACGCCCATCACACGGTATGGGGTAGCTCTGACATAAATGAGAGAGGTGAGTCCTTATTTGATTACTTACTAAGCACTAACCTACTCATAAGTAATATTGGTAATGAACCCATTTTTGTAACCAAGAATAGGAAAAAGGTACTTGATATTACACTTACCTCTGACTCGATCCACAATCTGATTTCAAACTGGCATGTCTCAAAAGAGAATTCCTTCTCTGACCACAAGTACATTCAGTTTGAGCTCAGAGATGTGGCAAACATATCTACGGGTTTTCGCAATCACCGGAATACAAACTGGGAACGATATAGGGAGGTACTAACACAATTACTTGATTACAACCTTCTTAAAAGCTCCTCCAGTAAAGATGAACTACACCTTTCTGTGAATCATCTCACTGAAGCCTTCAATGAATCAATGAGAATTTCATGCCCTGTAACCATTTTAAAGGGAAAAAAGAAACCTCATTTGTGGCGTAAAGAACTAGAACCATTCAGAAAGAGTTGTCGCAAACTCTTCAATAGATCTAAGTACACTAGATCTCCTTCTGACTGGGACTTATACAAACAAGCTCTAAAGCAATATAAAAAGAATTAAGGAAGAGTAAGAGGTCTTCTTGGAGAAACTTCTGTGACAAAATAGAAAATACTTCAGAAGCCTCACGACTCAGGAAAATTCTCTCAAGAAGTCC
This sequence comes from Eupeodes luniger, assembly GCA_951509635.1. Lineage (NCBI taxonomy): Eukaryota > Metazoa > Arthropoda > Insecta > Diptera > Syrphidae > Eupeodes > Eupeodes luniger. The sequence goes on along the minus strand of OX608073.1, from coordinate 174,582,215 downwards.
AACAATACCCAGTGCTTTAAAGACAGATGCAGGCACATGGACTATCACAGATGAAGAATCTCTAAATCTGCTATTAGACACCCACTTTCCAGGTAGCTCTAACATACTTAACGACTTAACATCAGAGTCTCAAGCTTCTACAAGCGATTTAGTTGATCTAATAACGTGGGAAAAACTGCAATGGGCCATAGACAGCTTTGATCCATATAAATCTCCAGGACCAGACGGAATCATTCCGGCCGAACTACAAAAATGCTCAGACATGATCATTCCACCATTGGAAATCATTCTGTCAAGCTGTTTAAGGCTGAGATATATTCCCAAAGCCCTGGAGAATGGCAAAAGTAGTCTTCATTCCTAAAGCAGGGAAACCCTCCCACGTTAACCCTAAAGATCTACGACCAATCAGCCTATCATCCTTCCTTCTTAAAACTTTGGAAAGATTGATTGAAATTTACATCAGACATAACCTAAAACCATGTCTCATTTCCACAGCTCAACATGCTTACTCTAAGGGAAAATCAGTAGAAACAGCACTACATTCGCTGGTACGCAGTATTGAATATTCCCTCGAATACAAAGAATATAACCTAGTAGCTTTCCTAGATATTGAAGGAGCTTTCAACAACGTCAGTTACCAGGCGATCACGACAGCAATGGAAAAGCTGCAATTAAAGAAACCACTCATAGATTTTATTAGTCTCATGCTCAAAAGCAGGACAATAACTTCAAGCATGAGAAGTTTTACTACCACCAGATCGGTGAATCGAGGTTCCCCCCAAGGAGGGGTCCTTTCGCCTCTCTTATGGAACATGGTAGTAAACAACCTTCTAACATCATTAGAAGCAGAGGGTTTCAGGGTGATTGCCTATGCTGACGATGTTGCAATATCTGTATCTGGAAAACACTCCCAAGTTCTCTCGGAACTCCTACAAAATGCCTTGAATAGGCTAACAAAATGGGCTAAGCAATGTGGCCTGGACGTCAATCCACATAAAACAGAATTAGTACTCTTTTCAAGAAGGTACAAAATTCCTCAGCTCAGCTATACAGTTCGGTAATTAGACCGATACTCACTTATGGAGTTGTCGTATGGTGGACCGCACTGGACAAGATGGTAAATCTAAATAAGTTCATCAAGGTCCAGCGGTCAGCAGGTATGTGCATCGCAGGAGCACTTCGCTCAACACCAACTGCAGCCCTGGGTGTGCTTTTAAACCTAACACCTCTTGACATCTTCTCCAAAATGGTGGCAGCCAACTCATGTGTGAGGCTTAGAGCCACCTCTCAATGGAACAGTAACAATACTGGACATACTATCATTCTAGACAATTTCAGATCTATCGCAGATCGCTTAGACTATACCACCCCTAAAATGGTATTCGGTAAAAACTTCCATGTGTCCATCTCTTCAAGATCCTCCTGGGGAGAAGAGAGACCCCTGGAAGACAATGCGATACACTTCTATACAGACGGTTCAAAGACCGATTACGGAGTTGGAAGTGGTATCTCTTCGGAACAACTGAATCTAAGTCTATCATATAGACTTCCCAATCAATGTAGTGTATTCCAGGCAGAAGTAATGGCGATTAAAGAGGCACTATCCTGGCTTAGAGAAAACGTTATATCTTGCAAGGATATACGAATCTTCTCGGACAGCCAGGCTGCTCTTAAATCTCTCGCGTCTGTCTCCACACTCTCACAAGTAGTCCACGATTGTCGATCATCTCTGAATGAGATGACAGAACAGTTTAATATTCACCTCATTTGGGTGCCGGGCCACAGAGACATTCCGGGAAATTGTAAAGCCGATGAGCTCGCCAAAAACGGAACACTTCTGCCTAATGTTAGACAAAAATATAGCATAGGAACACCACTTGCTACATGCAAATATCTTCTCAAACAATATGCTCTAGAAGCAACAAATGCTAGATGGTCACAGAGTACCACCTGCCTAGCAACCAAGCAAATATGGCCAAGCATAGATTTAAATCGGTCAAAAGGCTTGATATCCCTGAGCAGACAAAATATAAGCTCTACAATTGGAGTAATAACAGGACACTGCCTCATAGGAAGACATGCTCTGAGGCTAGGGGTCTACACAAACGACTTTTGTAGAAGCTGCATGAACGAGGAGGAAGAGGAAACAGTCCAACACCTTCTATGTACATGTCCAGCACTCTCCATTAGAAGGAATAACTTTCTTGGCAATCCCTTCTTCGACAATACCAGTGAACTGGCAACGATTGACACAAAGTGTCTCTCTAACTTTATTAAAAGCACAAAATGGTTTGTTTAATTTTCATTACTCCCCCATGAGTAACCTCATTAGTGGTATCACAATGGACCCTTGCGGTCTAAGTGAGTCGATGACATCTGGACAGCCACTCCAACCTAACCTAACCTACCATAGGAATCCATACAAATAAAATTTTTAAAATGTCTTGCAACTAACTTATCTTTTATTATTTTCTTAAATGTATTTTCAACATGTGTATATTGTGTTATTTAACATAGTAAAATATGACATGAAAAAAATCAATAACTTTGGTATTTTCATATTCAATAATAAATAGCATAAAATACCTACATCGTTTGAACAATAATAACTGAAATATGGTAACATCGGGACCAAAACATCATCGAAGCCAAAACAGTTTCTGTTTCTGTTTCTGTTTTTTTTTTTTTTTTTTTTTATTTTATCAAAATCTTAAGGCTAACTTAAAGCTAGACAAAAATTCTTAATACTTAAGCTACTTTAAATTAACCAAAACCAATAATACTACTTAAAAATACTTAAAACTACTTAAAACTACTTAAAACTGCTTAAAAACTACTTAAAAACTAGAAAAGTGTTTTTTTGTTTGTGTTTGTGTTTTTTTTGTGTGTTTTTTTTTATATATTTTTTTTGGTGCCACCCTGACTGTCCCTAACCTAATCCTTAAACCTATGTAAGCCGGCCAAGACCAAACGCCCTAGACAACTTTATATGACATTCTCAATTTGAAGCCACCAAAACTGGTTCTCCTGCCTCACCCTATCTCTTCGGTCCCTATCGGAAACAGTGCTACTGAACCGAAGGCACTCGGCTCCGTCCAGTGCGAGGACGTCTCGACTGTAAAGGAGTCGCCTATCTACAGTTTTACGGCTGACGTGGTAGATTAGCGGAACCGCCTCCCTATCCTGTATCAGCCCTCGATTGTCTAAATAGAGAAAAGCTTCGGGCGGAATGTTGCCACTTAAACGTGCACTTTCGTAGTACTCATTGTTTGGGTAGTAAGCCCCAAAAATTAAGCTGTTAGTCGACGACATCGCTCTCGCAATGTGACCCCTACCAAGCTTAAGCAAGAAATTATCTATTCTGTTTATGTTGGCTCTGTTGTATAGAACCTGGTTGGAATAGTAATGTTTGTACTCCGACTCTGGTGTTCTGTGTAATCCAAGGCAACGTAGCAGACATTGTCTCTCAAACACCCGAATCTTTTAAATTTGAGATGGGGCAACGTTGAACCATACCGGGCACCCATAGGCAATCATCAGCCGGATAAGGGCCATGTAGCAAATCACCTTCACCCTGCTGTCAAGACGGCTGCTAAAAAACAACCGTTTTGTCAAGGCAAAGGCTCCCCTAGCTCTGGCCAGAGCAGCACTCATATGTCTGTCGAAATACAAGTACTGATCCAACCAGATGCCAAGGTACTTTAGTACACTTTTATTCGCCAGTGGCTGTCGATTTGGTCCAACGATCACTAGATTTTTTCCGTTCTTTCTCGTATCCCTTGAGGCTCCATACAGCGGAGTCCTGAACAGAATAGTTTCGCATTTCTGAATGTTGATTTTCAACTTCCAGTCATCGCAATATTGCTGAATCTTGTCGAAGTCACCCTGCAAAAGTGTCTTGATAACCTCAATTTTTTGGGCCGTTCTGTACGCAATTATTTATTTATTTATTTATTTATTTCAATCTACAAGCTTAATGCTAACAGACTGCATACACTTAATAAATACATAAAATAAAATAATAATTTTAACATAACATATACATATTTGAACTTATTAAATTTTGAAATCATTATTAACATGTAAACAGTTATGTAGTAATAACAATAATGGAAAGTAATTCTTTTTTAAAGCTTTCACGAGATAAATTAAAATCAAATGTAGAACAAAGTGCATTGAACGATGAAGTAGCTCTTGACATTGGCTCATTTTTCCCATAATTTGTTCGATGTGTAGGCTGATAAAGGAACTTTCTAGTTCTGAGATGTCTTAAGGGTACATTTATTGAAATTAATGAGATCAAGACTGAGCTTTTTATTTTATGGCAAAGAATATCCCTTATGAATAACGCATCCTGAGCTTTTCTACGTGTTTCTAACGACGTCAAACCAAGTAGCTGGCATCTTGCTTTGTAGCTTGGGCATAAATCCCATCGCATTTTGTAAAATATGTATCTAGTGAATCGTCTTTGAATTTTTTCAATTCTATCGATTTCATTTTTATAAAACGGATTCCAAATCACTGATGCATACTCAATAACAGATCTTACTAATGAATTATAAAGTATTAATAATACATAAGGATCAGTAAAATCCTTAGTGTTTCTTTTAATAAATCCCATAAGCGAATTAGCCTTTACAGAAATAAAATCAATATGAGATTTTAGCGAAAAAGAAGAATCAAACACAACTCCGAGGTCCTTAATTTTATTAACACTTTGAATATCATTCTTGTCGAGATTATAAGTATATTGAACTACAGAAGCTGATTTAGAGAACGATATAGTAAAACACTTTCTTGTATTAAGTTTGAGTTCATTTTTGGAACACCAGTCATAAATTCGATTCAGATCAGCTTGAAGATCATCGCAATCATCAGTGTCATTTATTTTTAAAAATAATTTGAGATCGTCCGCATATAGTAGACAATTACAATTGCGAATCACATCAACGATGTCGTTTATATAGACATTGAATAGCAATGGACCTAAATGGCTTCCTTGAGGAACTCCTGACGTGCATTCTATAAGTCTAGAGAACTTACCATCAATTGAGACCCGCAGAGTTCTATTGACAAGATAGGAAGATATCCAGTCAAGCAGTTTTGAATGAAAACCAAAGCATTTAAGTTTTTGAGCAAGAATTCTATGGCAATTAGGTCGTCGGCGTACGCTATTGCCTGAGTCAGACTTGCTATCAGATCACTGGTGTAAATGCTGAATAAGATCGGCGAGTTAACCGCTCCCTGTTGAAGACCTTTTTTAATATCAAAGATTTTGGTAGATGTTACATTGCCAATTTTGACAATAAACCGTCTACCAGTAAGCATGTCATAAAGCATATACAACAGTGGTTTACTTATGCCAAGTCTGTTTAACTTTAGATACAGACCCTCTAACCATACGGTGTCGAATGCCTTCTCCAAGTCAACCAGACAAGCACCCGTACATTGTCTTTTAGATTTGTTCCACTGGATATCAGAAACAAGCTTAGACGCAGCATGAATAGTGTCATGTCCCGCCTTAAAGCCGAACTGATTATCCGGAATTATTTTGTTGTTCTCAGCCCATTTGGACAGAGCTCTATTTATAACCTTCTCGAATACCTTACTGATACTTGGCAGCAGACTTATCGACCGGAGATTCGCCGGATTGGAGTTGTCCTTTCCCTTTTTCGGCTGTGGTACAGCTGTTTTCCAACGGACCGGATAATATATATTATTCAGAACGTTGTTAAACAGAGTGGTATAAATGTCCACAGCTTCCTGAGGTAAATGTCGTAGTACAATGTTGGGTATACCATCGACACCTGCTGACTTCTTTTTCTTTAATGAATCGAAGATGTGCTGGAGCTCTATCTTCGTGACTAAAAGGGTGTTAGTCCCGTTTTGCCCGGCGGCGATGATGGCATTTGCCAAGTTTTCGTCATTGAACCTGGTAAAACCGAGGTTCTTGAATCGCCACTGCGTTATGTCGTTACGCAGGTAGAAGTGGTGCTGCAGGGCTCTATTCTCAAACTCGTGATTAGGGCGAATGCTAGGATTCACCTTGTACACTTGCTGGAAAGCAGCCCCCACGGCCTCTGCTTTCTCCTGCGGATCTTCGACAACAAAGAAGTCATCGTCCAAGACGGCGTCTCCTGGATCTATTCCTGCTGTCAGAAGTACGTCTCTGTTCTCTGTCGACGACTTCAATGTCCTAACCTCCAGATCCTCCTCTGGGGTTTCCACCTTGCAGTGGTGGGGAGGCTTACGCTTAAAATTCTCAGCTGATCAGCTGTAGACTTTTATTTCTTAAGTCCTCAGCTGGCCAGCTGAGATCTTTTAGGCAAACCAAGAGAAACCCAAAAGACGAAAAACCATGAACAGTACACAACAAAAGAACGAAAAACCAGCGGGGATATACGCTGAAACGTCGACAGAAGTCACGGCTGCCGGCGCTCCCTCTCTAACAGTAAGAGGGGAGAAGTCGCCAGTGACAGACAAGCACGTACACAAGGACAAAACTACAGAGACGACAGTAACGAACATTACACAGGAGGAAGAAGACCTTCTTCTCACTCCTTTTTCCAACCTCGGTGTAGAGGATGGAGCTAGCATCGGAACACTAGACGACGACGACACATGTTCAAATGCTAGTTCTACCCTCTCACGATTGTCTACCACTTCAGTTCGGAGTAGAATCTCCAACTGTAAGAAGACAATCAAACGACTTGGGAAAAGGAAATGGGAGGAATTGACGACAAACGAACAGATAAGACTTTTCAACGCTCGTGCTTTCCTAAAGAACGAACCTCTTATGATGGGGGGGCCACATGCCCAAACATCGGGGGAGGCGAATTCCAAAGGGAACACTGACATGGGTGCGCTGATGGGACCGCCCAATCCGCCGATTGATATAATTCAATCCAGGAAAGGAACGACCCCTTCAGTTGCACCCCCGACTAGGGAACAGACGCCGTTGCAACCTTCGAGGCCGTCTACACCCACCAGACCCAGTAAGGGGCCATGTGCAACAACGGGCTTGGAGGATGGTAAGACGGTCTCGAAGGAGAAGAATCTGGAGGTTGCTTGTGAAAGCAGTACAAGGGGCCATGTCCCCGAATGCAGCTCTAGCATAACCCCTTCACCATCGTCAAGCAGCGGTGTCATGGACGTAACTTCACTAAGTACTAGGACGACAAAAACGGTGATCGAGAAAAAGACAACCAAAACTCTCACCGTAGACAGAATACTACATAGGAGAATACGCAACACTGAACGGACAATTCGACGCCTATCCGACAAAGATCCGGACTCCTTAACGGCAAGGGATAAGATAGTGCTCGAAAACGCTACACGTAACCTTAAGACACTGACAGCGACGAACAAAGACAAAAATATAGGGACTAAGAACCTGATGAAGGAGAAGGAGATGGTGGGCCATGTGCCTCCCCTGGACCCTGATTCAGTGGCAAAAACGTCCAAAAGAACAAGGCAGGATGATACACTTTCGCCTACGAAAAGATCACCCCTGCAGAAAAGAAAAAAGACCTTGGCTACAGATGAGACGTTGGAGGCGCGCAAATTCGCCATTGCGGATTTCGGCAATCCCTCAAGAAAACTCTCAGAAGACCAATGGCAATTATTGGAAATGAGAATCCTGGATGAGGTTAACGATGCTATCGTTAATAGCAGGCCACCACCACTCTTTGGGAACCTCAAAACCATCCATGGGTTCAAAGTTCTGACGTGCGAGGACGACAATACCCTCGTTTTCCTGCAGGACTTCGTCAAGAGAACGATAGCTCCCTGGCCCAACGCTGATCTCCGCTTGGTCGGTCCGAACGAAATCAGCGACTTCGTCAAACCTAAGGCCAGAATGACGATCAAAGGTCCCGCGATACCCCGAGATCGCGTAGAACGATATCTCCAATCTCTTAATACGGAACAGCTAAGTCAGAGCTGGAAAGTAATAGAGATGGGAGAAAGAACGGAAGAAGGTACAGAAGTGGTGGTGCAACTTAGCCACAAATCTATACCCCTTTTGCGGAAAATAGGATTCAAGGTACGCATCGGCATAAACCGGTGCAAACTGCGGCTAATAACAAACAAACCAAAACAAGTAAGTAACAAAACATGAGCATGAAATTGATTCAAATTAATCTTCATCATAGTAAAGCCGCCAGCTCCAATCTTGTCTACATTTTGGGAAGTAGACAAATTGACATTGCCCTAATTCAAGAACCCTGGATTTCAGGTGGCAGAATTAGAGGACTACACACATCAGACTTTACACTATACAAAGCCACACAAGTAGCTAATAGTAATATAAGATCTTGTATTTTAGCCAGGAAGAAGTTTAATCTCTTTCTTTTAGCAAATTACAGTGATCCAGACCAATGTGCTGTAAAAATAGAGAGGAAGGGACTCCCACCACTGATCCTGGCATCGTGCTATATGCCGCATGACGGACAAGAAGGGCCTCCCGCTAATATCACAAGCCAGCTTGTAGAGAAAGCTGCCTCTGAGGGATGGGACGTGGTACTAGGCTGTGATACAAACTCACATCATACTCAATGGGGTAGTACCGACATCAACAACAGAGGTGAGTCTCTTTTTGAATTTATACTAGACCATAATCTTTTAGTAGCAAACAGAGGTAACGAACCCACTTTTGTAACTAAAAATAGAAAAGAAGTGCTTGACGCTACCCTAACCAATAACTCAAGCACACTAGTAATAGATCAATGGAATGTTCTTAAAGAGGAATCATTCTCAGACCATAAACTGATAGGGTTCTTGATACACAATGAAGTAGCAACTCCAAAACCCTTTAGGAACTTCAGGAAAACCAACTGGAATATATTCTGCAGGGAAGTAGGACAGGGGATTCAAAACCCGGACACACTTCTAATTCAAGAACCCTCTGACATAGATATTGCGTCAGAAAAACTCAGAGTTGTTCTGAATAGCGCTTTAGAAAAAAGCTGTCCCATTAATCATATGGGAAAAGGTAGGAAAAAACCACCCTGGTGGACCACTGAAATAGGCAACTTAAGAAAAGAAACTAGAAGACTTTTCAACGTCGCCAAAAGAACTAGGAAAGAAGCTGATTGGGAACATTATAAGGCCAGTCAACGTATTTTTAAGGTCGAAACTCAACGGGCAAAACGTAGCTCATGGATGACCTTCTGCGACGAAATAGAAAGTACAAATGTATCAGCAAGACTCAGGAAAATTCTGACCAAGGATTCAGTCGCTCTAGGATCCCTCAAAAAACCTACAGGCAGCTGGACTGAATCCGGTGGCGAAACGCTTGAGCTCCTTGTGAATACTCACTTTCCTGGCTGCGTAGCTGATATCCGCAGTCCAGAAACAGAGTCTCATACAGAAACCCTAGTACCATCGGATATTATAACGGAAGAAAGGATAAAATGGGCCATTCACTCTTTTTCCCCGTACAAATCCCCTGGTCTAGACGGAATCTTCCCTATGATGCTTCAGAAATGCATAAACCTTATCATCCCACACCTAATTAACATCTTCAATAATAGCCTTAAATGGGGGTATGTTCCCTTATCGTGGCGTGAGGTAAAGGTAGTTTTCATCCCTAAGGCTGGTAAACCTAGCCATACGGAGGCCAAAGACTATAGACCCATTAGTCTAACATCTTTTATTTTGAAAACTTTTGAAAGGCTAATTGATATACACATCCGAAGCACACTGAAACCGCACTGTATATCGGAATTTCAACATGCCTACATTAAAGGAAGGAGCGTTGAAACAGCATTGCACAGTGTTGTCAGCGTCATAGAAAAATCACTGCATGACAAGGAATACACCCTTGCAACGTTCTTGGATATTGAGGGAGCCTTCAATAATGTGAAGAACGAAGCAGTGAAACAAGCCTTGGACGACCACAAAGTCGAAAAAGTAATAACACAGTGGATAATGAGTATGCTCCGAAAGAGACAAATTAACTCTGAGATAGCGGAAGAAAGGGTAAGAGTAACCACATCCAGAGGCACCCCTCAGGGTGGGGTTCTCTCACCGCTACTTTGGGTTCTTGTCATGAACGGCATACTCTCTAAATTGAAATCAAGTGGAGTAAGGATAATAGCCTACGCTGATGATCTTGCATTACTAGCGACTGGCAAGTTCCTACCCATTATCAGTGAACAAACCGAATACGCCCTCTCGTTGGTAAGCAAATGGACTAGGAGCTGTGGGCTGACAGTCAATCCAGCTAAAACAGAACTAGTGCTATTTACTAACAAGCGCAAAATACCTGATTTTAAAATTCCTTCGATTGAAGGATGCCTTCTTAAAATCTCTGATCACGCAAAGTATCTCGGCGTGATCTTAGATAAAAAACTAAATTGGGGCCTGAACATAAAAGATAGATTCAAAAAGGCATCGATTGCCTTTTACTCCTGCAATAGAATTTTTGGGAAAACCTGGGGACCAAACCCTAAAATTATCAGATGGATGTATTCGGCAATAATTAGACCAATACTAACCTATGGTAATTTGGTATGGTGGAAAGCTTTAGAAAAGAGCACGAACCTGAAAACTTTGACAAAAATTCAAAGACTTGCGTGCACTGGCATTACGGGAGCAATGAGATCCACTCCAACTGCGGGACTGGAAGTTATACTCAATTTGATTCCCCTAGACCTCTTTGTTCAAGAATCTGCGGCCAAAAGTGCCCTGAGACTTAGTCAAACTAAAGTCTGGATAAACAGTTCCATAGGACACGCCCAGATCCTTCATAAAATTATGGGTCATAGTAATACAGCAGACTATAAAATACCCGTACTTGATTTTCATAAACCATTCCAAACTGCCATCCCAAGCAGAGAGGAATGGATAGATAATATACCATACTCCAGTGAGTCGTCAATAGCTATCTATACTGATGGCTCTAAAATGGACACTGGTGTAGGGGCAGGCTTCTATTCTGAATCTCTCAAGTTGACCGCCTCGCTTAGGCTTCCAAACCACAGCAGCGTCTTCCAAGCGGAGGTCCTGGCAGTGACAACGGCTGCTAAAAAGGTATCAATGATGGCGATACCACGAGCTGATATCACCTTTTACATTGATAGCCAAGCGGCAATAAAAGCGATTACTGCAACTGAGGTGAAATCAAAGCTTGTTTCATGCTGCCGCGAAGAGCTTAAGGTTCTTGGCGCACAGCACAACATTAGACTCTGCTGGGTCCCAGGCCACAGCGATATAGTAGGCAACGAGAAAGCCGATGAATTAGCAAGATTAGGGTCAATGCTTGACGTAAGCCAAGCTCAGCTAGTTAGCATCCCTACCTGTTATTTAAAACAGGAAAACTCAAAAAGAATAACAATTAAGGCCGATGAAAGATGGAACCTTCTTGACACCTGCGGCACTACAAGAAAGATCTGGCCCTGTTTTAACAAACAAAGAACGGAAAGAATTATGCAGCTACAAAAGGGATCACTTCGATCTCTTGTAAGCATAATCACCGGACATAATCTGTTAGGTTATCATATGAAAAAGATGAGAATCAGTTCAGATGATCTATGCAGAGGATGCGGTGACGAGGAGGTGCATGAAGATACTTCGCACTTTCTGTGTCACTGTCCCGCACTCTCCCATCAAAGGAAGAAACTGCTTGGCAACTATTTCTTCGAGGATTTAAAAGAACTCTCTAGTACGCCAGGTACTAACATTCTGAACTTCGTCAAAGCCTCTAAATGGCTTGACTCACTGAACACATAGGTTTTTCTTATTAGCTTGAGTAGCAATATTCATGGGTATCGCAATGGATCTGTATTGATCTAAGTGTGACGGTAAAGACATCAACTGTCAGCCCCTCAACCTAACCTAACCTAACCTCCAGATTGTTTGGGTCAATATATCTCCGGTACAAACGTTTAAGCCTTGTTAGAAGTCTACTTTTGTGTCTGTGCAATGCGTTTGTAGTCGCGTTACGGTACAAGTTCGTAGTGTCTCGTTCCTTGTATTTCGGTATAGTTCTTTCCATGGTTCGTTGGATTGTCTCGTCGATTTGTTGTAAATATCCGTCAATCTCGGTATTTGTCAGATTCCTGTCGATTGGTGGGGACATAATTCTAGACCGAAGTTCTCTCGCTAAAGCGTTGGTGAAGCGCGGCCAGTGAGTCTTACTATAATTGTAAGAATGCACCGGCACGTACTCCTCCAACTCCACAAGCTCGTTTAGAAGCCGTATTACGGCGGCGAGTCCGCAGTGGTCACTGTCGTACTCGATCGTCCGTAAACAGTTTCTTGGTCTTTGATCCACAGTGTCAGTTATTATCAGTCTTGTGTCCATTAGCAAAATATCCAGATAGACACCGCTCCTTGAGAATGATGGTCTATCAGTAGCCAACAAGTCGAGCATATACTCGGCATTGTACTGGACAATCCAGTTAAATAACTGGTTACCACGAGGATTTTGTATTTGATTTCCCAAGTCTGCATGTTTGGCATTTAAATCACCGGCCATGAGAGTTCAGTTGCAAGCACTTAAAAAGTTTTCCGAGCTCTGTTATAAATTGAGCTGGCTGAGATGATTCCGGTGCATAAGACGCGATCGCATACAAACGCTTTCCCTGGTGGAGAGGAATGCACACGATACATGCCTCAAGCAGCTGAAATCTGCGTACTTCACTATTGTATATAACTTTATAACTAATGCCTTTTTGTACGAAAATAGCGACCCCACCCCCTTGTGTAGAGTTTGGCCGGTCCCTTCGTACGATATGGTAATTGTTGTGCGTCAATTTATGTTTCTGGTTCAGCTTAGTTTCGCTGGCCAAAAACACATCAGGACTTTGGTCTTTCAGCAATTGGAATAAGTTAGCTCTACGTTCAACCCTAATCAGTGAATTTACATTCACGGCAAGGAGCCTTAAGGGCCTCTCCGGCAGCGCGCCCTTAACCTAAAAATTGCGTAAAGCTTGACAAAATGGTGTAGATGTGATCTTCCCTCTTCGCCTGCTCCCTGATCTGGTTTTGAAGACCTGATAACTGGCCCTGAATGGCCAGTAACAGGCTTCTAATTTCACCCTGCGCATCCAGAGCTCTCGGCACTAGGGCCGGTTGGGCTGCCTTTGAAGCAGCTGTACCGTAGCTCCCTTTCCTGACGCCATTTGGTCGTAGGAAATTTGGGGGTTGACGGGCATTGTTGTAGGAGCACGCGTAATTGGGCGATCTACTAACGTATTTTGTTGCACTTTTTTTGCTTGAGTTGCTGAAACGCCGGACATCCCCGATAGTTAGCAGGGTGCCCTTCGCCTCGGCAAAGTTCACATTTAAGGAGGGTCATATCGATGACCCTTTCCTTTCCGAGCTTACACTCGTCTGGAATGTGGTTCTCACCACATTTAACACAGCGTGGCTGCATTTCGCAGTTTGCTCTAGCGTGGCCGAACCTTTGGCAGCGCATGCATTGAAGCATGTCGCCGCGCCTCTTTAATGTTTCCCAAATCACAAGCTGGTAATTGAGTTTGGAGATACTCCTCAACTTATCCAGATTGCTGCTGGGCGAAAGCTGGACCAGGAAGATTGGCAAAGTGCGCTTCTCCCGTCTGGCCTTTACTATAGTAAAGGGCTTAACCCCGATAAAATCGAGATTGTCGCCCGCTTTTTAGCGGAGCTCATCCAAGAGCGCCTGTGGTTCCGTGTAGGAATCTATGCCCTTCAAGAGGACCGTTTGTAATTTCTCCATCTTAGGGGTGAAGCTGAAAAACTCAGTGGTAGACTGCTTAAGTAAGCTTTTAATTAATTTATGCTGATCCACTGTGTTACAGTGGATAGCATGTCTACTAACAGTTTCTGTTTTTGAACAAGATGTTACAAAGATGGTAAGACAAAAGCACATAGAGAAATATACTTTCCAAGAGAACCGACCGGTACCCGTCTTGCCTGAAACACCCTAAAATTTTATTTGAGGTGAACTCTCTCAAATTCGAGTTGAACTCTCTCAAATTCGCTATCGGTGAATACATGTGAGTGGTGAAAAAAAAGCAAAATGGGGGATTGGGCTAAAATGAAACTTATGGAATTTTTGTGACCTGTCAAAAACGACAATCAATTTTGCAAAACAAAACATTGGGTTTCGGATTTTAAGAGTAAGTTTTTGTTAATTGTTTTGATATTAAATATAATTTGATATTTTTCAGACCAAAAACCTTTATAATGAAAACAGTATATGTATACAAGTTCACTTCATTGAATAAAAAGTAAGTCAAATTGCAGCGAAGGAGGTGCAACAATAATCGATTTATTTCATAGTCTGTGTTTTCATTTAAGATAATGCCAATAACATACCATAATGCAAGAAGCAATTTCCCTGAACAAGTCTGGAAGACCAAGCAAACAAGGCGCTGATTTGCAGGCAAGTTTTTTGTATATTATATTTCTCTTAACAAAATAATATCAATGGTTTTAACGACAGATACTGCCCGCCCATTGTGTTTGTATGTACATCTCAACGGCTGACGGTGGAGGTGTCACCATCTCTATCAATAGTCAAATGCATTCAATGCAACAAAACCAGCAGAAACAACACCACCAAGTCAATGATGCAAGTGGAAGTTTTGCCATTCAATAGTCGACCGCTAACGCTCTTCTCCCAGCAGTTCAGTGTTGGTGTTAGAACGATTTAACAGCAGTAACAGAAACTGTCAAACTCGACCTATTCATCAGCTGCCAAAACATATAATGCAAGCCGCTCAAATTAACTACCCAACAGGGCGCGGAGATCAGTTGTGTAAGAACGAATCGAAGCATTCATATCGTGGTCAACTCGCTTACTCTTAATCTTCTAGATGTAAATCCAAGCTTGTAGCAACAAATGTCCCACTATCTTGTTGCCATTGAAGAACGACAGGGATACTTAGCTGGCTGACATAGATGAGGTAGCTGAACCGAATGTCGATTTTTAAGCAACCTGCTGACATAATAAAGCACCTCCTAAATGACGGGAGTCGGAAATCGTTGGTAAGTCTTCCGAATGAAAATTCAAAAAATAATTTCATCATTTTTGTATGTTCTATCTTAGAATTCCTTGCAGTTTTGGTAAACTTAAGTACTGGCAATATAGAAGAATTCCCTGAATTCGTTATGCATATTGCAAACGACTTAATAAGCCACAATTTTTCAATCTATGGATCGACTTACGAGTCCTCTTCTGGGAATGGTACAATTATAATTTAATCCATTTCATTGTGCGTTCGTTAACCAGAAGGTTCATGATGGCGAGACTACTTCAAAGTAAGTTTTACATAAACCACAAACATTGAAAGCACTAATTAATGTTTTTTTTTTCAGCAACCAAACAAAACGAAGTGGTATTGCAACAAGTCATACAATTTGATCCGACGACATGCTTAGAATCTCATCCATTGATAATCTACTTTTGATGTGGCGCAACTAGTTTTTAAATAAATTTGTAATTTTTTTCAAAATTGTAATTTAGTATAATTTTTGTTTATAAAATTCAATGCTATTATTTAAAAAAACAGAAAATTAGATTTTTAAATGTATCTTAGTTTTTGAGTAATTAAAAAAATGTTAAATATACCCAAGAAAAACACTTCTTTTTGGTTTTCCTAAATTGTATCATTTTCATTTTTGTTCCTTTCAATGGATATTCTTTTGTGTTACAAAAAATTCATATAGGTACATATATTTTTTTTAATAAAAAAACTTCACAGTTTAATAATAACAAGAAATGGAATTTTTTTAAAAGATTTTTAATTATGATATATGTATACATATTCTTTTGTTTTTCTAATTTAAGGCTAATGTTGTTTGTTTAAAAAATAGTGAACCAATAAGAATTAGAATCAGCAGCCGATTATTTGTATACGTGGATGGAGGAGAGCATACATCACAACACGAGCAAACCGTTTCTTATTTCAAACTTAATTCAGTGTTAATTTAATAATTAATTTTATTTAGTTAATTATTTTTATTTTTTTAACGGTGGGTTCTTTTTGTTTTGTCTTCTCTTGGCCTTGCGAGTCGAAGCTGAAGAACTGATGGTGTTGTTATTGTTATTGTTGTTTGCTGTTGAAGCAAATTGGGAAGCAGCAATAGGCGTTGAAATGTTTGGTGGAGAATTTCGCTGAAATAATCCAAAGAAACCCCACGTGGATGTTGATGATTCTACTTGTGGAGTTTTGCTGCAGTTATTTATGTTGCTCTTGTTGTTGTTTATATGATTATTGCTTATTTTAACTTGTGATTTCGTTACGAGCTGCTGAGACGACAACGAAGAAGAAGACGACGATGGCTGCTGATTGGGTTTTCTAATCGGTTGTTGCGTCTGATGGTTTTGTGATTGTCAAGTCAAATATTGAATAAGTGAATTACAACTTCTTAGTTGTATTGAATTTTTGGCAAATAATAAAAAAACGAATAAGCTGTATAAAGTATATTTTTCTTTATTGATGCATTAAAAACATAATAGTCCAAGAGCCCGGGCCTGCCAGACATACCTCATTTTATAAAAGCTGAAAGTTTGTGTATGTGTGCCTCTAGTACAGGTAAGAACGATCCCCAACCATGATACCTGGGTAGTGGTTCCTTTGGCAGATAACTGGTAGCAAAGGTGCATAAAATTCCATCTAACTTACCTTATTTTATAAAACTCAATTTTTTTATATTTCATTCGTAACAACACCAAAATTCGCATTACTCATTGCCAGACACTTGGCATGGTTCCAACCCCCTGCCAGACACCCCTAAACTATAATAGTTTGTAATTCAATTTACGTTATATTATAAAAGCTAAATTTAATATATGTTTTTTGGGGAGCTATTAAACGATGTTTCCTTAGCAGCCAGACAATTTCGAGGGTTCTCTCATCCTGCCAGACACTTTGAATTGAGCAGAAGTTGCCAGAGCGCGGAGCATATGTAGTAGTCGGTACAAGCGAAACAGAGTATTCGGTTTATTGCGATCTTTGGGGAGAGTACGATAACTCAGGCGACAAAGTTTAATGACGGATTTGTATAGAACAGTTAAAAACAAGCATTTTTGAAAATGGTAGGGGGGTCTAACTCCCCCAGTTTAGGCGATAGGGGCAATTTAAAAAATATGCACGTTTAATGGAAAAAAATAATTAAAAAACATCGGTAACACTTACAATAAAGTATATTACATTTTCTTACAGCCAACATTCTGTTCTAACAGCCAGTTTTTAAATCAAGTGAAAACTGTGTGTAGTTTTTGAAAAAATTAATTTTAAACTCAAAATTTGTGCAAAAAAGTTAAAAAAAGGATTTAAAGTGTAATTTTTGAAAACTTTAAGATTATCTACTATATTGTAACATGATAACACTTTATTTAAAAAAGATGGATCATATTTGTGTTACAAATAATACAAATTAATATTATAACGTTTACCATTAGTATATAACTGTTAACCAAATAATACAGCATAAACAACTGATGTGCAGTAAAATATCGCAATAAAATTGCGATTGAATGCTCTGTTTCGCTTGCACTGACTACTCGCTCTGGCAACTTCTGCTCAATTCAAAGTGTCTGGCAGGATGATAGAACCCTCGAAATTGTCTGGCTGCTAAGGAAACATCGTTTAATAGCTCCCCAAAAAACATATATTAAATTTAGCTTTTATAATATAACGTAAATTGAATTACAAACTATTATAGTTTAGGGGTGTCTGGCAGGGGGTTGCAACCATGCCAAGTGTCTGGCAATGAGTAAAGCGAATTTTGGTGTTGTTACGAATGAAATATAAAAAAATTGAGTTTTATAAAATAAGGTAAGTTAGTTGGAATTTTATGCACCTTTGCTACCAGTTATCTGCCAAAGAACCACTACCCAGGTATCATGGTTGGGGATCGTTCTTACCTGTACTAGAGGCACACATACACAAACTTTCAGCTTTTATAAAAAGAGGTATGTCTGGCAGGCCCGGGCTCTTGCTCTATAATATTTGTAATCCTTATTCTTCTTATGTTTTGGTTCATCACGTTCGTGTGTATTCTTTCGCGATTTCATGTGGTCAACAGACTCATGAGTCTTCATTTGACTCAACCTTAAGTTTTGAAAACCTTGATTGTAATCCTTTTATGGTTTTAAATAGTTCATTTAAGAGTTCAATTTTGATGCTGATTAGGACTTAATGGGTTTGCTCTCTTTCGGCCTACAAGCTAAATTGAGAGGATTTTGTCCATAAGGATAAGCATGTGTTAGTTGTCCTGTGCATTTCTTATGGGAAAAAGCCATTATGAATGTAGGTAGTTGTTATGGAATTTGTGCCCATATTGCTCAACAGCGGGGGAAAAAACTATGAGGTGAACTCAGCCGTTCAAAAAAGTGATCCGTTGAATTCAAAAATTGAAAAATGAATGCAATAATTTAAGAAAAATTAATTTTATGGTTCCTTTTCAGTGTAAACTGTGCTAAAAATAATATTTGTCTGCTTTTAGCATACAAATTCTATGATTTTGATGAAAATTTTTGATAAAAACAGAACAAATCATGAAGAAAGTATAGGCGTACCCTAGAACTGCAATGCGAACATGGTCCAATTTGAATTGGTTCCCAGTTATGACAGATTAACAACGAGGTGAGTATTTTGACAGCGAAAATAAAATCAAAACAAAAACAATTAATTGAATATTTTTTCTTTCAAAAATAAAATTTATACAGATTTGTATTTTGAGAAGCATCAAAAATTACTTCAAACCAGAAGATTGCAATAACTGGAAATCTAGATCGGTTAAATCGGGTGCCTTTATTAAGTCAGCCACATCAATGAAGTCCGGATCGAAAAAGTTGGAATCGGCAAGTCCCAGTCGAGTTGAGCATATGTATGATACGAGCAGTATCGCGTTCGTCGCGCGTAAGTTCACGTTCATCAAGTCATCATCCAATTCGAACTCATTTGCATTTCCTCATTGTCTTCATCCTCATCATCAAGCGATGAAGTTGACGAAGCTTGAAGCACAAAATATAACAACAAGTCGCCCAGCAAACATGCTTTATCTGTCAGCGGAAAGAGTGGTGCACAGAAGCCAGGCGCGGTATTTCGCAATCAATCCATTCCACCTGTTAGAAGTAAATCACAAACTTCAAGAAAAGTTAATCACGAAGTTAAAGGAACTCTAGTGTTTCCAGTGCTGGATCAAGCCTAGATGACAACCGTGAATACAGTGCTATTAACATGAGCCACGAAGACCTGAGTGATATTAGCGAAATGGATTGATTAATCTAAGAAATATGACTGAGATTTTGAAGCCGAAGCAGGGGATCGCCTTGAAGTGAGTAAAGAGGAACAGGATAAAATCGATCTCGAAGATGCCAAGAAGAAGGAGGAAGATGCTAACAAGTTGGATTTTAAAAAAGACAAGTACTATATCAAGAACAGCTACACCACCAGAAGTAAGATTATTTAAGATCCAAAACGAATTTGAATTACTCATTTACTCATTTACTCATTTAAAGGTTAATCCACAATATCCAATATCTAAAACATCAGAATTATCAAGAACTAACCGGTCGTAAGTTCAAGATAAAGTTTACGAAGCTTGAAGCATGATGAGGATGTCCTAAATTTAAAGACGCAGAAGAGGAATGTTTTAAAGGGAGCACAGAGGAACAGGATAAAATCGACCTCAAAGATGTAAAGAAGAAAAAGGAAGTTGATGAAAATTCCGATGGCTGCTCTTAGATGATTCTGAAAATAACAACCACTACTTCAAGGATGGAGCTACACCACCAGCAGTAAGTTTATTTAAAATAAAAAATAAAAAAAATTTGTATTCATTGTCTTACTCATTTAAGGGTTGTTTCACAATATCCAAGACATCAGAATCATCAACAAACAACCAGTGTGATTTTACTTCCTAAAGAACATCACTACATATCTACGATGATTAAGATCCTTATGGCCGCAGAGCTAGATAAAAAGGACTGCCAGCACATAGGAGTCCTCATTATGAGGACGAGAGAGGAGTGCGTCCAACACGTGAAGTGATTGTACAAAGAGTTAAATTCCCAGGCTGGGGTGATGAATGGAATTATCCTTTGATGCATTCCAAGTTCCTTTAGCTCTTTCGAATCTTGAAAGAAGCGGTAAAAATCGCCACGACAGACGTAGCTCTAGCAGTAATTCATCTTATACCAGCTCAACAAGTTCAAAATCAGATTCAAGTTCTGAATCAAGTCGATCTCCAAGTCCAGAGCACAGACATCGCAAACAATAGCTACTAAACATCACAAACAATATGTATGTATATCAATATATCAATATAACAATAGTGCCACAGCGTTACCGGGAACACCCCAAACCGATCAACTGTGTCCAAATCATATTGCTGCTGTTAATGCTTTGTTGCAGCTTAATTTCGGGCTTATAAGTAAGTAAGTTTACTATTACGATTTCCAAGTTGTTAGTTTCTTATGTTTTCTTTTGTTCATAGTGTCCGAATGCCTGGTGTGGCTTCAATAAAGCATGCATATCGATTTGGAATCGATCCGTTCAAAATGCAAAATGTCTCCTATTTGTTGACAACAATTTGTTTAGATTATATCCACATTAAAATTCACATTAGTTAAAAGTCCTTAACAATAATATTGTATTCTTTTTCTGTGATAAGGAATTATTTAAATCATTAAACATGTAGACTTTTTGATTTGTTAATCATGATTATTTGGTTTTAAAATAAAGTGGAATTAATAAAAATATGTTTTTAAATTCAATTCGGCACCCAACCTTATAATACATTATAAGGCTTTTCGAGGCTATCTAAATTCATGAAATTGCTTTTTTTTACAAAAAAAAATTTGTGATATTTTTCCAAACCTACAATATCTTTCGTCAATATTCCGTTTAAATTTGTTTCGAACTTTTTATCACGAATTTGTAGTCTTACGTTAAAACATTAAGTTCCTGTAGTAAATTGAATATATAAAAAAAATGTTTAAAAATAGTTTTGTAGCTAAAATCGAAGTTTGTATTTGTAATCAGCATCAAAAATTAACTCTTAAACGAACTATTTAAAACCATAAAAGTATTACAATTCAAAACTTTAGGTAGAGTCAAATGAAGACTCATGAGTCTGTTAATCACATGAAATCGCAAAAGAATACACACGACCGTGATGAACCAAAACATAAGAAGAATAAGGATTACAAATATTTTATTTTTCAATTTTGTTGTATTTAACATATGCCTCAATTAAAACAAGATAAAATCTACTTAATAAATGATAATTGACCTGAGCAGATCAAGTTTAGTAAAACCAAAAAGAAGTGTTTTTCTTGGAAAAAAGTACATTCAATATTTTTTTTTATTATTTAAAAACTGAGATACATTTCAAAACCTATAATCTATAAATAATGGCATTCAATTTAAAAAACAAAAATTATACTAAATTACATACAATTTTGAAAAATTACAATTTCATTTAAAAAACAAGCTACGCCACGACGAATCTTGACTAATCATGGATGAGATTCTAAGCATATCGTTGAATCAAGTGAACGGCAGAATAACATCGACATCCAAGCTTCGTTTTGATTTGTAGCTGAAAAAAAAACACATCAATTAGTGCTTTTAAGTTTTGTTGTTAATGTTAAACTTACTTTGATGTAGCCTTGATATCATGAAAATTCTGGTCAGTAAAATTGTTACAAATTGATGTGTTATAATTTTACCATTTCTGGAATGTCCAGTCAAAATAGACAAAAATAAGTCATAACTTAGCCAAAATTCGCATAGAGCTGAAAATTGGCAGAGACGTTAAATACCTCATTATAATTGAAATGTCAAAAATCCCCTTCGATCCTCCTTGTGAAAAAATTCTATTCAAGGTCAAGCATACAAAATTACGGTTTTTTCGATTTTTCTTGGAAACGGTAAATTTTATCGTGAAAATAGATCAGACAAAACTTGTAGATCACACAATCCTCTACAAAAATGGTCCAGAAACTTTTTCTCATAAGACTCACCATTCGTGAGATATCGCGGTTTTAAAAATTACAAAATTCAGATTTTACATAATATGCACTTAAATGCAGTCTGTATACGTCATCGGACGTTCAATATAAATAAAAATAAGAAACTATTGGTTTGCTTTACTCACACAATAACAATTGTGTGAATTGAATTAGTATTTTGTGTTGTATGGGATCGAGATGAAACATTTCATAATATTTTTGAAAAATATGTTCAGTATGTTCAAAGACATTTTGGTATAACAGTACGATTGTATTTGATGGTTATACTAATCATACGAAAAATATTAAAGCTGCAGAACAACGTCGTCGGACTACAAAAACATCTTCTTCTGTCGATATTGTTTTTGATCGATCTATGAAAGTTCCAACAAACCAACAACAATTTCTTGCAAATACTCACAATAAGTCTCGCTTCATTTCAATGTTATGTGAAGAATTTACAGCTGCTGGTGTTTCAATAAAACAAGCTGATAATGATGCTGATGTCCTTATAATTGAAACAGCAATAGAACAATGGACAAGTTCAAATACAACTGTCGTTGTTGGGGAAGATGTCGATTTGTTGATATTACTGACTGCACGGACTCCAAATGATAAAATTATTTACTTTTTGAAACCTGGGAAAGCTCAAGTGCAATCAGCAATATATTCATCACAAAGTCTGATTGCATATCCGAAATGTCAAGATCATTTTTTATTTTTACATACAATAACAGGTTGCGATACTACATCAGCAATTTTTAAAAGAGGTTAAATAGCAGTATTTAAATTTTTCGAAAAACGTAATGATTTAATTGATTACGCAGAAGTATTTACAAAGATTGACTCTTCTCCACACGACATCGTTACAAATGGAATTCGTTTTCTTCTTGCAATGTATGGTGCTCAAAAAAAAATTGATTCCATAGACAAATATAGATATTTCAGGTTTGTAAAATCTGCATGGAACAATAAAACAGTACAGTTGTCTTGTCTGCCTCCAACATCTGCTTCTGCATTTCAACACTTGTATTGTGTTTATTATCAAGTTCAAGTGTGGCTAGGCAATGATCTGGACCCAGAAGAATGGGGTTGGAAATTAACGGATAATTATTTGGAGCCAATTCAAACTCTACTCCCACCTGCTCCAGAAGAACTGCTTAACACTATTTTTTGTAACTGCAAGACGGATTGTAGTAAGAATTGTGGCTGTCAAAAAGTGGGTTTATTTTGGTCACCGACCCATGTTCTGTAACTTTCGAATCGATAAAATTCGGCGATAAACGATGTGAATCGGAACAAAATAAGTGCTATCGCATTATCGTGTTTCTATAACTTTGATAATCGTTAATTTTATCGATTGGAACGAATGTAATCGATATCCTGGAAAAATGCGATAAAATGGGTTTCTGTATCTTCAAATATCGTTAATTTTGTAGTTTCTAATGTCAGATTTTATCCCAAGCAAAAAGCCGGTGAGTTCTTGTCGTTGGTAGACGTTGTGCTGTAGTAAAAAGTGGCTGAAAAAAATTAAAATGCAAACAACCAAAAAGGTAAATAAATTAATATAGAAATATGTATTTGCTTGTTTATGGCAACATTTTATTTAGAGATGTTGGAGGGTAACGAGAGCCCAAAAGGATTTGTTGGTCAATTTTATGGCGGCAAACGTAGATTTCGCAAGAGGGCAGTTTGGAGGCGTAAATTCTCACGCAAAAGCGTTGGAGATGTGGGAGTCGTTAGCCCTCCAACTGAACGCAATGGGACCAGTGGTTAAGACTGCAGATCAGTGGAAGAAGGTAGTAATAATTCATCAATATAATTATTTAAGTGTTCCATGTACTAATGTTTGTTTTATCTTTTCAGTGTTGGACTGACTTGAAGGCAAGTGTCCGAAAGCTAAAAAACGATAGAAGACGCTTTATGAATAAAACTGGAGGCGGCAGTATAACGGAAGCAACGAGGGATCTCAATGAGATGGAGGAAACAATTTTACGAATCCTCACTACACATGCAGTGGATGGTGACTCGGCGACTCCAGAATCGGGAGTAGCGCAGGTATTTACAAAAAATAGAAAAAAGAAAAAACTGACACTTAATTATTCCTTTTTAATTGTTTTAGCTTGGCAATAACAGTGGAACTGTTCAGTATGACAAGGAAAATAGCAAAAGTGAGCCTGAACAGTCTAGTTGTCCAAAACAGAGGAAAGTAGGAACCTCAAATTACGAAAGTGCTCTTCAAGAAGCTCGCCAAATCCAAAAAACATATGAAAGACGTTTTGAAAAACTTGAAGCTCAAAACACTGAAATTTTGGCTTCTCAAAGCCAAATTATTGCTCAAAATGAAGCAAACAATGCTTTGCTGAAGCAGATTTTGATGCAATTCAATAATTTTGATTAATATGTAGATATGTGTTTGGTTCGTAAGTTATTACTGTGATTGTCTTTTTATTTTGTTTATTCTATGTGATTTTTGTTTTGTTTTTGTACATAGTATTGAATTAAGATTTTATTTTGTTTTTGTTTATAAGAACTGAATTGTGATTTTTTATTTTTTCATAAGTCCATTTTTATTTAAATTTTGAATAAAATTTTACGTTTCGTTTCAAAAAGAAAGGAATGCTTGTCTCAGACATTTTTTTTTAAATTTTGGTTTAAATGGAAATCGAAGCTTGGAACCAGTTGGGGGGTCTGAATTCAGACTCGGGGACGTTTCGATCGTCCAAATCGGCCAACGCGTTCCCAACTTGTCGCTTAGTTAAACCAGCGATTTTACGAATTTCATGTGATATTCATATGCTTGAATGCTTGCATCAGACAAGTTTTTTTTAAATTTGGTTTAAATGGAAATCGGAGCTTGGAACCAGTTGGGGGGTCTGAATTCAGACTCGGGGACGTTTCGATCGTCCAAATCGGCCTACGCGTTCCCAACTTGTCGCTTGGTTAAACCATCGATTTTACGAATTTCATGTGAATGCTTGTATCAGACAAGTTTTTTTTTTAATTTTGGTTTAAATGGAAATCGGAGCTTGGAACCAGTTGGGGGGTCTGAATTCAGACTCGGGGACGTTTCGATCGTCCAAATCGGCCAACGCGTTCCCAACTTGTCGCTTGGTTAAACCATCGATTTTACGAATTTCATGTGAATGCTTGTATCAGACAAGTTTTTTTTTTAATTTTGGTTTAAATGGAAATCGGAGCTTGGAACCAGTTGGGGGGTCTGAATTCAGACTCGGGGACGTTTCGATCGTCCAAATCGGCCTACGCGTTCCCAACTTGTCGCTTGGTTAAACCAGCGATTTTACGAATTTCATGTGATATTCATACCTATGCTTGAATGCTTGTATCAGACAAGTTTTTTTTAAATTTTGGTTTAAATGTAGCGATTTTACGAATTTCATGTGAAACATGAAATTCGTTAAATCGCTGGTTTAACCAAGCGACAAGTTGGGAACGCGTTGGCCGATTTGGACGATCGAAACGTCCCCGAGTCTGAATTCAGACCCCCCAACTGGTTCCAAGCTCCGATTTCCATTTAAACCAAAATTTAAAAAAAAACTTGTCTGATAAAAGCATTCACATGAAATTCGTAAAATCGCTGGTTTAACCAAGCGACAAGTTGGGAACGCGTTGGCCGATTTGGACGATCGAAAGGTCGTCCCCGAGTCTGAATTCAGACCCCCCAACTGGTTCCAAGCTCCGATTTCCATTTAAACCAAAATTTAAAAAAAACTTGTCTGATACAAGCATTCAAGCATATGAATATCACATGAAATTCGTAAAATCGCTGGTTTAACCAAGCGACAAGTTGGGAACGCGTAGGCCGATTTGGACGATCGAAACGTCCCCGAGTCTGAATTCAGACCCCCCAACTGGTTCCAAGCTCCGATTTCCATTTAAACCAAAATTTAAAAGAAAACTTGTCTGATACAAGCATTCACATGAAATTCGTAAAATCGCTGGTTTAACCAAGCGACAAGTTGGGAACGCGTTGGCCGATTTGGACGATCGAAACGTCCCCGAGTCTGAATTCAGACCCCCCAACTGGTTCCAAGCTCCGATTTCCATTCAAACCAAAATTAAAAAAAAACTTGTCTGATACAAGCATTCACATGAAATTCGTAAAATCGATGGTTTAACCAAGCGACAAGTTGGGAACGCGTTGGCCGATTTGGACGATCGAAACCTCCCCGAGTCTGAATTCAGACCCCCCAACTGGTTCCAAGCTCCGATTTCCATTCAAACCAAAATTAAAAAAAAAACTTGTCTGATACAAGCATTCACATGAAATTCGTAAAATCGATGGTTTAACCAAGCGACAAGTTGGGAACGCGTAGGCCGATTTGGACGATCGAAACGTCCCCGAGTCTGAATTCAGACCCCCCAACTGGTTCCAAGCTCCGATTTCCATTTAAACCAAAATTAAAAAAAAAAACTTGTCTGATACAAGCATTCACATGAAATTCGTAAAATCGCTGGTTTAACCAAGCGACAAGTTGGGAACGCGTTGGCCGATTTGGACGATCGAAACGTCCCCGAGTCTGAATTCAGACCCCCCAACTGGTTCCAATCTCCGATTTCCATTTAAACCAAAATTTAAAAAAAACTTGTCTGATACAAGCATTCACATGAAATTCGTAAAATCGCTGGTTTAACCAAGCGACAAGTTGGGAACGCGTTGGCCGATTTGGACGATCGAAACGTCCCCGAGTCTGAATTCAGACCCCCCAACTGGTTCCAAGCTCCGATTTCCATTTAAACCAAAATTTAAAAAAAACTTGTCTGATACAAGCATTCAAGCATATGAATATCACATGAAATTCGTAAAATCGCTGGTTTAACCAAGCGACAAGTTGGGAACGCGTTGGCCGATTTGGACGATCGAAACGTCCCCGAGTCTGAATTCAGACCCCCCAACTGGTTCCAAGCTCCGATTTCCATTTAAACCAAATTTTAAAAAAAACTTGTCTGATACAAGCATTCACATGAAATTGAATCGCGTAAATTTCTCCTTTGTATCCGCATTTGATTTCGGCGTTCTCTCGCATGCTCTAGGTGGATTCGCGCACTAAACATTTTGTAGTATTATTATTAATATTTTTTAAAAAGCAGAAACGGACACTTTAAAAGATTTCAATTTTAGATTTTTGTTTTGAAAATCAAAAAATGACAGATTGAATTATCGCCTTCCAATGGAAATTCCAGTAAAAAAAATCCCAAAACTAAAGTTATCGCGTTCAGTTATAGACACACAATTTTTTCCAGTGTCGATAAGTGGGGAACGAATCGTTTAATTTTTTAACGATGCGAAAAGTTATCGTCAGAGTTACAGAACATGAGTCCAGTATGCATTAGTTGTCAGGGTCAGACTTTCTCCAATATTGAATTAAATACAACAGATGAAGATATTTATGATGTTGATGAAGAGACTATGCATTCCTTTTCTTAGAAGAGAGAACAGAAATTCTGCAAGAAGAAGAAAATGAAGATGAAAAAATAATTGTCGAAGTAGAATTAGACAATTATCTATCATAATAACATTTAAAAGGAAACAACCTATTCATCTTCGATCATTAGCAATATTACCATTCTTTCAATCAATGGGATACCATCTGATCAAACTTTCTTTGTTACAATGGATCGTGGAGTATATATATACTGGGGAAACCACGTTAAAAAAATGCGCCAAGTACATTACCTCATAGGTGGTGTGATAATGTGTGCATATTATGTAAAATCTGAATTTTGTAAGTTTTAAAACCGCGATATCTCACGAATGGTGAGTCTTATGAGAAAAAGTTTCTGGACCATTTTTGTAGAGAATTGTGTGATCTACAAGTTTTGTCTGATCTATTTTCACGATAAAATTTACCGTTTCCAAGAAAAATCGAAAAAACCGTAATTTTGTATGTTTGACCTTGAATTGAATTTTTTGCACAAGGAGGATCGAAGGGGAGTTTTGACATTTCAATTATAATGAGGTATTTAACGTCTCTGCCAATTTTCAGCTCTATGCAAATTTTTGCCAAGTCAAATTTCTATTTTGACTGGACTATAAGTTGATGCCTTGATTGAAAATATGTGGCTTCTTAAGTCGTTTGGGTTCACATTCTTTTACGAGGCAAATCCCAATCGACCATTTGCGCATCAACGCTTGGAACATCATTAGAGCAGTTTTTAGGGGCATTCTTGTGTCGATTCCAGTTAGTTGTAAACAGAAGCTTTGGTGATTTAATAGGAATTATGAATTCGTGGAATTCAGCTTCTATTTCGTCAGTTTTTAAGTTACTTAAAATTGCAGGGAATTCTAAAATAGTACATACAAACTGCTGAGATTATTTTATATTTAATTTATTTATAATTCATTTTTTAAGAAGGCTTACCAATGATTTTCGACTCCCGTAATTAAGGAGGTTCTATATTGTCCCAACAAGTTCCTTCTAAACCTCTTCTATGCAGGCGGTGTCAGCCTCAGTGGCAGCGGGAAGCCCTTAAGAATAATATAATTTTAAATATTCCTGTTTGGATCACTCGTAAGTTAATTAACTAACCTGAATTGCCTAACTACTATGCAGTTGCTGATACTGCTGTTGAGTCGTTCCAAAAAAGATTATTTTCTAGATATAGAAATAAATATAGGCTTCAATTTGACCAATTTTTACAACAACTTTCGATGATAATACGTGTTTTTGAGTTTCTTTCTTTTCGGGCATGTTTGTGACTGTATTCATAAAGTATATTGCACCAAGAAACCAAGAGTAGCATCATCGCCTGGTTTGAGTCCTTCTTCAGGTTTAAAGTTCAATTTGAACTTTCTCCAAGTGATGAATCTATAAAAAAAATTGGAGAAACAACATAGAATAGGAATTTCTAATTAGAATTTTCTGTTTTTTACTTTGATTCCTCTCGTTGAACTTGAACTCCTTCGTCGAATTCGTCACGTTGATTTGGGACAAACGAAGAATCCAACATCTCTAGAATGACGTTGGTGGGGACTTTTAACACAAGGTGGTTCCTCGGTCAGTTATGTCTGCCTCGATAGACTCGTGTTCAATGATGAAGTCGATGTTGCTGCAGCACGATCGTCTTTTATTCGAAGTCGATCATTGGCCGTTCCTCTTCCTTGGTTGGCAGCTCCATAATGGTTGTGGTCATATCGTGCATAGTTGGGTTAGTTAGCTTGAGGATCGATTGAGTGGACGTGCCAGGCTTCAGTGGCTTTTCACAACGCAAGCAGAACGTAGGGCGCATGATAGTTAGCAAACACTTGAATGCGATACTTCATCGACCCTGAATGGTACTCCGGCTTGATGGCATTGTGTTCGCATTGTCGACAACGCAGAGATCGCTCGACCCACAAACACTTCCGCTGCGGATAGATGTTGTTCACACTGAATTGTTGTGACTATAAAGAAATTAATTTTCATTATATAAGGAAATCTCAAATGGAAGTTGACTTACTGTTTTTGATGTTGATTTTCTGTGTGAAAATCGATAGATTCAACTCGCCGACATCGTCATTAGCTGCCGAGGGACTGATCTGAATCTGTTTGGCCTATGGGGGATTCTTGTCGGGCCAGCCCATTTGCCTCCGAATGATTGCCACCATTAAGCCAGTGCGATCCTTAGGAGCAAAATGAAAGGATTAGTTTTAGATTTAATATTTGAATTAACTTAATTTACAGTCAAGGTTGGAAATTTTTTGGAGTCTTCCTGCGATTGTAGTCTTGTTTTTCTTACTTCTCTTGCAGAACTACCGACTGGTAGTAGTCTTTACACCTAGAAGATGAAGATTAAGCCAGTTGACTACGATATGAATGTTTCGATTCGTACTTACACAATTGATCTCCGCGCGATTTACGTTTTATGTGGCTACCGTTAAAATAAAAAAAAATAAGTTTTCTTATTATCATTGGGCCACAGGCCTCTTATGCTGTATTGAAAATCAAAATAGATATAAAATACAATATTGATATAACATAACCGAAATAGTCCGCCGTCCAAGTCGCTGCGACTATGAAGGTTGAAGCGTATTATTGGGCTCCACCGATCTGCAATGCCTTCGCTTTTATAGCCATCGATCGCTGACACGGCACTTATTGGCTTAATAAGTTGTTGACCCTTTGCCTTTATCGCTGCTGTTGCATTTAATTCGCTTTGCTGCTTGGGCTGACCCAGACATGCTGATACTGCACTTAGTTCCATTTGCTGTTTTGTTTGACCCCATTGTGCTGATGTTGCTTTCAGCTCCATTGGCCGTATGGCGGGCATGCTTGCAGTGGCTATATCATATGTAACTCGCGCTGTTGCGTCGTTTTTTTTTGAGCCACTTGCATTTTATTTCTTGGCAGCTGATGAATAGGTCGAGTTGGCAGTTGCTGCTATTATGTCGTTCCAACACCAACACTCAGCTGCTGGGAGAAGGGCGTTAGCGGTCGACTATTGCATGGCAAAACTTCCACTTGCATCATTGACTTGTTGTTGTTGTTGCTGCTGGTTTTGTTGCATTGAATGCGTTTGAATATTGGTAGAGATGGTGACACCTCCACCGTCAATGCCTGCGGAAGCTATGCCGTTGAGATGTACATACAAATACAATGGGCAGTACCTGTCGTTAAAAACATTGATAATATTTTGTTAAGAGAAATATAATATATAAAAACTTGCCTGTAAATCAGCGTCTTGTTTGCTTTGTCTTCCAGATTTCTTCAGGGAAATTGCTTCCTGCATTATGGTATGTTATTGGCAGCATCTAAAATGAAAACACAGACTATAAAATAAATCGATTATTGTTGCACCTCCTTCTCTGCAATTTGACTTACTTTTTATTCAATGAAGTGAACTTGTATATACTTTCTTCATTATAAGGAATTTTGGTCTGAAAAATATCAAATTATATTAAACTAGCGTCCCGTGCCGACTTCGCACGGGTCGACATATGTAAATAGGTACAGATATTTAAGTTATAAGCATGCTAATTAAAACGACCATGAATCACTAAATTAGAAAACATTTTTTTGTCCTATCATTAATACTCTTCGCAGCGTATGCGATGAAAGATATTTTATGGCAAATTTTTGTACACCTTCGGTTGGTTTTAATAGGAATTTCTAAAATGTTCTATAGTAATCTAGTACTAAATATAGCCTATGTTACTCAGTGGTGATGTAGCTTTCTAATGAAAAAAAGAATTATTAAAATCGGTCCAGTACTTTTTGAGTTTATTCGTTACATACAAAAATTCAAATCTTTCCTCTTTATAATACTAAGTATAGATATCAAAACAATTAACAAAAACTTACTCTTCAAATCCGAAATCCATTGTTTTGTTTTGCATAATTGATTGTCATTTTTGACAGGTCACAAAAATTCCATAAGTTTCTATTTTACCCCAATCCCCATTTTGTTTTTTTTTGCACCACTCACATGTATTCACCGATAGCGAATTTGAGAGAGTTCACCTCGAATAAAATTTTAGGGTGTTTCAGGTAGGACGGGTACCGGTCGGGATAATATATATCCTCTATGATTAGGATTACGAATACGAACTTCGATTTAAGCTACAGAACTGTTTTTCAACATTATTTTTGTATGTTTTTAATATACTACAGGAACTTGATGTTTAAACCTAAGACTACAAATTAGTAATAAAAAGTACGAAACAATTTAAACGGAATATTGAGGAAAGATATTGTAGGTTTGGAAAAACATCACACATTTAAAAAAAAAAAAATCTATTTCATGAATTTAGATAGCCGCGAAAAGCCTTACAATGTATTATAAGGTTGGGTGCCGAATAGAATTAAAAAACATATTTTTATTGATTCCACTTTATTTTAAAAACAAATAATCATGATTAACAAATCAAGAAGTCTACATGTTTAATGATTTAAATAATTCCTTATCACAAAAAAAGAATGCAATATTATTGTTAAGGAATTTTAACTAATGTGAATTTTAATGTGGATACAATCTAAACAAATTGTTTTTATTCATATACGCATCAAAAAGGAGACATTTTACATTTCAAACGGATCGATTCCAAGTCGATATGCATGCTTTATTGAAGCCACACCAGGCATTCGGACATTATGAACAAAAGAAAACATGAGAAATGAACACCTAGAAAAACGAAATAGTTAACTTACTTACTCTAAGCCCGAAGTTAAGCTGCAACAAAGCATTAACAACAGCAATATGATTTGCACGAACATAGCAAAAATCAACAGTTGAACGGCTTGGTGTTTTCCCGGTAACGCTGTGTCACTATTGTTGATTATGAAACGAAATATTTTTGCAAAATTGATATATTGTTTTTGATGTTTAAGTATGAGTTGTAATAATTGTATTTCCGCTCGATTTGGATCTTTTTTTGGCAGTGGCGTCTTCGACAGCTCTTAGCTGCTTAACTAACTCTTCGATTCTCTTCTTCTTTATGTCTTTGCCTTCTCGTTAGTCTGATGAGTTGGAAATGGTAGGTGATGTTAATGCTGATGCTCTAACCGTAGCTTAGTTTTTGATTTGAATCAAAATTGTTTATCGCCTTGTAACAGTTTCCACTGAAAGAACATTATTTAGATGTGTCTTTTATTAAAAGAACTATTAAAATATGCTCACTATTTTATTAGCTATTAGCTGTGCGCATACGGAGTAGTTCCTCTTGACTGCGACGAGATGAGGATGATGATGTATCCCAACCAAGACCACTAGATTTTGAAGATCCTGAAAATAAGAAAAGTTATACTTGAGATAATTTTGAAAAATAGAATCTCTCACCTCAACCGGAACAACTTGTAAAACAATGCTTTCTCTTCGTGTTATTTTTTTTTAATTAGGTTGAAAACAAAAAGTGGAAGACAAACGGTTTTTGTTATGATTACAAATTAAATGATATTAATATGATAATTTTTTTGTTTTGGATATTGAATATTGTGGAACAACCTTTAAATGAAAAATTTAATCAATTGAAATTCGTTTTGAATCTAAAATTTACTTACTTCTGGTGGTGTAGCTGTTCTTGATACAGTACTTGTCTTTTTCAAAATCGGACTTGTTAGCATTCCTCCTCCTTCTTCTTGGCATCTTCGAGATCGATTTTATCCTGTTCCTCTTTGCTCACTTCAAGGCATACCCCTGCTTCGGCTTCAAAATCTCGTCATATTTTTACATTTTGCAACAATTTCACCTGCATCCTCGTCGTCTTCGTCATCGTCATCATCATCTTCGTCTTCGTGGCTGCTATGTAGTTTCTTCAGTTACTTGCTACTAACGTTCCTCTTCCTTTATTTCTAGTTACTGTTCGGGTTAATTTGTATTTAATAGAGATCTTCAATAGACATTTTAGTGGTCCTTAAAATGTCTAATATCACTCAGGTCTTCGTGGCTGATGTCAATAGCACCGTATTCGAGGTTATCATTTAGGCTTCACCCCGCACTGGACACATTAGAGTTCAACTTTATCTCTTGATGATGACGACAAGGACGATGAAGAAATTGAGTTCGAACTGGATGATGACTTGATGAACGGGAACTTACGCGCGACGACCGCGATACTGCTCGTACAGTATGCTCAACCCGATTCCAACTTTTTCGATCCGGATTTCATTGATGTGGCTTACTTAATAGATGCAGCCGATTTAACCGATCTAGATTTCGAGTTCTTGAAATCTTCTGGTTAGAAGCAATTTTTAATGCTTCCCAAATCGAAAATCTGCATAAATTATATTTTAAAAGAAAAATTAATGTTCAATAGATTGTTTTTGCTGTGATTTGATTTTCGCTGTCAAAATACTCACCTCATTGTTAATCTGTCATAACTGGGAATCAACTCGAATTGGGCCACGTTCGCTTTGCAGTTCTAGGGTGCGCCTATACTTTCTGCATGATTTTTTCTGTTTTTAGCGAAACTTTTCATAAAAATCACAGAATTTGCATGCCAAAAGCAAGCAAATATTATTTTTAGCCCAGTTTTCACTGAAAAGAACTTGCACAATTCATTTTTCTCAACGGATCTCTTTTTTGAACGGCTGAGTTCACCTCACATTGTTTTCCCCCTGATTGTGCATACTGAGCCCAAAAGCCCATAACAACTACATAGAATCTGGATTGTTCCATAAGAAATGCGCGGGACAACTAACACATGCTTATGCTAATGGGCAAAATGTGCTCAGTAGAGCTTGTAGGTCGAAAGAGAGCGAACCCCATAAGTCGGTTCTCTTGGTAGATATATTTCTCTATGTACCATACCAAGCATTGCATTGCCACTTAAATATTAAAAAATTAGGTTTGTTCCTGTTTATATCTGAAATATACTTACCAACATTAACTTGGTGGACATTTCATCTAAAAAAATGTAAGCTTTGCAGTTGCAAGAGTATACCTCGTCGTCATTCTCTTCTCTTTGTCGAGTACTCTTACATCATCGAAATTTGGTATGTGGCCGCTATCAATTATATGTTGTGATGTGATAGTCCTGTTGATGGTTTCTTCTTTTTTATGTCCGCTTTGTGCTCCGTCATTCTTATACCCAGTTGTCTTTTTGTTGTTCCGATGTAAGTCAAATTGCACTTCTCCCCTTCTGTCCCTCCGCAGCAAACCTCATAAACAACGTTGAGGGACAGAAGGGGAGAAGTGGTAGATAAGCCTACCAATATATCTTGAGTCATGGTTGTTCTAGGATAATTTTTAATAATTTAAAGTTTCGAAAAACTACGTTCTCTTAAAGCAAACGTGACCGGGATTGTATTATAGATTTGGAGAGCAATTACTAAATTCGGAGCAAAATCTTCAAGGTTTGAACTAAAAATAAAATTTAACACATCTAAACTTGAGCTTTGTGGTGCAACAAGCTGGGATATTACGGTTAACTCTTGAAACGGTTAACTCTTGTTTTAAGAAAGAAGCTTGAAGTGCAAGAACGCAGGCTCCACTTAGTGAATCTGAAAATAAAGGCTGAAGAGGAGAAAGTGGAGTAGAATTACGAGACAATGATTCTTAGTATGATTCTGTTAGATTTTACGGATAATGTATCTACCAATAGACGCGAATTATGCCTTTAAATGAGTTTGGCTTCATTTAATTCACTGGAAGTTAATTGGTAGATGGATTGTCTGTAAAATCTAACTGAATCATACCAAGAGTCATTAATATTTTTTTTTAACAAACTGAAGTATTTTTTTAAATTTTGTGATAACTACATAAGTACAAATACTAATCGTATTTTGAAATTAGTTTACAAGCGTTATATTTTTTTTTTGAGCACGGACTGAACTTTATTTTTTTTTGTGATTTTCTTTGTAGCATTTTAAGTAGAATAAGTATTTAATTTAGTTTTAAAACATGAACCAACGTGTGTACCTTTTTTAAAAAGTCATTAATAAATAATTGTTACTCAAAATTTGTTTTGTTCTTATTTTTTCTCTCACAAATTTCGAACCATTTAGGTATTATTTCGAACTCTCAATAATTCGTAGTGTTTTCAAAATCAACGGAGTTTCAAATTAATAAGAGTCGACTGTAAAAAGACAGTTTGAATTAAAAAGCTAATTTCAAATAAAACATGGTTTCAGTTTTATTTTATTATCTATTAAAATATTTTTAAATAAATATGTTTCTATAATAACGCCCAGTCAGTCTTCGTCCTTGCACCAAGGCATCATCATTTTCATTATCATCATTCTGATTTAAATCACCATCAGGCATAATTGTATCCGAATCATCTAAGAAACCCACTGTTGAAAGAAAGTCATAAGTATATGCATTTTTGTTTGATTTTCTTTTTGTACTATATATGTACCATTCGAAGAACCCTTTGAAATGTTATGAAGAATGCAGATAGCAACTATCGAAGCCTTAGCAGTTTCATAGTTCAGTTGTATTTCGTTGAAGCAACATCGAAATTTATTTTTGAGCTGCCCAAACATACATTCTATGTGGTTCCTAGTCAGGGCCGGCCCCAGCCAAACTTGCGCCCTGTGCAAGATTTGTAGAAAGCGCCCCTTTTTTATATTTTTACACACAAACTGATACACATGCATATTGCATAAGCCTTTTCCACATTAACCAGGAGGTAGACTTTCAATGCGTTTTTTTATTGAGGTATCCCCGGTAGGCCTAATCCTCAGTAACAAACAAATATGTTTACATATATGATTGTATGTATCAAATGTAATTAAGATATTTACAAAACATACATACATACGAAACATACATAATGTACATACATATATATATGCATATACAAAATAAAAAATAAATAAAAACTTCATTTAAAAAAAAAAATATTAATTAATTAAAAAAATAAAATAATATAAAAGTATATACTTATGCAAATACATATGCAAAATAGATAGGAACTTCAGTTAATTTTTTTTAGGAAAAAAAAGTAAAACCATAAACTAAACGCAGCCAAGAAATGAGCAGAGTGGAAACGTTTAAACTTGAAAGCTTTCTTTTCTGGCCTTACACTTTGCAAATTCAGAAATGAGATCATCAAAGTCTAAAGCATTTAATAATTCCTTTTCAATGGACATTATTGATAAGCCTACCAATCTCTCTTGAGTCATTGTTGTCTTAAGATAATTTTTAATAATTTTAAGTTTAGAAAAACTACGTTCTCCTGAAACTACCGTGACCGGGATTGTATTAAGAATTTGGGGAGCAATTGCTAAATTCGGAGCAAAATCTTCAAGGCTTGAAATAAAAATAAAATTTAACACATCTAAACTTGAGCTTTGTGGTGTGACAAGCGGGGATATAACGGTTAACTCTTGAAACAATTCTTCTCCATCTAAATCTTTAAAACTACCTAATTTTAAAACATTCTGCAAATTAAGGCATGAAGCACGTAACTCTTTGTTTTTTAAACATTCGCTAATGTTACCTAAAAATGAAAAATTGATACTATACGTGTCAAGCTGTTCAAACCTTTCTGTAATTGATTGAATGGCTTGATCAAGTATTTTGAAAAAAAATCTACTTTAAATCTTTGTTTCGGTTCTAATATAGTTTCAGGACATTCATCAGCATAAATTCTTTTTCTCTGTCGAGATCGCAATGATGAAGCTTCTGGAAACATATTTGGTATTTCTAGGGAACTAGCAATACGCTCGGTTAATAGAACATACTCATTAAATTTTTCATCGGAACGCATTAAAATCAAATTTTTTTTTGTATTTTCTAAAATTTTTATGCCAGTTGACAGATTAACGGACGGACTTTGCAAATATTTACTTGTTTTATTTATTTTTTCTAAAATATCAAACCAAATTAGCAGGGAGCAAATAAACGTAAGATCAGAAATTTTATTTCCTAACGATTCTGCTATGTTTTTTGCCTCTAGATTTCCTATTTCAGATATTTCTATAAAGGCTTCATATATTTCTTCTAAATTTGTTTTTAAAGGCCTCAATGCATCTAACCTGCTCTCCCATCTAGTCTCAGAAAGGGGTTTCAAAGTATGACTTGGAATTTTTTTCTTATAAATATCCCACCTCGTTGTGGAATTTGAAAAAAAGTTATACAAACATTGAATTGTATCGAAAAATTTAACTGCATATAATGAGCACCGAGCAGCATCATTAACCACTAAATTTAAGGAATGCGAGCAACATGGAGCAAAATATGCTCTTGGTTCCAGGGTTCGAATTGGATTCTGAACACCCGCTCCTTTTCCTTTCATATTCGAACCATTATCATAACTTTGGCCTCGACAGTTACTTATTAAAATTCCATGTAATTCAAGTTTGCCTAAAATCAACTGAGTCAGTCCTATTCCGCTCTTGTCTTCCCCCTTCAAAAACCCTAAGAAATGCTCATTCACTGTAAAAGTTTTCTGATTCTTATGTACAAACCTAACGACAATAGTAACTTGTTCTACGCGACTTTTATCGGTTGTAGAGTCTACAATAATTGAAAAATATTTTGCTTCTATAAGCATTGAAACAATTTTATTGCTAATGGCTGTGGCAAAAATACTTATAATTTCATTTTGTATGTTTTTGCTTAAATACTTATTTTGGGTTTCTTGATTCGTAATTCCCCTCATGTGCTCTCCTAAAACAAAATCAAATGAAGCTATTTCCTCTACGAGTTGTAAAAAATTACCATTGTTGAGCTCAAACAATTTATCTGAAGAACCGCGGAAAGCTAATGACTGAGAACCAAGAAATTTTACAACACTGAAATTTCCTGCCTGCACCTCATCAATAGTATTATTAAGAATACTTACATTTTCCCCATCTGCTTGTTCTTCGCTGCGTTTTAAAAATTTTGAGATATTTCTTCTCTGTTTTTTAATTTCGGCCTCAACAAGCCTTCTCCTTTTTCTAAACTCTGCCCCGAAGGCTTTTTCCTATCCATATTGGAAACACGAATAATAGGTAACCAAACACTTTCACAAAATACGTCACTTCTATTAACTATTTAACTATTAGCTATTTATTATAAATTAACCAACAAATCGAAAAAACAATTGCAACAATCTGCATTCTGCACCAGACTAAATACACATTAAAAGTAGCCGTTACAACAGTCAATAACTTTAAAAAAAAAAAACAAACAAACTGCTCAAGAACGATTCGACTCCACATAGATTCATCCCTCTTTAATATTTTCACTCTATGCTCCTTCTCCATTGTAATAAAATTTTCATCTCCTGTAAACTCTTACACAGATATTTAGTGTGTGCAATAAGAAAACCTGCACGCTCTGACCCATATGATTCCGTATGATTAAGTTTTTTTTTTTAAATATCTCCCATGTTAGTTTCGATACTCAGTGTGCAAAAAAGAAAACTTGCACATCCATTCACCATTTGTAACAAAGACACCTACCTACCTAATTTCCAAATATATCACCCTGTTCATACAAAAAAAAATTTCAACACAAAAAAGTTCCATGCCACCTCATATGTGCAAGATATATTTCATGCACGCCGAGTCCCAAAATTAACATAGAGAGTATGACGAAGCAAAATACTTATTCATCAGCTTTATTTTGACATTCGCTTTCGTTCGAAAGTTATTCGAATTCGTATGATACGTATTTTCACTTTCTAACGATTCGAAAGTTCATTTTAATTCGAAACTTAAGCAAACTTTGACTTTCTAATCATTCGAAACAAATGTCATTTCATTGACTTTCTAATCATTCGAAACAAATGTCATTTCTGGCGAATAGATTCTCAAAACATGTAAGCTTTGATATTTGTGTTGAAAAATGGATAAAATAAAAATCTTTTATGAATTATTTGTGTTTTTTTTAAATAAAGGTCGCAATCGCATTCCAATTGGACCAACCGGGAGCAGAAGGAGATTCTCATCAGATTGATGAAAGAAAATCCTGAGATAGCCAAGGGATTTTCAACAAACCGGGTTGACATCGATCGCTTTTGGAGAGATGCTGCGGAGAAGCTGAATAGCTATACGGACCTCCTTTTAAAGACGGTGCGACTTGGAAAAAGGTCTATAAATTAAATTTTAACAAAAAAGGTGTATAGTAACAAATGTTTGGTTTCAAGGTTTGGGCTGATTTTAAATCCAAAACAAAAAAGAAACTGGTGGAAAATGAAGTAAAAAGGAAACAGTCGGGCTTCAATGACAACAATCTTGTAGCCCTAACAGAGTTCGAGGAAGCTATTGTGAGGATCACTTCACTTAAGCAGTCCGTTGAAGGCATAAGTGCCAGGGTATTTGGCATAATCCAAGTAGAGGAGTCTGAAACGGTGGCGGCTTCTACATCAAAAGACGTGTCTATGGCTTCTTGCCCTGAAGAAAATTTGGAACCAGGCGCAATAATTGAAGCCAAAGAGAAGCTGTCTGTACCTTCTAGCAATAGAGCAAACAAAGACACTCCAGTTAAAATTCTTCAAAAGCAAAATGAAGTACAGGAAGTTTTTTTTGCAGAACTGTCCTCCAAACTGGATGATATTAAGGACGAACTTCACCGAATGAATCGGTATATACAAAAGGCTGATGATACACAAAAAAAAATGTATGAAGAGAACCGTCGGCACAATCTCGCCGTGGAAAAACTAATGCGCGAGAAGTTAGAGTTGAAGAAAAAAGTCCTGGAAGTGCAACTTGACCAGGTCATGGCTAAACTAGGCGCTACATAAGTTTGGGACCCGTCCCACAAAATCTTTGAATGTGAGATTTTTATCTGCTTACCTACATATATAAAAGAAAAAAAAAAGTTCCTTAGTTGTTTTATGAATTAAGTTTATTTTTTGTGAATGGTTTTAGTTTTGAATTAAGTTTTTTTTATTGTGAATGGTTTTAGTTTTTAATTAATTTATTTTTGAACCAATAAAATGAAATAAATAAGACTGATATAGTGATATCGCAATATGTAAAATATGTACTCTTTTAATTAAAATAAACCAGCGATTCTGTCACGAGCGTTTCTAGCTTCAAGAATGTGAGTATTTTCACTTTCATCCACGTCACTAAAAGCATTTTCAGTGTGATCTTCAATATGCAAATTTTCAGCATTATCTGCAACTTTGAAATGAATGCAGATGTTGTGCAAGGCTGCGCAAACGTTTATTATTTGGGCAGCCTTTTCTGCTGAGTAATGCAACTGCCTAGCCTTAAGACAACACCTAAATCTGTTCTTCAGTAAGCCTATAGTTCGTTCATTAATATTGCGTGCCTTGGAATGTTGAATATTGTACTTGCTTTCAGAACTTCCGGCAATTGGTGAACGATATGGTGTCATTACCCAAGGTTCTAGGGGATAGCCTGCGTCACCTGAATCAATCAATGTCATCAACGTTTCCAAAAATGATTATTGTTTCTTACCTAGCAGCCAGGAGTTTCTTTGTCTTCCTCCAGTATACTGTTGCAAAAGATAGTTTCGCACGGAAGATACCTTCCACGCTAACGCGTCGTGTGTTGCACCAGGGTGAGAGGCATCTATATACCTTATTTGCATCTTTTGATCGCAGATCTGTCATTGAGTGTAATGTTACTAAAAGTTATATGCAAAAATTTACTTGAATTCGAAGCCTTACAATTAAAACATTCAAGCTGTAGAATCCCTTTCGGTTATAAAACAAATGTCTTATTTCTGGTGGAGGGGGTTTGATAGCAACATGCGTACCATCAACGCAACCGATCACTCCTGGAAAACCGAACTTTTGGTAAAAATGTCCCCTAATTGCTTCCTTTTCTTCGTCATTGGCTTTAAAATTTATCCATTTGGGGCATAGTTTAGCTTCTAATGCAGATACCA
Organism: Eupeodes luniger; assembly: GCA_951509635.1. Taxonomy (NCBI): domain Eukaryota; kingdom Metazoa; phylum Arthropoda; class Insecta; order Diptera; family Syrphidae; genus Eupeodes; species Eupeodes luniger. The sequence goes on along the minus strand of OX608073.1, from coordinate 174,541,024 downwards.
CTTTTTTTATGCACTTTGACACCGATGATTGAGAAAGTTTAATACCACCGTCCTTGCCTACTCCAAATTGGTATCCACCTTCTGCGACAAATCGCAACGTGGTTGCCAACATTATGATTGGAGATATAGACACAGATGTTCCCCTTTCAACTTCGGTGTTCAGCTCATCCAACACGTACTTGAAAGCACTTTTATTTAATCGAAAATTCCTAATAAATCTTCAAAGAAACAAAAATTCATATATAAGGACGGGATCTGAAAGGAAACTATTTACATATCTGTACTTACTTTGAACTTTCAAACTCGAATGGATTTGATGCATCCCTTATCCTTCTTCTGATAATCTGTTCCTCACCATTTTCACTGCTCATAAATAAAACAATTGCCATTTTGCTGCTAAAATATGACTTCAAATTCAAATTCAAATTCAAATTCAAATTGGTTTTCTTTTGTATTTGAAAATTCACAGGTGTGACCAGATGTGTGTGAAATAAATGGTGGAACCATTAATACGCGAACGTCATTTTGATGATTTCAGATGAATAATTAAAAATCTTTGATTAAACATTGAAATTCAATAAAAATGACTCGAATAGTCAAATCAAACTCTAGTATTTCACTAGACAAATGTTTTATAGTTAATTTTATTCTTTTTCATGTGAATAAACTTGTATTACGGTTCCAAAAAAAATAAATTCATGTTTTCGTTAATGCATTTCAAAATAATTAACTCTTCCCAGCTTCCAGCAAAACATTATTTCGCTTTATGCTTTTGGAATATGTAGGATTAATTTTCCGAACATTTTTAACAAAAATTAAATAGTCCGCAAAAGAATCAGGTTGGTCATACTACATACAATCGAAATGTCAGTAAATTACAAGCAGCTGATTTCGAAAATAATATTCATTTAAGTTCATTTTGTGGACACATTCTACAATGAATATCTTTCGTTCGAATGTGAAAATACGTGAAGTTCATTCGAATGAATAGATCTATTCTATCGAATGAGCTATTCATTCGAATCTCAGAATCAGAGAGAAAAAACTAAATGAGAGAGCCAAATTTCCTCGTCTCCGTCTCTTCGAAACCTCTTACTCTCATTTTTTATAGCGTGTTGAATTCGTATCGGTGTATACATGTTGTCACCTCGGAGAAGAGTACACAAAAAAACATCAGTTCCGGGAAATGCGACATTTCTCATTTTTGTTTATTGATAGGCAAGAAGGCTATGTTTTTTAAAGTCTCATTATTATATTTGTAATTCTCATGATTTTCTTTCTTTAATTTTACTAACATCTTGTCGTTTTTATATCTACAAAAAATACTCCTATAATTCAAATTAATTCTAGCAAAACATTTTTGTTTGTCAAAAAATAACGGGAGAAGTTATACCGGTAGTTCGTGGTGAATTTGTTTTTCTCTTCTTTTTCTCTAAGTTACAGATAGATGGCATTAACAACCAAAACAAGAAAGGATGTGTGCAGAAAATTTGTAAAGCGGTCCCTAGACTATCAATATTATTGAACAATATATTACACAATATTATTGACTGGTACCCCACACTAAACAATATTTCGCACAATAAATCATTTGACAATTCTTTATTTGTGCTTCAACATCATGCTCGATGATATAGATTATTGTTGTGTGGCAATTGCTCTTGTTACTTCATAAAAAAAAAAGAAAAAAACAAACGCAGATGGATGAAGGACTGGTACAAAAAACGAAACGTCTTTACTCAGCAACATTTATTAAATGAGCTGGCTTTTCTACAGTTTACCGGGAATATTTATATAAAATATCCATACCTTCTGCAATTGCGGTATCACTCGATATTTTCTGGAACTTAGTGTTAACGTAACATTTATTTGTCATGAATTACTTTCAGCTTTTTTATGCACCAACAAAATTAATTATGAAATTTGGCTGCGATAATAATTACTTGAACACAGCATTTTCTATGTTTATAGTTATTCAGGTTTAGCCCTTAACTTTGGTTTGGATTTATTTATGCCTAAAAAGTTTAGTAAACATCTATGAATAAGCCACAATGCACTTTCAGAAAAACTGTAGTTAGAACTTTCCTTGTCGCTATATAACCGAAAGATAAGATATAAATAGTAAGAACTGGAAAACTTATAAAAATGATGCATAAGACTTAGAAGAAGAACAAATTTGTATATTCTTTTCACAAAACCACTGAACTAGCGAAAATACAAATATTTGTACTTTAGTACAAAAGTACTTTTCGGCTTATGTAGTTAAGCCTTTAAACCTACCTACACACTACCTTAGTTGAAAGCAGTAAGAATAGCTTATCACCTATTCACAAATCTTATGCAATGAAAATTGGCAACAGAAGTAACAAGTTGACGGTCTTTTTATTTAGTCTCTACTTAAATCACTTATTTTCAGCATTTTGGAAATGTCATGAGTAATGTAAAGAAAATAAACAACGAGTACACACAAATAAAATAGGAATGGAAAAAAGAGATGAGTATATAAAAATGTTTTCAATGTTCCATGTTTACATTCTGTAACTCTCGTTTTCAATGTTCCTGAAACTCTCGCATCGACAAAATTAAGTCGATAAACTCTGAAAATTGAAACAAATCTGAGTTTTTTTTGCATTTTTCAACAGTCTGAGCGAAAATTAAACGCATAAACGAAGCTAATAATAAAAATAATAGTTGTAGTGCTTTCAGAGTCTTATATTTCAATGGTGGTCGCCATTTTTCAAAGGTGGTGAGCAGAGAGAAAAGAGAGAAAAGTTTATTCTCTCTCGTGGTGAGTATGCACACAAACTTGCATAAGTATTTGTTCCCCACATTTTTTTTATATGGAGTTACTACATATGCAAGTTGGTGGCCAAATCACAGCTTGTAGGCAAAAAGAGAGCAACCCTCGAAGTTGGTTCTCTCTATTAGTTCTTTCTCGATGCTCAGAATAAGGCTGCATATTGAATCGTATGGGCTAGAACGTGCAGGTTTTGTATCACACACCGTACCTCTGTATGTGAGACTTACATGAGACATTGTGAGTTCTCATCTACAAAGAAAACAACAAAAAAATGTCTCTGAAAAAAGAGAGCAGGTAGGTTTCTGTTTTCTGTGCTACCTTCTACTACAAATCAAAGACACAGCAAACAGCATTTATTTTTGTTGTTGTTTTTTTGTAGATGAGAATGAGTACTCACATTCAGGTACAGTGCATAATACAAAACCTACACGTTCTAGCCCATACGATTCAATATGAATAAGTATTTTGCTTTGTCATACTCTCTATGTTAATTTTGCGACTCGGTGTGCATGAAATAAATCTTGCACATATGAGGTGGCATGGAAATTTTGTGTGTTGAATTTTTTTCTTTTTTTCTCTAGTACGAACAGGGTGAACAGGTTCTGCGATATCTTGAGTTAAATTTTAATTGAATGCAACAATGAAAGTGATGTTAGTTAGTGCGCCAAAGATAAGTTAGGACAGTTGTGATGTATGTTTTTTTGGGATTATTTTAAGAATGTTTGTGGTTAAAAAAATGGCAAATAGTAGTACATGTTTGTTTGTGCAAGATCAGATTACATTTTCTTGCTCCTGGTAATGCGCCCCCAGAATTTTGCACCCTGTGCATTTGCACATCTTGCACATATGATTTGTCCAGCCCTGTGTGAACCCATCCCAACTGCTCTAGCCTTGGTGACAGCTTTCTACCGGTGGCAGCTTTACTTGTTGTTTTTTATTGTTTTTTTTTTCTTTTTTTGATAAATAATTGCCTCTTAATTAATCGAAATCCGCCATCACTATTCGGAAAATAAAGTGAAATATTTCTTAGTTAAAATTTTCTATTGGATAGGTTCCTATTAATGTAAGGCCTTCCTCTTTTCCTCTTTTATCCTCATCATCCACGGATAGGAGTTTCATTTTTATATTAAAGAGTCCTTACTTTCGACACATAAGAACTATGCATATGTATGTGGCTAGTATTGCATTTATATAAAATTTTGAGGTCGAGATACTAATCAAATGTGACATATCGATGGTACAGAAGTAAAAAAAGTGGGTTCCCGATTACATCCGTTCGTCTGTCTGCCCTCGCAGCCCAAAGTATAGCGTATGTTGAGTGGAAATTAAGATTTTAAGCAAATTCGCATTGGGTGTTTTTTTTTATTTGTTTTTTTAAAACTTAAAGTAACATTAGTTCCGATACAAATTTATTGGCCAGAAATCGAAAATTCGAATTTTCTCAAACACAAACCGATAGATTAAAAGTTTTCTTAATTTTTTTCTTAACTTGGCTTCTTTCAATGAGAAACAAATTTGTTTGTTTTGCTCCAGAAGGGTATTAAAACCGTTATTTGGCTTTTGAGGTTTTTTAGGAACTAATGAACCGATTTCAATCATTTTTTTTGAATTCGGTATCTCGTAAATGGGTCAGCATTTAATTACGAAATTCAAATGCAAAACGTATATAAATAGGCTCTAGTACCCATGACATGATGGTTAGATAGATATTTTATTTCTTTCTTAAAATAGTGTTTGGTTTGCTACCGCTCAGTTCACAAAGAGATATGATATTAAAAATATATCTTTCTACTGAATACGTTATTTATACAACATTATAATTATAATTTTAAAAATAAAACATTTATATTTTGAAGGAAAATATGACAAAACCTTCATTTAAGTACAACAAACATTTCGATTAAGAAATGGATTGAATTTTAAAACACATTAGATACGTAAAGTAATAAAAGAGAGAAAATAAATATAAATAAACAGATAAATATATACAAAAAAAATATATATTTATATATATTACATTTAAGTTAATAGTCAATAAATAAATAAACATTCAAATTATTTAACAATAAAAAAAAAATGCAGAAATAACTAATAAGTAAATAAATAAATAACAAATAATTAATAGTAAATAATAAATAACAAACATCAAATATCAAAATAATAATAAACAATAAATAATAAAACATAAGTAATAAGTAATCTAAAATAAATAATGCTCAAATAAATAAATAAATTAGTAATAAATAACAAACATAAATTTCTAATTTCCAATAGGAAGTTATTGTAATGGGTCCGATTTTTCAAATTGAAAATTTTGACATTTCTCGACGTTTCAAGGTCCCTAGAGTCGATATAAAAGATTTTTAGCAAGCTGTCTGTGCGTGCGTGTGTACGTACGTCTGAACGTCCGTACGTTCGCGACGTTTTTTTCGTCGTCCATAGCTCAAGAACCAGAAGAGATATCGACTTCAAATAAATTTTGTTATACAATAATAATACAGAAAGATGCAGAAAGGGCTCTCAAGAAAATTGGTGGTTTTTTTACCATAGCAGTTTAAAAAAAGGTGAACATTTTGGTTAGCCCTAAATATCTCATGAACCAATGATGCTAGAGACTTGAAATTAATTGTATATTATGTATTGTAACGTGATGCAAAACAAGTACATTTTTGGAAAAAATCCAATCAACGGTTTTTTTATAAATCAAAAAAAATTGAAACAAACAAAATTGTCACCTCGAAAATGTTACGACTAAAATATGATTTCATATCCAAAACAATTTTGTGCAACGAAGAATGATGTTTTTGTCATCTGATAAAATTTTGAGAAAAATCTAATTGACAGTTTTTTTTTTTATAAAAAATAAAAACTTAAAAAAAACATTACTCAAAGTTGGTAAAAATTGAATTTCGACTCAAATATCTTTTCAAAAACTTGAGATTATGGCTTCAAACTTATTTTATCTTATAAGAAATATCATTTTCAACATACAGAAAATTTTTTAGAAAAATCGAATTGACAGTTTTTTTTACAAAAAAATAAAAACCTAAAAAAATTAAAAAAAACTTGGTAAAAATTGACTTTCGACTCAAATATCTTTTCAAAACTTTGAGATATTGGCTTTAAACTACTTTTATCTTTCAAAACATATTGTTTTCAACATTCAGTAAAATTTTTGAGAAAAATCGAATTGACATTTTTTTTACAAAAAATAAAAACCTAAAAAAAAACCAATACTAAACCTTGGTAAAACTTTACTTTCGACTTCAAACTTATTTTATTTCACTTTTAAGCAAGACAAATCGACAGACGGGATGGGAAGTTATCAGTGTGGGTCGCATCCCAGCCTCTTTTATAAATGTTTAATTGCACCACCAAAGGGTTGTCAGAAATATCACAGTTCATTAAGAAGTTATCAGTTAATTTACGAATTCTTGTGCAAATTAATTCAACACCTATTTGATTATGAAGGTCATTAGTAGAATGATGCCAGGGTAGATTAAGCATCACTTTAAAAATTTTGTTTTGACACACTTACAGTTTTTTAATATGGGAGATTGCGCAATTACCCCACACCGCATTGCTTGAAACACAACCTTTTGTATAATAATTTTATTTTCAACACCTAAATGCGATTTTCTATTAAAAAGCGGGTATAACATTTTAATTGCAATATTAACTTTTTTAATTATTTTACTAATATGCTCTTAAAAGATAAGACGCTTGTCAACGTTTATTCCTAGATATTTATTTATTTTATTTATTTATTCGTATATACTAACTTTACACAGTAAGATAGAATCTTTTTAGTTAGTGTAAGTTTCAATGGTTTACAATTATTGTTAGATGTATAGTAAACAATGGCATAATTTTAATAATAACAACATAACTCCAAGCTTAAATACAGTTAAAAATATAATTCAATAATATTAATTTAATTTTAATTTAAATCACATATTGCACATTTGACTCCCATTTTATAGTAGTACCTACCGCTGACTTCCAGCTCGTTACTAAGAAGAAACAATCGCTTTCTTTTTCTAGTGATTGATTTAATCTTTCCAGCTTTAAGTTTAATTTTCTATTTGTGATAATATCTCATTAAAAGTTCAAGTGCATTTTGAAGATTGGTCTCAATATTGTATTGAGACCAAACTCATGCGAAGAGAGTATGCAGGTGTCATCTGCATAAATCCCTACTTCACAATAAGGTAGCTGTGGAAAATCAGACGTGTACACATTATATAAAACAGGACCAAGAACTGAGCCTTGAGGGACACCATAATGAACATTAACTAACACGGATTTACATTTATTAACGTACACTTGAAAACGTCTTCCTGATAAAAAACTTTGAATTGTTTTTATGAGAAAATTCGGAATCGCGAATGTTTCCAGTTTGTAAATAAGAGCATTATGCCAAACAGAGTCGGAAGCTTTTTCGATGTCTGATAGGACCATACCTGTAGATCTTCCTTCAGAACGGTTATTTTTTTATTATGTTACAAATCCTAAGGACTTGATGTGAAATACTGAGGTGGCTCCTAAATCCAAACTGTTGGTCAGGAAAAATATGTTTTTCTTCAATTAATAAGTTAAATTTTTTTTAATACTTTTTCGAACACCTTACTCAAACTACTAAGAAGACTGATCGGCCTATAGCTACTAGGATTTTCCCTGTCTTTACCAGCTTTCAATATTGGTATGACCTTCGCTATTTTCCAGATCTCAGGAAAGTATTGATTCTTCATACAGGGTTGATAATAAACGTCAGATACTTTCTTCCTGACTTGGGTAAATGTTTGAGGTATAGATTTTTTATGTTATCAAGTCCATCGGTTTTCCGTACTCGCAACTCCTTTGTTATAGCGGAAACATCATCAACAGAAACGTATTCGTCTTGGGGTGTTTCTGTTATAGAAGATACAATTCTATGAGAGGCAGCGTCTACCAAACTTATAGTATCTAAATCACTTAGCTGTTGGGATACTTCATGGTTTTTCCTGAATTCTTCAGCGAAAACATTCGCCTTTTCACTATCAGTATAAAGGACCTCATTGGAATTTTTGAGCGTGGGAATTAATCTGGTCTTATTTTTTATAATTTTAGCAATATTCCGGAAAGGTTTATTATCATTCAAGTCGTGTCTATTGTGCTAATCAGTTCACACCTTGCTATTAATTCTCTTTAAAATGTCTAAATTTTGCTCTAAATGTGATCAAGTCATCAAACGATCCAAAGACATAAAGTATATAAAGTGTGACTATTTTTGTGGTCGCTTTTTTCATCAAACTTGTGTCGCAGTTAGTGATGATGATTTTATTACAATTAATGAAAAAAAATTATTTTGGAAGTGTGATTCTTGCTCCAACATAAGTTTCTCCGATTTCATAAATAATTTCAATGATCTTGTTTCAAGTATAAGAGATCTTAAAAATGATTTCTCTTCATTTTTAAATTCACATCAATCGAACTCACCACCTCGGAAAACAGCCAAAAATCAGGCATCATCTTGTCAAAGAGATCCAAAAAATGTAAATAATATTGTTCCCTGTAAAATTAGTGAACCGCTTTTGAATGAACTAATCTTTAATTTACCACAAACATTGCCAAACCCCATAAACAATGAATCAGCAATAAATCTAGTTAACAATGATAAAGAAAATAATGAAAACAATCATAACATAAATCCAGTGCAAATAATCATAACCAAAAAACTGCAAGAGCTAAGAGAAGGGTAGATATAATCGGGACCGATTCCACCTCCTCTCTTACTTCCATATCAAAAACTAAATGGCTCCATATTTCACGTTTTTCTAATAAAACCATTTCCGAGGATATTGTCAAATACATATCTGGAAAAACAAACATTTCTTCTGAACTATTTAAATGTTACATGCTCATAAAAAAAGGAACAGAAGTATTCGATTTAAGCTTTGTAACATTTAAATTAAGTGTACCAGTAGACAGTTTGACAACAATCTTGGATGCATCAGTGTGGCCGCAGCATGTTCATGTAAAAGATTTTTTCTCTCTGAACAGAAAAGAAAAAACGGCAGTAATACCACCCCCGCCTCCACCTGTGCAGCAATAACCACAATAACATCACCATCGCTCTCCATCATCACATCTAAAATTCTTACCTCTAACTTATCACTGCTCTGTGACAACAGCTCTCATCATGATGACTCTTCACCCACCTGTCAACTTTCTTCTTCGTCCACACCGCCACTCAACGTTAATTGCTCTCATTCTTCGAATTCAGCAATTGCTCCGCCATTCATCGATAACTCTTCGTCATCACTGCTCTGTGACAACAGCTTAAATTTTGTCGCCCCTTCATCTTCTTGTCTTCCAGCTCCTTCTTCTACACCGCTCTTCGTCAACGGCTCTCATACTTCGCAATCATCATCTTCCTCGCAATTCATCGATAACTCTCAATCGGCTCCCTTAATAGATACACATGTTTTTCATGGCTATTATCAAAATGTTGGGGGTATGCGTACGAAAACTCAACAACTGCTCTTATCGTCGTCTTCGCTTCAATTTGATTTCTTTGCGCTTACAGAGACTTGGCTATCTGCAAAGCACTATAGCACAGAGATGTTTGATGTTAAACATTATTCTGTGTATAGAAAAGACAGATGCTCTCTTTCAACTGGTTTGGACAGGGGTGGAGGTGTTCTACTTGCAGTTCGGTCTATTCACGCTTCCACTCAATTGAAGCTACCTTCATCATCTAATTCACCATTTGACATTGATCAGGTTATTATTAAACTTTCATTAATTTCTAATAAAGATATATATATTATTGTCAGCTATATCCCACCAAGAAGTCCACTGGATTTATATAAAGAACATATAAATAATTGTAATTTTTATCTATCAAATCATAAAGATAATCAACACATTATTATAGTAGGTGATTTTAATCTATCAAATGTAAATTGGATTTTTGATCATGATGAATCACAACTTATTCCATTCAATGTTTCTAATGATTATGTATCAGAAATTGTAGATTCCTTTGCAGCATATGATCTAGTTTAGATTAAAAATTGTAAAAATAGTTTGGATAGGACACTTGACTTAATATTTGTTGATAAGGACATGGGAATGTCAGTAAATGAATCACTTTTTCCAATTTTTTCTAATTCTATGCATCATATTGCTTTAACTTTTCATTTCAAAATACTAAATTTCTTTAAACATACAACTAATAACCCATTTAAATTTAACTTTGCAAAAGCCAATTTTGTTGGCATAGCGAATTATTTGGATCGTTTAGTTTTGCCCAATGATTTTAATAATAATTTTGATTTATCTTACTTCTATAGTGACTTTCTAAGTACTCTTAAGGAAGCAATTGACATTTTTGTTCCTAAAGCACAAATTAAAAATAACTCTAAGCCACCCTGGTACAACAAAAGACTCATAAAATTGAAAAATAAAAAGAACAAAGTTTATAAACTGTTGCGGGTTTCTTCGTCTGATGCCAATTTGAAAGTTGAATACATTGCTCTTGAAAAGAGCTTCAACTTGTTAAATAAATTTCTTTATAAAAACTATATTTGTTCAATGGAATCTAAATTAAAAAACAATAGCAAGTATTTTTGGACTTTTATTAAAAATAAAAAAAATAATAATGGAATTCCAAAGTGTATGGAGTATTTGGGATATACGTACACTGACCTACCTAACATTTGCAATAATTTTGCCAAATTTTTCAAATCTAATTATTTAGTTTCAAATAACAATAATGCTTTCTCTTTGGCACCATCTAATAATACTGTTAACATTGGTCAGTTAAGTTTTAACAAAACTGAGGTTGAGAAAGTTTTATCAAGCATGAATGACGATAAGAATGCCGGTCCTGACGAAATTGCTCCCATTATTTTAAAGAATTGTGCGCCTTCCCTGTCTCGAATACTATGTTTTGTTTTTAACAGGTCACTTGAGAAAGGTGTATTGCTTTCCGAATGGAAAACATCTTTTATAACTTCTTTCCATAAAAGTGGTCCAAAACAGGACATATCCAACTATCGCCCGATTTGCAAGTTATCCGTAATACCAAAACTTTTTGAAAAAATTGTTTGCGATAAGCTTTCGTTATTATTAAAAGAGACTATATCACTATTTCAACACGGATTTGTATCCGGGAGATCTACTTCTACAAATCTTACAATTTTCTCCAACTTGGTTTTAAATAATTTAGAAAAAGGATATCAAGTCGATGTCATATATACGGATTTTGCCAAAGCATTTGACAGAGTTCACCATCAAATTTTAATTCATAAACTAGAAAAACTAGGTATACATTCTAACTTGTTAAATTGGTTGCGTTCATATCTTACAGGACGCATTCAATATGTCCGTATTGATTCGATCGTCTCAAGTCCAATAGATGTTTTCTCGAGTGTTCCCCAAGGTAGCCATCTTGGACCACTTTTGTTTCTTATATTCATAAATGATCTACCTGATTTTCTCTTAAATTCCTTTTCCTTGATGTTTGCCGATGATCTCAAATTTCTGAGATGCATTAAGGATCCGGTTGACTGTGTGCTTCTTCAAGAAGATCTTCAAAGCTTATCAACTTTGTTTAAAATCAACAAATTAAACCTCAACATCTCGAAATGTTAATGTTTTTCATTTTCCCGCCGCTCGTCTCCTTTTGTATATGATTATCATATTGAAAACAAAGTTCTCGATAGAGTCTCAACCAAAAAAGATCTGGGAGTCATTTTTGACTCTAAATTCAACTTCGCTAATCATTAGAATTCAAAGTTAATAAGGCCAACTCTATGCTTGGATTTGTTTTCCGCAACTCTAAAGGTCTAACTGATCCCTATACCTTGAAAACGCTTTACATTGCTTATGTTAGATCAGTTCTGGAGTACTGCTGTGTGGTATGGAAACCGTTTTACAAAACTCATTCTGTTAGAATTGAAAAAATTCAAAGAAAATTTACAAGAATAGTTATTTATAAACTTAGATGGAACGCTGATGTAATGCCACCTTATAATACTCGACGTCAACTTCTTGGCATTCAGACCTTAGAAAACCGCCGCAAAATATATTCTATAATGTTTATTAAAGATATCTTATCCTATCATATTGACTGTCCGTTTTTTTTTTTTCTTTTCAATTAATTTTTATTAATTCAATCTTAAATCTATCTTAAGGCTAGACAAAAATTCATAAAACTAGCCTAATTAACCATAACTTACAACTAACTTATTGGCCCCATACGGACACTCTAAGTTAAACAATAATACTTAATGCTAATGCCTTTCGGCCCTAAGATCTATTTAACTTCAATTCATTTTATTTATTTTTGTATTCATTAGAAAATTTAGAAAAAAACTAATGTCAATATCCTTTTTTTATTTTTACTTAAAAACTACTTAAAATAAGGTCCTTAAAATAAAACTTAAAGCTAACTAAAACTACCTATTCTACCTATAACCTACTTAAAACCAGAACAACCACAGCAGCAAATCTAACTATCTAACGTTTTTTGTTTTTCATATTTTGTCTTTCTTTTTATTTTTTTTTTGATGATTCCATGTTTTTTTAATTTTTTTTTTGTATTTTTTTTTTGTATTTTTCTTTTTTGTATTTTTTGTATTTTTTTTGTATATTTTTTTGTGCCACCATGCCTATTCTACTTAAAACTAAACCCTAAAACTATAAAACAAGTATGTAAGCCGGCCAAGGCTTAAAACCCCATCCCGACTACTCACTATCAAGTGCCGATTGAAGCCTCCAAAACTGGTTCTCCTGCTTCACCCTATCAGTTCGGTCCCGTTCGGACACAGCCCTACTGAACCGAAGGAGCTCTGCTCTGCCTTGTGCCATGACGTCCCGATTGTACACGTACAGGAGTCGCCTATCCACGGTTCGTCGTCTGACGTGGTAGATTAACGGAACTGCCAATCTATCCTGTATCAGACCGCATCTATCTAAAAAGAGGAATGCCTCTGGAGGAATGAAGCTGCTCAAGCGTGCACTTTCAAAATACTCGTCGTCCGGATAGAACGCCCCGAAAATTAAATTGTTGGTCGAAGACATAGCTCTTGCAATGTGACCTCGAACGAGTTTTATCACGAAATTGTCAATTCTGTTGTAATGAAATTTTCCACCTTTATACCGACCCGACGGACTGACTATAATCACAATTAAACAATATTGGATTTCCGAATCCAATATTGTCGAAGATCGAACGCGAATTAAATTCCTTTTAATTTCAAACTATTTTAAATTAAACAAAATCGAAATTGCACACCGCCGATGTGCCGCGAAAGTTATTATGACAATTTATGAGAAACGTCAGTCGATATGTCAACAGGTGAAAGAATTCACCACAGGTAGCAATAAAAGTATTGCCAGCACGGTAGCTCAGCTTAAGGGGGGGTTTCGATTAGGTGAATATTTTATTAATCGAGGTGATCAATAAAATTGAAATAAAAGTGATATCAAAATGATATCAAAATACGAAGGGGTGAATTTCACCAAGTCGTATTGATTATCATGGGCGCCAGGAAACTTTTTACTGGAAGTTTGCCAAAACCAGAAGCTGAAAAATTAGTCTTCAAACAAAGAATGAAATAAAAGAAAAGGTTTATTTTCCGGATGGGAAATTAAAATTATGTTTTATTTGCTTGGAAAACCTTGGCCGAAGCCGGGATTAAAAACCAGGATCTTTTCTGATAATAAAATTACAAGTAGAGATTTTGAGATTGACAGAAGGTCAAATCTCGATAAAAAGTATGAAAAGTATGAAATATGAAAAATGATTAATTATTGAACAAAATTGAAAAAGGAAAACAAAACAACCAAGGAAAATCACTCGAAGAAACTCTTTCGACAAAAGACCAAGAAAGAAATCAAACGGTCAAACACTTCACGTAGTACCGGGAAACCAAACTTTTGACGCGAAGGTCAAAAGGACGAATTCGAAACAAATGAATATTCTTAGAAACAAAAGAAAAAAAAAACACTATACTTAGCTAACGTCGTCCTTCCTCAACCACTTTTCTCACAGCAGAACAAAATCTTCAAATCAAAAAAACTTTAAAAAACTATCTTACAAAAAAAATTACGTTCTTCTTTTTTTTAAATTTCTTCACACAATTTTTGATAATCTGTCAATAGCTTTTGGGCGCAATCCAAAAAGTGGCCATCATCATGGCGAGCTTGACCCTTCCGGCTACCTGCCCTTAGGCAATCCTCTCGGATCTTTTGCGTGGTGATCGATCTGTCTCGGTCCCGCAACTTCCTCCATCCATAAGATTGGGGTGTGCCACCGAGAAGCCAGATATCTTTCATCGCACGCGATCTCTTTAAAAAGGTGATGCGATCACCCAGTAGCTCAATGAGTGAGTTCAGCTCTTCACTTTCCAACCCATTCCAGCCAAGACTTTCTGGAAAAATCATGTGGAATTTCTCGCATTACCGAGTATCTACACGCGCTAGTTTTTGGGTTGAGGAAAGACTACTTATGTGGTGTTGAAGGAAGTCGTTAGCCAAGCCTGTAATTAAAATAAAAGTTATTAAGGTATTCTTGGAGTGATTTTTCTATCGTTAATAATTATGTACTTTATGGTGGGCCCTCGGCCATACTACGTTAAAGTTGGTGTGACTTTTCTACACACATTGTTGGGCATGGGTATCGTCTTCATGCCTTGACGATATTGTCTATCCAATATGTGGGCCAACCGTCGCACAGTTCGTTGGTGTGGAATCCTTTCGCACACTTTGGTAGGACCTGTTAAATTTGCTTTCCCAAAATGCTAGAAGAGCAGGTCACTGGCTGATGGTCCAGGTTTCTACTAAACTCTTCCAGAATTTTGAGGCCGCAGTAAGAATTTTTAAGGGTGGTTAGCAAAAAGGGAGATGAAACTTGTTGTGGTAAAATTTACCGCAACACTGTTGATTCGAGCCCCGTTGTATAGGACCTCGTTGGAATAGTAATGCACGTAAGAAGATTCGGCTGTTCGATATAAGCCGGTACAGCGTCGTAAACACTGCCGCTCGAACACCTGAAACCTCTCCATCTGGGAAGGGGCAACGTTGAACCATACAGGACAACCATAAACGATCATCGGCCGTATGGGGGCCATGTAGCAAATTACCTTCACTCTGGGGTCAAGCCGACTGCTAAAAAACAGCCGTTTCGTCAGAGCGAAGGCTCCTCTGGCCCTGGTCAGAGCAGCATTTATATGTCTGTCGAAATATAAATACTGATCTAACCAGATACCGAGGTACTTCACTACGCTTTTGCTCACTAATGGCTGCCCGTGAAGATCAACGATAACCATCTTGCGCCAATTTTTGCACGTATCCCTCGTGGCCCTAGCCAACGGAGTCTGGAACTGAATTGTCTCCGACTTCTGGACATTTATTTTCAGTTTCCAGTCGTCGCAATATCGCTGAATCTTGTCGAAATCACGCTGCAAGAGAATTCTAATAACCTCAACCTTTCGGGCCGTTCTGTACGCAATAAGATCGTCGGCGTACGCAATTGCTTTTGTAAGACTACCTATCAGATCGCTGGTGTAAATACTGAAGAGAATCGGCGAATTCACCGCTCCCTGTTGAAGACCATTTTTAATTAAGAATGTTGTGGTAGAAGTTACATTGCCACTTTTGATAACAAACTTTCTACCGTTGAGCATATCATAAAGTATATACAACAATGGCTTGCTTATGCCAAGCCTGCTCAGTTTTAGGTAAAGACCCTCTAACCATACGGTGTCAAAGGCCTTTTCCAAATCAACCAAAACAGCACCTGTGCATTGTTGTTTTGATTTATTCCATTGGATATCAGAAACGAGTTTAGACGCAGCATGAATTGTGTCATGACCCGCCTTGAACCCGAACTGTTTATCCGGAATTATTTTGTTGTCCGCAGCCCACTTAGTCAGAGCCCTATTGATGATCTTTTCGAAAACTTTGCTGATGCTCGGAAGAAGACTTATCGACCGAAGATTTGACGGGTTGGAGTTGTCCTTTCCCTTTTTCGGGAGAGGATGAACCACAGCGGTCTTTCAATGCACTGGATAATATGCATTATTCAGTGCATTATTGAAGAGTGTGGTGTAAATGTCAATTGCCTCCATCGGTAAATGTCTTAGTACAACGTTGGATATACCATCGACACCTGCTGACTTTTTATTTTTTATTGAGTTGAAGATGAGCTGAAGGTCAACCTTCGTTACTAACAAGGGACTTGGTCCCGTTTGCTCGGCGATTATGGCATTTGCCAAGGAATCGTCATCGCACCGCATGAAACCGCGGTTCTCAGATCGCCATTGTGTCATATCATTTCGAAGGTAAAAGTGATTAAGTAGGGCTCTGTTTTCCAGGTCGTGGTTGGGGGAATGCTAACATTCACCTTGTACACTTGCTGGAAAGCAGCTCCCACCGCCTCCACTTTTTCCTTCGGATCTTCAATTATAAAAAAGTCATCGTCAAAGATGGCTTCTTCTGGATCTATTTGCGCTGTCCTGAGAACGTCCCTGTTCTCTTCAGTTCTTTGGAGTTTCAGACACGGAAGGTCATTGTCGTTCTTTTTCCTAAATATCTTGTTGATTTTAGGGAACATACTAGGGTCACTGGAATTAACTGACCGGATCTTGAGGTCCAAGTACTTGTTAATTGATAACCTGTAGTTCTCCTTAATCAACAGATTGACATTTTTTATTGACGACTTCAGTGTCCTAACCTCCAAGTCGTGTGGGTCTGTGAGTCGTCTGTACAAGTTTTTGAGTCTTGTCAGTAAGCCACTCTTGTGCCTACGTAGTGCGTCAATAGTCGCGTTTCTGTAAGCGTCCATTTGGTCCCGTTCTTTGTACTTTGGTATTGTCCGTTCCATCGTTCGTTTTATTGTTTCGTCCATCTGTTGTAAATGTTGGTCAATTTCTGTATTTGTCAGGTTTCTGTTGTTTGGTGGGGCTATGTCACTCGAACGAAGTTCTCTCGCTAGGGCGTTGGTGAAACGAGGCCAGCGCATCTTACTGTAATTGTAAGAGTGCGTTGCAACGTATTCCTCCAACTCCACGCGTTCGTTCGGAATCTGCATTACAGCAGCCAGTCCGCAGTGATCACTGTCGTACTCGACTGTCTGTAAGCAGTTTCGAGGGTGATTACCCACTTTGTCTGTAACTGTCAGTCTTGTGTCGAACAGCAAAAGATCCAGAAAGGAGCCGCTTCTTGGATACGATGGCTTATCAGTAGCCAGCAGGTCGAACGCCATATTCAACGCTGTAAAGATTCATCAAATTAAAAAGATGGTTACCTCTGGGATTACTATGTTGATTTCCCCAATCTTCATGTTTTGCGTTCAAATTACCGGCCAAGATGAAATAGTTTTCTTCCAAGCTCAGTTTCAGTTCCCTAAAAAGAATCTCGAGTTCTGAAGCAAAAGTAAGTAACCTGCGGAGCTCCAGCCGCATAAGCCGCAATCATATACATCCGCTTCCCTTGAGTGAGAGAGATGCATACAACGCAAACTTCTGGCGTCTTGAGCTTTCGCAATTCATTGTTGTATATGACTTTATAATTGATGCCTTTTCGTATAAAGAGAGCGACACCGCCCCCTTGAGTGGAGTCGGGCCGGTCTCTTCTTACGATATTGTAATTTTTATGAGTCAATTTGTGTTTGTGGTTTAGCTTAGTTTCGCTAACCATAAACACATCGGGACTGTAGTCTTTGAACAATTGGAACATATTGGCTCTTCGTTCAATCCTAATCAGTGAATTTACATTCACAGCTAGGACTTTTAGGCGCGTCTCCGGCAGCGCGCCCATTATGGTCTAAATTGCGCCAGGCCAGGCAACAAAGAGTAGAGATGATCTATCCTTTTGCCTTGCTCCTTTATCTGACTTTGTAGCGCTGTTAGTTGACGTTGAATGCTCAACAACAAGGCTACAATGTCAGGCTGCACCTCTGGTGCCTTAGGCACTGGGGCCTTTGGGGCAACCGTTGGTGGAGCCTGTCTCGTGTTCCAATTCCCTGACACCATTTGGGCGTAGGAAAATTTGGGATCCACGAATTTTTGTATTGGAGCCTGTCGAACTGTTCGACTTTCTTCGGCTTTTTGACTGGCCTGTTTTTGTTTGATTTGTTGGACCTTGAGGCAACCCCCATAGTTAGCCGGGTCCCTTGGTTTCCACAAAGGACACACTTGAGCTGGGTTAAATCTTCAACCCGCTCATTCCCCAGCTTGCATTCTCCCTCGTTGTGGGTTTCTGAACACCTGACACAGCGCAACTGCATATTGCAGTTGGCTTTGGCATGGCCAAACCTCTGGCACTTCGTACATTGTAAAATGTCGTCGTGCCTTTTTAATATCTCCCAGTGTATGGCTTGATAGTCGAGGCATTTGATTTCCCTCAGACTCTCAAACCTACTTTGGGGCGATAATGTCACGAGGAACATTGGCAGCCTGTAACCCCCTCGCCTGGACTTCACCGTAGTAAAAGGCTTGACCCCGATAAAATTGAGATCATCATTGGCATTTTCGCGGAGCTCAGCTAAGAGCGCTTTCGGTTCCGTGCAGGAAATTATGCCCTTCAGAAGGACCGTCTTAAATTTTTCGCTTTTAGGTGTGTAGCTGAAGAACTCAGCTGTGGCCTCTTTTAGTAACCCTTTTACTAACTTGTAATCGGCCAGTGAAAAACACTGGACCGAATAATTCCTTTCTTTTTCGTTTACAATTTTTATGACAAATTTGCCCTTAGTGGCTGACTTACATACCTGTTTTATGTCGTCCAGGTCAACTCTATGGGTCCTTATTGGTGGAACCTTCTCCTTCTTGGGCTGTGGTTGTTTCTGGTATTGCTGCTGTTTCTGCTGCTTCTGCTGCTTCTGCTGCTGCTGCTGCTGTTTTTGTTGCTCCTGCTGCCTTGGTTTAGCTGTTGTTGTTGCTGCTGTTTTGCCTTAGCCGAAGTCGATGGGCCCTCAGCAATTGGGCCTGTCGCTGCTGCTGGCGTCTTTTTAATTTGCTCCGCTCCTGTGTATTTGGAAGCGGGCTTGGGTTGTGGTTGTTTTTGCTGCTGTGGTTGTTGTTGCTGTCGTTTTTGCTGCTGTTGTTTTTGCAGCTGTTGTTTTTGGGCTGCCTCTTGCTTTCGGCGCGCCTCTTGTTTCAGCTTAAGCTGACTGAAGAGGGGCCCCATTTCTTGCTTGAGCTTGTTGAGGCTTTGTTCGTGCTGGCTGATGGCTGCCTGTTTGACTTGCAGGGCCTGCATCAGTTCTCTTTCTCCTTGGAGGTCCGCCTCTACCTCTAAAGCCTTGTTTCTTGGCGGGACTGGCTCTGCCTCCGATAGGATTAAATCCATATTCGGAGGCCTGAAGAGCCCCTCTCCACCTTCAGACACATATTCTGTCTTCTCAGACTCTGAGTGGTCTGAGAATTCACTCTCAGTGGTAATTCCAACCTTACCACTCTCCATTTGTTTGCGCATATCACGCCGCTTAGCGGCGTTAGCTCTTTCCACCTGGTTAGGGCTATGCTTCTTTATCTTCCTTTTTTTGTTGGTTGTTGCTGTTGTCCACTGGCCACTTGATGTTGTTGCGGTTGTTTGCAGTACCGCTGCTGCCACCACCGCAATATCGCCCGATGTGTTGGCAGAGGTATCTTTCGATACCCCTGCTCTTTTTTCCTTCTCCATTTGCCTATTTTCCCAATCAATAAAATCTGCAATTTCACGATTGTGGAAAAAAGCAATTATATTTTTCGTAGACTCAGCCCGGGACTCGAACCCACGACCTCTGGACTCGTCTTCGGTCGCCACTTTTTTTTTTTTTTTCCAATTCATTTTTATTAATTCAATCTTAAATCTGTCTTAAAGCTAGACAAAAATTCATAAAACTAGCCTAATTAACCATAACTTACAACTAACTTACTGGTCCCATACGGACGCTCTAAGTTAAACAATAATACTTAATGCTAATGCCTTTCGGCCCTAAGATCTATTTAACTTCAATTCATTTTATTTATTTTTGTATTCATTAGAAAATTTAGAAAAAACTAATGTCAATATCCTTTTTTATTTTTACTTAAAAAACTACTTAAAATAAGGTCCTTAATATAAAACTTAAAGCTAACTAAAACTACCTATTCTACCTATAAACTACTTAAAACTAGAACAACCACAGCAGCAAATCTAACTATCTAACGTTTTGTTTTTCATATTTTGTTGTCTTTTTTTTTTTTTTTCTTTTTTTTTTTATTTATTTATTTTTTTTTATTTTTTTTTGTTCTTTTTTTTGTTATTTTTTTTTTTGTGTTTTTGTGTATATTTTGTTTGTATTTTTTTTCTTTTTTGTGCCACCATGCCTATTCTACCTAAAACTAAACCCTAAAACTATAAAACAAGTATGTAAGCCGGCCAAGGCTTAAAACCCTATCCCGACTACCCACTATCAAGTGCCGATTGAAGCCACCAAAACTGGTTCTCCTGCTTCACCCTATCAGTTCGGTCCCATTCGGACACAGCCCTACTGAACCGAAGGAGCTCTGCTCCGCCTTGTGCTATGACGTCCCGATTGTACAGGAGTCGCCTATCCACGGTTCGTCGTCTGACGTGGTAGATTAGCGGAACTGCCAATCTATCCTGTATCAGACCGCATCTGTCTAAAAAGAGGAATGCCTCTGGTGGAATGAAGCCGCCCAAGCGTGCACTCTCAAAATACTCGTCGTTCGGATAGAACGCCCCGAAAATTAAATTGTTGGTCGAAGACATAGCTCTTGCAATGTGACCTCGGACGAGTTTTATCACGAAATTGTCAATTCTGTTGATTCGAGCCCCATTGTATAGGACCTCGTTGGAATAGTAATGCACATAAGAAGATTCGGCTGTTCTGTATAAGCCGGTACAGCTTCGTAAACACTGCCGCTCGAACACCCGAAACTTCTCCATCTGGGAAGGGGCAACGTTGAACCACAC
This sequence comes from Eupeodes luniger, assembly GCA_951509635.1. Lineage (NCBI taxonomy): Eukaryota > Metazoa > Arthropoda > Insecta > Diptera > Syrphidae > Eupeodes > Eupeodes luniger. The sequence goes on along the minus strand of OX608073.1, from coordinate 174,520,272 downwards.
AGGACAACCATAAACGATCATCGGCCGTATGAGGGCCATGTAGCAAATTACCTTCACTCTGGGGTCAAGCCGACTGCTAAAAAACAGCCGTTTCGTCAGAGCGAAGGCTCCTCTGGCCCTGGTCAGAGCAGCATTTATATGTCTGTCGAAATATAAATACTGATCTAACCAGATACCGAGGTACTTCACTACACTTTTGCTCTCTAATGGCTGCCCGTGAAGATCAACGATAACCATCTTCCGCCAATTCTTGCACGTATCCCTCGTGGCCCTAGCCAACGGAGTCCGGAACAGAATTGTCTCCGACTTTTGGACATTTATTTTAAGTTTCCAGTCGTCGCAATATCGCTGAATCTTGTCGAAATCACGCTGCAAGAGAATTCTAATAACCTCAACCTTTCGGGCCGTTCTGTACGCAATAAGATCGTCGGCGTACGCAATTGCCTTTGTAAGACTACCTATCAGATCGCTGGTGTAAATGCTGAAGAACAATGGCCCTCTAACCATACGGTGTCAAAGGCCTTTTCCAAATCAAACAGAACAGCACCTGTACATTGTTGTTTTGATTTATTCCATTGGATATCAGAAGCGAGCTTAGACGCAGCATGAATGGTGTCATGACCCGCCTTGAACCCGAACTGTTTATCCGGAATTATTTTGTTGTCCGCAGCCCACTTAGTCAGAGCCCTATTGATGATCTTTTCGAAAACTTTGCTGATGCTCGGAAGAAGACTTATCGACCGAAGATTTGACGGGTTGGAGTTGTCCTTTCCCTTTTTCGGGAGAGGATGAACCACAGCGGTCTTCCAATGCCCTGGATAATATGCATTATTCAGTGCATTATTGAAGAGTGTGGTGTAAATGTCAATTGCCTCCATCGGTAAATGTCTTAGTACAACGTTGGATATACCATCGACACCTGCTGACTTTTTATTTTTTATTGAGTTGAAGATGAGCTGAAGCTCAACCTTCGTTACTAACAAGGGACTTGGTCCCGTTTGCTCGGCGATTATGGCATTTGCCAAGGAATCGTCATTGAACCGCACGAAACCGCGGTTCTCAGATCGCCATTGTGTTATATCATTTCGAAGGTAAAAATGATTAAGTAGGGCTCTGTTTTCCAGGTCGTGGTTGGGGCGAATGCTAGCATTCACCTTGTACACTTGCTGGAAAGCAGCTTCCACCGCCTCCACTTTTTCCTTCGGATCTTCAATTATAAAAAAGTCATCGTCAAAGATGGCTTCTTCTGGATCTATTTGCGCTGTCCTGAGTACGTCTGTGTTCTCGTCAGTTCTTTGAAGTTTCAGACACGGAAGGTCATTGTCGTTCTTTTTCCTGAATATCTTGTTGATTTTAGGGAACATACTAGGGTCACTGGCATTAACTGACCGGATCTTGCGGTCCCAGTACTTGTTAATCGATAACCTGTAGTTCTCCTTAATCAACAGTGTGACATTTTTTATTGACGACTTCAGTGTCCTAACCTCCAAGTCATGTGGGTCTGTAAGTCGTCTGTACAAGTTTTTGAGTCTTGTCAGTAAGCCACTCTTGTGCTTACATAGTGCGTCAATAGTCGAGTTTCTGTAAGCGTCCATTTGGTCCCGTTCTTTGTACTTTGGTATTGTCCGTTCCATTGTTCGTTTTATTGTTTCGTCCATCTGTTGTAAATGTTGGTCAATTTCTGTATTTGTCAGGTTTCTGTTGTTTGGTGGGGCTATGTCACTCGAACGAAGTTCTCTCGCTAGGGCGTTGGTGAAACGAGGCCAGCGCATCTTACTGTAATTGTAAGAGTGCGTTGCAACGTATTCCTCCAACTCCACGCGTTCGTTCGGAATCTGCATTACAGCAGCCAGTCCGCAGTGATCACTGTCGTACTCGACTGTCTGTAAGCAGTTTCGAGGGTGATTACCCACTTTGTCTGTAACTGTCAGTCTTGTGTCGAACAGCAAAAGATCCAGAAAGGAGCCGCTTCTTGGATACGATGGCTTTTCAGTAGCCAGCAGGTCGACGCCATATTCAACGCTGTAAAGATTCATCAAATTAAGAAGATGGTTACCCCTGGCATTACTATGTTGATTTCCCCAATCTTCATGTTTTGCGTTCAAATCACCGGCCAAGAATAAATAGTTTTCTTCCAAGCTCAGTTTAAGTTCCCTAAAAAGAATCTCGAGTTCTGAAGCAAAGTAAGTAACCTGCGGAGCTCCAGCCGCATAAGCCGCAATCATATACATCCGCTTCCCTTGAGTGAGAGAGATGCATACAACGCAAACTTCTAGCGTCTTGAGCTTTCGCAATTCATTGTTGTATATGACTTTATAATTAATGCCTTTTCGTATAAAGAGAGCGACACCGCCCCCTTGAGTGGAGTCGGGCCGGTCTCTTCTTACGATATTGTAATTTTTATGAGTCAATTTGTGTTTGTGGTTTAGCTTAGTTTCGCTAGCCATAAACACATCGGGACTGTAGTCTTTCAACAATTGGAACATATTGGCTCTTCGTTCAATCCTAATCAGTGAATTTACATTCACAGCTAGGACTTTTAGGCGCGTCTCCGGCAGCGCGCCCATTATGGTCTAAATTGCGCCAGGCCAGGCAACAAAGAGTAGAGATGGTCTACCCTTTTGCCTTGCTCCTTTATCTGACTTTGCAGTCCTGTAAGTTGACCTTGAATGTTCAACAACAAGGCTACAATGTCAGGCTGCACCTCTGGTGCCTTAGGCGCGGGGGCCTTTTGGGCAACCGTTGGTGGAGCTTGTCTCGTGTTCCCATTCCCTGACACCATTTGGGCGTAGGAAAATTTGGGATCCACGAATTTTTGTGTAGGAGCCTGTCGAACTGTTCGACTTTCTTCGGCTTTTTGACTGGCCTGTTTTTGTTTGATTTGTTGGACCTTAGGGCAACCCCTATAGCTAGCCGGGTGCCCTTGGTTTCCACAAAGGACACACTTGAGCTGGGTCAAATCCTCAACCCGCTCATTCCCCAGCTTGCACTCTCCCTTGATGTGGGATTCGGAGCACCTGACGCAGCGCAACTGCATATTGCAGTTGGCTCCGGCATGGCCAAACCTCTGGCACTTCGTACATTGTAAAATGTCGTCGTGCCTTTTTAATATCTCCCAGTGTATGGCTTGATAGTCGAGGCATTTGATTTCCCTCAGACTCTCAAGCCTACTTTGGGGCGATAATGTTACGAGGAACATTGGCAGCCTGTAACCCCCTCGCCTGGACTTCACCGTAGTAAAAGGCTTGACCCCGATGAAATCGAGATCGTCGATGGCTTTTTGGCGGAGCTCAGCTAAGAGCGCCTCCGGTTCCGTGCAGGAAATTATGCCCTTCAGTAGGACCGTCTTTAATTTTTCGCTTTTAGGCGTGAAGCTGAAGAACTCAGCTGTGGCCTCTTTTAGTAACCCTTTTACTAAGTTGTATTCGGCCAGTGAGAAGCACTGGACCGAATAATTCTTTTCTTTTTCGTTAAGGATTTTAATACAAAAATTGCCCTTAGTGGCCGACTTACATACCTGTTTTATGTCGTCCAGGTCAACTCTATGGGTCCTTATTGGTGGAACCTTCTCCTTCTTTGGCTGTGGTTGTTTCTGGTGTTGCTGCTGTTGCTGCTGCTTCTGCTTCTGTTGCTGCTGCTTCTGCTGCTGTTGTTTCTGTTGCTCCTGCTGCCTTGGTTGTAGATGTTGATGTTGCTGCTGTTTTGCCTTAGCCGAAGTCAATGGGCCCTCAACAATTGGGCCTGTCGCTGCTGCTGGCGTCTTTTTATTTTGCTCCGCTCCTGTGTATTTGGAAGCGGGCTTGGGTTGTGGTTGTTTTTGCTGCTGTGGTTGTTGTTGCTGTTGTTTTTGCTGCTGTTGTTTTTGCAGCTGTTGTTTTTGGGCTGCCTCTTGCTTACGGCGCGCCTCTTGTTTCAGCTTAAGCTGACTGAGGAGGGGCTCCATTTCCTCCTTGAGCTTTCTGAGGTTTTCCTCTTGTTGGCTGATGTCTGCCTGTTTGGCTTGCAGGGCCTGAATCAGCTCTCTTTCATCTTGGAGGTCCGCCACTACCTCCAAAGCATTCGTTGTCGGCGGGACTGGCTCTGCCTCCGATAGGATTAAATCCATATCCGGAGGCCTGAAGAGCCCCTCTCCACCCTCGGATACATATTCTGCTTTCTCAGACTCGGCGTAGTCTGAGTATTCACTCTCAATGGTTACCTTACCACCCTCCATTTCTTTGCGCATATCCCGCCGCTTAGCGGCGTTAGCTCTTTCTACCTTGTTAGGGCTATGCTTCTTCAGCTTCCTCTTTTTGTTAGCTGTTGCTGCCGCTATGCCCTGGTCTGATGCCTGACCAGATGTTGTTGGTGTTTTCGGTACTGCTGCTGGCACTACCGTAACATCACCTGATGTGTTGGCTCTTTTTTTCTTCTCCATTTGCCGATTTTCCCAATTAATTATATCAGCAATTTCTCTGTTATGAAAAAAAGCTTCCAAAATTTTGGTAGACTCCGACTGGGATTCGAACCCACGATCCTTGGAGCTGTTTTCCGACGCCACCTCCACTGGGCTACCGATGAGTTAATTTATATAGTGGCCACTTGCCAACTTTACTTTTAATGATAGCACTGATTTAATTTTTAAAAATACAAGATAACACGTCTTTACTCACTCGAAGTCAAATAACGACTGACTCTTCGGTCGCCACCTCCACTGGGCTATCGTTTTGTATCGAACTGAAGCTCATGTATCGAGCTAAAAGCTGAATGAGCTTTGGTTCGATGTTTGAAACAGCTTTTGGGAATTTCTCTTCTTACAAAAGGGAAATTTACCTTTAAATAAATCAGTTGAAATGTAACCAGTGAAGCGATCGGTTTAATAAATAGTGATAGATAGTGGTTTTTTGGCATTGAGCCTTTTCCACTTTAAATTCATGTGTTTTATTTAGTAGTAATATTGGTTATGTTTCATCTCATGAGCTCGAAACATTTGGTCATTCGAGACGAATAGTTTCCAGCGATTTTTTTGCTTCAATTTTCTTAACCGTGATGTGCGTTTTTTAGAGATAAATTTTTGCCTTTTGAAAATGAAAAATAGAGAAGCGAAATGGAGAAAGAGTGCTGAATTCAATAATAATTCGCACAATATTTATTTGGTGAGAACATTCTTGATTAATTTTGTTTCAGAATTTAAAAGAAGAAAGAATTAAATTTGGCTATGGGCAAACGGTCACGTACGCCAAGAGATAGGTACATTTCATTTTACATTTTACATAAGAATTCCCCTACGTGAATGGTAAGTCGCCTTATTTATTTTATTTAACGAGAGAGTTGCGACGCAGCGCAGCGAAAAGAACAATCAACCACCATGGTATATACACAGAGATAGACATGTCCCGGCAGGCAATTTTTCTATACACAACCCGAGAAGCGAGAGAAAGCATGTACATAAGGCTAACGGGCATGTGAATTGTGCAGCTGCCTACCACGGCGCCGACTAAGCGAGAGACACACACCACACAGGGTAGGTATGTATATAATCTGTGTGCGCAGCGACGGTGGATGAAAATTTTCCACTCGTTCACATTCTGTGTGTGACTTCCAAGCGATAAAGTACAAAGTACAAATAGCGTGGCTGGTTGATTGAAGGAAAAAAAACAACAAGGCGTTAAAGATTTAATAAATCTATATTATCAATTTGTGAAATTTGTGTATAAATTGAGACTGTGAGAAGCGCCCAGAGATTAAGATTGTTTGAACAATCATAATTATTGAGAAAGGTAAGGAAGTTGAAGTGAATAAATATATACAGTCCACTCGGCGACCAGTTGTGCTATCAGTGTTGTTGTTGTGCGAAGCGATGGGAATTCGATTGTGATAGAAGAAGGAGTCCATGTACTGGCTTGGAAAATAAGAGATAGGATAGAATTCTGGAGAAAAAATTGTGAATCATGTAGATTGAATATTTGTGAAGCGTTGTAAAAAATGAATGTGGAAATCGAGTATTTGTGTAGGAATTTGTGCGAGGGATAAGGAAAAAAGAAGATACGAAATTGAATAAGATTTTTTTCGTGCCACAGACAGAGCATAGGAAATATTTTGCTGGTCAGAATTATTTTTGTGAGAGTGTGTGTGGCAGAAGGAGAATACTATTTGGTGGAGATAGTGAGCGTCTTGTGTACATTAAAGACGAGGAAAATTGTGTATGAATGAGTTTCAGAAAAGCATGTGTGTGCGCGTGTGTATAAGAATTTCAATAATATGTATTAGAGTAGCGTAATAATGAAGGGATAGTATCTTGTTGATTGTGTGATAGAGACAAAGAAAGGTTTTGGAATTCTGTGGAATTTTCTAGATTCAATTTTGTGAGAGGGGAAGAGTAAATGAGTTTCAGACATGAAGGTCTGGGCAGCTAGGAAAAAACACAAATATTCATGAGCAGCGGAGAGCAGCGAGAGAGCAAAACTCAAAGCATATAATGCGAGTTATTGCGTGAGAGAGAGAGGGCAAGGCTCAAAGCATATAATGCGAGTTCGTTGCGTGATAGAGAGATAGAGCTTGCAAGCGGAAAGATACAATAACAACAACACTGAGTACAACATAGCACACTGCAACAAATTATATTATTTTCTTTATTTATTTTTATTTAAGTAGGCCTTGATTCTCTCAGCAATGGGATCGAATCGGCAAAATTTGATATTTATTTTTATTTAAGAAGCCTTGATTCTCTCAGCAATGGGATCGAATCGGCAAAATTTAATTTTACTGGGATTGAGTCCAGGTTTAACTGTAGTGCAGATTTCTAGATTTTTCTCGGGAAATTGGCACGGATGGAGGCTCTGGTTATAGAGAGCGAGTCCGAGCTGATGGATCGAGTGGTATGTTCCGACCTGACTGGCCTGCTCCGGAGATTCTCTTAGTTAATTAAGATGAGTCAAAGGGGGGAGTCTTGGCGGGTGGTTCATATGTTGGCTTGTTAGAAGTAGACATGGCTCTCTCGTTATGTAGATCGAACCATTTAAATAAACTACGGACTCTCCTCGTTTGCATATTTTCTTTACTTTTTTTTTAGGTTTTTCAGATTTTGAAATTTGGAATAATTGAAATTTTATTTCCTTATAGATAAAGCAGAGACAGAAGAGACAGGATAGAGAAAGGATCAAACAGGGAAAGACACAGGAAAAAGAACACAAAAGGGAATGCAGGCACCGAGCGTTGACGACTTGGAGTATCGCTTCCAGGCGGCGATAAACTCCATGCACAGGGTGACCGCCTTCTGCAAGTCGACCCAAGCCAAGGAGTATCCTATGGAGGGATTGCACGTGAGACTGGAGGGGCTCCATGAATCATGGAACGAGGTGAAAAAGGTGGAGCGGCTACTGGCCGGTCGTGAAGACATTATCACGATGGCTTCAGTCGAGCGACGGGTAGCAGAGACAGAGGAGCTTTTCTTCATGGCCTGTGCTATGCTGAAGGAGCTCCAGCGAGAGAGTGATCCCAGTGAGAAGCGAGAGGGGCCAATTGCCGTACAGGTGTTACTGCCATTCGCCGAGCATGATGTAAAGAACACGTGGGGCGAGTTTGATGGCAACATCACCAAGTGGCAGGGCTTCAGGGGTAGGTTTGTGGCGGCGATCCATAGCAATGGCAAGATCGCGCCGGCCTACAAGTTCGCCTATCTAAAAAAGTCCCTGCCCGTGCCTCAGGCGAATGGCAGCTGACAGAGACGAATTACTGCGACGCCTGGCAGCGTATGAATTAGATTTATACCAGGAAGTATGCTACTTGCAGAGAGCTCCTGCGCCAGTTCTTTAGGCTGCCCACTCTGCAGGGTCCAGCCAAGGCCAGCGAGCTGGAGAGAATGTCCAACGCAACGCACGAGGCCATGCGGCAGCTTAAGGCGCAAGGCGTGCCCACCGAAGGTTGGGACATGTTGATAGTCCACATCCTTCATGAGAAAATGGATGCAGAGACATCGTGCAAGTGGGAGGAGAGCCGCGCTTCCGAATTCCCGACCATAAAAGAGGTCTGCGCATTTTTGGAGATGCGGGCAAAAGCGATGGAAAATGTCCAGGATTTCCGTCGCCGAGAAGCGAAGGCCATCGACTTCCGCAATGGCTCTGATGGAAGTGAAAAGATCATCGCGAATCTTAAGAGAGAGGACCAGAACGAGAAGCGAAAGGAGGATTGCCTAGCAAAGAGGCGGAGATTGGACCGCGGCAAGAAGGCAGTGGCAGAGATAGATTCAAGAGATAGACGAGAGACAGATATGAAGAATGAGAGCATCGGAACTGGTAAAGAGCGAGTTATGGCTACATGGACCACAATGGCTAAGACAACCCCGTTCACAATAGAAATCTGAGAAGTTTGTGCCAAACGTTTCAGATGGGGGGAGGGATGAGATGAAAGTTATGACTGTCATCAGTGTTGATGAAGAATTGTCCATAACTACGAGAAAGACAAGAGAGAGGGTGCCGGTACATGAGTACGTCAGCACATTAGAGAAAGCAATAAATGTGATAGGCTATGTATTCCGTTTCACGGAAGCGAGTAAGAGAAAGGAATCGAATGGCAAGAGAAAGGGACGTGGCAAGATGAGAAGGCGATCTGTACGTCAGAAGAGAAAGAGTGAGAGTAGACCAATCCAACTTACATCTGAGGAGAAAGAAAAAGCGATATATTTGTTACGAAAAGAGCAGCAAAGTTATTTGTCGAAAGAGATTGCTTCGATTAAAAGCAACAGTAATCTACCAGAGAGAAGTAAAATTGAATCACTGAAACCTATATTGGACAGAAGAGAAATCCTGAGAGTAGGGGGACGATTGGAAAGATCAGAGCTAGAATATGGAAAGAAGCATCCTGCTATTGTGCCGAATGGCTCTCGGCTAACATGGCTTATTATAGACAGTGCTCATAGGGCGACGAAGCATGGAGCCGTCCAGGTGATGATGCATCACATACGAGAGAGGTTCTGGATTCCAAAGTTGAGAAGCGAGTCGAGAAGATATTTACATAAATGCTTAGTTTGTGTGCGACATAATCATCAGTTTGAAACACAACTGATGGCTGATTTGCCAGGAGAAAGAGTGACCCCTGGGAAAGCATTTCTTCATTCTGGCGTAGATTACGCTGGACCATTCGTGGTGAAGATGAAAGATCAAGCTGGAGAACAAGTGACTAGACAGAAATGTTGGATTTCTGTGTTCGTGTGCCTCAAGACCAGAGCAGTACATATAGATTTGGTGTCGAGTTTGTCATCGATTGCCTTTATTGCTTGCTATGAAAGATTTATTGCTCGTAGGGGCAGATGCGAGAGAATATATAGCGACAATGGCACAGCTTTGTTGGAGCAGCGAAAGAGTTGCAAAAAGCGAAAGAGAGCTGGCATAAAAAGGAATCACTTGACTTTCTAGCAGCGAAAGGGACAGAATGGAGATTTATGACACCAGCAGCGCCACATCAGGGTGGCATATACGAGGCCGCTGTGAAGTCAATGAAATTTCATTTGACGAGAGTGATAGGAGCGAAGATACTGACGTATGAGCAACTTTTAACGCTGACCGCTGGAGTCGAGGCGATCCTGAACTCAAGACCGCTTCAAGCGATTAGCGATGACCCTAATGACCTGCAGGCGTTAACGCCGGGACATTTTCTGGTAGGAGAGCCGCTGGTGCTCCCGCTGCCTTTTGTGACTGGAGAGATATCAAATTCTCATGGTGCGAGATTATGGAAAGCGAGAAAGACGATGCTTACGCACTTTTGGAATAGATGGAGAGAAGAGTACTTGGTGACTCTAATTGAGAGAAAGAAATGGATAAGAGAGAAGCATGGGCTTCAAATTGGGCAACTGTGCATTATAAAGAGCGAGAACTTCCCACCGTCGGCATGGGCATTGGGACGAATCAAGAGACTTATCAAAGGGAAGGATGGACTGGTGCGAAGCGTGGAAGTACAGACTGCGACCAATCAGCTGACAAGGCCGGTGCAGAAGATTTGTATCCTTCCGAATGGAGAATGAAATTAATAATTGTTTTTGTTATGTTGAATAATTCTGTTTGTTATTATTTATTTAGAGAGTAGAAATAAAATGCGGAAGGGTGGAAAACCGTAGGTTTTCGCCGGGACTGTATCGAACTGAAGCTCATGTATCGAGCTAACAGCTGAATGAGCTTTGGTTCGATGTTTGAAACAGCTTTTGGGAATTTCCCTTCTTACAAAAGGGAAATTTACCTTTAAATAAATCAGTTGAAATGTAACCAGTGAAGCGATCGGTTTAATAAATAGTGATAGATAGTGGTTTTTTGGCATTGAGCCTTTTCCACTTTAAATTCATGTGTTTTATTTATTAGTAGTAATATTGGTTATGTTTCATCTCCTGAGCTCGAAACACGTTTATTAACTGTCTGTCCGTTTTTATTGTCTCTTATAAATTTGCATGCTCCAACTCGAGTGCTTAGAAATCGTTATTTATTCCATGAGGTACTTCATAGAGTAAATTATGCTGTTAACGAGCCAATATCTCGCTGTGTCAGAGAAATTAACCAAATATCTGATTTTATTGATTTTAATTTTCATTTGGGTAGGGATACATTTAAAAATATGCTCAGCCTATTCTTTCTGGTTAATTAACTAAAATGTATGTTAAGACAAGTTTTGTATTTCGATAGTCTGTAAGAGTTATTATAATCTTTAATTGATGAATAAATAAATAAATAAATTATTGTTCAGTAACTGACTAAGTGCTTGGTTCCATTGGATGTTTTGAATTTCCATAGAAATGAGTTTATTAAAAAACTTCAACTAATGGCAACGTATTGGCAAACGATATCGTTGCCACTGTCTTTTAATACCATTTCTGACACGAATGTATTCAAGAATATAATCAGGAATTGTACTAATTTGATACTTTTTGAGTAGCTTCGGTACAGAAGAATCTATTGATTGATTTAATTCTGATTTGAAAATTGACCAGTTAGTATTTTTAAAATCAAAATAATATTCCTCTATTACTTCCGAAGGATGAAGAACTTGTAACAGTACAGGGTTATGATCCGAAGGAAGTTCGTCAAAAACTATAGGTTGAGACACAGTATCAGCAGTGTTAATGACAAAAAGGTCTAATACTGAAGGACTTCCTCTTTTACCAGCGGGTATATAAGTAGGATCTGATGGAAACAATATGGAAAAAGGAAATATATTTGTAAGATCCGACAGTATGTTACCCCATGAATTAGCTCTGGTACAACCTCAATCTCTGTGGCTGCAGTTCAAATCACCACCAACAATATAATTTTTGTTTTTTATTAAGAGCTTTCTTAAATCAGATTGCAAGTGTTGTCTCTTTAATGGGGATGAAGATCCTCCCCGAAAGTATGCACAAATTATGTCAATGGTTCTATCGTTACCTAATCTAAGTTCAATTCCAATATTTTCTATGCAAAAAGTACACTTAAGCAATAAAACAGAATGTTGAATTGATTTTCGTACTAATATTGCAACACTCCCACCTCTTTCATCTATCCTTTTAACACGATAGTAATAAAATCGGGGAGTTGATATTTTAACATGATTGTTAGTGCGTTGGGGACTGTCAATCCAGAGGCCTGGGTTCGATCCATACATGTGCCATCTAAAGTTTAAAATATAAGTACAGTTTGTAAACACAGTCTTTGGATATAGGGGAAAGTTCGTGCCACCCAGTCGTGCACTTTATCTCTTTGACGTAAAAATTGATTTTTTTATTTAAGACGAGGGGCCCTTTTTATAATTATAAAAATGTTATTGATAAGATGTGTATAGAAATAGCAACTGAAATGAATTGCTTAAAAAATTGTGTGTAAGATTGGCACAACTTTATCGTCTGAGTCCGACCACATATTGGCATACACTTAAAGCAAGTCCTTAATGTTCATTTTGTTTCATTTCACAAACGAAACAAAACGCTTTGTTTGGGGTTATTGTGGTGTGTATTGGAATTGATGATGATTCACAAATGGCTTCTTTTGATGCAGTTACCCCTGGGAAATGAAAAGTTTTCTGTACATTTCTTTCGTACTGGAAACTGATATTAGTGAGCTATTCTATTTTTTTTATATTTTCATATTTATTTCTTATGTATAAGGTGTATTTATTAGTAAGTTTATCTAATAATTTTATATTTTTGAGTTTAGGTTTGATAAGTTTTTATTTTTTCGGGTTGAGTTATTTCAATTAAATGTTCAGTTATTTCTTTATCATTTCGTACCCTGCTTATTTTATTTCAAATTTGTATTGTGTTAATAAAGCTAAGCGATATCGCTTTCACTCTATATTTAAGATACATGTTCATATTTTGTACTTCCCTGTCGCATATAAGAGGAAAAAACAAAAACTTTCTTCTTGACCTTCAATATAAATCGAAAACAATAAGATACGTAATTTGTATGTCCTTTTGGTTGGTAAATTAATTATTTCCCTGACTATAATAGGTGATTATTAGACTGCAAATAATACGCCTCCACACTCCAACTGCATTCCCCACTTCGTGGCACTAGTAACAATACGGCATCTGGTTTCCCTAAAACTGTTTGCTCATGATAGTACTGATTTTCATATACAAACGCTATACCCAAGCTATGTTGACATCCTTTCATTTTCAATTTAATAAAAATTTATTCTTTTATGCCAAAAAATAAAGCACAGTGATCATAGACTGACTTTCAAAATTTGGCCTTATTTACTTTTTAATACTGAAACAAAGCCAATATTGCACCTTAACCATATAAACTAAGTCCAAATTCTTTTGACAATATGATCAACTTATTTTAATCAATTGAAAAAAAGGAGGCTTGGATACTGTAATGTTTGGATTTGGCAACACTGTCCACCGCTGTTCAAAATGACGTTTGGATGAAGCTCTTAGCTCTTTTCTTTTTATATTATTTTCTTTTTTTTTATCAAAGCCACTTCTCATCCAGACGCCATCGAGTGCAGTTTTCGTTTATGTAATATTAAAATAAGTTAAATAAAGTTGAATTAAGAAAGACTCGGTCTTTTACTTAATTTGCAAACATAACATTGGCGACGAGAAAAATTAAAGTGATTGCAAAGATTTTTTCAAATTGAAGAAAAAGTTTAAAAACAAAAATTTTTTAGTTTTGTGCAATCTTAACACTCGAGCGGAAAATGGCGGATCCCGTTATAAATGTAGCGGCTCCAACTCTTCTGAGTATACCGGCTTTCGAGTACGACACGCAAAATTAGACGATTTATAAAGGCCGACTGGAGCAATATCTTTGTCAGGCCGAAATCACCGACACGACGAAAAAACGTGCTGCTCTCATTAATTTGTTGGGAGATAAAACTTACGAGGTGGTACATGGGTTATGTGCACCCAAGGCCCCAGGTGAGAAGTCATACGAGGAATTGATTGATATCTTCAATTGCAACTTCACAATTCCTACGATTTTATATTGTGAAAGACGAAGTTTCTACGAAGCGTCAAAGAACGAGAACGAGACAGCTCAAGACTACCTGATTAGGCTGCGTAATCTGACGAAGGCTTGTGAGTTTGGTTCCAGACTAGAAAGCATGCTCCTAGACAAGTTTGTCATTGGTATGCCTGGCGTGGTTTTTGACAAACTATGCGAAGAAGAAAAGCTAACGCTGGCAAGGGCTTTGGAGACGGCGAAGAAATTCCAAAAGAAACACTACGACGGAAGAGCAAATGCAATAAAGACGGAGAGCATTTGTTCAATAAAAACGAGCTACCAAAAAAAGCAACATCAGCAGCGTACGGGACAACATAAGCGGCAACCCGTGGAGCTGAAGACAACAACCAAAGGTGACACCAAATGGTTAAACGTGTGTCCACATTGCGGTTTCGATAACCACAAACCTCAGCAGTGCAAATATAAAGACGTTATTTGCTACAATTGTGAACGAAAAGGGCACATGGCTTCGATGTGCAAATGTCCACGTAAGAAATCTTCATATAAAAAAATTTCAGCAATAAGAAGTAACGAACCTTTTACTGATTCAATTGATTTAGAATTAAAATTGTTTAATAAAAAGCTTAAGTTTCAAGTTGATACAGGTGCAGCTGTGTCAGCTATTCCCTGGAAAACCCATTTACGGTTTTTCAGTGATGTAAAACTGCACAAAGATAACACTAATATTCCTGGTTACGGTAAAAATAAGTTAACAGTAAAAGGCTCGTTATGTTGTAACATTACTTATAACAATATTGTAAGATATTTTAAGTTTTTAATTATTGATAACGGGGAAAACCCAATAGTAGGTAGAGATTTTATAAAAGTTTTCCAAATTAAAGAAATTAAAATCAATGCAATTATTTCTGATGAGAAAAATTTAGATGTAATTATCAAAGAATACGACTTTCTTTTTTCCGATGAATTTGGTAAATTAAAAAATTGTAAAGTTAAACTTGAAATCGATAAAAACGTTAAACCAATTCCGATTCCATTTGCATTTAGGGATGAAGTCGAAGGTCAATTAAAAGATTTAGAAAGTCGCGGAATAATTACGAAAACGGAAAGTATGCAATGGGGTACACCCCTTGTGCCTATTTAAAAAAAAAAAACGGGAAAATACGGTTATGCGCGGACTATAAAGTCACGTTAAACAAATACTTACGCGATACGAATCATCCGCTACCACGAATTTCTGACCTTTTGAATAAAATTGGAGATGCACGAGTTTTCTTGAAAAAAGATTTAGCAAACGCCTACAATCAAATCGAATTAGACGAGGCGTCTAAAAAATTAGTAACTTGGAGTACCCATGTGGAAAATTTCCTTATGAATAGATTGCCTTTCGGCACTAAGCCAGCAACGGGAATTTTTCAGCGCGAAGTCGAAAAGATTTTGAGAAATATTGACGGGGTTAGTAGGATATGGGGCGGTCTAGACTGGGAGTCAAATTATGCAAATGAGTAAATTGTGTTTTTATTAATGACTTTTATTACACTGACTTTTACGCGGGTGTGCCCTTTGATGTAAAAAGGTGTGAATTAATTGTATTACACTGATGAGCTGAGCTGGTGATCCTTTTTTCTTGTGGGGGTTGGAATAGAAAAGATACAAATGTGTAGGTACATAAATCCAAGTCTGATAATGAAGTGTTGGATTTTTAAACTAACCAAATTATGCAAATGAGTAAATTGGGGTTTTATTAATGACTTTTATTACAATGACTTGTACGCGGGTGTACCCTTTAATGTAAAAAGGTGTGAATTAATTTTATTACACTGATGAGCTGAGCTGGTGATCCTTTTTTCGGGGGTGATCTTTGATGTAAAAAAAAAAGGTGTCATGAATATGAGGAAAACAGAAATAAAAGATTTTCCAAAAGAGGAATTTGAATTTAAATCTGAATATATCTTTATGGTGATGGACCTAGGTGGTAATTTTTTTTATTTCTAATAGGTTTGTCGTTTGTAAGTATTGTTATGGATGCTGTTTTCATTGCTTTGGAAAGCAGAATAGAAAAACTTACAAATGTGTAGAAGGATATTTCTTTTGAAAAGTGGTTGTGGATTTTGGTGGTGTTTTTTATTGTGCAATCGAAATTTTAAAGGAACGGAATGTTATGACAACAACAACAGCAACAACAACAACAACAACAACAACAACAACAACAACAACAACAACAACAACAACAACAACAACAACAACAACAACAACAACAACAACAACAGCAACAGCAACAGCAACAACAACAGCAAAAAGAACAACAACAACAACAACAACAACAACAACAACAACAACAACAACAACAACAACAACACCAACAACAACAACAACAACAACAACAACAACAACAACAACAACAACAACAACAACAACAACAACAACAACAACAACAACAACAACAACAACAGCAACAACAACAGCAAAAACAACAACAACAACAACAACAATGTGTGTTTGTTCATGTAAAAATAAAAGAATAAAGAAAGTTCTGTCAATTCGATTTTTTAAATTTATTTCTTTCAGTTTATTCCATACATATTTTATAGGATTTCGTTTTTATTTATCCAGGAGTTATGTTCTGTTGGAAATCCCAACCACTTAACAAAAACTTTATTGCCTCTTGTTTGTAGAACTTTTTCTACCAGAAATACATCTTCACTTTTTGATTTCATTAATTCTGCATCATAGAAACCGCCTTGTACGGGTTTTCCTTCAAAATCCTCAAGAAGATATGTTATAGGGTTAGTTTCTTGGATTTTTCTTATTTTAAAGATCTCAGTTGTCCAGTTCGGGGTGTATCCCTTTTCAAATACATGTTTATATTTGCTTATTCTTACTTTATCACCGACCTTAAATTTTTGTTTAGTTATTTCTCTTTTCTTGCTTTTGAAAAGTGGTAATATAGATTTTGAATTTTTCTTCGTTACATCTGCAGGATAACATTTAATGGTTTTGTGAAAAGAATGATTGTAATCATGTAGTAATTTCTTATAAATATTTATCCATTTATAGCTGCCATTGAAACTAAATTCTTTCCACATTTTTTCTTTTAAAGTTCTATTAAATCTTTCAACAATAGAAGCCTTTAATGCACTAAAAGTAGAGTAATGGTTAATTTTATATTTTCTCATTAAGCTATTGAACGTTTTGTTGAAAAATTCCTTTCCATCGTCAGTTTGAAAATTTTTGGGGGTTCTAGAAGAATCCATAAATATTTGTTCCATTCCTTTTGCAATAGTAATTCCTTTTTTGTTTTTCATTGGGATGGCCCATGCGAATTTCGAAAAAGTATCGATGACTGTCATTAAATAATTAAACCCCTTGTTTTGAGAACTATAGGGAATCATTTCAACAAGATCAGCCTGCCATAAATCATCATAACCTTTAATGATAACATGACGTCGTTTGAAATTTCTACGTGCAGGCTTATGCAACTCTTCCACAACCTGTCGTTTACTCATATTTGTAAGAAGTGAATTCAACAAAACAAAAAAGAAGTCTTTTATAGGCATATAATATGTATTATTTTTTATTTACTTTATTCCAATTTTTATAAAATAACATTAATTTCTTAATTCTAACTAATCGATTTTCTATCATGTAGCAAGCACATGTATCCGGTCCGAGTTGACACTGGTTTGATGACCAACAGCAATTGGAGTAATGGTGATCATGAATTGAGTCAACGTAAAATCCGTTTTCGAATCTTTTAAGAAAAGATATAGAACTTATAAACTCTTCATGGTGTTCATTTAATATTTCTCCATGATTTTTTAAGAAATCACAAATATCTTTTATAATTTTGTCTGAGTCCATTTTAAGTTCCTTGTTGTTTAAGTTTTGAATGCTAACTAACAAATTTTATTTTATTTATGAAAATTAAAAGTCTCATCTTCATTTTCACTTATATGTACAGTACATACATATATATAAGATACAGATATATAAAACTAATACAAATATAACAACATTTTTTACTTATTTTCATCTAATGGGCGTAAAGGGTACATTAGGAAATAGCGTCTTCATAATATGTTCAACTTTGTTTCTTATTTTCTCCTCAACATACTTTTCTTCTTCTATGGAGCCTTTAAGTTTTTGAGAAATTGGTTGCGATGCCTTGTTTTCTTGTTCCATATTTTTTATTGTTTCCTTTATCGAAGAGTCTGTGTGGGTTTTTAGCATTTGAATTTCCTTAGAAAAAGTGGATAAAACTTCCGTTAAAGAAGAATTTATGTGGTTTATAATGCTTGTTTCCTTTAAATTGATTAGATCATCAACATATCCTCTGCAGACAGCTTGGTGTGGAAATCTAGGTTTTTTTCCTATGTTGTTTAAATATCTATGCCCCATATCAAAATCACACGATGGTAGGATTTTAAATCCGATTGCTTGAGGGCTTACATCATCTAAGCTTTTTTTTTGAAAAGGCTTGGAGCTCCTACCGAACTTGTCAACGTTCATCTTGTATATGCAAGTATTATGGTTTAGATTAATCTTAATATATGATATTTGATTCTTTTAGTTCTTCAATTATAGAATTGATTTCATTCTGATGGTTTTTATTACCAGCATTTTTGGATGCTATTAAAAGTTCATTCACAAGTTCATTAGGATCATTCCAGAACACATATTCCATATTTTTGTTTGTGTATTTCATTTCAGTAGTATCAGAATAAGATCCACCGGTTTTTTCACTTTCAGCTTTAAGTCCGACAACAAGTTTTTTAATTATTTGAGTATATTTTGTACCTCTGTTACCCTTCATTCGTGAAGAACTGTCATGATTTATTCTATGTGCGTTGGTTTTTTGTAAAATTTTTCCATATTCTTCTAAGTCATTAGCATCATATTTGTGCTTACGTGGATTTTTCTTTAACATCAACTCAATGAGACCAGGAGTTCGACTAAAAGTTTCACCACCAATTATAATATCATTTTCATTCATTTCAAAGTTGCAACTGCCTATTTTAACAGTTTGTGTGTTCACATCAAAATATGGGCCATAATTTGTATCACGATTCGATTCTGATAATATTTTTTGGGTGAAAGAAGATGTTTTGTCAGGCTCGTTCATACTTTTAGTTAAGAAAGGCATCCTGTTAGAACCTGTTATATTTTTTGGGGTGCTGAAAATAAGAGAATCGTCTATGCTTTTCAATTCCTGTGTTAGTGGACTTGTTTGTTCATGATCTGTTTCGTTCTTTTCATCAAACGATTTGAATAAAAGTTTACGACTTTTAAGTTTCTCTTGCTGAAAGTTGTCTTTCCTTTCATTCTCAATCAATTTTTTCAACGGCTCAACAATAGGTTTGAATGTGTTTTCCAATTGAGTTTCTCTCATATTTTGACCAGTTTTAAGTTGTAAATATTTATTTTTAAGCACATTTTTAGTTTTTACTAGATCTTTTAACATGTTTTCATCCATTTTTATAATTTATGAAAATATTATTTGCCTTTAACAAGCAAACTGTCTCAAACAGTGGTGTTGTCAGAATGTTTGGATTTTAAATGATAATAGTGCATTTAGTAGCATATCACTTTCATTTTTGGATAAAGATAAATAATTTTTAATCGTTGATGTTATTCCAACATTTCGATTACAGTCAATTTCTTTGCCATTCAGTTCATATCGTATTTCATCAAAGAGAAAAGCCATTGCATTATTTACAAGTTTTGTAGTGAGTATCTCTTTTCCATCTGCTTTTGAAATTGTTCCTTCAACATACAAAAAACTTTCTGAAGGAAGAACATTAAGATTTTGATGTTGTATAGAAATCTGAATGATGTCATTGCGATCAAAATTGTTTTGATACGGTGAATAAGAATGATATTCGTATTTAGAAATACTTTCATTAATCTCCGGTTCTTGAAAAATGTTTAGCATATTTCTCTTTTTTTTGTTTTGTTTTTAATGTTTTAATGTGTATCCTAATGATAATACAAAGTCCCGATTATCTTTAGTAAGAAGAGATGTTACCGCAGTTGAGTTCGAAGATGGATTAAGTATCAAATTATTTTGTGTGTTGTTTTTATAAGAAATTGAATTTATTATATGTTCATATACAATCATGTTTCCGGCTTTAAATGTAATCGGGCAGTTATTTTTTCTCCTCTGAAATTGATATCTTTTCCGTCTTGATCAACAAACTTTAAACACAGTGATGTTATCCGCTTGACGTTCACAGGTAAATAAATAACATTCCTCGGAGCTTCAATGATTTTATAGCCTGGACTTACTTTAACAGCAAATTCATGTAAGATGTGTGCTGTTTGGTTATTAATATACGTTCCTTCTATGATATTACATTCAATGCGGACAGCATTTACTCTGTTAATATCAACATAAAGATCTGATTCATGATATAAATTTGCCTCAAGAATTTTTTTGCTAAACCCCAAAATAGCTCCAATAGAATTTGGTTTAGAGAAGTCAATGTCTTCTGAGCTAATTACTTCACATTTTAAAGTATTGTTATTTGCCTTGATTTTAATTTCACTCTTTTTTGAACCACTTTTCTTGTTTTTATTAATTTCAATAATTTTTGTTTGTATTAAATTATTAATATCTTCTATCTCATAGGAACCAATAGGAAACGTTATAACGTTATCACCCACATGTAACAAGTTATTAAACTCATCTACATTTGGTATAGAGTTATATGTTTGAAAATCTATAAGCCCACATACATAATAATAAGACTTCAGTACAATTGGTGGGAAATACTCGGCATTGAGAGTTGATTTATTTCCACTCAAAGTAAGTGTTAACGACATCTCGATTAAAAGACAAATGATACAGTTTTGATTTTTCTACGTCATTTTATTCAATTTTCATTTAAATTTTTAAAAAATAATATTACATTGTTCCAGTAAAAATCTTAAACATAAGTGACCACATATAAATGTATCGAAGTCTTGTTCTCGGATATAATTATAATTTATTTTACTACCAAGGTAGCTTATAACTTCAGTTGGTGGTCTCAAATTTCCAAAACTATCAAAATACTTAATAACATTTTTGTTTTTGTTTATAATATATGCTACCCAATGAGTACCCATCCCAGCTTCATCATCCAAATTTAAAACACCACATTCTTTATCGAATGATATCCTTGGTAATGAATCTCGCATGAAAACTCTTCTAAAATTTTTTAAGTGCTTCTTTCCAAAGTGATCAATTTCCAAATTGCTTAAAGGGTGGTTAGGTAGCAGGGTAATTAGTTTTTTGCATTTGGAGTTTTAAGAAAAAGGCCAAGACCATTTTTATATGGACGTAAGAATAATCCATTTCCTTGAATAACAACCGCTTCCATAGCCTGATTATGACGTTTATTTTCTTCAAATTGCCTTTTAGCAGCTCGTACGTCATTGATGGCTTTTACAACGCCAGCTGTTCCACCTGTCAAAGAACCAACAGGTGATAGACCAGCGAGAATAGGAGCTAGAAGTGGGAGAAAACCACCACTCTTTGGAAGTGGGATTATTCTCGGTGTGGTAATGTCCTGCTTTTTCTTATTTTTTAAGACATTTTTTGCAGCTTTAACAGCAATATTTGCGATAGAGGTTGTACCGCAACAATTGACATTGTTTTTAATAGCATTTCTTGCCTCACTTATAACCTTTTTAAAAATACTTCTTTTGCAAGTCTTTTTGGGTTTAGTTTTGATAGTTTTTCTATTGACAGATCTAGACTTTTTATTCCCCATACCAAATTTTGTCTTTGCTTTCATCATGTTGGTGACTAAAAGTCCACTTAACTTTTCAGAGACTGAAGAGTCGCTTGCTTTGAATCTTTTCCAAGCCTGTTCTGTTAGAGCTTTGTCGGCAACGTGTCGATCTGAGAGAGAACTACTTTTAGAATATGCAATATCATGTAGTCGACAAGCCTCATCCAATTGATTAATTCCCTTATCTCCTCTACGTAATCGTTCTTCCAATTTCGTTCCTGGACCACAATAATTATAAGAAGGAATATGTAGTTCGAATGGTAGTTTGTCAATAGCTTTATTTAAAAGCCCTTCTCCTTCAAATGATTTTCTTTTTTTATGTTCCTGCTTTTTAGTGTTGTGCTCAATCATATTATAATTAATATACCTTCTTAGTCGAGGGTTGAAACATATATGATTAGAAATATATAAAAACTAGATGTTTTATTTCAGAAGTTGTTAGTCATCATTATGCGGTTCGTTAAGCAGTTTGAAATTATAAAAGTAAAAAATTTTGATTGCAATGTAAAAACTAAAAAGAAGCATGGATCTTTGTTTCCAAACAGTATTCGAGGAATTATCGTAGGACCTTCAAACTGTGGGAAAACAAATGTAATGCTTAGCATTCTTCTTGACCCTAATGGATTGAAGTTTGAAAATATTTATATTTATTCTAAATCTTTACATCAGCCAAAATATCAATATCTAAAAACGCTAATAACATCTATCAAAGGAATGGAATACAATGAATTTTCAAACAATTGTGAAATAATGACACCATCAGAAGCTAAAAGTAATTCAGTTTTCATTTTCGATGATGTTGCATGTCAGAAACAAAACAACATAAGAGACTATTTTTGTATGGGACGGCATAACGGGGTTGACAGCTTTTACTTATGTCAGTCATATACTCATATACCAAAACATTTGATCAGAGACAATGCTAACTTTATCATTCTTTTCAAACAAGATGAGTTGAATTTGAAGCATGTTTACAAAGATCATATTAATTCAGATATGACATTTAATCAATTTAAGGAGTTGTGTTCTCACTGCTGGGCTGATAATTTTGGATTCCTGGTTATAGACAAGGAAAGCAGTATTATAAAAGGTCGCTACAAAAATAGTTTCAATAAAATTGCATTGCTATAAATACACTATTATCATTTAAAATCCAAACATTCTGACAACACCACTGTTTGAGACAGTTTGCTTGTTAAAGGCAAATAATATTTTCATAAATTATAAAAATGGATGAAAACATGTTAAAAGATCTAGTAAAAACTAAAAATGTGCTTAAAAATAAATATTTACAACTTAAAACTGGTCAAAATATGAGAGAAACTCAATTGGAAAACACATTCAAACCTATTGTTGAGCCGTTGAAAAAATTGATTGAGAATGAAAGGAAAGACAACTTTCAGCAAGAGAAACTTAAAAGTCGTAAACTTTTATTCAAATCGTTTGATGAAAAGAACGAAACAGATCATGAACAAACAAGTCCACTAACACAGGAATTGAAAAGCATAGACGATTCTCTTATTTTCAGCACCCCAAAAAATATAACAGGTTCTAACAGGATGCCTTTCTTAACTAAAAGTATGAACGAGCCTGACAAAACATCTTCTTTCACCCAAAAAATATTATCAGAATCGAATCGTGATACAAATTATGGCCCATATTTTGATGTGAACACACAAACTGTTAAAATAGGCAGTTGCAACTTTGAAATGAATGAAAATGATATTATAATTGGTGGTGAAACTTTTAGTCGAACTCCTGGTCTCATTGAGTTGATGTTAAAGAAAAATCCACGTAAGCACAAATATGATGCTAATGACTTAGAAGAATATGGAAAAATTTTACAAAAAACCAACGCACATAGAATAAATCATGACAGTTCTTCACGAATGAAGGGTAACAGAGGTACAAAATATACTCAAATAATTAAAAAACTTGTTGTCGGACTTAAAGCTGAAAGTGAAAAAACCGGTGGATCTTATTCTGATACTACTGAAATGAAATACACAAACAAAAATATGGAATATGTGTTCTGGAATGATCCTAATGAACTTGTGAATAGACTTAGACTTTTAATAGCATCCAAAAATGCTGGTAATAAAAACCATCAGAATGAAATCAATTCTATAATTGAAGAACTAAAAGAATCAAATATCATATATTAAGATTAATCTAAACCATAATACTTGCATATACAAGATGAACGTTGACAAGTTCGGTAGGAGCTCCAAGCCTTTTCAAAAAAAAAGCTTAGATGATGTAAGCCCTCAAGCAATCGGATTTAAAATCCTACCATCGGGTGATTTTGATATGGGGCATAGATATTTAAACAACATAGGAAAAAAACCTAGATTTCCACACCAAGCTGTCTGCAGAGGATATGTTGATGATCTAATCAATTTAAAGGAAACAAGCATTATAAACCACATAAATTCTTCTTTAACGGAAGTTTTATCCACTTTTTCTAAGGAAATTCAAATGCTAAAAACCCACACAGACTCTTCGATAAAGGAAACAATAAAAAATATGGAACAAGAAAACAAGGCATCGCAACCAATTTCTCAAAAACTTAAAGGCTCCATAGAAGAAGAAAAGTATGTTGAGGAGAAAATAAGAAACAAAGTTGAACATATTATGAAGACGCTATTTCCTAATGTACCCTTTACGCCCATTAGATGAAAATAAGTAAAAAATTTTGTTATATTTGTATTAGTTTTATATATCTGTATCTTATATATATGTATGTACTGTACATATAAGTGAAAATGAAGATGAGACTTTTAATTTTCATAAATAAAATAAAATTTGTTAGTTAGCATTCAAAACTTAAACAACAAGGAACTTAAAATGGACTCAGACAAAATTATAAAAGATATTTGTGATTTCTTAAAAAATCATGGAGAAATATTAAATGAACACCATGAAGAGTTTATAAGTTCTATATCTTTTCTTAAAAGATTCGAAAACGGATTTTACGTTGACTCAATTCATGGTCACCATTACTCCAATTGCTGTTGGTCATCAAACCAGTGTCAACTCGGACCGGATACATGTGCTTGCTACATGATAGAAAATCGATTAGTTAGAATTAAGAAATTAATGTTATTTTATAAAAATTGGAATAAAGTAAATAAAAAATAATACATATTATTTGCCTATAAAAGACTTCTTTTTTGTTTTGTTGAATTCACTTCTTACAAATATGAGTAAACGACAGGTTGTGGAAGAGTTGCATAAGCCTGCACGTAGAAATTTCAAACGACGTCATGTTATCATTAAAGGTTATGATGATTTATGGCAGGCTGATCTTGTTGAAATGATTCCCTATAGTTCTCAAAACAAGGGGTTTAATTATTTAATGACAGTCATCGATACTTTTTCGAAATTCGCATGGGCCATCCCAATGAAAAACAAAAAAGGAATTACTATTGCAAAAGGAATGGAACAAATATTTATGGATTCTTCTAGAACCCCCAAAAATTTTCAAACTGACGATGGAAAGGAATTTTTCAACAAAACGTTCAATAGCTTAATGAGAAAATATAAAATTAACCATTACTCTACTTTTAGTGCATTAAAGGCTTCTATTGTTGAAAGATTTAATAGAACTTTAAAAGAAAAAATGTGGAAAGAATTTAGTTTCAATGGCAGCTATAAATGGATAAATATTTATAAGAAATTACTACATGATTACAATCATTCTTTTCACAAAACCATTAAATGTTATCCTGCAGATGTAACGAAGAAAAATTCAAAATCTATATTACCACTTTTCAAAAGCAAGAAAAGAGAAATAACTAAACAAAAATTTAAGGTCGGTGATAAAGTAAGAATAAGCAAATATAAACATGTATTTGAAAAGGGATACACCCCGAACTGGACAACTGAGATCTTTAAAATAAGAAAAATCCAAGAAACTAACCCTATACCATATCTTCTTGAGGATTTTGAAGGAAAACCCGTACAAGGCGGTTTCTATGATGCAGAATTAATGAAATCAAAAAGTGAAGATGTATTTCTGGTAGAAAAAGTTCTACAAACAAGAGGCAATAAAGTTTTTGTTAAGTGGTTGGGATTTCCAACAGAACATAACTCCTGGATAAATAAAAACGAAATCCTATAAAATATGTATGGAATAAAATGAAAGAAATAAATTTAAAAAATCGAATTGACAGAACTTTCTTTATTCTTTTATTTTTACATGAACAAACACACATTGTTGTTGTTGTTGTTGTTGTTGTTGTTGTTTTTGCTGTTGTTGTTGCTGTTGTTGTTGTTGTTGTTGTTGTTGTTGTTGTTGTTGTTGTTGTTGTTGGTGTTGTTGTTGTTGTTGTTGTTGTTGTTGTTGTTGTTGTTGTTGTTGTTGTTGTTCTTTTTGATGTTGTTGTTGCTGTTGTTGTTGCTGTTGTTGTTGTTGTTGTTGTTGTTGTTGTTGTTGTTGTTGTTGTTGTTGTTGTTGTTGTTGTTGTTGTTGTTGTTGTTGTTGTTGTTGTTGTTGTTGTTGTTGTTGTTGTTGGTGTTGTTGTTGTTGTTGTTGTTGTTGTTGTTGTTGTTCTTTTTGCTGGTGTTGTTGCTGCTGTTGTTGTTGTTGTTGTTGTTGTTGTTGTTGTTGTTGTTGTTGTTGTTGTTGTTGTTGTTGTTGTTGTTGTTGTTGTTGTTGTTGTTGTTGTTGTTGTTGTTGTTGTTGTTGTTGTTGTTGTTGTTGCTGTTGTTGTTGTCATAACATTCCGTTCCTTTAAAATTTCGATTGCACAATAAAAAACACCACCAAAATCCACAACCACTTTTCAAAAGAAATATCCTTCTACACATTTGTAAGTTTTTCTATTCTGCTTTCCAAAGCAATGAAAACAGCATCCATAACAATACTTACAAACGACAAACCTATTAGAAATAAAAAAAATTACCACCTAGGTCCATCACCATAAAGATGTATTCAGATTTAAATTCAAATTCCTCTTTTGGAAAATCTTTTATTTCTGTTTTCCTCATATTCATGACACCTTTTTTTTTACATCAAAGATCACCCCCGAAAAAAGGATCACCAGCTCAGCTCATCAGTGTAATAAAATAAATTCACACCTTTTTACATTAAAGGGTACACCCGCGTACAAGTCATTGTAATAAAAGTCATTAATAAAACCCCAATTTACTCATTTGCATAATTTGGTTAGTTTAAAAATCCAACACTTCATTATCAGACTTGGATTTATGTACCTACACATTTGTATCTTTTCTATTCCAACCCCCACAAGAAAAAAGGATCACCAGCTCAGCTCATCAGTGTAATACAATTAATTCACACCTTTTTACATCAAAGGGCACACCCGCGTAAAAGTCAGTGTAATAAAAGTCATTAATAAAAACACAATTTACTCATTTGCATAATTTGACTCCCAGTCTAGACCGCCCCATATCCTACTGGGGTTTTTAACTTTTTAGATGACATTATGTTATGTACCAACTCATCAAATTCTTATAAACACCACTGTATATACCCACTCATCAAATTATTATAAACTTCACTCCTACACACTATAATTATTTTTGTCAATTCAACAGATTCTTGTTTATATCTTGCATACTGTAATTTGAATTTGCAAGACGCCAACTTCTATGGTGTCCCTACATAATTTTAAGAGTCAGATTGAATCAAACTGTCTATTCGAGTGGTCATTAACTGTTTGTACATTTGCATTGTAACGAATAAAGTAATCTTAATATAACGAATAAAATAAATCATAATAAATTGGTGTCAGAAGTGGGATTTGTTCAGGAGTTGGAGTTTTGATAACATTTTTGTGCATCGAGATACTAATTTTTGCATTTCTAAATATAAATAAAATAATGTCTTTACATTTTTGGTATTTGAATTGATTGAATTCATCGCATGGATTTGCTATGCAAATAGAAGATTCATTGTTCAGTTCCAATTGAATACGTAAGTTTTGTATTGTATAAAAGAAATCTGAATAAGAGGGTTTTTTCGTAGAAATTGTTTTTTATAAAACAGTGATAAAATACTTGTTTGTTTTTGCTAGTTGTTTTATAATTTGAATATAACTCATGTGGTACATTACGTATTACTTCAGAGTTAATAGAATTCGATAATATATCATCGGTATGAACATTTTCGTTTGAAAGATCAATAGCAGTAATATAAGCTACTGTTTCTTTTGAGTTTAGTATATTCTCTTCGAGTTCTTTAAAATCGTGAATATTTGGTGAAAGAGGATTATAGTAAAATATAACATAGTCGTTAAATGTTTCTTTAGTTTCCGCATAGAACATAGTAGTTGTATTTTCTTGACGAATACGAGATAAGCAGTCTGCATTTGAGTTTATACGACCAGGTTTGAAATGTATCTCATAATCGTATTGTTCGAGTTTTAATCGCCAACGCACTAGTTTAGATCCAGGATCCTTAACATTGAACAACCAAACTAATGGTCTGTGATCTGTTACAATTTTGAATCGTCTACCATATAAATATGGTCGAAAGTGATTAACACTCCACACTATTGCAAGGAGTTCTCGTTCTGTTGTGCTGTAGTTTGACTCTTGTCTATTAAGTGTTCTACTTGCGTAAGAAATAGGCAGGTCAGAACCAATTTCACCTTGGCTCAATATGGCACCTATTGCAAAATTGGAAGCATCCGTGGTAAGGATAAATTCCTTAGAAAAGTCCGGACACTGTAATATTGGCTCGGATGTAAGTTTCACTTTAAGACAATCGAATGCAGATTGTTGTTCTTTTCCCCATTTAAAAGGAACATCCTTTTTTAAACGATTTGTAAGGGGTCGAGTTATTTTTGAAACATTTTCAATGAACCGTTGATAGTAGCCTGCGAGGCCTAAGAAAGATTGTATATCTTTTATGTTAACAGGAATTGGGAATTGGCATACAGCGTCAATTTTTTCAGAATTTAGTTTGACACCTTGATTTGTGATTTTATGACCTAAATAAATAACCTCTTTTCTCATGAACTCGCACTTATCTGGTTGAAATTTCAGATTATTAAGTTGAAGTCTTTGGAAAACATTTCGAAGTTTTGATTGATGGTCTTCTAATGAATAAATCACAATGTCGTCTAAATAGACAAAACATTGTAGACCTTGAAGGCCTGTTAAAACATTGTTCATCAATCTCTGGAAGACTGATGGTGCGTTTTTTAATCCGAAAGGCATACGAATAAACTCGTAGTGCCCATCGGGAGTTGAAAAAGCGGTTTTGCAACAATCTTCTGGTCGAACATTAATTTGGTGGAAACCAGAAGCTAGATCGAGAGTTGTGAAGTTATTAGAATGACTTAATTGATCCAAAATATCAACAATATTTGGAAGAGGAAAAGCATCACCAATTGTGACGTTATTCAATTTCCTGTAGTCTATGACAACACGCCATTTTTGTTGACCTGAAGCGTCAACTTTCTTTGGCACCACCCAAAGTGGAGCGGACGATGGAGATACGGAAGGCTTAATGATTTCTTGATTTAACATTTTTTTTATTTGCTTGTTAACTTCTACTTTATGTTTTTTAGGGTAACGGTACGTTTTTGCCGCTATAGGTCCTGAATTATTTGTTATTATTTCATGCTGAATAGCTGATGTAGAAGTAAGGACATCTCCCTCTAAGTGAAATATGTCACTGAATTCTTTGCATATTTCGATAATATGAGATTTTTCTTCAGTATTTAAATGATCGAGTCTTAAATTAGGTAATGGTTCCAATTGACAGGAAAGATTTTGAAGAATTAACTGGATTTTATCAAAATAATAACCTTGTTTTTATTATTCAAATTCCTCTTCCTAGAATTAACAAATTCAATTTATATCAAATATTTCCTTTACCTATTCCTAAAAATATATCCACATATGCATTTATAAACCCAGCATTTCCTTATTTAGCCATGTCAAAAAGTAAAATGCATTATGCTCAATTAAACGACCTTAAAAATTGTAAAGATTTGTCTGAATTTGATAAAATTTGTGAAATACAAATGAAACATTCAAGTTACGATAGACCAATTTGTGAGACAAAACTATTAACTACAACTCACAAAAATATACCATCCTCGTGTCATACTTACCTAGTAACAGGCACAATAGCAGTATGGCATCCATTAGTAAAAAATAATAAATGGATTTTTGTACTGAGTGAACCAGATCGACTCACCATAGATTGTAAAGATACTGAAATCTTTGATCAACTAACTCATACACTCTACTGGAATCTTAACTCTCAACGGAGGCTGCAGAGCGTATTCAAAATACAATCAACTTATATCTAAAGGAAAAATCACGTCCAACTACACAAATGTGATACCCGAAATCAACATTTTAGAGGATGACTGTTGCAAAACTCCAAATTCATCAACACACAATATCACCATGTCATTGTCACCGATATACATTACTAATTTTCGAATAGATGAATTAAAACAGGCCTCCCACAGAATTGATATTTTAAAGCGACATATTGATGATTTGTTGCAAAAGACTCAAGTTAAAAGTAAAATTAATTGGCTTCTCATTTCAGGAGAAGTTATATTATTCGTACTGGCAGGGCCGTCGAGAGGAATTCCGGGCCCGGGACGGAAAAATCTCGCCCCCCCCCCTATTTACCATTTTTCTTCAAAGTTCATGCCTACTGATATGGTACGTTCTAATTTCATTTACGAATAGAATGAAATTGGTTGGAACTGACGGAAATAATATAATAATTTTTTGTTTGCAAAGTGAACCGAAAAAAAGTGTTAATCATCAAATCAATTTCACGGGTATCGTCCAGTTTAGTTGAAATGGAGGATGGATAGAAAATTATTCTACATGCGAGTAGATCAGATTCCGAACAGAATCATACATTCAATTCGATATTGCCAACGACATGTTAGTAACTGATAATACGGTCGATTAACTATTAAAAAAAAATTAGCATGTAGATCTATTACCTACTATGAAAATAAAATAGAGCGAAGTAAAAGTATTTGAAATTTGTCTTTAAAAAAAAACTATATATTTTAAAAGGTTTGCATTAAATACTCTTTATTGTTTTACTTTATATTAAAATATTATCACAATGCTTTCATTAAAGTAAGTTTGCATTCAATGAAATATTTTCTTTTTGCAAACGAGCTTTCCTAGCTTTCTGAGCATCAAAACAACTTATAATAATTGAATCGAAGCATAGTGTAGCAAGTCCAGAAACACGATCTTGTGATGAGTACGAACGATGAAAATTCTTTGTTCTGGCAAGGACGCTAAATGAACGTTCGGCACTAGCTACGATTACAGGTATGGTGGAAAACACACAGAGAGCAACACAAATGTTGGGGAAAATCGTCTCCAAGTTCTGGGAATAAATAGAATTGAACAAACTCAATGGCGGAAGTTCTGCTTCAAAATTGGCTTCATAAATGTGTTTCAGATTAATTATTTCTTCTTTCAACTCTTGAGACACATGCAAGTTATACTTTTAAATAACCCTTGTAGCGGAGTTTTTAATCCCAATTTTGTCCATTGATGAAAACTGCCACACAAATTAAATTGTAGCATTCAAATTTTTCATCGTATCGAACCGACGAAAAAATTCGAGATATAATTGAATCAACTATGACGTAAAAGGTGTTTCTCTTGAAATTTATTTCTTCGTGTGTTTCAATTTGCTCTCCGGCTCCTCGATTTTCTCAAAAATGTCTCCTTAATTGCCTTTTTCGGTTCGATGGGAACGATTCTGGAAAATCCCCCAATCCAGTAGCAACTGCTTTGCATTCAGATAAATTTGATCCCATCCGTTTCGAATAATGTTCAAATCGGAGATCAAGTTGTCGAGATTTCGGATTTCAACGTCAATAGTCATGTTTCTGGCTTGAAGAATGTCATTTATAGCGCTAAGAACCTTGCACCAAATCGAAGACATCAGGACGCATTCAAATGTGTGCATATATTCTAAAACGCCATTTACATATCTTCGAGCTTCAGCAGTTAAATTAATATCACTTTAGGCTTCTAATGACGTTCTAAGGTTTTCCAGATGATTTGCAAATGGTTTCACTGCCTCAATTCTAGCTGACCATCTTGTAACGGAAAGTGTGTGAAGGGATCCGGCCACATTTTTCTTATGATTTTCCCAACGTTATGCACTGTTGCTAAACAAGTTGAAACACTTTTGAACATCACCAAAGAATGTGATTGCGACATTACAACATTTCGTTATATACACACTTTGATGTGATTTGATAAACAACTTATTCAAAATATTAATTAATTAATATCACGAAAACCACAATTGAAAAACGTTTGCGTGAAACCGAATCAAAAATTTCGTTCCCAGAGGAAAATATTTTTGGGAATCTTCAAAACCTTGAAGGTTCTACTTTGTTGCAGACAAAACCATCATTCAGAAGTAGTTGTCTATGAGGTTCCCGAGAATGTTTCATTAAGAACCCGTCACATAGTCAAAGGAAGAAGACCTTTATCCGCAAGAAAAGGATACTCAACCACCTACTAAAAAGGATTAGTTTTAAGATAAAAGTGTTAGTATTGAGATTAAAAGAAAATATTTTAAATTGAAAAAAACTGTTATATTAAGATAAAAGAAAACATTTCACATTTTAAAAATTTAATATTAAGATAAAAAGAAAATATTTCAATTTATAAGAAAAAAGGGTATAATAAGAAAAAGAAAATACTTCAAACTATTAAAAAAAAAGAGAATATTTTAGCCTAAAAATTAGTTACACCCAATTTTTCATTTAAAAGGGGAGGTGTTATGTACCAACTCATCAAATTCTTATAAACACCACTGTATATACCCACTCATCAAATTATTATAAACTTCACTCCTACACACTGTAATTATTTTTGTCAATTCAACAGATGCTTGTTTATATCTTGCATACTGTAATATGAATTTGCAAGACGCCAACTTCTTTGGCGTCCCTACATAATTTTAAGATTCAGATTGAATCAAACTGTCTATTCGAGTGATCATTAACTGTTTGTACATTTGCATTGTAACGAATAAAGTAATCTTAATATAACGAATAAAATAAATCATAATAATTATCGTTTCGGCGCCTAGTCTTAAGAGGCACAATGAGATTCTTCACGAAACTTTCATAAGGCTACGAAATGCTGGCCTAAAATTGAACAAAAATAAATGTTTGTTCGCAAAAGCAAAATTCAATATTTGGGACAATTGATTTCAGAAGAAGGCTTCGTGAAAGTAAATCGAGACGAAACAATTTTAGAGTTTCCGGTACCGACAAATATTTCGGATGTTAGATCCTTTTGTGGGTTTGTCAATTATTTCGGTCGATTTATTCCAGATTTGGCCACAAAGATGTCTCCCATATACGAAGTTTTAAAAGGGGACACATTTGAGTGGAATGGGCAAGCAATGGACGCGTTTGAAAGCATGAAGCAAGAGATAATGTCAGATACGGTGCTAGTGCATTTTAACCCACAACTGCCTGTGGTACTTACCTGCGATGCTTCCAATGTGGGAATAGGTGCGGTTTTGGCACATACTTTTCCGGACGGGTCTGAACAACCAATTGAATTCGCTTCACGCTTACTATCCAAATCTGAAAAAAATTACGGTGTTATAGAGAAGGAAGCTCTAGCCATAGTATACGCCACACGAAAATTCTATCAATATTTGATTGGAAGACCATTTGAGCTGGTCACGGATCACAAGCCTCTGTGACTATCTTCGGTGAGAAGAAAGGGATTCCACAAATGTCCACGAGCAGGCTACAAAGGTGGGCTTTTCATCTCTCAGCTTTTCAGTATTCAATACGGTATGTAAAATCTGCTGATAATGTTGCTGATGCAATATCACGTTATCCTCCAGCAAAACGTTATAGCCGAGGAGCCGATAGAGAACGAAAAAAACACAATGACGTACTTAAATCGAATTAAAACAAATTCAGACATTTTAGTAGATGCAGACTTAATACGAAAAGAAACTTTGACTGACGAAATTTTGTGTACGATTGTGGAGGCAGTAAAAACAGGAAACTTTTCAAAGCTTAAGAGTAACGATTCTTTTTTACCTCTTTTAAAACGCATTACCGAGTTGGTAATTGAAAACGAAGTTCTAATGTGGGGACATAGAGTGGTAGTTCCACATTCCTTGCGTAATTTAATCTTAAAGCAAACGCACGTTACGCATATGGGTATTGTTAAAACCAAATTGCTTTTAAGATCTTACGTATGGTGGCCAAACATAGACGAAGAGGTTGAAAACATGATCAAAGGTTGCAATGTTTGTTTGTCGTTGTTGCCAAGTCCACCTAAAGCTAGACTTATCAGCTGGGAGAGACCGGGAAAACCTTGGGAGCGAATCCATGTGGATTTTGCAGGTCCTTTGAGAGGCTATCAGTTCTTGGTTGTTATTGATGCATTTTCAAAGTGGATTGAGGTATTTTATACTAAAACACCAAAATCTTCGTTCTACATTAAATGCCCTAGGAATGTATTTTCTAGATTTAGTATTCCGGAGGTGGTCGTTTCTGATAACGGAACGCAGTTCGTTTCAGAACAAAGCAAAGAATTTTTGAATTCATTTGGAATTCGTCAGTGCCTTACAGCACCAGGATATCCGGCTACAATGGGGCAGCAGAGAATGCTGTTCGAACGGTAAAAAATGCGATTAAGGCTAGGGAACAAGAGAACGATATTGACGAAATTTTGACGCGATTTTTATTTGATTATAGAAACACAAGGCATTGCTCTACGAAGGAATCTCCTGCATCTTTGGTATTGAATTACTCTCCTAGAAATAAATTTAATCTTTTGGCACCGGCAAGCTTAAGCCCTAAGCCGTTTAAAAATGATTTAAAAGACAGAAATTTTAAAGTCGGGGAAGTGTTAATGATTCGAGATTTCAACTCTGTTAAAAATGTTCCGCAATGGGCTAAGGCCTCTATCATTAAGATTTTCGGACCGCGAATGTACCTATGCAAAATGGAATCGGGCAAGCATATTAAAAGACATGTGGACCAAACAAGGAAATGTAAATGTTTAACTACCGCAAAAGAAAAGGTACAAAGGTCACAGAATAATTTTAAAGAAAAACCTAGAACCACAGATAATAATTTTATACAGATGTCTCACCCTTATGGCGAGAAATGATATATATAACTGAAATCAACCAAAAAAAAGAGCTTTTTCAAAAAGCTTTAAGTCGTCTTCTTTCCTATGAATGAAAACTAATGCAAAGAAAAAACTGAAATCATTTTGGTATGTTCTTTTCCTCTCATAATCCTAATGCACAGACACACATAATACACCATGACCATGATCATTCTTCACAAATGAAAACAAAACTCGTTTTATTTTGGTTTTTTGTGGTGTGGTGTGGTTGGTGGTGATGCGTTGAAAACAAATGCAGGAGAGTTGATCGCTTGTCGACGACGAGAAAAAAAAATATTTACAGTTGTCTTTGGAAATAGAAACAAAGCAAGGACAAGGTTGTCTTTATAGCTCGAGTTCGTATAATCGGATATGTAAATGCTAGCTGCGTGCGTTCAATTGGATTTTTTTTTTTAATAAATTCATCTTTTTCTTCAATTTTCTAAAATCTCCACGAATACATTTTTCAGTTTTATATCTTTTTAAACGTAATGAAGTGTTGTTGACTGGTGTCAATTGGATGATGAGGTACCCATGTACAATGCACATGTATGTACCTCATTGTACATATAATGAGTCAACAATTAAAATAATATTTTTTTTTTCTAGTTTGCAAAGAACTGATCTTATTTTTTTATTATTTAAAAGATAACTTTGGTAAAAAAATTTCTATTTCCGGTCCCATCGTTAATATTTTCTTTATTCATAGTTTTCGGTCACAACCAATGTGGTTGTTGTTGCTTTTCTAAAAAATATCATTGACCTGTATCGGAACAAACGTATGTTTGTTGTTGCACATTAATTGTTGTGCTCGGTACTTGTTCGCGGTAACGTACGTTATTTGTTGTTGCATTTTATCACCCCCATCGAAATACATAAAACCCTTTGATGCGCTCGTTGATTTCGTCGGGGGCCTGTTATGTATTTGTTGTTGTGATTTGATAGTAATGTGTTTTAAGGTTTTTATTTTTTATAAAAAAACTGTCAATTCGATTTTTTTTTAAATTTTACTGAATGTTGACAACAATATTTTTTGAAAGATAAATATCTCAACGTTTTGAAAATATATTTGAGTCGAAAATCAATTTTTATCAACTTTTTTTGGTTTTGTTTAGGTTTTTTTATAGGTATTTTGTAAAAAAATTGTCAATTCCATTTTTCTCAAAATTTTTCTGAATATTGAAAACAATATATTTTATAAGATAAAATTAGTTTAAAGCCAT
The DNA here is from genome assembly GCA_951509635.1 of Eupeodes luniger. Taxonomy (NCBI): domain Eukaryota; kingdom Metazoa; phylum Arthropoda; class Insecta; order Diptera; family Syrphidae; genus Eupeodes; species Eupeodes luniger. Next base: position 174,484,728 of record OX608073.1, on the reverse strand, counting down.
AATCTCAAATTTTTGAAAAGATATTTACTTCGAAAAACAATTTTTACCAACTTTTGTTTAATTTTTTTTAGGTTTTTAATTTTTTGTACAAAAACTGTCAATTCGATTTTTTTCAAAATTTTACTGAATGTCGACAACAATATGTTTTAAAAGATAAAAGTAGTTTAAGGCCAATATCTCAAAGTTTTGAAAAGATATTTGAGTCGAAAATCAATTTTGAAAGATAATGTATTGACCAATGAATATTTACTTATGTGTATTGGAAAAAGCCGAAGGAAAACCTAATTTTTCCAATACACATAAGAAAATCAATTTTTACCAATTTAAGTAGCATTTCTTAAAAGTTTTTATTTCTTCTATAAACAAATACAAATTGGATGAATTAAATTAATTTAAAGTCAATATCTTCTATCGTTCACGAGATATCGAGAACAGACCATAATTTTTTACCCATGTTGCGTACTTGTAGATTTTTTTGTATGAAAAAAACGGACTGTTGGATTCTTATAAAAAAATTATTGAATATCGAAAACAATATTTTCTGTGAGATAAACTTAGTTTGAAGCCAATATTTTTAATTTTTGTAAACATAATTGAGTCGAAAGTAAATTTTTACTAAGTTTTAGTAGATAATGTTTTTATATTTTGTAAGGAAACTGTTAACTTGATGTTTCTCAAAATTCTTGAGCTATGGACGACGTATGTACACAGGCACGCACAGAAATCTTTCTAAAAATCTTTTATTTCAACTCTAGGGACCTTGAAACGTCGAGAAATGTCAAAATTTTCAATTCGACAAATCGGACCCATTACAATAACTTCCTATGGGAAGTTAAAAATAGAAAACACAGAAACCAAGTCATGTGTCAATTTTCATACATCAATACACAAGTAACTTCTTCTATTCTCTTTACCGTACATACCTAACAATCTAACATTCACAAAAAAATAAACAAAAATTATCGCCCTTTCTTCTTCTAAGCACCAAAACGCGCATACAAAAACAAGATACAGACAAAACCTACATCAACTCCCATATACTTCCTTGTAAAAAATAGGGTTGTTTACATTTGTTTCCAATGGACCGAACTTTGTTTTTGTATTCATTGGCAAACAAAATGACAAAAGAGAAGAGAAAAGTTTCTAAAAAGAAAAAGAAAATATGGAAGGCAAAAAGAGCTTTCTCAGCTTTATTTTTAAAAGCTCTTGTCTGTTAAAGCTTGTCTGTTAAGGGAAAAAAATGTTTCATTTTTTCCTGCAGGGATGAGACATCTGTATAAAATTATTATCTGTGCTAGAACTGTAAAAAAACATATGTATTTTAATCATAATCCATCTAAAAATGTAACAAATAATATAGTAACAGATGAATCTTCTGATGTAAATAATGATGTTCCGTTACCAAATATTGGATCTGAACGAATGTTAAGAGATAGGACTGAATTGAAAAAACCTATAAGATTCGCAGACTATGTATGAATTAAATTAAATTATCGTAACATTTCTTGTAAGGGGGACGTATGTAATGTATGCATTTGGCAACACTGTCTACCACTGTTCAAAATGACGTTTGGATGAAGCTCTTTTCATTTTATATTATTTTCTTTTTTTTTATCAAAGCCACTTCTCATCCAGACGCCATCGAGTGCAGTTCTCGTTTATGTAATAGTAAAATAAGTTAAATAAAGTTGAATTAAGAAAGACTCGGTCTTTTATTTAATTTGGAAACATAACAGATACGATCTACACTGATAATTTCCCATTACGTCTGTCGATTTGTCTTTTTTAAAACTTTAAAAAAAATGTTTTTAACAATATTTTGTGTGAACAAAATACGTAATTTATTTTGCATATGATGAAATAGTTTGATTTCAAAATCTATTTTTGCTAACGAGATTTTTAGTCGAAAACCAATTTTTACCAATTTTAGTAACATTTCTTGAAAGCTTTTATTTCTTACATACATATGTAGTACATGTACAAAATACGGTTTGGATTTTTCTAAGAAAGTTAAGCACATGATGAAATCATTTTGAAGTTAATACCTTCATTTATTCACAAAATATCAAGAATCGTACATCAATTTTGTACTATATTTTGTAGATCTTAACTTTTATGAACAAAACTGACCGTCGAATTTTTATTAAAATTTTACTGAATGCCGGAAACAATATTTTCTATAAGATGAAATTAGTTTGAAGCCAATATCTTAAATGTTTCAAAGATATTTGAGCCAATTTTTCTCAAAATTTGACCAGATGTCAAAAACATTGTTCTTCATTGCATAAAATTATTTTGGAGATAAAATTGTTTTTTGGTCGTAAAATATTCGAGGTGACAATTATTTTCTTATTCAGTTTTTTTGATTTATAAAAAAACCGTTAGTTACATTTTTTTTAAAATGTTATTAATTTGGTATCACATCACAATGTATAATATACAATTTAATTCAAGTCGCTAGTATTACTGGCTCGTGAGATATTTGGGTTAACAAACATTTTACGTTTTAAATTGCTATGGTAAAAAAATCACCCACTCAATTTTTTTGAGAGTCATTTCTGTATTATTATCTGTACAACAAAATTTAATTGAAGTTGATATCTCTACTGGTTCTGGAGATATGGACGACGAAAAAAGCTTCCCGAACGTACTAGTCCGTAAGCCAAGCGCTAATTTTCGTCAATTATTTCTTCTCAGTCGATAACTCGTAAAATGCCTCAGAAAGTTGCATTATGAAGCGTTGTGAACGTCAGCTGCGGCTCCGAGGGTGGGTTGAGCAGTGGTAGCCGCCCACGCACGTAATAAAAAAAATTATTTTCAATCATTTATTCCCGATTAAAAAATTGATCAAATTAAAGTTAAACTAATATTTTGAAGAAATAAAATTGTCAGCTATCTATAAAGTGGTGTTATATATATATGTGTTCAGTGATTTCCTCCCAAAAGAAAATTTATCAGATGATAGTTTATGTATTGTTTTTAATAAATAAATAAGTCAGCTGGCTATATGTAGGTGGAATGTTTGTCAGCTGATGCCCTAAAGGTGTAACGTAGGAGCTAGTCGGAAACATTTATAGCCTAAGTAAATGTATCAGCTGACGAGTTTTCCCCCAACTTACTGCCAGCTGATTTGTTTTATTTCTTACAGGATCATGTCAATAATAAGCACAACATTTTTTTTTCGAGAGGAAATGACGTACTTAAAGTTATTCAACATTACAGGAGGAGGGTAATAAAAAACGAGAAGATTTTATTCAAAATTGCGTAAACGACCCGAACAAGTTTGAGCAGAGTATTTCTAAGTTGAAGGGTCATACTTTCACAGACATGAAAACTACAGTTGCGCGAGGAGAAATGGAACTGCGAATGCAGCGTGACTTATTCGGACAACTGCTTCAAATTTCTCTAAAAAAAGAACTTGATTTGGATAAAGTTCTTACTTATCCATTAACACCAAATGATCTTGATTTTTATAAAAAGTCAAATAAAACCTGGAGGTGTTCTTCTTGCTGCATTCAACGGCGAGCCTCTTTGTCTGGAGAGAATAACTTGCCGTTCAGCCCTCCACCTCGCTCTGCATCTACTTCCTCTCCACCACTACCAACAGCAGACCCACTGACACCGATCTCATCATCTATGCATCTTACAATGACAAAACTTCTACCACCACCACCGCCATAGTCTCTAACGCTTCCACCGCCACCACCGCTACCGCTCTCACCACAACCACCACCGCCATCACCGCGCCGCCTCCACCAGCACCATCACATCGCTGGCAAAAGCTAATTCCACTGTAACTTTGGATATGGTTTACGCCGAAATTATTTTGCTTAAAGAAATTCATAAGAAACAAATCGATGTGCTTATCGCAAAAAATATTGAATGTGAAACTAAAATTCTAAATCTCGAGGAAAAGGTGAATAATTTGGAGCAACAGCTGCTAATGAATAGCATAGAGATATTAAACGTTCCCAACAACAACACTGCAATATCGAACGTTGACACAGCTCTCAAAATATTCAGCCATGGTTTGAATGTGAATATTAACGAAGCTGACATCGATCAATGTTATATGAAGAAAATTAAACCAAAGCAATCAAAGAATATTAACAACAACAATTCAACGAGCAGCACCACCAATATTCTTCACGTAAAATTCAGTTCTCATCTACTCAAGGAGAAAATTATGAAAGCAAAACGAGAAAAAAGAGAGCAGCTTACAACTAACCTATTCGATGCGCAAAAGAGACCTGAAAACATTTACTTGAACGACTGTTTAACTCATCAGACACGTAAACTGCTAAACACTGCATTGTCGCTGAAGGCTACGAAGGGATTTAAATAGGTTTGGACCAGAAACGGGACAGTTTTTATGCGGAGGAGTGAGGGTGACAATTCAGTAAGAATTGTTAGTGTTAATGATTTTGATAAAATAATATGAATATTGTTCCTTCTACCGTCCGTCCCAATCCAAACATGTGTGATTATCCAGTCAATGTACCTTGTGTTGATACTTGTTTTTGTTTACAACAAAATATCCGTAGTTTGAGAAAAAAAATTTCGATTCTTGTAGCTCATATTGAGTCGCTCATATGTTTACCTGTAGTAATAGTTTTGAGTGAAATTTGGATCTATGAAAATGAACTTTGTTTATACAATATACCAGGTTATTCGCTGTTTGGTAATTGTAATGAATTATATCCAGCGGGAGGTGTAGCTGTTTATGTAAGAGATGGTTTTATATGCGAGTGCTCTAAAATTGAAATTTCTAGTGCAGATGTGTTGAAGTTGTCGTTTTATTATGAAAATGATAACTACACTATGTTGTGTATATATAGACTGCATGATTTTAGTACAAGTATTTTTATTGAAGAATTAAGCAATATTCTTGGTATAATTAAGGCTAAAAATTTGATTTTAATAGGTGATATTAACATTAATATATTAAATGAAATAGATAAAGACACAGAAAATTACTTATTTCTCTTGGCAGCAAATGGTCTTAAGAGTTATATAAACGAGCCAACCCGTGTGACAGAATCTTCGAGTACTTGTATCGATCACATATTCGCCAGATTTAATAAAAAACATAGTAATATTTCTTATGGTAAGGTTTATGATCTTATGTTAACAGACCATCACATGGTTGGTCTTAATAACGCTTCGGATTCGGAGAAAAGCACTCAAAAGAAATAAAAAATGCATTGAATACTCTTTATTATTGGAACTTTTAAAGTATGAATTTTGGGAGCCAGTTTATTTGGAAAGTAACCCATCAAAGGCCTTTGATGTATTTAGTTCAATTTTACAAAATCACATAAATTCTTGTACTTATACTTCAAGTCTAAGCTCACAAAGCCATAAGCATTTAAAGCCTTGGAAGACTAACAATTTACTTAAGCAGATTTCTAAGAAAAATACTTTAAGTGTTAAGTGCAAAAAACACCCCCAAAACAGAAATCTTAAAAATTATTATGTCTCTTTATGTAAAAGAATCAAACATAAGATAGAAGAAACGCGAACCAATTATTATACGAGTTTATTCGAAAAAGCAAATGGAAATATAAGAGAAGAATGGAAGGTGGTAGATAATATTTTAGGTAAGGATTCGCAGTTAGTCGAAATAGATAACTTGCAAATTAATGATGTTTCCATTAGTGACTTAAACTCTATTTCCAATATATTTAATGAATATTTCACAGGAATTTCAGATAAACTCAAACCTTCAGTTGATCCTTGCTCAAGTTGTGATTGTTCAATATTTTCAAATATAATTTCTGATAATTTACAATCAAATAGTTTTGTTTTCAATTCTATATCTTCACGTGAAGTCTACATGGCTATTTTATCTTTGAAAAATAAGAATTCGTGTACTACTGATGGTATTTCTAGTATCTTACTTAAAAAAATTGCCTTATATGTGGTCGATATATTGAGTTACCTGTTTAACGCAAGTGTTGAAAATGGTTGTTTTCCCAAACGCCTTAAGTGTGCTGAAGTTGTGCCTCTTTTCAAAAAAGGTAATAGAAAGAATGTTTCCGACTATAGACCTATTTCTCTGCTTTCAACTTTCTCAAAGCTTTTTGAAAAACTTATTAAGGCAAGAATAATTTCCATCTTGGACAAAAATAAATTTTTCAGCGATAATCAATTTGGATTTCGATCAGGAATGTCTACCGAAGACGCTATTTTAAGGCTGTGTACTCAATTATATAGCAGTTTAAATTGCAACAAAACTACCATGGCTCTGTTCGTTGATATGACTAAGGCCTTTGATATGGTTGACCACGGTGTTCTGTTAAACAAACTTTATAATGCTGGTTTTCGAGGTGTTATATTTAAATGGCTTCAATCCTACTTAAAGGAAAGAGAACAAAAAGTAAATGTGAACGGAACTTTTAGCAATTCACTTCCTTTAAAAAATGGAGTCCCACAAGGCTCCGTTCTCGGCCCATTATTTTTCTTAATTTATATAAATTCTCTTTTCAATCTTAAATTAAATGGTTCCCCAACTGCTTTTGCAGATGATATAGCATACACCTATCAATTTAATACTACTTTTGAATGTGTGGCCAAAATTGAAGAAGATTTAGAAATCCTTAGGACATGGTTTGCTGCTCATAAGCTAATTATAAGCGAGAAAACTAAGTTAGTAACTTTTAAACTTTCTGATAACAGTCTTGTTGATTATAACCTTTGCTTTCATGCCCATAACTGTAAACAATTTTGCTTACCTATTCATAAATGTTGTGAACGTAATTTTTATTCTCATAGTTTATGTTCCGATAGTTGCTTTAAAATTGAGTCAGTGATGAAATTCAAATACTTGGGTGTTCTAATCGATTTCAACTTAAATTGGAAAGAACATATTCGCTCCTTGAAATCAGACATGATGTTGGTTACTCGTAAAATGTACCTCATAAAACCATTTTGCTCGAAAAAAGTTTTAAAACTAATTTATAACGGTCTTGCGCATTCAAAGCTTCAATACGGAATTTCCAGCTGGGGTGGATCATACGCAAATACTTTTAGACCCCTTATGTTAACTCAAAAACATGCAATAAGAATAATTTGTAATAAAAACCGTTTTGCTGAAAGTTGGCCTTTATACCAAGAATTGCAAATTTTACCAATGAGACATCTCTATGTTTTCAAAGTTTTAAGAGAGTTCTTCAAACAAAGTGGCAATATTCCAACTAGAAACTCACAGCTTTACAATCTACGTATAAATAACTCACATCTTGTTACTGTACCACTCGCACGTAGCACACATTTCTCCCTTTTTTTCACAGTTACAGCTCCAAAACTTTTTAATAAATTACCGTTGTTTATAAGACAAACTACTTCTTTTAGTTCTTTTTTGAAAAAAGTTAGAGATTGGCTATTCACACATGAATATGAATGCATTGAATCCTTTTTAAGAACCTTATCCTATTAAGCAGCACAAACATATGTACATAGTTTAAATATTTGCTTGTTGTTTTTTTTACAGTATATTATTTTTTGAATTGTTAAGTTTATTTTTTGAAATAATATATTTAATTTTTTGCTCAAAGTTTACTTTTATTATTAACTTCATTTTTTTTTTGAAATAATTAAACTCTGATTGTCACCCCACATCAGATACTATAACTTGAATTAATTTATTTGGCGTGTCATTCAACACTAACTTTTATAGTTACCGAATGTTCACTAATTTCATTCAATCTAAAAACATTTATATTGTATCTATAGCTTTAAGTTTGCTTGAATGAATAAAAAATTAAAAACTAAAACTAAAAACACCAGTGCCACTGTCTCTGTGTCACCTTGACGGCACCATTTGCAAAACACAAAAGTCGGCTTTGATGACTTTATTAGAAAAATATAATCAATCTGAACCTGCTCAATGTACAGACGTTATTATATACGATGGATATTTCATGTTACATCAGATGAAAGATGTACCGCTTAGCTTTGGAAACATTTCAAAAAAAGTATTGCAAATGATTTGTGCAAACAGAGCACAAGTCATTATCATTGCCTTTGATAGATACATTTTCCCATCGATTAAAGACACTGAGCATAAGCTTCGAGGTATGGAACAAGTAAACTTCCGTATCGATGGTCCAGATCAAGTGCGAAAAAAAGATTTTTCAATTGAGTTAAAAAATACCAACTTTAAAGAAGCACTTGTACAGTTTTTTATTGAAAATTGGGAAGAAAATTATATGGCGCCATATATTAATAATAAAACAATTTATGTCAATGCTGACGATTGTTTTAAGTACATAGTTAAAGATTCTAAAGTGGTAAAAACGGTAGAAAAAACACTTTCGTGTCCAGCTCACGAAGAAGCCGACATAAAAATAATTTTCCACGTTTGCCACTTAGATTTTAATGCAAATGTAACGATTCGTTGTTCTGATACTGACGTATTAATAATTATGTTAGCCAATATGTGTAAAATTGCTGAAGATATCCAAATTTGTATGGATGTCGGTGTCGGAAAGAACCAAAGATTTATCAACGTAACACAATTACAAAAAGCACTAGGAGTAAATTTAAGTGCTGCGCTTCCTGCATTTCACGCATTCACAGGGTGCGATTACAACCCGGCATTTTTTAAGAAGGGCAAAAAACACCCATTTTCAATAATGGAAAAATCTAAAGAATTCACTGAATGTTTCATCCAATTGTCACAACCATCTGAGAAGAGACTTGACTTCTTCGATAAAATACAAGAGTTTCTGTGTAATGTATATGGTTTGAAACGATTGAAATGTATAAATGAGGCAAGAGTAGCATTGTTCCAAAAAACATATAAATTTCTGGACAATGACAATTCGTTTCGATTACCTAAGAAAGGTATTGATGGCTCATCTCTTCCGCCGTGCAAAACGGAATTATATAATCATTTTCTGAGGACATGCTATATTTCTGAAATTTGGGCTCACGCATACCTGAGAGTACCAACTGTCAATGATCCTTCTGATTATGGCTGGGTAGAAATAGATAGCAGATATGAATTCATGTGGTTTTCTGGTTACCAACATCCATTGATGAAATAACTCAATCAGAAGAAGGTAAGAATTTTTTAAAAATTTTATTCGTGTAACGTCAAACGTGTATACTAAATTATTTTTTGTATTTTTAAACAGATAACGATAATGAAGACATGGTGGAAAACAGCTCTGACAGCGACTCTGACAGTGAATCAGAAAGAGAAGAAAGTGAGATGAGCAGAAGCGAAAATGAAAATGATTAATTTAACAAACATAAAGAACTTTTTGTATTAAATCTTAAACATTATTAATTTAAATATTGAAAAATTATAAATTAATTGATTTGCTTAGAGAAATATTTATTTATTTCTATTGTTAAGATAAATATTCTTAAAAAGTTCACATAAAAAAAAGAATTTAATCGAAAAATTGCCATAAATTATACATTTCAGTTTGCACATTAAATGTAATGTTGAATAACTTTAAGTACGTCATTTCCTCTCGAAAAAAAAAATTTTGTGCTTATTATTGACATGATCCTGTAAGTAATAAAACAAATCAGCTGGCAGTAAGTTGGGGGAAAACTCGTCAGCTGATACATTTACTTAGGCTATAAATGTTTCCGACTAGCTCCTACGTTACACCTTTAGGGCATCAGCTGACAAACATTCCACCTACATATAGCCAGCTGACTTATTTATTTATTAAAAACAATACATAAACTATCATCTGATAAATTTTCTTTTGGGAGGAAATCACTGAACACATATATATATTTTTCATATTTATGTGACCAGCTGACGTATAATCCACCACTTTATAGATAGCTGACAATTTTATTTCTTCACAATACTAGTTTAACTTTAATTTGATCAGTTTTTTAATCGGGAATAAATGATTGAAAATAATTTTTTTTATTACGTGCGTGGACGGCTACCACTGCTCAACCCACCCTCGGAGCCGCAGCTGACGTTCACAACGCTTCATAATGCAACTTTCTGAGGCATTTTACGAGTTATCGACTGGGAGGAACTTGGTCGTGAAAATCTGTCGCTGGCTCACGGACTATACACACACGTACGGACGTACTGACGTACAAACGCACGCACATACATCTCTCTAAAAATCGCATATAAACTGGATAATAGGCAGGGCCGGACAAAGCATATGTGCAAGATGTGCAAATGCACAGGGCGCAGAATTCTGGGGGCGCATTGCCAGGAGCAAGAAAATGTAATCTGATCTTGCGCAAACAAATACATATGTATTACTATTTGCCATTCTTTGAACCACAAACATTCTTAAAATAATCTCAAAAAAACATCCATCACAACTGTCCTAAGTTATCTCTTGCGCACTAACTAACATCACTTTCATTGTTGCATTCAATAAAAATTTAACTCAATATATCGCAGAACTAAAAATCCTACCTACCTCATTTCCAAATATTTCACGCTGTTCGTACAAGAGAAAAAAAGAAAAAATCTCAACACAAAAAAGTTCCATGCAAGAGTCAAAAAGAAAAAATCTCAACACAAAAAAGTTCCATGCCATCTCATATGTGCAAGATTTAATTCATGCACACCGAGTCCCAAAATTGACATAGAGAGTATGACGAAGCAAAATACTTATTCATGTTGAATCGTATGGGCTAGAACGTGCAGGTTTTGTATCACGCACCGTACCATAGAGGAAATATATTATCTAGAGTCCCGACTGGTACCCGTCTTGCCTGAAACACCCTCAAATTTTATTTGAGGTAACTCTCTTAAAAGCCCGTAACAACTACATAGAATCTGCATTTTCCCATAAGAAATGCACGGGACAACTAACACATGCTTATGCTAATGGGCAAAATTCGCTCAATTTAGTTTGTAGGCCGAAAGAGAGCAAACCCATTAAGTCGGGATCGGGACTCTAGATAATATATTTCCTCTATGCACCGTACCTGGGCGTTTTTCTTTTTTAGTTCAGAGCAGAGCTCGAACTGTCAAAAAAATAATTGTGTTTCTTTTTGAGCTCTGAACGTTCAGAGCTTCAAATTCGTGTTTCTTTTTTAGTTCTGAACATGTTCAGAGCGCGCTCTGTGAGCTCAGAATAAAATAACAGAGTAAACGGAGTAAAATGCTGAGCACAAACAATTTGATATCTGAAAGCCGGGAAATTAAAAAAAATCATCATCAAAACAATGAAAATGGCGGAAGAGGCTGGTTGCTCTGGTGCAGAAGAAAAGATAATTTAGAAAAAATTAATTGCAGATAGCATTTTTATGAATCAAATTTATTTCAGGCTTCAAATGGACCAACGCTATGACTGTTTTTTTAATTCATTTGATTAAAGAAAATTTTGAACGCCTTCAAACAGACGACATTTCAAATCATGACAGTTTAGTGCTCAAGTTGTTTCATAATTAAATCAGAGAGCTCTGAACATACTCTGCTCAGAACTCTACTCTACTCTACTCTGTTCGCTCAGAGTCTGCTCAGAGCTCAGCTCTGAACTAAAAAAGAAAAACGCCCCCTGAATGTGAGTTCTCATCTACAAAAAAAAAACAACAAACAAAATATATGGAGTGTCTTTGATTTGTAGTAGAAGGTAGCACAGCAACCTATCTGCTCTCTTTTTTCTGAGGCATTTTTTTGTTGTTTTTTTGTAGATGAGAACTCACATTCAGGTACGGTGCGTGATACTAAACCTGCACGTTCTAGCCCATACGATTCAACATGAATAAGTATTTTGCTTCGTCATACTCTCTATGTTAATTTTGGGACTCGGTGTGCATGATATAAATCTTGCACATATGAGGTGGCATGGAAAATTTTTGTGTTGAGATTTTTTCTTTTTTTCAATTATTGCATGGAACTTTTTTGTGTTGAGATTTTTTCTCTTGTATGAACAGGGTGAAATATTTGGAAATTAGGTAGGTAGGTGTCTTTGCTACAAATGGTCAATGGATGTGCAAGTTTTCTTTTTTGCACACTGAGTATCGAAACTAACATGGGAGATATTTAAAAAAAAACTTATTTATACGGAATCATAGGGCCAGAGCGTACAGGTTTTCTTATTGCACACTGTGTAAGAGTTAAGTGCCTGATTACAGGAGATGAAATTTTTAATAGAATGGAAAAGGAGCATAGAGCTTAAAAATTAAAGAGGGATGATTCTATGTGGAGTCGAATTGTTCTTCAGGCAGTTTTTTTTTTTTTTTTTAAGTTAGTGACTGTTGTACCGGCTTCTTTTAATGTATATCTATAGTCTGGTGCAGAATGCAGATTGTTTCAATTGTTTTTTCACTTTGTTGGTTAATTAATATTAAATAAATAGCTATCAGTTTTTAATAGAAGTGACGTATTTTGTGACAAGACAAGACCGGAATGTGACTTACTCAGTTGAATTTAGACAAGCTTGAATTACATGAAATCTAATAAGTAACTGTCGTAGCCAAAGTTATGATAATGGTTCGAATATGAATGGAAAGAAGCGGGTGTTCAGAATCGAATTCGAACCCTGGAACCAAGAGCACTTTTTGTTCCATGTTGCATGCATTCCTTAAATTTAGTGGTTAATGATGCTGTTTCCTGTTGCTTCATCATTGCGATCTCAACGAAGAAAAATACTTTATGCTGATGAATGTCCTGAAACTATATTAGACCCGAAACAAAGATTTAAATTTGAATTTTTTTTTTAAATACTTGAAAGGTTTGATACGTATAGTACCAATTTTTCATTTTTTAAGTAACATAAGCGAATGTTTAAAAAATAAAAATATACGTGCTTCATGCGTCATGCCTTAATTTGCAGAATGTTTTAACATAAAGTAGTTTTAAAGATTTAGATGGAGAAGAATTGTATCAAGAGTTAACCGTAATATCCCAGCTTGTTACACCACAAATCCTTAATACAATCCCGGTCACGGTAGCTTCAGGAGAACTTAGTTTTTCTAAACTTAAAATTATTACAAATTATCTTAGGACAACCATGACTCAAGAGAGATTGGTAGGTTTATCTATAATGTCCATTGAAAAGAAATTATTAAATTCTTTAGACTTTGATTATCTCATTTCTGAATTTGCAAAATGTAAGTTTCCAAGTTTAAAAGTTTCCCCTCTGCTTATTTCTTCGCTGCGTTTTAGTTTAATGGTTTAGGCCTCCTGGTGATACCTCAATAAAAAAAACGCATTGAAAGTCTACCTCCAGAGTAATCTGGGAAAGGCTTATGCTTGTGTATTAGTATGTGTAAAAAAAATATAAAAAAGGGGCGCTTTCTACAAATCTTGCACAGGGCGCAAGTTTGGCTGGGGCTGGCCCTGATAATAGGTGTCATAACCGGCCACGCAGCTAGGCGTATTCTCAAATGACTTTTGAAGAAGCTGTACGGACGAGAAAGAGGAGGAAACAGTTCTTCACGCAAGAATTACCTAGGAGAATACTTCTAAAACGATCTAAATCATATTAGCATGATTAGCATCTCACGTTTCGTAAGGGACTCAAACTAGTTTCATCGAGCTTAGAAGAAAGCCTCAAGATTCGTGTGGTATCACAATGGACCATTATATTGGCCTAAGTGTTTTCTATTCCATCACGGAATACTTTTACCTAACCTAACCTAGGGACCTTGAAACGTCGAGAAATTTCAAAATTTTCAATTCGTCAAATCGGACCGATTACAATAACATCCTATGGAAAGTTAATAAAAACAATATAAAACTTTTAAATTCCGATAGGAAGTTATTAAATTATTGAAATCGTCAAAATAGAGACGAGACAACCGAATTGAATTTTTCTTTAACAAAAAAACCAAAACCTACAAAACGACTTAAAATCTGATAAAAATGGTTTTTGACCTTAGGATCTTGAGAACACAGAAAAATATTGCTTTTAAACTTTTTTATATTACAAAAAATGTTGTTATTTATATTTTTGTTGAACTTTTACATGAATCGACAGACGAACATAAACCGAAAGTTATCAGTTCGGGTTACATGACAGCCTCTGGTTTAATTGTAATAAGAAATGAAGTTTACAAAAATCAAAAGAAAGGCAAAAAGATGTTTGTAAATGCATATTAGTTTATATTTTATTAAACACTTTTGCCTTATTTATAGCGAAAAAACTGTTAAATTTGTTAATGCCTTAACTAAATAAGTTTTAATATCATACAAACATATAAAAAATAACTGAAATAATGATTGAACGAACCTAACAATTTTTAAGTTGGTGATGTTAATTCTTTTAAGGATATAATGTTGGCCGACCATATATTTGAGTAGCCTGATTTTTACTTTTGAAACGACGATATCACGTTTGATTAAAACTAAATTTAAATTAACCCATACTACTGATATTGTGAGTAAAATGTTGTGCTGAGTCTTGCATTTTGTTCCTACTCCTAAGAACAAACAATAATTGAAAACAAATTAAATCTTTAACACCCTATTACCTACACTAAGGAAACAGGCCATTGTACACGCATCTCCGAATTCGTCTTATAAGGAAATAGTATTAAACTTTAAATATTTGTTTATTACAGTATTTTTAGACCACTGTTCTATTTAATAGCCCTGTTCTTCCGCTGAGTAACCTTGAAATTAAAAGTTATTTTTACAATGTCTCGACTCTTAATCCATCCTTCTAAGGTTTGTTTCTATTTCTGGATGACCACCGATGTCTTGATTGTTTTCACTGATTAAATTGGCAATTATATATTACAATAGATTTATTTTGCATGTGTAAGTGTCTTTTGCAATTGTAATGCAGAAACATGCACCAAGAAAACTACATATTAGGATATTGTAATTGCTGTGATAATATGCGTTTGTTCCATGCGTGTAGTTGGTTAAAACAAAATTGATATAAAACTGAAACTTTTGCATGAGCAAGTCATTTGCTGTTGAGTTAGGAGGCCAACACGTTTAATCTTTATTGCATTTCAAAGGTGATTAAAAAATCAGCGGATAACTAATTAAAACCTAATTTATTTTATTTTACTTAATTACCTTTATTAAAGCCCCGTTAAAATATGTACTATATTTGAATTTTAGCTCTGAGTACTAAAACAAACTTATTAAGATGTGTGATGATGATGCAGGTGCCCTCGTCATCGACAATGGATCTGGAATGTGCAAAGCTGGATTCGCTGGAGATGACGCTCCAAGAGCTGTGTTCCCTTCTATTGTTGGCAGACCAAGACATCAGGGTGTGATGGTCGGTATGGGGCAGAAAGATTCATATGTTGGAGACGAAGCTCAAAGTAAAAGAGGTATTCTGACTTTAAAGTACCCCATTGAGCACGGAATTATCACTAACTGGGATGATATGGAAAAAATTTGGCATCATACGTTTTATAATGAGCTACGTGTTGCTCCTGAGGAACATCCTGTTTTACTTACTGAAGCCCCTCTTAACCCAAAAGCAAATCGGGAGAAAATGACCCAAATTATGTTTGAAACATTTAATTCACCAGCCATGTACGTTGCCATTCAAGCAGTCCTGTCTTTATATGCTTCTGGTAGAACCACCGGAATTGTATTGGATTCGGGTGATGGAGTTTCACACACTGTACCAATCTACGAAGGTTTTGCCTTGCCTCATGCTATTCTTCGTTTAGATTTAGCTGGTCGGGATTTAACTGATTATTTGATGAAGATTCTTACTGAAAGGGGCTACTCGTTCACCACCACAGCTGAGCGTGAAATAGTCCGAGACATCAAAGAGAAATTGTGTTATGTTGCATTAGACTTTGAACAAGAAATGGCAACAGCTGCTGCTTCAACCTCTTTAGAAAAGTCTTATGAATTACCTGATGGTCAAGTTATAACAATTGGAAATGAAAGATTCCGCTGTCCAGAAGCGCTCTTCCAACCTTCATTCCTGGGAATGGAGTCTTGTGGCATTCATGAAACAGTTTATAATTCAATTATGAAGTGCGACGTTGATATCCGAAAAGACTTGTATGCCAATTCCGTTTTATCAGGTGGTACTACAATGTATCCAGGTAAAATTATTTTGCTGTGTATTTTCTAGATTTAATTAAATGATAAACGATTCCTCTTAAGGTATTGCGGACCGTATGCAAAAGGAAATTACTGCCCTAGCACCCTCAACAATTAAGATTAAGATTATTGCTCCACCAGAAAGGAAATATTCAGTATGGATTGGTGGTTCAATTTTGGCATCTTTATCTACTTTCCAGCAGATGTGGATTTCCAAACAAGAATACGATGAGTCAGGCCCTGGTATTGTTCACCGTAAATGCTTCTAACTTGTTTATATATAATATGCTATAAAATGGAAACGTATGCCATTTTGTTTACGTGTAATAGAAGGTGTGGCCTCATACTAGCCATAGCAAAATATTAAGAAAACTAATATGCTGAATAAAAATTAAGAGCGCCAAGTTTTAATCTTTAAATTTGAAACTCAAACAAATATTATTAACTAACATTCTTTTTATTTCGTATGTGTTAAGTAATTGATTTAATTCTGATCATTAAACATACTTAATTAAAGTCAGTAAAAAATTTTTTCAGGTCTTTGATTTTGTCCAACTATTTTTGTTTAGCAAAATATCTGATGCATTTCGATTTTATCAGAATCGATTCAACTGTAGTCTTGGAAAGATGTTTTAAAGGTCCAAATAATTAATTCATGAAATTTTTTGCTTGAAATCAACGCAGGAAGTCATTTTAAACAACACGTCACAAGTCCCCCAAAATTTCATTACTGCCTTTTTGTAAAATGGCGTTTTAAAGAGGGGGGGATGGTTTGATGATGATGGAGGTGTAGATATATCAAACTAAAATATTCACTTTCAGACAACCGAAAAACATGATAATTTTGATTTAAGAAGAAATTGAACTGTCCTTAAAATAGTTTTATCCCTTTTTATAATAAAAAAGAATAATAAAATGTTATACCTACATATTAATGAAATTTGGAGAGATGTGTTATTTGCCATAAACATTAAGAATAATAAAAAATAATAAAGTCCATAAATGTTTTAAAGCGTTTCAAGAAAAAGTATTGTTTGTTAAAATTTAAAAATTATGAATTTTTTTGGTCCACCGTGAAATCACGGCTTGTTAATGATTTTTGTCTTGATATATTTGTATTGATGTTTGAGTCGTGTTGAGCGTTCATTGTTTGTATTGGCAGATGACTTTAAATACTAACTATCATTATATTTAAATTGCTATTTGTTGTTTGTTTCATTGTAGCTGGAACTGCCTTGTTTTGAACATCTTGGGATATTTCCTTTTCTATCAATTCGTTCGTATTTTGTTGAGTCAAATATTTTATGATCGGGTTCATGGATTGTGTCCTGGGGTTAACATCAGTTGATTCAACTATAGTAGTTTTCGCCTTGCTTGTAATTATTTCTTTATGCCTGTTTATTGTCTTTCTTTGCCTTCAACCACATCTTATTTAAAGTAGGTGCGCTCTTTTCCCTTCTTTTCTTAACTCAAGTAGTTTAGGGATAAAAGGTTTTCTTGCTTCCACCAAGGATTTTGGTAAGTCTTCGGCGATGGTGAATGTTGCCTCCGATTTTCTGTCCCAGTGATATACACCCTATTACCGATGTCGTAACTTACTTACTTACTTAAGGTGGCGCTACAGTCCTGTGTGAACTAGGGCCTCACCCAACAAACTTCTCCATCTAGCTCGGTCCCTAGCTAGATGTCTCCACTTTCGCGCTCCAAGTTGGGTGAGGTCACTTTCCACTTGTGCGCGCCACCTGATTCGCGGCTTCCTCTACTGCGCTGTCCTGTGGGTGTGGATTCGAAGACTTTCCAGGCCGGAGCATTGGTTTCCATGCGCTCTACGTGACCCAGCCATCTTAGTCGTTGGACTTTTACCCTTCTGGCTAAGTCTACGTCACTGTACAACCCGTACAGCTCGTCGTTCCATCTTCTCCTCCACTCCCCTTCGATGCATACGGGACCGTAGATCACACGAATAACTTGTCATAGTCCATGCTTCTGCACCGTATAGCAGGACGGGGATGATGAGGGTCTTATATAGCGCCACTTTGGTCCTTCGAAAGAGGACCAAAGAAACAGCGGTTAGCAAGAGTTATTCTTCATCTCAGCGCTGGTGTAGTTTTCTGCGTTAATAGCGGATGCCTAGGTAGACGAAGTCCTTGACTACCTCAAAGTTTCGTCTGTCGATGGAGACATTTTGACCGAGCCGTCAGTGTTGTAGGTCCTTTCTTGACGACAGCATGTACTTTGTTTTGCCCTCATTAACTGTTAAACCCATTTTGCCGCCTCTGTCTCAATACTCACAAAACGCTGAGTACTTATGATTATGTCAATGTCATCAGCATATGCTAGTAATTGGACAGACTTTTGAATTAAAGTGCCTTTAGTGTTGACGTGTGAGCTCTGCACTATTCTTTCAAGTACCATGTTGAAAAAATCGCATGACAGCGCACCTTGTCTAAAACCTTTTTTTGACATCGAAAGGTTCTGTTAAGTTGTTTCCAACCTTTATGGAGCAGCGTGAATTCTCCATGATTATCCTGCACAAACGGACGAGTTTGACAGGGATGCCAAAACTATACATGGCTCTAAACAGCTTGTCCCTGTAGATAGTGTCATATGCGGCCTTGAAATCGATGAAAAGATGGTGGGTATCGATTTGATGTCCTTGAGTTTTTTTCCAGGATCTGCCGTAATGTGAATATTTGATCGACTGTGGACTTTCCTGGTCTAAAATCACACTGGTAAGTAGAGTTGCAAAAATTCTAATGTCAATTCAATGCATTACTTTTTATTTTTTTAATGGATATTGTTCTTTGACTGAAATAAAATATATAATGCTAATTGTCATCTATGAATCACCCATTAAAAATTTAATTTATTGCCATCAATATTAAACTAAAAATTAAAAATTATTTTATTGCAAGTTTTATTGAATTAGTAAATAAATGGTATTTTATTTCAAGTCAAAATTAAAATTGAATTAAATTCAAAATGAGCTACAATTTTTTAATTCAATGCCTAGTGGGAATTTATTCAATTATTTCCATTTATTTCAGTTAATATTCGAAATCTTGACGTAAAAATGTCCCAGGTTGAAGATTGACTGATATTAACAAATACATTTTGAAAAAATTCGTTTTTCGGTCGAACAATAATAATAATAAATTATAATATTTGAATAATTGTTGTGTTTTGTGTTATAATTGCGTCATAACCGTAAGTCATAACATTAATGAGCTTAAAAATTTTGGAAATAAAAACTTAAAGTATTTTAATTATTAATTGCGAAAGTCTGCCAAATAAAATAAAAATACGTATTTTTATTTCAAAAGTTTTGCATTGGAAAATAGTATTTTAATTTGATAGAACACAATTAAAAAATAACATTAAATTATTAATGCCATACGGTAACATTGAAAAATAAAATTTAATGAATAATTAAAAAAAAGTAGAATTAAAAATTGAAAAATATTTTCTAATTTATTCAAAATGCATTATAAAATTCAATGCATTATTTGCAACTCTGCTGGTAAGGACCTATCAGGTTGTTGACGATGGGCTTTAGACGTTCACATATTACGGCAGAGAAGATTTTGTAAGCGATATTAAGTAGACTGATTCCTCTATAGTTGATGCAGTTTAGAGGGTCTCCTTTTTTCAGAATCGGGCAAACAATACTGAGGTTCCATTCATCGGGCATGTTTTCTTCCGACCATATATTACAGATAAGTTGGTGCATGCTCCTAACCAACTTATCTCTAGCTGCTTTAAGGAGCTCGGCATTCAAGCCATTCGCTCCAACGGCTTTGCTAGACTTCATCTTAGATATGGCAATCTTTACTTCGTCTAAGTCGGGAGGACGGGATTGTTGGCTTTCGTCGACTAAGTTGAATGGATCATCCTGCATGACAGCGGAATTCGGTTCGTCGTCGCCGTTAAACAGCCTGCAGAAGTGGTCCTTACATATCCTCAGCATTGACAGCATTGCACTGCACTATGATGTTTCCACTTTCGTCCTTGCAGCCATCGGTTCTAGGTTTATGTACTTGTGAATTTCGTTTCACCTGTTCATAAGACTTTTGAAATTCATTTCTGCTTTTAAACCTCTCAACGTCTTCGACCGCACGCTTCTCATGCTCTCTCTTTTTCCTTCTGAGAAGTCAGTGTTCCTCTCGCCTCTTCTGCTCATAAAGCTCATGAACAGCTCTCGTCGTTTTATGCAGCGCCACTTTGTGTGCCTGTTGTTTGGCTGCATTTGCCTGCTGACATTCCTTATCAAACCAGGGGTTCCTTGTTGGTGGTTGCTTGAAACCCAGCACGTCATAGGCGGCTTCTCTGATTGCATCTTGGCAATAATGCCACTGGTTTTCTATACATTGTGTTGGCGGCAGAGAACTTCGATAGAGGTTACTTATAACTCGGTCGGAGAAGGATTTGGCGATCTTTTGCGATTTTAGCCCTTGGACGTTGTACCTTCTCCCAGCATTTGCTTGTTTTGTCTTGGGTCTGGAAACCCGAAGTGCTACCTTAGCTACAACGAGGTAGTGGTCCGAGTCGATGTTAGCTCCTCGGAAAGTTCGGACATCCATGATGTTGAAAGCGTGTCTGGCGTCGATCGCAATATGGTCAATCTGGTTGACCGTAGATTGATCTGGAGAACTCCAAGTTCCTTTGTGGATTTTGAGGTGTGGAAAACGCGTACTGGCTACTGTTAAGTAACACAAAAACACCCGAGCATATATTATCACACATACATTTTAAATAAATGTTGACACGATGGGAAATAATGCCTTTATCATTTCCTATATACTATTTTTATTCTATTTTTTGTTATCTAAATTCTTAGCTTTCCCACAACTCATATTCCACCCAACTCCCTCAGCAGCGTGAGACCAGACGAAATACGATCTTTAATAAAAGTTCAATGTTTTGCCTCACACGCTGATATTTAATACATATTTATGTAGACTGACCACTTTTTAGTTTGCCTTTTGCAAACCTTTGGTCAGTCGAATCACTCATCATTGTTATTCACAAGAGAACACTTGTCTCTTTAATTTGTTAAATAAAAATTATTTGTTACCATAATTATTTTTGTTTTGAAAATTTTATTTGTGTAATCAATTGGCGACCGTGACAGGACTTACTAAAAAAAGTTTATTGGCCTGTAGTTAATTAAACAAAATAATTGTGCTTATAAAAAGGGAAGTGAGTCGAAAAAAGTGAAAAATAAAAAAAAGACTGTATTTTAATTTGAATAAACTCAGTTAAAAATAAATAAAATTTTAAAATGTCTTCCATCAATGAATTAACCAACAATCAAGAGTTGGTAGGAACGGAGATTTGCAATCTCGCTCGCAACTACAGAAAAGATGGCCCAGGTAGAAAGACGATGTAGTATTTAAATGCACGTTGGGCTAAACTAAATGAATTGTGGGAATCCTTGATGACGTGGACAGCGAAATAAGAGATAATCATCCGCAAGCAACAGAGCATGAATATTTCACTAAATGATATAATGACCATTTGAAAAAGGTGTATGAGTCAACAGGAGATGACATCATCAAGAGGTTTAGTGATGCGGAGTCTAAAAAATCTGATGAGGCTGAAGAAGAGACCACAGCAGTCAACCCTCAGCCCAAGCAGACAAAAGGGGATCTAGAGACCACAGCAGTCAATCCTGAGCCCAAGCAGCTAAAAGGGGATCTAGGACCAAAAGCAGTCAATCCTCAGCCCAAGCAGCTAAAAGAGGATCTAAGACCAACCGCAGTCAGGCCCCTAGCAGGGCCTTCAAAGCAACACTTCACCGTGGCAACAGAATTAAATATATCAGGGCCTAAAGTAAACCCACATCCGAAGCTAACAGGATGACAATGGAAACTAAAACGCTCATAATAAACTGGGAGGACATAACCTCGGCATATAAACGACTTGGAGACGATGCAGCTGTAGCCGACAAAGAGCGTTATTTTGAGCTTCAAGACAAATTGAACTTGAGGATTAGCTGTTTACCCAACAACAGCTTGATTAACGAAACCACCAGCCAACCGCCTCAAGTGAAGTCAACCGCAATAAAGCTACCCAAACTTGAGATTCCAAAATTCTAGGGAAGTTTCTTGCTAATTTTGTAAATCGAATAGTCATAAAATCTTTAGTTGTAAAAAATGCATTTCTCTTTCAGTTGAAGATCGCAAAGAAGGTACGGAAACTTCAATTATGCACCAACTGTTTGCAAGGGCATTATTCTTCATCGTGTCAACAGCAAAGCAGGTGTAAAAAGTGCTACAGGAGACACAACACCTTACTGCATTATCCGGCCAAGAAGGACATAAAAAACACAGCTTCCGGTAAGAGTGATAATCATATTGGTCGGATGGGGGTGAGGCTCCTTCAGGGCCATTTGTTAATACATCGTTAAGAGTCATATTGAAAGGTCGTGAGGTTTATCTGGCCACTGCAATCGTTAATATTCTATGCTCAAACGGTACGCGTATCCCTTGTCGTGCTATGTTGGACTCAGGTTTACAACTAAATTTTATTACTACCTCTTTAGCTCAGCAATTAGGTTACCCAAAACGAAGAAAGGACATTCCAATTAGCGGAATCGTGACTATCTGGCAGCTGCACCTCTGGACATTCAAACTTGGGACTTGCCATCCAACATTCTTCGACTGATCCTAATTCGATTAATTCTCGTCGCATAGACCTTCTAATCGGAGCAGAAATATTTTTCGAGCTTCTTTTACCAAGAGAATTTAAAGTTTTAAGCAACTTTCCATTATTAAGGAATACAAGGTTAGGTTGGGTTTTAGCAGGAAGCAGTGTAGATTCTAATCACAATTCTTTCTGTAATTCAGTCTCAAAACCTAGTCTGAGCTCTCTAGATAAATTAGTTCGATCTTTTTGGGAAATTGAAAATGTTGAAGGTGAATTAAAAGTGTACAGTGAAGAAGAATTTAAGTATGAAGAACATTTTAGTAAGCACGTGGAAACAACACGTTGTGGTCATTACATAGTACGACTCCCTTTTAAAAGGGTACCAAATGAAAATTGGAAAGTTCAATAGAAATGGCAAAAAAACGTTTTTATTCATTGGAAAGGAAGCTTGAGAAGAACTTAGAGTTGAAAGAAAGCTATATAAGTTTCATGGAGGAATATGAACGTCTAGGTCATATTACTCCGCTTCCCGAGAAGTGCATACCAAAATCGAACTATGTCCTTCCACATCATTGTGTTTTTAAACCTGAGAGTTCATCAACGAAGCTCCGGGTAGTTTTCGATGCGTCTGCAAAGACGACATCTGGGTATTCATTAATGATACCCTCATGGTTGGCCCAAGCATCCAATCAGACTTATTTTCAATAATTGCTAATTTTAGGCTTTACAAATATGTATTCACTGGCGATATAAGCAAAATGTATCGTCAAATACTAATTCATCCCAAGGATAGAGCATATCAGCTTATTTTATGGATGTCAGATCCTATGAGCACGTTAAGAACATACCAGCTGAACACAGTTACGTATGGAACGGCTTCTGCTTCCTATTTATCGACTAGATGCTTAGTTAAATTAGCAAACGACTTTCAGCATATATACCCTAATGCATCAAAAATCATAACAAAAAACATATATGTGGATGACTGCCTTACCGGGGCAGATAATCTTGATGAAGCCAAGTCTCTTCTTGATGAAACCATAAAGTTGTTAAGAGAAGGAAACTTTGATTTAACAAAATTCTGCTCAAATAATCCACGCGTTCTTGAAAATATTCCTATTGAAAATGGAGAGAAAATGTTGACTGTATATCAATCTGAGGTGATTAAAACACTTGGTTTAGTTTGGGACCCAACCCAAGACACGTTTAAATTTTGCTACGATTATATAGCACCCAGTAATGTACAGGTAACAAAGCGAAGCGTTCTTGCTGACTTGGCAAAATTCTTTGATCCTTTGGGGCTTATAAGGCCAGTAACATTATTGGGACAAATATTTCTCCAAGAACTTTGGAAAACCAAAATTGCTTGGAATGAGAACTTGCCTCCGCAGCAGGCTTCTACGTGGCTAAACTATTTGTCGGAATTTTCTTCTTTGCAGAAAATTAATATACCCCGCTTTGTTTTAATAGATTCAGCAACAAAATTAGAATTGCATGCATTCGCCGATAGCAGTGAAAATGCCTATGGCGCATGCTTTTACTTAAAATCTATTGACAATGAAGGAAAAGTTTTTGTTCAATTGTTGTGTTCCAAATCATGTGTCTTTCCCTTAAAGGTGATAACCATAGCTCGACTAGAACTTCAGGCGGGTGTTTTATTGGTGGATTTGGTACAAAAAATACTCCCAATAATTTGTCGAACAATTTCATCCGTTAGTTATTATACAGATTCTAAAACGGTTTTGGCATGGGTAAGGGCACCGTACTACACATGGGAGACATACATTGCAAATCGTGTAGCTAAAATTCAATCGAATTCTGATTTGAATCAATGAAATTATGTTAGAGGAAAATTAAATCCTGCAGACCTTATATCGCGTGGATTAGGAATGAGAGATCTTATCAGATCGAGCATTTGGCTTGATGGTCCCGATTTTTTAAGACAAAGTGACACGTCAAGCAATAAAATGGAGTATTTAATACAAGAACAAATTCCTGGGCGTCGAAAGCATAAGACGGTGCTGACTGTGTCGGTCCAAGATGATTTACTTCCTTCAGTTAATCATACAAATTCATTTTTTACTCCACAAAAAATCCTTGCATATTGATGTAGATTCGTAATGAGTTTTAAGTCTCGAAGAAAACAAAAGAACTGGTTCCTTAACTTTGGAAGACATCCAGAAGGGAAAAATTATTTTGTGAAGGAGCGTACAGATACGTGGTTTTCCCGAAGAATATAAAGCACTTCATTATCACTAAGCCCATACTTTGATTAATCAACAATGATGATACATGTAGGCGAAAGGCTTAAGAATGCTGAAATTTCTTCAGAAATCAAGGAACCAAATATTACTCCCAAAAAAAAAAACTCTAACAACATTACTTTTAGAGCATTTATAAAAAAAACAGTTCCCATAGAACACTTGAAGCGTTCAGATGAAGAAGGGGTTAAGTGACATTAGTGAAGTTTTGAGATATAAGAGTTCAAAGTTTCTTGATTAGAACTTTTTTTGGGCTTACAACTGAAACTTTCTAATAAGGAGGAAAAATAAAACACATAACAATCTTTTAAAATATAAGGACTTCATTTAAGAAAAATAACCTTAAGATACATTTTTTTGATAACATTGCTCAAAAAGTGCAGTTAACTCCTTCTTCCACACATTTTTTTTTTTATTTCAAAGGAATAACAAAGGGGATAAGTGACATTTTTAGTTCTCCTTTTTTGTTTTTTTTTTTGTTTTCTGCTAAGTCTGAAGATTCTGATAGAGCTTTTTCATAGAACAACTGATGCTCAAGTGGAATAAACTGCATTTGTTCTTTTAAATTTTTAATTTTTTCAACTGAGAGTGTCTTGGTTTTTTTTCTCTAGGAAAAAAGTCTTGGGTTCTGTCTGGAATTTGTTTTGATTTTGCTATCAAAACTTCTGTGAATGATGCATCTTCATCATAACATTCTTTGTAGGAATATGAGCCGTATTTAGTAACACGTATCCATTTGACACTATCCCTAAAGTTGATTTTGTCGTTCAAAATATTTTTTGTTACGTTGCGGACATTAAGCTTACAAAGCAGCTAGCGAACGGAAATAATTTTCCATATTAACAACAATAGTATTTTTCTTACAAGCGCTTCTAATGATTTCCCTGTATTGTTCGGCGGTATATATGGTTTCGTTTTTCCTCAACCCCTTCTCAATTCTTCCAAAATCTCGATCACTATCCAATTAAGTGTGACCAACTTCCGGAAACTTATGGTCGATGACATCGAAAGAGTCAAGTAAAATGAGAACTTGATATAGACAGATTAAAAACTCCGATGCGCAAGTGAACACAAAATTGAAAACAGTAGGTACCTGCACTGCAGCTGCAAGTCAAAAGGGTCCACAAAAATAGAAACTATACTAGTAACGGTACTTAATTAATTCGCTTTCAATTTTGGGTAACTTTTTCGAGCATTTCGGCCGGAATAGCCCGAATTTCTTCGGAAATGTTGTCTTCCAAAGCTGGAATAGTTGGTGGCTTATTTGTGTAGACTTTAGACTTGACGTAGCCCCACAAAAAATAGTCTAAAGGCGTCAAATCGCATGATCTTGGTGGCCAACTTACCGGTCCATTCCTTGAGATGAATTGTTCTCCGAATTTTTCCCTCAAAATGGCCATAGAATCGCGAGCTGTGTGGCATGTAGCGCCATCTTGTTGAAACCACATGTCAACCAAGTTCAGTTCTTCCATTTTTGGCAACAAAAAGTTTGTTAGCATTGAACGATAGCGATCGCCATTCACCGTAACGTTGCGTCCAACAGCATCTTTGAAAAAATACGGTCCAATGATTCCACCAGCGTACAAACCACACCAAACAGTGCATTTTTCGGGATGCATGGGCAGTTCTTGAACGGCTTCTGGTTGCTCTTCACTCCAAATGCGGCAATTTTGCTTATTTACGTAGCCATTCAACCAGAAATGAGCCTCATCGCTGAACAAAATTTGTCGATAAAAAAGCGGATTTCACATTTCGAACCGAACACTGATTTTGGTAATAAAATTCAATGATTTGCAAGCGTTGCTCGTTAGTAAGTCTATTCATGATGAAATGTCAAAGCATACTGAGCATCTTTCTCTTTGACACCATGTCTGAAATCCCGCGTGATCTGTCAAATACTAATGCATGAAAATCCTAACCTCAAAAAAATCACCCATTAGATACACATTTAACTCCGTCACTCTCAAAACAAATTTTTTTTATCATAAATTATTTGCATTAAGGTGGTAAATGTGCATTTAACTCCTTCATGCCAAAAACCATTTTCTTTTTTTATTTCTCTCTGTAGCATGAAGGGGGCATTTGTAGGTATTTAACTCCTTCATGCAAACAAAAATGTTTTCAATTTGTATTTTTCAGTGCGTAAAGGGGTTAAGTGATTTTAACTCCTTCTTCTACTAATATCTTGCACTTTTGTGATGCATTTACCTCCTTTACACCATTTTTTGTATGGCTATATTGGAAACTAGAGATCGTAGAAAGACGCAAATCACACAGAAATTTAAGTTTTCATTTACCTTCTTCGTTGGTGAAAAAAACCAGAAAAATTCAAAAATTTCACTTACCCCCTTCTTCATTTGAACGCTTCACTTATATCTGTCTCAAGGCAACATTTTTGGATTTTAAGTGTAGGAAGAGAAACACGCCAGGTACTCTCTAAATGTATCCAATGTATCCGTGCCAAACCCAGTTCCATCGATCAGTTAATGGGAAACATACCCAAAGAAAAAATCGTTCCATTCCATTATTCAGGAGTAGACTTTTGTGGACCAATACGGACATATTGTAACGTCTGAGGAAAAACTCCAACCAAATCATATCTTGCAGTATTCGTATGCTTTTCTACCAAAGCTGTGCATATTGAAGTGGTTATCAACCTTACCACTGAAGCCTTTATAAACTGCTTGAAGCGGTTTGTAGGAAGACGGGGTGTATGCCATACCATATTCTGTGACAATGCCACAAAATTTTGTTGCGGCAAGAAATCAATTGAAAGATTTCCAGCCCTACTGAACCGAAGGAGCTCTGCTCCGCCTTGTGCCATGACGTCCCGATTGTACACGTACAGGAGTCGCATATCCACGGTTCGTCGTCTGACGTGGTAGATTAGCGGAACTGCCAATCTATCCTGTATCAGACCGCATCTGTCTAAAAAGAGGAATGCATCTGGTGGCATGAAGCCGCTCAAGCGTGCACTCTCAAAATACTCGTCGTTCGGATAGAACGCCCCGAAAATTAAATTGTTGGTCGAAGACATAGAACTAGCAATGTGACCTCGAACGCTAGAGTGTGGTGTTATATTGTAACTAAAGACAAAATAGGGAATCCCCTCATGCCAATTGTTTTCTTTTGCAAAAGCAATTAGATATTCATTTAATACTCTATGGTTTCGTTCTATAGATCCTAGTGTTTCGTGATGATAGGGTGAAGATGTTATGTGATTTATCCCAAATAATGTGTAAACGTTCTTCAATACTTCGTTGATAAATTCTGTCCCCATGTCTGTTCTTAATGTTCTGAAACTACAGTGTCTAAGAAGTAAATTATCTACAAATGCTTTTGCTGCAGTGTTTGCATCTTTGCTTTTAATAGGAATAGCTTCAACGTCTTTTGTTAACTCACATTGTAGAGTGAGTATATACCTAAAGTCGTTTGAGGGCCTTAGTGGACCTACGGTGTCTGCTGTTACTACTTCAAAACTTGTTGTTGGTGTCTCTGTTAATACCAATCTTTCTTTTGTATTCCTGATTTGTTTGCTCTGTGCACATATTATGCATTCATTAACGTATTTCTTCACCAATTAGTTTAAATTTTTCCAACAATATCTTTGTTTTATTTTATTTATCGTTCTTTTTATGCCTGATTGCCCACCGGCATGTGGTGTATTATGAAAATTCTCTATTATCTTTTCTTTCTCTTTATCATTAATATCTCTTATTGGGGGAATATATATCAATATTTTTAATCGTGCTTTTCTTTCAATTTTTTGTTGTAATTAATTATACAATTTTTTAAATTCATATATACTTATGTGCTCAAATATTTCGTCATTATTAGCAATTGCTAATTGGTTAATATCTTCTTTATGGCTGAATCACATACACGCTTCAGCTTCGGCTTCGCCTGACGTTTACGAGTTCAGCCATAGGAATTCAATGCATGCTATCACAATGGAGCTTCGACCTCACGTTTCGTTTGGCAATCGTAAGGAAGAAAACGTAATGTAACGTAATGTGACTCTAAACGGAAGCTCTAGTTCAATTTTCTGAACATTTGCTTCGTCTGACAGCTCAACAGCTGTAAAAAAATGTCAACAAACAAAACATTTGCTCTTTGGAGGGGACCTCGAAGCATGCCCAACGTAACGCAGACGAAGCCAAAGCTGAAGCGTGTATGTGATTCAGCCATTATTCATTCTAAATACCAGTTTCTCGAAGATCAGACCTAAATCGAGATTCGGATTATCACTGTATTCTATCACCACTTCTATATTGTTTACATGAATTTTTGTACAGGCTTCTCCTGAATTAAACCTTAGTTTATATGATGTACTTCAAGTTTTTGTAGCACTTTTTTGAATTTTAATTTTGTATTATTTTTAACTTCTGTTAGGGAACCACATTCCCAAATGTAGGTGTATCATTCGTTTTTAACTCTATATTTTTAACATTTTGGTTTTTTAGATTTCCATTTGCTATTGTAGCTGATTTTGATCTAGTCATAATATTTACATTTGAAGTTGGGTTCATTTCTTTTAATATTTCAGAATTAAGCTTGATACGTCATAACGCATCAGCATTTGTGTTTATTGATCCCTGTTTATAAATAATATTAAAGGTGTAATCTGCTAGATCCAATCTTATCCTTGTTAACTTTGATGATGGATTTTTGTGTGTAAAGAGACTTACTAACGGTCTGTGATCTGTTACCACAGTGAATTTTCTTCCATATACGTATGGTCTGAAATAGTTTATTGCCCAATGTATGCCAAGCAGTTCCTTCTCGATTATTGGTTTATTCAGCTCATGCTTGGTTAAACTTCTACTGGCATATGAAATCGGGAGAACTTTACCTATCTCACCTTGTGATAGTACTGCTCCTAAGGCAACATTCGAAGCATCAGTTGTTATTGTGAATGTCTCTTCATGATTTGGGTACTTAAGGATAGGTGGATTTATAAGCTTGTTTTTCAAAGTGATAAAGGCATTTTCAAATTCTTCGCTCCAAATGAATTCTACTCCCTTTTTAGAAAGCATATTTAGTGGTCTGGCTACTGTTGCAAAGTCTTTTATGAATCTCCTATAATAGTTGCAGAACGCTACAAATCTTTTGACTTCCTCTGCATTTTTTGGTGTTGGATATGCAGTAATAGCTTCATACTTTTGCGGATCTGGTTTTATTCCCTCATTTGTTATTAAATGTCCAAGATATGTTACCTGCGTTTGCAGCATTTTTTTGGGTTCAGTTTGAGATTGTATTTTCTGAGCCTTTGAAGAATCTTTATAAGGTTACTGTTGTGATGATTCAGGCTACAGCCGAATATAATTATATCGTCAACATATAAGAAAGCTTCTGTGCTAAGACCTGCTAAGGCTACAGATAGCATACGTTGGAAGCTATTCGTTGATATTTTTACCATTTTTGAATGCATTTAAACCTAATTGGTCATTCATTTTGCAGATCGTTTCCCTACTTTCATCTCCTTGTTCTAACAATTGCAGTGAAGTGAGCTCTGATACCAGAGTTTCTATTTTTGTTGCAAAGGTAGTAGTTGTGCTTGAATTTTGTTGTATAGTGGAGAGTTGTGAAATTATTTGAAGATAATTTTTTTTACTTTTAAAAAGTTGAATAAAGATTTCCTTCAGTTCTTTGATTGTTTTGGGTTCTTTAACAGTATTTAGCTTATTCCTAACTTTGTCGGTTAAAGTGGTTGCACTGGTTTTAACCATTAGTCGTGTTTACTATAGGCTCTATCTTTTTTATTATTTTTCCTATTGAAATCGTCTTTAAATATTTATAGTGGTGTCAATTTTCACTGAATAAGTGAATTTATTTTTTGTTTATTTACTTTATTTATGAAATAATTGTGTTTAATAGTTTTTTAATCAATTTTAATTGTGTTTAATTTGTGATACATTGTTTATAACAAAAGTTCTCCGCGGTAAGGTGTGTAGTATTTTTTGTTTGTGCTCCCTTGTCTATGTGTAAGTGCTCTTTGTTTTAAAGTATATACCAATTTAATTTTCCCCTATTTTCTTTGTTCGATTGAACTGATTCCACCTTTTTGTTTTTATTTTAATACATTTTTGTCAGCAAAATAACAAGACCTTGCGTAGGTCAGACAGTAAGAGCAGTCGTTATTTGACTTCCAAACTGCGAAGAAGTGTTATTCAGATTTTATTTAAAAGTTAAATTATAGTGCAAGTGTTTGAAGATAAAGTTGGCAAGTTGCCACTAGTTTATTCAACTGAGCGGTAGCCTAGTGGAGGTGGAGTCCGGAAGCAGATCCAAGGGTCGTGGGTTCGATTCCCAGCCGGAGTCAATAAAAAAATTAAGTGCTTTTTTTCACAACAGAGAAATCGTTGATTTTATCTGTTGGGAACAAAAAGTAATGGAGAAGGAGAGAAGAGCAGGGGTATCGCAAGATACCTCTGCGAATTCATCAGGTGATGCGAATGTGGTGCCATCAGCGGTACCCCAATTCACCGCAACAGCATCAGGCCACCAGTCTGATGGGACTTTAACATCAACAACAACAACTGCCAAAAGGAGAAGGCATACTCCCAATGTGGTAGGAAGAAATAATGCTGCCAAGCGCGGAGCGATGCGGGAGAAAGTGCAGCAAAATGAAAAAGGTATGACGTCACAAAGTGAGTCGTCAGACGGTGACATTGACTACGTCTCCGAAGGTGGAGAGGGGCACTACCGTTCACCTAAAAATAAAAAGAAGTCCTCAAGCCTAGCGCCGCCAGAGCAGCCTAAAGAAAGGGAGATGGAGGTGCCTGATGCCCCCAACGACAACGAAGCCGATGAAATGGAGCTGGCACAAGAGCTGCAGGCAAAAAAGCAGCAAATAGATGCCTACGAGGACCAGCTAAAAAAGCTAAAGGAGGAGATGGAGCCCCTTCTCAGTGCACTGAAAGCCAAAATTGAAGCGCGCCGACAAAAAGAGGCAGCTGAGAAGGGGGAAAAGGCAACACAACGGCTGCAACAACAACAACAGCAGCAACAGGCGAAACAAAAAATGCCAGAAACAAGGCAACAAAAACAACAACCACAGCAGCAACAACCACAGCCAAAGCCCGCTACCAAAATCACTGGAGCGGAGCATAAAATGAAGGCTTCACTAAAAGCGACAGGCCCAATGTCTGAGGGCCCATCGACTTCGGCTAAGGCGAAGAAAGAAGAACAACAACAACAGCTACATCCAAGGCAGCAGCAACAGCAACAACAACAACAGAAGCAACAGAAGCAACAGAAGCAGCAGCAGCAGCAGCAACAGCAGCAACAGCAACACCAGAAACAACCACAGCCCAAGAAGGAGAAGGTGCCACCAATTAGGACCTACCGGGTTGACCTGCAGGACTTGAAACAGGTATGTAAGTCGGCCACTAAGGGCAATTTTGTAATAAATATTTTAAACGAAAAAGAAAAGCGGTATTCGGTGCAGTGCTTCTCACTGGCCGAATACAAGCTACTGAAAGAAGTGCTTAAACAGGCCACCGCTGAGTTCTTCAGCTTCACACCGAAAAGCGAAAAATTTAAGACGGTCCTACTGAAGGGCATAAGTTCCTGCACGGAACCGGAGGCGCTCTTAGCTGAGCTCCGCCAAAAAGCCAACGACGATCTCGATTTCATCGGGGTCAAGCCTTTCACTACGGTGAAGTCCAGGCGAGGGGGTTACAGGCTGCCAATGTTCCTCGTAACATTATCGCCCCAAAGTAGGCTTGAGAGTCTGAGGGAAATCAAATGCCTCGACTATCAAACCATACACTGGGAGACATTAAAAAGGCACGACGACATATTACAATGTACGAAGTGCCAGAGGTTTGGCCATGCCGGAGCCAACTGCAATATGCAGTTGCGCTGCGTCAGGTGCTCCGAAACCCACATCAAGGGAGAGTGCAAGCTGGGGAATGAGCGGGTTGAGGATTTGACCCAGCTCAAGTGTGTCCTTTGTGGAAGGTTCAACAAATAAAACAAAAACAGGCCAGTCAAAAAGCCGAAGAAAGTCGAACAGTTCGACAGGCTCCTACACAAAAATTCGTGGATCCCAAATTTTCCTACGCCCAAATGGTGTCAGGGAATGGGAACACGAGACAGGCTCCACCAACGGTTGCCCCAAAGGCCCCTGTGCCTAAGGCACCAGAGGTGCAGCCTGACATTGTAGCCTTGTTGTTGAGCATTCAAGGTCAACTAACAGGACTGCAAAGTCAGATAAAGGAGCAAGGCAAAAGGGTAGACCATCTCTACTCTTTGTTGCCTGGCCTGGCGCAATATAGACCATAATGGGCGTGCTGCCGGAGACGCGCCTAAAAGTCCTAGCTGTGAATGTAAATTCACTGATTAGGATTGAACGAAGAGCCAATATGTTCCAATTGTTGAAAGACTACAGTCCCGATGTGTTTATGGCTAGCGAAACTAAGCTAAACCACAAACACAAATTGACTCATAAAAATTACAATATCGTAAGAAGAGACCGGCCCGACTCCACTCAAGGGGGCGGTGTCGCTCTCTTTATACGAAAAGGCATTAATTATAAAGTCATATACAACAATGAATTGCGAAAGCTCAAGACGCTAGAAGTTTGCGTTGTATGCATCTCTCTCACTCAAGGGAAGCGGATGTATATGATTGCGGCTTATGCGGCTGGAGCTCCGCAGGTTACTTACTTTGCTTCAGAACTCGAGATTCTTTTTAGGGAACTGAAACTGAGCTTGGAAGAAAACTATTTCATCTTGGCCGGTGATTTGAACGCAAAACATGAAGATTGGGGAAATCAACATAGTAATCCCAGAGGTAACCATCTTTTTAATTTGATGGATCTTTACAGCGTTGAATATGGCGTCGACCTGCTGGCTACTGAAAAGCCATCGTATCCAAGAAGCGGCTCCTTTCTGGATCTTTTGCTGTACGACACAAGACTAACAGTTACAGACAAAGTGGGTAATCACCCTCGTAACTGCTTACAGACAGTTGAGTACGACAGTGATCACTGCGGACTGGCTGCTGTAATGCAGATACCGAACGAACGCGTGGAGTTGGAGGAATACGTTGCAACGTACTCTTACAATTACAGTAAGATGCGCTGGCCTCGTTTCACCAACGCCTTAGCGAGAGAACTTCGTTCGAGTGACATAGCCCCACCAAACAACAGAAACCTGACAAATACAGAAATTGACCAACATTTACAACAAATGGACGAAAAAATAAAACGAACGATGGAACGGACAATACCAAAGTACAAAGAACGGGACCAAATGGACGCTTACAGAAACGCGACTATTGACGCACTACGTAAGCACAAGAGTGGCTTACTGACAAGACTCAAAAACTTGTACAGACGACTTACAGACCCACACGACTTGGAGGTTAGGACACTGAAGTCGTCAATAAAAAATGTCAATCTGTTGATTAAGGAGAACTACAGGTTATCGATTAACAAGTACTGGGACCGCAAGATCCGGTCAGTTAAGTCCAGTGACCCTAGTATGTTCCCTAAAATCAACAAGATATTCAGGAAAAAGAACGACAATGACCTTCCGTGTCTGAAACTCCAAAGAACTGAAGAGAACAGAGACGTACTCATGACAGCGCAAATAGATCCAGAAGAAGCCATCTTTGACGATGACTTTTATATAATTGAAGATCCGAAGGAAAAAGTGGAGGCGGTGGGAGCTGCTTTCCAGCAAGTGTACAAGGTGAATGTTAGCATTCGCCCCAACCACGACCTGGAAAACAGAGCCCTACTTAATCACTTTTACCTTCGAAATGATATAACACAATGGCGATCTGAGAACCGCGGTTTCGTGCGGTTCAATGACGATTCCTTGGCAAATGCCATAATCGCCGAGCAAACGGGACCAAGTCCCTTGTTAGTAACGAAGGTTGAGCTTCAGCTCATCTTCAAATCAATAAAAAATAAAAAGTCAGCAGGTGTCGATGGTATATCCAACGTTGTACTAAGACATTTACCGATGGAGGCAATTGACATTTACACCACACTCTTCAATAATGCACTGAATAATGCATATTATCCAGTGCATTGAAAGACCGCTGTGGTTCATCCTCTCCCGAAAAAGGGAAAGGACAACTCCAACCCGTCAAATCTTCGGTCGATAAGTCTTCTTCCGAGCATCAGCAAAGTTTTCGAAAAGATCATCAATAGGGCTCTGACTAAGTGGGCTGCGGACAACAAAATAATTCCGGATAAACAGTTCGGGTTCAAGGCGGGTCATGACACAATTCATGCTGCGTCTAAACTCGTTTCTGATGTCCAATGGAATAAATCAAAACAACAATGCACAGGTGCTGTTTTGGTTGATTTGGAAAAGGCCTTTGACACCGTATGGTTAGAGGGTCTTTACCTAAAACTGAGCAGGCTTGGCATAAGCAAGCCATTGTTGTATATACTTTATGATATGCTCAACGGTAGAAAGTTTGTTATCAAAAGTGGCAATGTAACTTCTACCACAACATTCTTAATTAAAAATGGTCTTCAACAGGGAGCGGTGAATTCGCCGATTCTCTTCAGCATTTACACCAGCGATCTGATAGGTAGTCTTACAAAGGCAATTGCGTACGCCGACGATCTTATTGCGTACAGAACGGCCCGAAAGGTTGAGGTTATTAGAATTCTCTTGCAGCGTGATTTCGACAAGATTCAGCGATATTGCGACGACTGGAAACTGAAAATAAATGTCCAGAAGTCGGAGACAATTCAGCAAAAGCGTAGTGAAGTACCTCGGTATCTGGTTAGATCAGTATTTATATTTCGACAGACATATAAATGCTGCTCTGACCAGGGCCAGAGGAGCCTTCGCTCTGACGAAACGGCTGTTTTTTAGCAGTCGGCTTGACCCCAGAGTGAAGGTAATTTGCTACATGGCCCTCATACGGCCGATGATCGTTTATGGTTGTCCTGTGTGGTTTAACGTTGCCCCTTCCCAGATGGAGAAGTTTCGGGTGTTCGAGCGGCAGTGTTTACGACGCTGTACCGGCTTATATCGAACAGCCGAATCTTCTTACGTGCATTACTATTCCAACGAGGTCCTATACAACGGGGCTCGAATCAACAGAATTGACAATTTCGTGATAAAACTCGTTCGAGGTCACATTGCAAGAGCTATGTCTTCGACCAACAATTTAATTTTCGGGGCGTTCTATCCGAACGACGAGTATTTTGAAAGTGCACGCTTGAGCGGCTTCATTCCACCAGAGGCATTCCTCTTTTTAGATAGATGCGGTCTGATACAGGATAGATTGGCAGTTCCGTTAATCTACCACGTCAGACGACGAACCGTGGATAGGCGACTCCTGTACAATCGGGACGTCATGGCACAAGGTGGAGCAGAGCTCCTTCGGTTCAGTAGGGCTGTGTCCGAACGGGACCGAACTGATAGGGTGAAGCAGGAGAACCAGTTTTGGTGGCTTCAATCGGCACTTAATAGTGAGTAGTCGGGATGGGGTTTTTAAGCCTTGGCCGGCTTACATACTTGTTTTATAGTTTTAGGGTTTAGTTTTAAGTAGAATAGGCATGGTGGCACAAAAGCAAAAAAAAATACAAAAAAAAAAATACAAAAAAAAAAACAAAAAAAAATGAATAAAAAAAAAAAAAAAAAAAAAAAAAAAAAAAAAAAAGACAACAAAATATGAAAAACAAAAAATGTTATATAGTTAGATTTGCTGCTGTGGTTGTTCTAGTTTTAAGTAGTTTATAGGTAGAATAGGTAGTTTAAGTTAGTTTAAGTTTTATTTAAGGACCTTATTTTAAGTAGATTTTAAGTATAAATAAAAAAAGGATATTGATATTAGTTTTTTTGAAATTTTCTAATGAATAAAAAAATAAATAAAATGGATTTGAAGTTAAATAGATCTTAGGGCCGAAAGGCATTAGCATTAAGTATTATTGTTTAACTTAGAGTGTCCGTATGGGACCAGTAAGTTAGTTGTAAGTTATGGTTAATTAGGCTAGTTTTATGAATTTTTGTCTAGCTTTAAGATAGGTTTAAGATTGAATGAATAAAAATGAATTTAAAAAAAAAAAAAAAAAATCAGACAGTAAGAGCTTGATTTAATTCCGACTCTTGTTGAAACACCTAGGTTCGAGTCCCGCCCCGTGATTATTATTATTCTTATTTTTTTTTATTTATTTTTTTTTTTTTAATATCATTATTTTTATTATTCCTTTTTAAACATAAATATATCTTTATTTTTATTTATTTCATTTAACTCTCCTTTGTAAAATATGGATTGCTTCAATAAAAACTGCCAAGAGGGTTCCAATAATAATCCACTATTTGCTTGTTTCGGACCCTGTGGTAATCTTTACCATGCAAAATGCGTTGGTTCAACGAATGCATTTATCGAAAAAATAGCCAACTCGAAATTTGCTTACTGGTACTGTAACGACTGCCGTAAGCTTTCTGTATCCCAATTAGCTTTTAAAATGTCTTCTTTTAAGGCTGACATTTTAAAACTTTCTAAAGATTTTGAAGTGCTACTAAATTCATTTAATAC
Organism: Eupeodes luniger; assembly: GCA_951509635.1. Classification (NCBI taxonomy): domain Eukaryota; kingdom Metazoa; phylum Arthropoda; class Insecta; order Diptera; family Syrphidae; genus Eupeodes; species Eupeodes luniger. Next base: position 174,447,324 of record OX608073.1, on the reverse strand, counting down.
TGCAGTTTGCAAATTAAATGCTTATTCTGCAACCAACATCATGGTTGATAGTTCTACATCGACTGATGATTTAGCTAAACCCAACATTCCTTCTACTTTCTCTTCTGCAAGTGTAGATATTCTCGCGCAATCAGGTTCTGGTGTTAATAACGCAGAAAGTGTACCTGATAAACAAAAGAAAAAGTCTAAAAAAAGAGGCCGAGAAAACTCTGTGCTTGCTAGAAATTCTACCCCTCCCTCAAAACGAACTAATGTTAACATCACCCCAATACCTACAGATCCCACCGGAACTCCTCATATAACTCCAATTCTTGACTTAAATTCAGCTTCCATTGGAGACTCTGTTACTGGAACAGTAATAAACAATTCTATCCCTATCAAAGCCGTGTTGAAACCAAAAATAATTTTTATATCTCGTCTAGACCCAGAAACAACGCCAGAAGATATAACATCTCACTTAGTTTCTACCAAGAGCATACCTTGTAGCTCATCCATTAGGTGTTCTAAGATCAATAAACCAAATAGCTTTGTTTCTTCTTTTAAATTAGTAACAAATCCCACGTTCTTCGATTCAATTTGCAATAGAAACATATGGCCCGAAGAGACTTTAGTCAAAGAATTTACACAAAATCAAAAACGAGGTGTTTCTTTGAAAACCAAGCCAAAAAACTCAACAGGCTTGCCCTCTTCTACCAAAACGTAAGAGGACTTCGTAGTAAGACTGCTGACATTTTTCTCAACTCCCAATCATTTCCACATGACGTATTCGTTTTGACAGAAACTTGGCTTAATTCAAGCTTTTCCGACACAGAACTTTTCAGCCAAGAGTTCGAAGTTTACAGAAATGATCGTCATGTTGGTAATGTAAAGGATTTAGGGGGAGGTGTTCTCATAGCGGTAAAAAATACACATTTCTCTTCTTCTGTATCTTTTCCATTTGAATTATCAATTGAACTGGTATGTGTAAAGATAATGGTACAGTCGAAGACTATTTTCATTTTAAACGTTTATATTCCTCCAAAAAGTTTGGAATCTGTTTATAGCGAACTCTCCTTAGCATTAGACTTTGTAATCAGTTTGTCCTGCGCTGACACCAATATTTTACTTCTAGGCGATTTTAATTTACCACACATTGACTGGATTCCATCGGAAGACGAATCTTGCCTTGAAGCCTCTCTCTCTTCTTCACAATTGGAACTATCTTTTCTGGATAAAATCCTTCTTACTGACTTACAGCAAACAAGCTGTATTAAAAACTCAAAAAATCGAATTCTCGATTTAGTCTTTTCTTCTGACGCTATTAGTACTCTTGTTCTAGAATCTAGATCAGGAATTACTAATATTGATAAATATCACCCCCCCTTGGACATTTGTCTTGACTTAAGTAATGACCTTACTGAACACAGTAATTCCTTTGATTGCTTATATAATTTTGACTTCAGAAGAGCTAATTTCCAGTTGTTGTCTGAAGATTTAACCATTTCTGGAATTGCTGATACTTTAGCATTTTCTAATATTGACGAAGCAGTTTCAATTTTTTATAAGATCCTTAATAATTGTTTAGAAAAAAATGTACCTTTTAAGAAATCAAGGAATACAAACTTTAGCCACCCTTGGTACACGAAAGAATTGCGCTTACTTCGTAACAAAAGAAATAAAGCATGGAAAACTTATCTCAAAACTCTGTCTCCAATCAACTTCTCTGTTTATGTTGAATTCTTTAATGAATTTAAGTCTCTTTCTAATTTTTTATACGCTAGTTATGTTACTGATATGGACACCTCTTTGAAAGAGAATCCTAAAAAATTTTGGAAACTTGTAAACATAAAGAAAAAATCAGATGGCTTTCCAGTTAACTTCACTTACAAAAACCTTTCGTTAGATAAAACTGTTGATATCTGTAACGCTTTCGCAACAAATTTCCGTGAGTCATTTGTTAATAGCCCTCAAGAAATTGATGAAGTATATTTTCATAATCTTCACTCCTTTTCGCAAACTAGCTGTAGTCACATCCCTGTGCTACAGAGTACGGTCCTTGATCTTTTATCCGCGTTGAATGATGACTGCTCAGCCGGTCCCGATGGTATTCCTCCAATTGTATTAAAAAAGTGTAGTAATGCTTTAGTTGAACCCCTTACGTTCTTATTCCAACTTTCTCTTAAAACAGGCAAATTTCCCAGTATATGGAAGAAGTCATTTCTTACACCAATTTTCAAGAAAGGTAACAAGGCGGATATAAAAAACTACAGGCCCATTGCAAAGCTTTTTTGCATTCCTAAATTGTTTGAACAAGTTGTTTGTGAAAGTGTAGCATTTTTTAGTAAAAATCTCATTTGCGAACAGCAACAGGGTTTTGTGAAAAAAAGATCAACCGTTACTAATCTCCTCACATTCTCAAACATATGTTCAAACGCTCTAGAACAAGGTTATGAAGTTGACTGCATATACACTGACTTCTCCAAAGCTTTTGACCAACTTAGCCACGGAATTATTTTATTTAAACTTAAAGCTCTTGGTTTTCCACCATTTTTCTTAGCTTGGATCAAATCATACCTTGAAAACAGATCGTATGAGGTAAAATTTAGAAATTGTCATTCTGAACCTTTTGTTGCTCAATCTGGTGTTCCCCAGGGAAGCCATCTTGGCCCTTTTCTATTCATCCTATCTATAAACGACGTATCGTCATGTCTACGCTCAAGTGATGTTCTTATTTTTGCTGATGACATGAAAATTTTTAAGATAATAAAGTCCACCCGAGATCGCATCCTTTTACAAGCTGACATTGAAAGTTTTACATTTTGGTGTGGAAAAAATAGCCTTTCACTCAACCCTTTAAAATGTCAGACGATAACTTTTACTAAAAAACGAATCGGTAGTGTATTTAATTATTTTATATCAAAGCAAAAACTCGGTCGCGTCTCCACATTTAAAGATTTAGGTGTTCATTTCTGTTCCAACTTAGAATTTACACATCACATTAACTTTATTGTTAATAAAGCAAGTTCTATGCTTGGTTTTATAAAACGCTGGGCAAAGGAGTTCAATGATCCTATGTTACTCTTTCTTTATACAATTGTCATGTTCGTCCTCATCTTGAATATGCTTCGCAGGTATGGAACCCCTATTACGAAATTCATAAGAAACGTATTGAATCAATTCAACATAATTTCATTCGCTTCGCCCTAAAGGGTCTTCCGTGGGAAGATCGTAACAACAATTAGATTTGTTCAATTTTTTTTTATACTGTTATATTTTTAACTTCATTACTTACAATTTTTTGTACATTAGTTTTAAAATAAAATTTAAAAATTTCGAATGAAAGGTAGATTACAAATATTATTAAAATTATAATTAGAATATCTATGAATAATAGGTTTGAACTAAATACAGTTGTATTATTATTGTTTGAGGCATTAACAATCACCTCACCTCGGACGTTTTTCCTCCCATTTGTATTTTTTTTATTATATATATACTTTTTTGTTTAATTTTTTTTTTCATTATTTTTCATATTTGCCTGTCGCTGCAAATTTCTTCCTCGTTCAATAAAATGTTTTTTTTTGTTCATTGTTGGCTAATCCAGCTAACCTGTATAGATTACCAACTTCTTGTCTAATTTTAACCTTGCGCCCAGCGCGTTTTCTTTTGTGCTGCTGTTGCTCTTGTTGTTCCGGCTGATGTTTGATTATTTGCTTTTTTTGTAGTATTCAATCGTCAAAGGCTTTGGGCCCGCCGTTTTGGATGTTGCAATATATTGCGGTATATCTTTGGTTGGCTCGCCCGGATGATATGGGCTATCCATATATTCAAAAAGTTTGTCGAGCTCTTCCGGACTATATGACATAATATTTTATCAAAAAAAGACTGGCAAGATCGCCATGTAATGAGCCCTGCTTAGGCAATAAATAAAAGAAGGCTAATAAGCCGAGTTTCTTTGTTTGACTCTCAAATTAAAAGTGAATTTTATTTGATCAGACTTAGGCTATTTATACAAAATAATTTCCTTACACACTAAGAACTTAAACCTATACATATTATTACTAAAACATATACATTGTATTGAATTCTAATTCGGTGGGAAACAAATGAAAGAATCAGGCAGCATACTTGCTGGCATTGAACATTTTATTATATAATTTTCTGGAGTGAATGAAATGCGAGTACATATGAGAAATGGGTTGGCTATAGGAACGTGGAGTATAGATCTATGGCAATGACCTGCAATAAAATTCTTATGCAATATAGTGTAGTGTATGCGCACTACACAATGAAATGGAAGCTTGGACGTGTAATTGAAGTCGTGAAGGGAACGGATGGTTTAGTGCGTGTAGCGTATGTTAAAACGGATACAGGAACATACCAAAAAGCCATTCATAACCTTTGTCCTTTGCCGATTGATTATAAATATATAAACTATAAATTATAAATTCGACAATCCAACTGGCATCTATTTTGAGAGATTGAAATGATGATTCCTTTAGTTGATAACCAAGAGTTTCAGCTTTTCAATTTGGTTCTGTTTCCACTATTTAAAAATGATTCAAATTTCATTATAGAATCATCATCCCCATACTTAGTAGTTACTCCAACGACAGATAGGTATTTTGAGTTAACAGAAAACTGGCAACTGGTTAACTTGTATGTGAAGGAACTACGAAGAGCTTAGCCCTAATTGAAAGTGTTTTGATAGAATTTTTAAGACCATGTACATTGAAACTCCCACATATAATTATAAATGACCGAGTTCTTAGCAATACCACTATACAAAATTCATTTGTTCCTCCAATTAGAATCCAATAAAGATAATAGTGTTATAGCATCTTCTTATGTGGAAATACAAATTTTAAAGGACAAAATAAATGAAGTAGCTAAAGATTTAGATAAGGATACCTGGGCAAATGATACACTCATGATTATCATCACTATGTCATAAGCTTCATATTATTTATTGCAATGGTCGGATTCATCATATTTTACTACTTAAAAAATAGAAAACCCAAACCCCTTCCTAGAAAAAACGCTCTTCGCTTCGAAATAGACACAGAATTTTAGAGTTTTGAGTGATTAGATCCCTCAAAGGGGATGAGTATGTTAAGTAACACGAAAACACCCGACCATATATTATCACACATGATGAAATGATGCCTTTATCATTTCCCGTATACTATTTTTATTCTATTTTTTTAATCCAAATTTGTACCTTTCCCTAAACTCATATTCCACCCAACTCCATCAGCAGCGTGAGACCAGACGAAATATGATCTTTAATAAAAGCTCAATGTTTTGCCTCACGCGCTGATATTTAATATTTATGTAGACTGACCACTTTTTAATTTGCCTTTTGCAAACCTTTGGTCAGTCGAATCACTCATCATTGTTATTCACAAGAGAACACTTGTCTCTTTAATTTGTTAAATAAAAATTATTTGTTACCATAATTATTTTTTGTTTTGAAAACTTTATTTGTGTAAACAGCTACCATGACGTTTCGCCCCGCAGCAAAATCTATGAGCCTGAATCTGTTGTCGGAAGTGTTGTCGTGCAGGCTGTTTTTCCCGATTATTCCACCAAAGATGTCTTCCCTTCCTAGCTTGGCATTAAAATCGCCCAGGACAATTTTAATATCGTAGCTAGGACACTGCTCATATGTTTTGTCTAAGAGCTCAAAGAACATATCTTTGGTGTTGTCATCCTTCTCTTCTGTGGGGGCGTGCGCGCATATCAGGCCAATGTTGCCGAATTTAGCCTTGATGCGGATGGCATTAGGCGCTTGTTAATGCACCTATAGCGCAAGACATGTTGCCTAAGTCTGGCTTTAATGACAAAGCCCCATCCAAATAAGCGCTGTTGGTTTTCTCGGTAGCAGTCACCATAGTAAATATCGCAGTTTTTCATCCTCTTTTTGCCCGGTCCATCCCATCGTATTTCCTGGATAGTGGTGATGTCTGCTTTATAGCAGTCTAGGGCCTCCGCTAATTCTTCGGCTGCACGTGGTCTGTTATGGGACCTAACATTCCACGTACAGATTCGAATTTCGTTGTCCTTATTTCGTTTGCGTGGGTTGTCAACAGTGAATCCGTCCGTATCCGAGGCTTGTTGGTGCTTCACAACTAGGATATTTTAACGTGGTCAGGAAGTCACCCCGACGCGATGGCACAACCCCCAACCTGGAGGGCCAGGTCCTTAGTATAACTTCAAGGACGGGACGGGGCTCCGAATAAGTCGTAGAAGCCCTATAAGGTGTTCACTAAGTAGTTCAACCTTACTGGAATTGTAGACGCCACCGTTGATTCCATCTCGGGAATTCCTCCGCTGCCGTCTGGATAAGGAGAGGTGCCTTAGTGGAAACACTTCTCCCCCCTCTCTCATTTGCTACCCCCAATTACTTTCCACTGGGTTTGGAACCAAATCTGCAGTTGAGGTACTAGGCACCCGATGTTCACCACGGGGAGGTGAGAGTAGGAGTTGATAGACAGAGGTAGGTTTTGAGAAAAAACCTGTAAACGCTTGTGTCCTCTTGAATGCACATGTCTACCATTTGAACCGATGTCGTAAACGACAACAAAATATACGACACGACACAATCTGCATTTCGTAAATCGTTTTCAACTTTTGTCACTCATTTTGTTGTCGTGTGTTAAACGCTTTCATTAAGCATTCTGTAAGACGAAAAGGTATTTCTCGTTCACAAATTTGTTCACGACGAAGAAATGGAGGCTCGGAAAACTGTAAGCTTCCTTGTTAAAAGGGACTGGAGGAGGACCAAACCAATTGCTTGAGGATGCTGTTGCAAATTTGCTTAAGTATAAACAGTGGTTGAACCCGTGTGGAAATGCAATTGTTTTATCCCAGCTTCCAAGCACTTCAACGTCTTCATCATCCGGACATATGTCAATACAAATTTAGGCTATTGATGCAGATGCCAACGCTTCACTCTCCTATTTTGAAGAAGACGTATTAAGTACGGAATATGGCTTCATCGAATCCGAGATGAAAGTTTCGGAGCAGCAACGTGAAACTGAAGAGCCAATGAGAAAAAAACAACGCCGAGCTTCCGCTGGTACACAGGAAAGAAGCAAGCTTTTAGACAAGCAGTCTGTACTGCAAGAAATAACCAACACAAACTTAAATGCTTCTTTGGACAATAAAAAGTACTGTTTCAATCTGTTAAAGTGTACAAAAATTTCATAACAATTAAGATAAAAATCAGAAGGTGAACTCACTTTGAAGTTTGAATCAGCTTTCTTTTTAGAATTATTTGTGCTTTTGCAATATTTCGCTCTCCACTCCGCTGTTGTAATACATTTCAACACTTATCATTTTAATAATTTTTTTTATAAGTTTCTTGCATAACTTATGAGGGTAAGTCTTATTGGTTTAATTTTTAAATCTATTTTCTTGCCTAAACGGAAACAGCTTTCTATGTAATTTTCTATTATATTAAATTGTTTGTTAGACTTGTTAATTATGTCAATAATCATTAGCAAGAGCTCCTTTGTAGTCCTTTCTTTTTTATCTTCTTTAAAAATTATGGCATTGTTTTTTCTTATTGTCAATTCTAGTTGTGTGATTTGTCTTTCATATTTGGCACAAGTGGCTACTTGTTTTTCTATAATTGTTTCTTGTGATTCAAAAATTTTTTTTCAAGTTTTACAATCTTTTCAGAGAGAAAGCCTACAACACCCATTTGTTTACATTGTTGTATTTGTAATTTTTTTGTTTTTTTTTTGAGGTTTGTGCTGAGGATTTTAGATTTTCTTAATTGAGGTGATGTCACACTTTTATGTGTTTTTTTTTTAGTTTGAAAAATTTAAATAATTATAGTGAAATTGTTAAAACATGTTCAATTTTTTATAATTATCAAAATACTTTTATGAAATGGTCATCGTTTTTAAATAAAAAAAAAAAGAATTATTAGCACATTCAAAAAAGATAATTTATGGAACGTATAATTTTACCTGGATTAGAACTCTTTTTATTACATTTAAAATAAAAAAAAAGAGTATTTACATTTTTGCTAATATTTTTTCAAGTTTGCTTTAACTTTTTATTGAATTGGAAAGTGTATTATACTTAGTACACACTTTTAAATGTAGTGAAGTTACAAATTAACAATTCCTTGCGACTTTCAATCAGAAAGACCTCCAGGCCACTAGGTGCCGCCCCTTAAGAATCATGAAAATAGTTTTATATCCAAAGATTCCACCTACTAAAGTATGTATGTATGTTTGGTTTGGTGAAACAAATTTGATTTAATTTTAAAACGCCATCTCTTGTTTATTAGTCCCAACAAGCATTTTTGTTTCAGAAAGGTTATTTTACGCTAAAAATGTATTTTTTTGAAAACGTTTGTTAGCTATAAATGTGTCCGAAATACTTCGCTAATATTACTTCATTCTTCTTTCAACATATAAAATTAAAAAAATTATAAAGAATAAGACGGGAAAATTATTTATTTTTATAAGTTTACATTATATAATTATATATTTTGAAACAATTTAAAAACATGATATTTCAGTGACCCATTTGCTCTTATTAGGATTACATCAGTTTTCTTTTCAAGTTTATTACCTATACAAAAAACATATACGAAACAATATCACAAAATACAACACACTTTTCAGCCCACCCGATTTAATTATTATCCCTATAGATGAAGAGCCGGCAGCAAATTTTGGGAGTGGAGTGATAACTAAAATATATACATGTATGTGTAGATATACGCAACGTCTTGGACACACATTTTTAGAATCAGGGGAATTTGTCTGATATTTTGGTATATGATTCTTTTGGTTATGGTTAACAGGAAAAAAGTTATTAAGGATTTAAGTTGAAACATTCTATTAAAAAGTGTTAAAATGCGTCTGGCAAGGGGAAGGGTGAAAGCAAAACGTCTTGGACACACATTTTTAGAATCAGAGGGAATTTGTCTGATTTTTTGGTATATGATTTTTTGGGTTATGGTTAATAGGAAAAAAGTAATTAAGGATTTAAGTTGAAAAATTCTGTTAAAAAGTGTTAAAATGTGTTAAAACGTCTTGGACACACTTTTATGACATCAGTGGACCATCTCCTATTGATTATATATTAATTAATTAATTAAAATCATTTCGACCCAAAAAGTTGATTTTCGCGCATTTTGGCGGCCGTCTGGAAAAGGGAAGGCTGAAAGCAAAACGTCTTGGACACACTTTTTTGACATCAGCGCACGATCCCCTATTGTTTATATATCCATTTAAGTGGTTATCACTTCGATCCCAAAATCGAAAAAATGATCATTTTCGAACACCCCCGGCTGAAAAAAAACCAGCAAGACGGTTGAATTTGGCATAATGTTGCGTATATCTACACATACATGTACATATATATATTTTTGTTATCACTCCACTCCCAAAATTTGCTGCCGGCTCTTAGACTACTATATTCTGCATTAGATTTAATACATTTTTTCTTATCAACCAATGTTGCATCAAAATTGTCCATTTAAGGTCAGATAAGCACTATACAATTTTCTTCGTATTTTCTCATCAATTCGTGGTGAATTGACTTTAGCAGTGGTGAATTGACTATAGCAGTGGTGAATTGACTTTAGCAGTGGGGAATGGATATTAGCTTGTAGGAAAACCAGAATGACAGATTGGCTTCCAGTCTTTATATAGAGTCTCTTTGGTCTTCAGTTTATTTATATTTTGACTTTCGAGGTTTGTTTATTTTATATTTAAAGCTGGCCATAGACGGTGAACATGTTAGTGTGATTTGTTGGTGTTGGGCTGAAAATCATTCGTGTATGGGCATGTTCGCCTACAAATCCACGGTTTATGAAATTTTTTATAAACCGTGAAGTTGTGGCTAACATGTTGGCTGTGTATGGGCAAGTTTACAACACGTTTTGAAGTTTATCAACATGTTCGTCGTCTAACATGTTAATAGACAGTTTCTTCCAAGCAAGAAAAGATGAACAAGAGGACATCAGTGCACACATTGCGAAATTGCAAAAGCTATTTGTAGATCTCAATGATGAACTAGCCAAGCATAAGGAAAATACCCTCTCTGAACGGATTCTAAATGGCAGAATCATGTCAACCCTTGGTAAGGAATTTGACAATTTTAGAGACTTGTGGGATACGATTCCCGCTGAAAAACAAACCCTGAATTTATTAATCGAAAAGTTATGCACCATCGAAACCAGAGAAACTAAGCAAAATATCAAGAGTGATGGCGCTGCTTTTGTTGCAAGAGGAAATTTTAAGAAAAAGCAGAAGCAACCAGAAAAGGCAAATAGTAAACTGGAACGTGCTAAGATGAAATTTCCATGCAATAAGTGCAAAGAACTCGGACATTGGGCTGCCGAATGTCCACAGAACAAATCCACACAAAGCAACATGAAGCGACCTGCTTTGATGGCGTTCTCTTAAAATGCAACAAAAGGAAATTTTTTGAGACAAGATCAATGGTATTGTGACAGTGGTGCTTCAACACATATTACACCAAACAAATCGCACTTTGAAACGTACATGCGATTCGATGTACCTAAAGTAATTTGTTTAGGTAAGCAAGGTGTCACGATGCAGGCGTTTGGTAAAGGCAACATCAACATTAAGGTGAACATTGAAGGGATGTGGAAAGAAGCAACTTTGATGGAAGTATGGTACGTCCCTAAAGCCAGTGCACAGTTGTTTTCTGTGAAGGCTGCTGCTCGAAATGGTTGTACGACAACTATGAATGACCGAACTGTTACAATTCAAAACACTTGTAGTGGTGAAGTAATAGTAGAGGGGTATCTTAAAGATGAGCTGTATGTTTTGAGATAACAAGTTGAGAAACCATCAGAGCTTGTGCACGTATACATGTCAAAGGCTTCAGAAAGTCTTCAAGTATACCACGAAAGATTTGCTCACCAGAATAAACGCCATGTGAAGAGAATTCTTGCCAAGATGAATATTAGTTTTCCCGAAAGTGTTGAAGAGTTCTGTGATGGATGTGCATCTGGTAAAATGCATCGACTTCCTTTCAAGTCCAGAAGTGATCGATCAGTTACTGTTGGTGAGTTAATCCATGCAGATGTACTAGGTCCGATTGAAACATAAGAAAGCCAAGTTGGATGACAGGTGGGGAGTATCTCATGTTTGCAGGAGAAGGTGATTCAAGTCAAGAACCGAGTTCGTACTCCGAAGCCTTGAAGTCAGCAGATAAAGCACAGTGGCTCTCAGCAATGGTAGATGAGTTATCATCTCTAAAAGAAAATCAAACATGGGAACTAGTTAAACAACCTAAAAATGTGAAAGTAGTCCAAAATCGATGGGTATTTTGAGTGAAGAATGCAGGAAACGATGCGAATAGGCGATACAAAGCACGACTTGTTGCTAAAGGGTATGTTCTACAAAAAGGTATCGATTACGATGAAACATTTAGTCCTGTATCCCGTTACGACACAGTTCGCATGCTGTTAGCCCTAGCTGCAACCAAAAGACTGAAAATTCAACAATTTGACGTCAAAACAGCATTTTTATATGGTACTCTTGAGGAGGAAGTATACTTAGAGCAGCCTGAGGGATTTGAAGATGGAACTGGACGAGTATGCCGATTAAAAGGGAGTTTGTATGGTCTTAAACAAGCTCCACGATGTTGGCATAAACGATTTTTGGCCTTTATGAAGAAAGCTGGACTGAAAAATAGCACAGATGATCCATGTCTATTTTATCGCAGTAATAAAATGTTCTCTATGTAGCGATTTATGTTGACGATGGACTAGTTCTTGGAAATAACGAAGATGAACTTCAAAATTTTATGTTTGCGCTCAAAAATGAATTCAAAATTACATTTGGAACTCTTAAAAATTTTCTCGGCATGAAGATAAAAATTGAAAATAATGGTTCAATTAAGTTAAGCCAAGAAAAATATACAAAACGAATTTTGGATCGTTTCAGAATGGCTGACTGTAATCCAGTTTTGACTCCAGCTGGTCGGGAGGAAGAAAATTCAAAATTCGAAGATTTAAGAGAACAAGTTCCATACCGTGAAGCTGTTGGGAGCTTGATGTATCTGGCAACAGCAACTCGACCAGACATCGCTTTTGCAGTAAGTTCTGCAGCAAGGAAGATGGAAAATCCTAGCAAAGATGACTGGAATTGCGTCAAAAGAATTTTTCGTTATCTCCGTGGTACTAGCGGCTTATCTCTAAGATACCAAGGAAAGAGCAAAGAAAATTTGGCAATTTACAGTGATGCTGATTATGCAGGCGATCTTAAAACCAGACGTTCAACTACTGGAGTAATTTCATTGTTTGCTGGTGGTGCTGTATCATGGACGAGTCAGCTTCAACGAACCGTGGCCTTATCAAAAACGGAAGCAGAAATTATGGCTGCAAGTGAAGGAACCAAGGAAGCTATGTGGCTTAAACGTCTTTTGCAAGAACTAACAGGACAAAAAGAACTGGAACCAATATTATATGTCGATAGTGCAAGTGCTGTAAAGCTGGGAAAGAATCCCGAGTTTCACAAAAGAACGAAGCATATTGAGGTTCGCCATTTTTATGTTCGTGAGCGTTTCCTGGAAGGTGATTTAAGATTGGAGCATATTGCAGGAGTTGACCAGTTAGCAGATTTATTGACAAAACCACTTGAACGCGTACGATTTCAAATGCTACGAAAGAAAATAGGTATCGACCAATTATAATATGATTCAATATAATTTTGTTTTGTGTTTATGGAGGAAGTGTTAAAGCTAGATAAATCACTTAACAAAATATATTACTTTGTAACTTATATATAACTCTAAGTAGTTATTTTATTATGACTTAATCAATTAGAAAAATTATTAATTATTATCAAATGAATACTTCAAGCTTTAGGAACGTTTTCCTTAAATAAATATATTTATTGTTTGTTTGTAAGATTGCCTTTCATTTAGATAATCCTTATCAAAATCTAACAACTCTTCAAATTGATTGTAACATACTGCGGCAATATCTAAAGGATTATTCGAACCATATTTAGTGGAGTGTCTTGGTACATAAAAGAAGGCGTTATGTCTAAGTCTTAGGGAGCGAGATGGAGCATAAAAATTGAACAAAGAAAGTAAGTGTGAACTATCAATATGTCCACAAATTAAATCGTTTGCGAAAATTGTAAAATAGTAAACTCTTCTTTTGTGAAGAGGCAATAAACTAATCAGTTGGCATCTTATCTCATAAGTTGGCATATCTGGTTTAGAGTAAATTTTGCGAAGAGCATACTTGGTAAATCTCTTTTGAATTCTTTCAATACGTAAAGAACTTTTGTTATAATAAGGTGACCAGATTATGCAACAATATTCGAGATTCGAGCGAACCAAAGAGAAAAACAAGGATTTTAGGGTAAAGGGATCATTAAACTCTTTAGAGTTGCGAAAAAGAAACCCGAGCATAGCATTTGCTTTAGAGATTACAAAATCCATATGCAAGGCAAAATTTAACTGGGAATCGAAAACCACTCCCAGATCTTTTTTGACCGAAACACGCAAAAGATCATTGCTAGATATTTTATACTGAAATGTTATAGGATTCTTTGACCTTGTAAAGGACATGATGAAGCATTTGTGGATATTAAGGTGTAAGCAATTGAGTTCACACCATTCCGATAATCTATCAATATCTGCTTGTAGTAGCATACAATCAGACAGTGATTTAACTAACCGATAGAGTTTAAAATCATCTGCAAATAATAAGCCAGAAGAATCTAAAATACAACTAGGCAAATCGTTAATAAATAAAAGGAAAAGTAGTGGCCCAAGGTGGCTACCTTGTGGCACTCCTGAGTGATTTACAACTACTTTAGAAACATGTGACCCAATTATCCATTTCAACAAGGTAGAGTTAAACCCAAGACTTGCTAATTTTCGTTCCAAAATATGGAATTGAACGCGATCAAAAGCTTTGGCAAAATCTGTATAAACAGTGTCAATTTGATTGTGTTGCTCCATGTTACAAAAGCAGTAGTTAGTAAAGATGGCTAAATTAGTTACGGTGGACCTTCCACTTACAAACATGTGTTGTGACTCAGATATCAAACTCCGTACAACAGAGTAAATTTTTCTTTTCACAATAGCTTCGAAAATTTTGGGGAGCAACTGAAGTTTGGCAATGGGCCTGTAGTTTTCGACAGTTTGCTTTGAACCGGACTTATGAATTGGAGTTACAAAAGAGTACTTCCAGTTATCCAAAAACACACCAATTGACAAAGAAAGATTAAAAATTATACGAAGGGGAGTGAGCAAATTAGATCTACAATTTTTGAAGAAAGCAGCCGGGATGTTATCAGGTGCTAGGCTATTAGACCCTTGAAGATTAGAAAGCACAACTAGAATATCATCTTCTGTGATATGCAGGCTTCCTAGGTTGAGTATAGAATTATCTATACAAATATTCAAATTAGTTACGGGTTCAGCAACATAATTTGATTGAAAAAAACTCGCAAACATGTCGCAAATTTCTCTTAAATCACTACTAGTGTTGCCATTATAACTCATAGATGATGGGATACCAAACGATTTTCTTTTTGTATTTAAGAAAGTCCAAAATGCTTTTGAATTGCTTTTAATATTAGATTCTAAAGACAAAATATATTGACGATAGAGAAATCTTTTTAAGAATTCATATTCCTTTCTTATTCTACAAAAATCAACATGCAATAAAGGATTTCTCAAACTATTTCTGTATACACGCTTCATTTCTGATTTAAGATTTAGTAATCGTTTGTTAAACCAGATGGGCTTATTAGAACAAGAAACTTTTTTCATAGGCAAACATTTAGCAAAAACGTCTTCAATTATGTTCATAAACAGTAAGTAAACCTCTTGTAAATCAGAAAAACCGGATAAACTGAGTTCCCAATCAATTGAAGAGAGATAGTTATTTACATAATTATAATCAGCTTTCAAAAAATCATATCTGAATTCTTGTATATTATTATCAGTGCTAAAACAATTTAAAAACGACAAATCAAAAGAGATATGCAAGGCTTTGTGATTAATACTATTGTTTGAAAGTAAAAAATCAGCTTCAGTAACAGTTAAATCTAACTCTTCATAAGCAAAAACTAAATCTAAAATTCTAAAAATACTATTTGGAATGGCATTGGCATGGAATACAGCTCATAGAGAGCATAGAATCAAGCACTTCGAATTCGAAATCCTTTGAAACATTACATGGAAGCAAACATTTATCATCTACGGAATAAATCCATTTTATATTACTTAAATTAAAGTCACCAAGTACTACAACATAAGAATTCGAATCTAAATTATGCACAAAATTTTTTATATTTGAAATATGAGCCTTATAAATACTAAAATTAGAACCAGGTGGTATATAAGATACAAAATAATAATTTTTTATGATACGGCAATAACTAGATCGAATGTAAGTGACATATATACAAATTTGCTCAATCAAAGCTGATGAATCCTCAAGGTCGACCCATTTACTATTTAGAGAAGAATGGACAGCCAACATAACTCCTCATCCTCTAGTTAAACCAGTTTGAATTTGACAACGATCTTTCCTGTATACAACATAATTGTCGTCAAAAAGCTCAGATGTTAATATACTGTCACACAACCAAGTTTCAGTTAGAGCGATGATAGCATACGAACAATCAACTACTGCATTGAAAAAATCAGTTGTTTTTGTTCGCAAACCTCCAGTATTTTGATAGTAAATTGAACTTATATTTGAACCAAATGCAGCTATATGTCGTTGCCTAGACCCTGATTTACACCGTTTTTTGGACGAAAGTCGAAGAGTCTTACTCGTGTACCATTCGGCCAAAAATGTCCATTAAAGACGACATCAAATAACTCAATTGGAATGCCAATTTTAAAATTTACTCTCTTAAGATTTTCATCACCACCATCTTTTTTTATGAGTTTATAGCATGGAAACATCGCAGAGTTTGTTTTCGTAGACGAAGATACATACTCAGAAATAGACTCAGCACTAATTGTGGGCTTAAAACTTGATAAGTGAAGCCATTTTAGGCGTTGTATAACGTTTACACCTAAATTACTACACTCATTTATCTTATCACCAACAACAATTCTTCTCTTGGTATGATTTTTGTTTGATTTCGCGTCCATCCAAAGATCATCATCATCATCATTTGATAGATTTAGATCCTTTAAACGGCCAACTAACTCACGAGGAGCAGATTTTATATTAGAATTGGGAGTTGCCACAGGAAAAACAACGCTGTTTTTTTCGTTCGTGATGGTCAGGAACAACAACAACATTAAGAGCAACGTTACCATTAGCACAGTTTACAATGCAATCAGCTTGAGCATCACTTTCCAAGGCACCCACAGCGGCGGCACCATGAGAACCAGAGATACCTTTCTCCACCTCTATTTGATTATTGGGAATTTTAGCAACAACAGTCTCCTCATCAGCAACACCATCCGGAACAAAAACAACAACATCATTTTGCTCACCGCCAGGCAATGAATTTAATACAGGCGTACTGGAACTACCAACAAAAATTCCATGGAGACTACCAAGCTTTGTAGCTTGGGCAGCGGTACTTTTTTCTTTGTTGATTTTGCATTTAACTTCGTTCGATCAACGACTGGGGTGATCTTATTGTTATTGGTACTAATGCTTTTTTTTGATGTCGAACTAGATGGAGAGTTTATTGAACTTTTAATATCTTTGATTTTGTTTTGCAAATTAGATTTTAATTTTGAGCGGGTGTTATCAGAACATAAGCTTTTGTTTAGACTAAGAGTCTTATCACTATTTGAATGAGCTAGCAATAAATCTAAGTGACTTTTAACATTGCTTATGTTTTTATATGCCTCATAGATTTTATCAATGCACATAGGCATAGTATGATTCATACACTCATCACTCATCAGAAATTGACCAACATTTACAACAAATGGACGAAACAATAAAACGAACACTGGAACGGACAATACCAAAGTACAAAGAACGGGACCAAATGGACGCTTACAGAAACGCGACTATTGACGCACTACGTAGGCACAAGAGTGGCTTACTGACAAGACTCAAAAACTTGTACAGACGACTCACAGACCCACACGACTTGGAGGTTAGGACACTGAAGTCGTCAATAAAAAATGTCAATCTGTTGATTAAGGAGAACTACAGGTTATGAATTAACAAGTACTGGGACCGCAAGATCCGGTCAGTTAATTCCAGTGACCCTGGTATGTTCCCTAAAATCAACAAGATATTTAGGAAAAAAAACGACAATGACCTTCCGTGTCTGAAACTCCAAAGAACTGAAGAGAACACAAACGTACTCAGGACAGCGCAAATAGATCCAGAAGAAGCCATCTTTGACGATGACTTTTTTATAATTGAAGATCCGAAGGAAAAAGTGGAGGCGGTGGGAGCTGCTTTCCAGCAAGTGTACAAGGTGAATGCTTTCATTCGCCCCAACCACGACCTGGAAAACAGAGCCCTACTTAATCACTTTTACCTTCGAAATGATATAACACAATGGCGATCTGAGAACCGCGGTTTCATGCGGTTCAATGACGATTCCTTGGCAAATGCCATAATCGCCGAGCAAACGGGACCAAGTCCCTTGTTAGTAACGAAGGTTGAGCTTCAGCTCATCTTCAACTCAATAAAAAATAAAAAGTCAGCAGGTGTCGATGGTATATCCAACGTTGTACTAAGACATTTACCGATGGAGGCAATTGACATTTACACCACACTCTTCAATAATGCACTGAATAATGCATATTATCCAGGGCATTGGAAGACCGCTGTGGTTCATCCTCTCCCGAAAAAGGGAAAGGACAACTCCAACCCGTCAAATCTTCGGTCGATAAGTCTTCTTCCGAGCATAAGCAAAGTTTTCGAAAAGATCATCAATAGGGCTCTGACTAAGTGGGCTGCGGACAGCAAAATAATTCCGGATAAACAGTTCGGGTTTAAGGCGGGTCATGACACAATTCATGCTGCGTCTAAGCTCGTTTCTGATATCCAATGGAATAAATCAAAACAACAATGCACAGGTGCTGTTCTGGTTGATTTGGAAAAGGCCTTTGACACCGTATGGTTAGAGGGTCTTTACCTAAAACTGAGCAGGCTTGGCATAAGCAAGCCATTGTTGTATATACTTTATGATATGCTTAACGGTAGAAAGTTTGTTGTCAAAAGTGGCAATGTAACTTCTACCACAACATTCTTAATTAAAAATGGTCTTCAACAGGGAGCGGTGAATTCGCCGATTCTCTTCAGCATTTACACCAGCGATCTGATAGGTAGTCTTACAAAAGCAATTGCGTACGTCAACGATCTTATTGCGTACAGAACGGCCCGAAAGGTTGAGGTTATTAGAATTCTCTTGCAGCGTGATTTCGACAAGATTCAGCGATATTGCGACGACTGGAAACTGAAAATAAATGTCCAGAAGTCGGAGACAATTCTGTTCCGGACTCCGTTGGCTAGGGCCACGAGGGATACGTGCAAGAATTGGCGCAAGATGGTTATCGTTGATCTTCACGGGCAGCCATTAGCGAGCAAAAGTGTAGTGAAGTACCTCGGTATCTGGTTAGATCAGTATTTATATTTCGACAGACATATAAATGCTGCTCTGACCAGGGCCAGAGGAGCCTTCGCTCTGACGAAACGGCTATTTTTTAGCAGTCGGCTTGACCCCAGAGTGAAGGTAATTTGCTACATGGCCCTCATACGGCCGATGATCGTTTATGGTTGTCCTGTGTGGTTCAACGTTGCCCCTTCCTAGATGGAGAGATTTCGGGTGTTCGAGCGGCAGTGTTTACGACGCTGTACCGGCTTATATCGAACAGCCGAATCTTCTTACGTGCATTACTATTCCAACGAGGTCCTATACAACGGGGCTCGAATCAACAGAATTGACAATTTCGTGATAAAACTCGTTCGAGGTCACATTGCAAGAGCTATGTCTTCGACAAACAATTTAATTTTCGGGGCGTTCTATCCGAACGACGAGTATTTTGAAAGTGCACGCTTGAGCGGCTTCATTCCACCAGAGGCATTCCTCTTTTTAGACAGATGCGGTCTGATACAGGATAGATTGGCAGTTCCGCTAATCTACCACGTCAGACGACGAACCGTGGATAGGCGACTCCTGTACAATCGGGACGTCATGGCACAAGGCGGAGCAGAGCTCCTTCGGTTCAGTAGGGCTGTGTCCGAACGGGACCGAACTGATAGGGTGAAGCAGGAGAACCAGTTTTGGTGGCTTCAATTGGCACTTGATAGTGGGTAGTCGGGATGGGGTTTTAAGCCTTGGCCGGCTTACATACTTGTTTTATAGTTTTAGGGTTTAGTTTTAAGTAGAATAGGCATGGTGGCACAAAAAAGAAAAAAAAAATACAAACAAAATATACACAAAAAAAAACAAAAAAAAAAAAAAAAGAACCAAAAAAAAAATACAAAAAAATAAATAAATAAAAAAAAAAAGAAAAAAAGACAACAAAATATAAAAACCAAACGTTAGATAGTTAGATTTGCTGCTGTGGTTGTTCTAGTTTTAAGTAGTTTATAGGTAGAATAGGTAGTTTTAGTTAGCTTTAAGTTTTATATTAAGGACCTTATTTTAAGTAGTTTTTTAAGTAAAAATAAAAAAGGATATTGATTGGATTATTGTTGTTCAAAAACGTTCGATATTGACATTAGTTTTTTCTAAATTTTCTAATGAATACAAAAATAAATAAAATGAATTGAAGTTAAATAGATCTTAGGGCCGAAAGGCATTAGCATTAAGTATTATTGTTTAACTTAGAGCGTCCGTATGGGACCAGTAAGTTAGTTGTAAGCTATGGTTAATTAGGCTAGTTTTATGAATTTTTGTCTAGCTTTAAGATAGATTTAAGATTGAAGTAATAAAAATGAATTAAAAAAAAAAAAAAAAAAAACACTCATCACATCTGTAGGCTAAGTTTTTATTTGTCTTTAGCAATTTAATACAGTCCTAAGCTCTGTACATTTTAAATGTTTAGGATGATTACAAATAATGCACGAGATACAAACGCCGGACACTGGTTTGTTACAACAGATTAACATTGTGATACATTAAAGACTTAATACAATAGACGATAATGATCCAAATGATCGCTGATAACAACACGACAACGTTCGATGGTGAACGAGTACGAACTGAGGTCAAAGGGTGTTTTTCTTAGGGAGAGTGATATGCGCAGTATAATTGCCATTACATTTTCCAATGACTATACAAACAAACGATGGCAAGGCAACGAAGAATGAAAAGTTTCAATTAAAATAACTAACTTCAAAGGGTGCTTTTGTGGGCGAAAAAGACAAAGAAAAGTGTTTTTTCAAAGCAAAAAATAAATTCTTGAGTAAAAATATGTACATATTGCACATGGTCTATCTAAGGGTATTTTTCAATTCTTGATCTAATGAAATCAAAATTAAAGTAATACCAACTCCCTAACAAAATAACTGATGGAATGTCTGGTGGGGGTTTGTGAAAGGGCTGCGGAAAACAATGTGAGTGCAGGCGCAGTTACTAACTCTGTCGCAGTATGCGTGGAAAATATGAAATAATAACTGGCTGCACCAACACGGAGCCTGTCATAGAAGAAGATAAAGATTTTATTTTCTCGCAATGATACAGTTTTTTTTTTCAAATTTTGTGACAATGAAAACAAAACAAAACTTTTTTAGCTGGCCGAAACGCATTGGTTAAAAAAAGTAATACCCATTGTATTTTGGTGTATATACTGGTAATAAGAATATTTTCTCATACTACTTAGTACCCCAGACCATGACAGCATCTACAGAAACAAGTTGTATAGAGCCATGTCTAGTTGCTGCCAAACTCGTCTGTTTGTGCAGGATGACCATGGAGAATTTGCAATGCTCCGGCCCGCAAAATCTTCGAATCCACACAGACTGGACAGCGCAGTAGAGGAAGACCGCGGAATAGATGGAGCGCACAAGTGGAAAGTGACCTCACCCAACTTGGAGCGCGCAATTGGAGACATCTAGCTAGGGACCGAGCTAAATGGAGAAGGACTGTAGCGCCACCTTAAGTAAGTAAGTAAGATTGATGCTAACTGTATGTACTGTGCATTAAGCTTTTTCACTTTTGTCAGCAATTTTAGAGCACGGCTAAAATATGGTATACAATTTTAAAGATAACCTTCAAAGCCTCATTTCCCATTGGAAGTTATTGTAATGGGTCCGATTTGTCGAATTGAAAATGTTGACATTTCTCGACGTTTCAAGGTCCCTAGAGTCGAAATAAAAGATTTTTAGAATAATGTCTTTGCGTGCGTATGTACTGTGTACGTACATTCGTACGTCCGTACGTTCGCGACGTTTTTTTGGCCGTCCATACCTTTTTGTGCAACGAAGAATAATGTTTTGGACATCTGATAAAATTTTGAGAAAAATCTAATTGACAGTTTTTTTTATAAAAAATAAAAACCTAAAAAAAACATTACTCAAAGTTGGTAAAAATTGAATTTAGACTCAAATATCTTTTCAAAAACTTGAGATGAAGGCTTCAAACTTATTTTATCTTATAAGAAATATTATTTTCAACATTCTGAAAAATGTTGAGAAAAATCGAATTGACAGTTTTCTTACAAAAAAATAAAAGCCTAAACAAAATTTAACAAAAGTTGGTAAAAATTGATTTTCGACTCAAATATCTTTTTAAAACTTTGAGATATTGGCTTTAAACTACTTTAATCTTTCAAAAAAAATTGTTTTCAACATTCAGTAAAATTTTGAAAAAAATCGAATTGACAATTTTCTTACAAAAAATTAAAAGCCTAAACAAAATTTAACAAAAGTTGGTAAAAATTGATTTTCGACTTAAATATCTTTTCAAAAATTTGAGATAATGGCTTCTTACTTATTTTAACTTATAAAAAATATTGTTTTCAACATTTGGAAAAAAATTGAGAAAAATCGAATTGACAGTTTTTTTAACAAAACAGAAAAACCTTAACAAAATTAATAAAAGTTGGTAACAATTGATTTTTGACTCAAATATCCTTTCAAAACTTTGAGATATTGGCTTTAAACTACTTTAATCTTTCAAAAAATATTGTTGTCAACTTTCAGTAAAATTTTGAAAAAAACCGAATTGACTTTTTGTACAAAAAATTAAAAACCTAAAAAAAATTTAACAAAAGTTGGTAAAAATTGATTTTCGACTCAAATATCTTTTCAAAAATTTGAGATAATGACTTCTAACTAATTTTAACTTATAAGAAATATTGTTTTCAACATTCGATAAAATTTTAAGAAAAAGCGAATTGACAGTTTTTTTTAATAAAAATATAAACCTAAAAAAAAAAACAGTACTAGTCCGTTTTTTCATAAAAAAATAAAATCTACAAAAAATAGTACGTAAATTTGGTAAAAATTGATACATATAGACAAACTTTTAAGCAAAACAAATCGACAGACGGGATGGGAAGTTATCAGTGTGGGTCGCATCCCAGCCTCTTTTTATATATTACTAGCCGACCCGTGCTCGCGTTGCTTCGCAAATTGTAACCACGAACATTTTTTGAATATTAGTATTAGCATATGAAAAAATTTCTCAATGGGACTGAGCATATTTTCTACAATAATATTAATTTTAGTTTATATGTATATACGTACCGTATCTAATTAGATTTCGCACTTGAAAAAAAGAGGCTGTTCATGTTTGTGCATATTATAAATATTTTTTTTTATTTTAAAGCCTCCGGATATACAATATTTGCAGTTATATTACTGCGAGGAAGAAGTATGTATTGGTTGCTTTTTTATCCTATCCTGGAAAGAGCAACATAAAGTTGACCATGAGAGAAGACATTTTCCCTAAGGTCGACTCCAATAAATTTAAACGATTGACCCTGAGCCTTGTTAATTACAAAACCATTTCAATTTTTTAGTTGAAAACAGAACGAAATTTTTGTCTATTTTCTTCTTCTCTTTCTTTTATTCATACCTAGAAACGTTTTTTTGCAACCGAAAAATATAGTTTGCGGTAAAAAAAAAACAAATTCGTGTTTTTAATATTTTGTTCTCATACATCTATAGGTATGCGTTTTTTTTTTTTTTTTGTAAATTCATTTTTATTAATTCATTCTTAAGACTATCTTAAAGCTCGGCAAAAATTCATAAAACTAGCCTAAATTAACCATAACTTACAACTAACTTACTGGTCCCATACGGACACTCTAAGTTAAACAATAATACTTAAAGCTAATGCCTTTCGGCCCTAAGATCTATTTAACTTTAATTCATTTCATTTATTTTTGTATTCATTAGAAAATTTCAAAAAAACTAATATCAATATCCTTTTTTATTTTTACTTAAAAACTACTTAAAATAAGGTCCTTAATATAAAACTTAAAGCTAACTAAAACTACCTATTCTACCTATAACCTACTTAAAACTAGAACAACCACAGCAGCAAATCTAACTATCTAACGTTTTTTGTTTTCCATATTTTGTTGTCTTTTTTTTTTTTTTTTCCATGTTTTTTTTTAAATTTTTTTTGTATTTTTTTTTGTTTTGTTTTTTTTTTTTGTTTTTTTATTTTTTTTTTATATTTTTTTTTTTTTTGTGCCACCATGCCTATTCTACTTAAAACTAAACCCTAAAACTATAAAACAAGTATGTAAGCCGGCCAAGGCTTAAAACCCCATCCCGACTACTCACTATCAAGTGCCGATTGAAGCCACCAAAACTGGTTCTCCTGCTTCACCCTATCAGTTCGGTCCCGTTCGGACACAGCCCTACTGAACCGAAGGAGCTCTGCTCCGTTTTGTGCCATGACGTCCCGATTGTACAGGAGTCGCCTATCCACGGTTTGTCGTCTGACGTGGTAGATTAACGGAACTGCCAATCTATCCTGTATCAGACCGCATCTATCTAAAAAGAGGAATGCCTCTGGTGGAATGAAGCCGCTCAAGCGTGCACTTTCAAAATACTCGTCGTTCGGATAGAACGCCCCGAAAATTAAATTGTTGGTCGAAGACATCGCTCTTGCAATGTGACCTCGAACGAGTTTTATCACGAAATTGTCAATTCTGTTGATTCGAGCCCCGTTGTATAGGACCTCGTTGGAATAGTAGTGCACGTAAGAAGATTCGGCTGTTCGGTATAAGCCGGTACAGCGTCGTAAACACTGCCGCTCGAACACCCGAAACTTCTCCATCTGGGAAGGGGCAACGTTGAACCACACAGGACAACCATAAACCATCATCGGCCGTATGAGGGCCATGTAGCAAATTACCTTCACTCTGGGGTCAAGCCGACTGCTAAAAAACAGCCGTTTCGTCAGAGCGAAGGCTCCTCTGGCCCTGGTCAGAGCAGCATTTATATGTCTATCGAAATATAAATACTGATCCAACCAGATACCGAGGTACTTCACTACACTTTTGCTCGCTAATGGCTGCCCGTGAAGATCAACGATAACCATCTTGCGCCAATTCTTGCACGTATCCCTCGTGGCCCTAGCCAACGGAGTCCGGAACAGAATTGTCTCCGACTTCTGGACATTTATTTTCAGTTTCCAGTCGTCACAATATCGCTGAATCTTGTCGAAATCACGCTGCAAGAGAATTCTAATAACCTCAACCTTTCGGGCCGTTCTGTACGCAATAAGATCGTCGGCGTACGCAATTGCCTTTGTAAGACTACCTATCAGATCGCTGGTGTAAATGCTGAAGAGAATCGGCGAATTCACCGCTCCCTGTTGAAGACCATTTTTAATTAAGAATGTTGTGGTAGTAGTTACATTGCCACTTTTGACAACAAACTTTCTACCGTTAACTATAGGTATGCGTGTGTAAATATCCATAGACACATTTTTTTATTCAACTGCTCATGTTCAGTGCAGTGCAACTGTCTTAACCTACCTACATTTGTGTGCTCTTTTTATCGACGTCATTGTAAGTACCTTCTTCGAGTTATTTGTAAAGAAAATTTTAACTTAATTTCAGTTTTATTGTTCGAGGAAGTGATACAAAATTGGTAATTCAAGCTATTATAATAGAACTTTTTTATTTTTAAATTGAAAGAATTATAATCTATTCACTTCCTCGAACCAGAAAAATAAAAAAGATCTAATTTTTCTTTAAATAAATCGGCATTTCATGTGCACGGCACTGTAGTTAATTAAGTGTCCATACCCATAGTAACTTAAAAAAAAGAGCCCACACTGCTCAGCGATATGAATGTGACGATAGAATTATTACAGAAACAAAAAAAATAATGTATGTGTGTAGGTTAGTTGATGAACTATATACAATACAGAAAAATTGAATATGTAGGTAGGTAGGTAAGAGAAAAAACGTAACTATTAAATGGAACACATATTAAGAGAGAAAGAGCATGGGAAGAAAAGAAAATTAAAAATGTTGGAATGATAATGAAATGAAACAAAGCAGCGACCTCGCGATTGTGATGGAATCTAATTTCCTGGATAAAATAAATTCAAAAAGTTTATAAATTTATAATTTGTTTTTATTTATTTCTCAGGTTGTATGTTTAACTTAGAAATGATTTTAGGCTTAAAATTTGCGCAACAATGTTGACTTTATGAAGCAATGCTAATCTTTGTCGATTATTGAATAGGTTTTAAGATATGAGTGGTTGTATAAGTCAACTAATGAACAAAAATGTAAAATTAATAATATTTAAGTTTGATAAATAATTAATGGTTATTGAAGGAACTTTGGACTGTGAAATAGATATAAATGAAATAAAAATCGTACTTCAAAGAGCAAAAGACGGAAAAGCACCAGGCGAAGACGGAATTCCATATGAATATTTCAAAAATGCAACGCCAGCTTTCATTGATAAGCTAAAGCAGCTTTTCAACAACATTCTTTCAACCGGCTTTATTCCCTCTTCGTTCAAAAAATCTGTTATTTTCCCTATTCATAAGATAGGTGATCCAAACAACGTCGAAATTTATAGGGGAATATCATTTATGAATGTTATGGCTAAAATATTTTGCAGTGTTTTAGTGAACAGAATAGAAAAGTGGGTTGATAATAACAGCATTTTAACTGACTTCCAAGCGGGTTTCAGAAAAAACTATTGTACTGTGGATCAGATATTTGTTTTAACGTCAATTGTCAAAGCATTCCAATCCAGAAACAAGAAGATTTACGCTTTTTTTGTTGATTTTAAGGCAGCTTTCGACCTTGTGAACAGAAATGCACTTTTTTTTAAACTCTCTCAACTCGGAATCTCCTCAAAACTTTTAAATGTATTAAGGAATATGTATACTGGTACAGAAGCAGCGGTTTGGGATGGATCTACGTTCTCACAATGGTTTGATACTAACACTGGTGTTAAACAAGGATGCCCTTTGAGTGCTTTACTGTTTGCGTTGTTTATTAACGATAATGGCAAACATCTTCCTGGTGGGATTCGGATAGCTGACACTACAATCAATGTTGTACTCTATGCAGATGATCTAGTGATCCTTTCAGAGTCACCAGAAAATTTGCAGCTTATGATAAATCGGTTGTCAACATACTGCAACACATGGGGACTTGCAATAAATACTGAAAAATCCAAAATCATGGTATTCACAAGATCTTCTCACAGTTTGGTTAGAGAAGGTTGGTTCTTCAATGGACATCGTCTTGAAATCACTAAAGATTACAATTATTTGGGCGTGAAATTGAACAAAACGATGAATTTCAAAAATCATCTAATTGACAAGGCGAAGTCTTCGCAAAGCTTGCTGAATATGACATGGAGGAATATTTTCTCAAACCAAAATGTATTGCTGTCAGCTAAATACAAAATATTTGAATGTGTTGTTAAAACATCTCTTTGTTACGCGGCACAAGTTTGGGGAACGGATGAATTTGAAGCAGTAGAAAAGCTCCAAAGAAATTTTATAAAAAAACTTTTTAATCTGCCAAATGGAACACCTAACAACGCAATATATTTCGAAACGGGGGTTGCAAAACTGTTTACCAACACCCTTAAGATGCAGGCCGACTACATCTATAAAGTTGCTTCACATTCAGATGATCAGATGCTCGTTTGACAAAGAAAATGCTCCTTTATGAAATGTGGGTTGCAAAATGGCAAAATATTGGCGATAGCTGTGGAGAAGTTATCCAATTTGATTTGAATATTATTATTATTATTATCATTATTATTATTATTATTATTATTATTATTATTATTATTATTATTATTATTATTATTATTATTATTATTATTATTATTATTATTATTATTATTATTATTATTATTATTATTATTATTATTATTATTATTATTATTATTATTATTATTATTTTTATTATTATTATTATTATTATTATTATTATTATTATTATTATTATTATTATTATTATTATTATTATTATTATTATTATTATTATTATTATTATTATTATTATTATTATTATTATTATTATTATTATTATTATTATTATTATTATTATTATTATTATTATTATTATTATTATTATTATTATTATTATTATTATTATTATTATTATTATTATTATTATTATTATTATTATTATTATTATTATTATTATTATTATTATTATTATTATTATTATTATTATTATTATTATTATTATTATTATTATTATTATTATTATTATTATTATTATTATTATTATTATTATTATTATTATTATTATTATTATTATTATTATTATTATTATTATTATTATTATTATTATTATTATTATTATTATTATTATTATTATTATTATTATTATTATTATTATTATTATTATTATTATTATTATTATTATTATTATTATTATTATTATTATTATTATTATTATTATTATTATTATTATTATTATTATTATTATTATTATTATTATTATTATTATTATTATTATTATTATTATTATTATTATTATTATTATTATTATTATTATTATTATTATTATTATTATTATTATTATTATTATTATTATTATTATTATTATTATTATTATTATTATTATTATTATTATTATTATTATTATTATTATTATTATTATTATTATTATTATTATTATTATTATTATTATTATTATTATTATTATTATTATTATTATTATTATTATTATTATTATTATTATTATTATTATTATTATTATTATTATTATTATTATTATTATTATTATTATTATTATTATTATTATTATTATTATTATTATTATTATTATTATTATTATTATTATTATTATTATTATTATTATTATTATTATTATTATTATTATTATTATTATTATTATTATTATTATTATTATTATTATTATTATTATTATTATTATTATTATTATTATTATTATTATTATTATTATTATTATTATTATTATTATTATTATTATTATTATTATTATTATTATTATTATTATTATTATTATTATTATTATTATTATTATTATTATTATTATTATTATTATTATTATTATTATTATTATTATTATTATTATTATTATTATTATTATTATTATTATTATTATTATTATTATTATTATTATTATTATTATTATTATTATTATTATTACAGTAGACGCTCGATAAAGTGAACCTCGGAATAGTGAACTATCCAGTATAGTGAACACCCAAAATGTTACATGTACTACTCTAAATAGTGAACAATTCAAATTTCGATATAGTGAACATATATTTTTTCTCATGTTTAAACAAGAATATTACAGTGGCAATACGTCTACAGCATGTCGACTGCCTTTAAACAAATTTTAACGTTAATTCATGCTTATCTCACACTGAATCACAAAAACAAAAGAAAGTAGTCACTTGATTTAGTAGAACACAAGTTCTTGCTGTGTTCTTACTTTTGTACAGCATTGTAATTGTAATAATAAGTATGTATCATGATTTGTTTTTGTTTTTGTTTTTAACTGTTTTAACTTGCTTAAATGTTAGTTTATTCATTAAATAAATATAATTATCTTCACACTGAACAAAATGTGTATTTTTGATCAAATTTAACTTTGGAAAGCGTTTCTAGGCTCCCGCTCGAAATAGTGAACAATCTCGAAATAGTGACCATGGCTGGTTTTTATTACTTCACTATATAGAGCGTCTACTGTATTATTATTATTATTATTATTATTATTATTATTATTATTATTATTATTATTATTATTATTATTATTATTATTATTATTATTATTATTATTATTATTATTATTATTATTATTATTATTATTATTATTATTATTATTATTATTATTATTATTATTATTATTATTATTATTATTATTATTATTATTATTATTATTATTATTATTATTATTATTATTATTATTATTATTATTATTATTATTATTATTATTATTATTATTATTATTATTATTATTATTATTATTATTATTATTATTATTATTATTATTATTATTATTATTATTATTATTATTATTATTATTATTATTATTATTATTATTATTATTATTTTTATTATTATTATTATTATTATTATTATTATTATTATTATTATTTTTATTATTATTATTATTATTATTATTATTATTATAATAAAAAAGTTTAAGACACAAATTGTAGAAGAGGTAATTATCTACAAAAATGGTCTTATAACATTTTCACGTCAAGTTGATAGTTTTTCCGTTATAAGGCCAACAAAGTGTACACTTTTAATGAAATATGATGTTTTCGCTAAAAACAAATAGCCTTTGCGTTAATATCTCGCTTCATACTGTTTGTACAACAAAAAGTCTCGAACAAAAATTGTAGAGGACAAAATTATCTACAAAATGGTTATATACACATGTATATACATATATCCAATCGCACTTGCGCTATACAAATTTTAATGTTTACCATACAAAATTACAATAATATAATATAATATTATATCATATTATATAATAACGATAATAAGAATGCATTCGTTTCCACACCACCATTGAGTTAGAAGCATGGTGCGTTTTTTTTCCATGGTTTCCTCGGTAGGCCTAGTAGTCAACAATAATTGTTGAATAGTTATTATAGGTATCATAGTTATCATCAAAACAGAGTAATAAATATTACGTTTAAATTATTATTAATCATCAACATCGCTCTCGTCTTCATGCATTTCTTCTTCGTCATTTTGATCTTCTTCATTTTTTTTTCAAATTTATAATATGTATTATCTTCTTCCGTTAAATCCGCTGACAAAACGTCAAGTGTGTCTATATTGTTATATAAAGCATTATCGGAACTTGAATTGAAACATGATTGCCCACGACAATGTCCACAAATAATCGAATATTTGATACCAATTTTTTTGCAACTGCAGTTAGTACCACAGCCTTTTTTACAGTTACAAAAAATTATATTCACCAATTCATCAGGTGCGGGTGGTAACAATGTCGTTATAGGCTCCAAAACATTGTTATTCATTATCCACCCCCAGTTTTCTGGGTTTAATTTGTTACCCAACCAAGTTTGTACCTGGTAATAAACTCGAAGCAGATGCTGTGGGGTGGCGCTATTTGTTGGTGGTAGAGAATAAACAGGTTTATTATTTCTAGTTAGTTTAGCAAATGTTATGTTTCTGTAATTATCAATGGAGACCACTTGTTTTTGGGCACCATACATTGCTAAAATAAATTTAATTCCATGTTTGAAAATGTCTTGAACGGAGCAATTTTGTTTTTTGAACACTGCTGCTGCATTTTAAAGGTCTGCACGATTTTCTAATAGTTTTAAAACTTTTACCTTTCCTTTATTAAAAAATGTAGATGTCGTATCACATCCTGTGACAGCGTGCAAAAATAAAATATGTTCTCTACCAAAATTGTAGTGATCCATGCTATTAGTAGATGAGTATATTTTTGTGTCAACTTTTCCTTTACCGGGTTTTAAAAAAAATTTGTTTTTGCGACGGAGTGCGTGCTATTAGTATAACTAAGAGATCTACGTCCTCTCCAACAATAATAGTTTTCCGAGTGTATGCTTCTTCAATTGCTGTTTCTATAATAAGTACGTCAGCATCGTCTTGAGCTACTAAAAAAGGTCGACCTAGTCCTTATAAATACTATATATGTATATGTACAACCTGTTACCCCCCAACCATCCAGTTCGCCGTCTGGCATCCAGACGACAGTAAAATGTACGATGTGCCTACATATACATCTTGCATAAAACGAATGCATTCTTATTATCGTTATTATAATATGATATAATATTATATATTATTGTAATTTTGTATGGTAAACATTAAAATTTGTATAGCGCAAGTGCGATTGGATATATATATGTATATAACCATTTTGTAGATAATTTTGTCCTCTACAATTTTTGTTCGAGACTTTTTGTTATACAAACAGTATGAAGCGAGATATTAACGCAAAGGCTATTTGTTTTTAGCGAAAACATCATATTTCATTAAAAGTGTACACTTTGTTGGCCTTATAACGGAAAAACTATCAACTTGACGTGAAAATGTTATAAGACCATTTTTGTAGATAATTACCTCTTCTACAATTTGTGTCTTAAACTTTTTTTTGTACGACCAATAAAAAACGAGATATTAAAAAAAAGGCTTATTCCGTGACCTTTGACCTCGAATAACCTTTGACGCGTACATGATATCGAGGTCGACTTTTTACACATTGTTAACAACAATATAAAAAAGATGTGTACCAAAATTCAGCTAGGTGGGAATTTTTCCGAGCTGAACCCCTTTTTTCTTCTAATTTGACTGGACTATATATAATCTTCGGAAAAACAGACTTTTAAAAATTAAGTGTTAAATGTGCCCCAGTTTCCCCTACTTTACTTCAACAGGCTTCTAACAACTATTTACAAATAAAGGCGAAAGTCTGTGGTTAAAAACATTGATATTAAGAGAAATATAATATAAAATAAATTCACCTGGGGACTAGCGCCCTTGTTTTGAGCAAACCTTCAAAATTTCTTGAGAGAAATTGCTTTCTGTATCATGGTTTGTAATCGACAGCACCCGAAATGAAAACACTAAGGAGATGCTATTCAAGTCGATTTTTATTCTTATGTACATATTCTTGAGTTGGTAGTAAAGTATATTATTGGAGCAATCCATAGCTGAAACAAAGTAACATAAATATTCTTTTGTTTACGAGATTCTTTTTTTTAAACGTACCTACTTGAGCTCCGAGTAGAGTAAGTCTCATTGTTTTCTTCTGGTTCCTGATCTATCGTTTTTTCAATTAAATGCACTTGTAGCTCTTAATCGACTATTGAATGTCGACTATTGAATGTCAAAGCTTTCCCTTGAACCATTGATTTTCACAAAGTCGATGACATAGCTGTAGCTGAGGATGTCTCCTAATTCGGAATTGAATTCGTGATTCTGGTGGTATTGTTGCATTCCATGAATCTTACTATTGGCAGAGACGTTAAAAAACCTCTATCGTCAACGCCTGCGCCCACCATAGCCGCTGAGACAGATCTCAACGATCATGATACAGCAGCAATTGAGTGTAGAAATATACTTTACTTCAACAGGCTTCTAACAACTATTTACAAATAAAGGCGAAAGTCTGTGGTTAAAAACATTGGTATTAAGAGAAATATAATATAAAATAAATTCACCTGGGGACTAGCGCCCTTGTTTTGAGCAAACCTTCAAAATTTCTTGAGAGAAATTGCTTTCTGTATCATGGTTTGTAATCGGCAGCACCCGAAATGAAAACACTAAGGAGATGCTAATCAAGTCGATTTTTATTCTTATGTACATATTCTTGACTTGGTAGTAAAGTATATTATTGGAGCAATCCATAGCTGAAACAAAGTAACATAAATATTCTTTTGTTTACGAGATTCTTTTTTTTAAACGTACCTACTTGAGCTCCGAGTAGAGTAAGTCTCATTGTTTTCTTCTGGTTCCTGATCTATCGTTTTTTCAATTAAATGCACTTGTAGCTCTTAATCGTTAAGGTTTTTGATCTGAAAAGAAATAATGTTAAATGTTTAGACAAAACAAAATAATTTACAAAAACTTACTTGTAGAATCTCAAATTGAATGTTTTGTTTTTGAAATCGAAATTGTGGAACTGTGATTTTTGGAAAGAATTCAATCTGACATTTTGCCTTTTTTCCACCACTCACATGTATTCACCGATACGGAATTTGAGAGAGTTCACCTCGAATAAAATTTGAGAGTGTTTCAGGTAGGACGGGTACCGGTCGGGACTCTAGATAATATATTTCCTCTAAATCTAGAAGAATATGACTTCAAAATAGAATTAGTTCAAGCCAAAGAAAATATTGTAGCAGATGCATTTCCAAGATTCAAAATAGAAGAACCAAAGATTAACATATTAGAAGAAGATTTAAGAAGATAATTCTATTTTTATACATATAAGCGACAAACCTCTTGATTACTTGAGAGACAAATTGTACTTAATTCCAACGCAAATGGAGATCAAACAATTACATTACCGCATGTTGGTAAAAGACGAATAACTTTCAAAACCACTAACCCGAACGAAACGCTATATTTAAGGATAATAAATAAAGTTGATATCAATATTACGAATACTATATGCATGTATAGAAAATGATATAGTATTAAATGAATTTCAAAATATATGGATACGAGAAAATTAAATACGAAAAAAGAACATATTACTAAGAAGTACAAAAATGTTAAAAAATTTAAATGTAAAAAATGGATGTAAAATGATAATTAAAACACATAAAGAATTAAATCATGTTGCAATCGATAAAGTTTATTTAGAACTATCAAGAAAATATTATATTCCGAATTTTAAAGAATTAATAAAGAAAATCCTAACTAAATGCAACTTCTGTATGACGAAGATAGATAGAAAACCAATAACAAAATCAGAAAATACGTTACAAGTATTGATACATTTTCAAAATATGTTGCTGTAGAACTAATAAAACATAAAACTATCGATGTTCATTTAAATAAGGTACCTAAATAATGAATTAATACGTACATACAAAAAAATAAAAAAATATTAAGCAAATTAAACGAAAAAAGACAATATGTTGACATAAACGAACAATTTATTAAAACGACTACACAAGAACGTATTAAAAATAAAACTATACGTACAAGAAAGCAGACGTAGTAATACAAATATTAAACAAAAAATACAATTAAGGAAGCTAAACACATACTCCATAAGGACCAATTCAGGAAAACTAAAAAATTTCAAGAAAATATATCATTCCATTCTAGATCCTCTACTCATAGTCATAGTATATTCAATAATGAAACTTTCGGTGAAAATTCTGAAATTAACGACCTTATTGATGATACTGACAATTTTTAACACAGCGCAAGTAGAACTGGAAATTATTGACTTAAATAAAGGAAACGGTTTCACAACAATTCAATTAGAGGAATTCCCCAATAATTAAAAGATATAATACAATCCTTCATATTATTAATTAAACTGATTACGAAGGAAACATAGAAATAATGGAGGGAAACATTAAAAGATTACCAGAAGAAAATAGTAGTTTAAAAAGGAAA
Source organism: Eupeodes luniger (assembly GCA_951509635.1). Classification (NCBI taxonomy): domain Eukaryota; kingdom Metazoa; phylum Arthropoda; class Insecta; order Diptera; family Syrphidae; genus Eupeodes; species Eupeodes luniger. The sequence goes on along the minus strand of OX608073.1, from coordinate 174,412,852 downwards.
ATGTTAAAAATACGAAATGAATTTCAAACCCTTTTACCACATCCTAGAATTATTAGACAAAAACGTGGACTTATCAATGTAATAGTTACAGGACTAAAATTCTTATATGGCACAATGGATTATAACGATAGACGAGATATCGAAGAATATCTTAAGATAATAGAAACAAATGATCACAATGAAATTAAAAACCTACATATGTAAATAAACAGATTGTAACAAGTTTAATAAACAAATTAAAATGCTAGCTGACACTCTTAGCAACGAAACTACAGAAATAATACAGGGGGGGTTATTATGAAAAACAATAATCGCTTTTAATACTGAGTATTTGTGAAATTGCGATTACGAAAAACGATTGCAAAAGCGCGTATTTGTAAAATTGCGATTACGAGAACTGAGAATCGTAAAAAAACGATACTCGTATTTTTATTTACGAGTGCCTTCGCGCACTCGTTCAGCTTTTGTTTTGGCGGGTTACTGTCAAGTGTCAAACATTATTGTGTTTTGGTTTGTTTTCACTTTGATGAGGGAGAAAAAATGTAAGTTAAATAATAAATATAATGGTGAAAAACATAAAAATAAGATATTTCTAATATTTAGGCCTACAACGAATGCTAAACAAATAGACTTGATGGTAGCTTTCATGGAAAGTAATCCAAATGTTGCTAAAAATTATTTGCCGACTAGCCAAGCTAAATCCAAAGCCAAAAATCTTTGGAATAATTTAGCTAGTAAATTAATCGCGAGTGGTCCTCCAGAAAAAACAACAGATGGTTGGAAAAACGTGTGGAAAGATTATAGATATAATTTGAAGAGAAAAATGCGTGACAATTTGGTCCATCTCAGCGGTACAGGGGGCGGGCCTAACAAGCAGAAAAAACTGTCTGATAACGAAAAAACTGTAATTTCGATCCTTGAACTAAATGAGGCCGTTTCAGGAAACCAACTAGGCAAGCAATTTGGTGATCCGAATGGAAATAGCCCAAACATTGAAGTGACGGCCGGTAGCAGCACCAGTGTTAATGTATTGATGGAAGATGCTGATGATCAGGATTACTTTATTACTTTAATCGAAGACCCTAATCACCACAACTTAAAAACATTGAGAATAGTGAACCACAACCAAATAATTCAGAAGGTAACCCGCCGCAACAAAACGGAACAGGAACACTATGTTGGAACAGCACGTTTGCCTGCAAGATAAAGCTGTCAATATGCTAAACGAAAAGCTTGAAACGCAAAAGGGCATTTTAAAAGAGCTGACTACATTAAATGCATGGAATAAAGAAGCAGACAGGAGAAGAAGGAAACTATATGATCTTAAAAAAGAAAAACTGGAAGAGTTCAAATTAAACAACATAAAGAAACATAACGATCGATTAGAATCTATTTCAATTAAGTCTCACAAATTGAAACTAAGACAAGATAAAATGGAAATGAATACGAAATACTACAACCCCATTTCAAATAATAATGAACACTCAAGCAGTAGTGAATAACTTAACTTGCATGTAAGGTTATTTAAGTGTTTGTTTGGTTCTTAAGTTTTTTTAAGTTAATTTGTTTTAGTTTTGCGAAGTTTTTGTTTTTTTTTTAAGAAGAGTTTATTTTATGTTTATTTACTTTCTTAATTTATTTTGTCTTACATTAATATTTATCAATTTTGTGATCACAGATACACCTATGTACCTACTTGCATACAATGACTGAATTAAAAAGTTTTATTTTGTTTACAAAACGTCTTTAATTTGGTTTCGTATTTCTGTTGGTTTGTTCGAAAATTGATTCAAATCACTAGCTACAAGTTCACTCTCCTCTCCTTCCTCATTGTTTTCCACGACCGGGGAGTCTGGTACAGCAAACTTTTTGCAAATATTGTGCAAAGCAGCACAAAAATTTGTGATTTAGATAGCTTTTTCCGGTGAATAACGGAGTGCCTTGCTCCGAGAATCCTTCTGAACCTCGATTTCAAAACGCCTATCGTCCTTTCAACAATATTCCTACATTTGGAATGGATCGTGTTAAAATGTTCTTCTTGGCCAACTTCTTGTGCAGTCCTGTAGGGTGTCATCATCCACGGTTCCAATGTGTACCCAGAATCACCTACAAAAATTAAAACACATCAAACGGTTTGAATGAATTAAGCATTTATGTATGTACGTACCCAATAACCAACTTCTCCTATCACCATCATTCCATTTTTGAACATGGTGTCTGCGATAGGCGCTTAAACTAAACACAAATGAGTCATGGGAGGCTCCTCCATACCGCGCATCAATTGCTCGTATTCTTATTTTGTAGTCGCAGACCTTTGACAAGTAAGAAAAATTATAATAGAAGAGAATGCTTTTGGAAAAATGTATCCATTAAAGTGGGTGGTACTTACGATCATTGCATTTATACTATGGTCACCTTTTCTATTAAATAAAGGTGCTCATTTAATACTGGTCTTATAATTTTAATGTGCGTACCACCAGAAGATAATGCAAGGAAAACTAAGTATATTTCTCATAAAAATGTTGTTTACTTGCAGTTTTTTCGTCTTCCGTCATTGCAAATGATATAAATTTTGGGCACAGAATATTTTCCATTATTGGCAATATTTTTGCTAGAGTGACCGATAAAGTTGGTTGTTTCTAATTTACATATACATATATGTAGAATTAAAACTTGGAAGGTGTGGATCAATCTCATCCAATACATATTTAAAAGCTTCCTTGTTCAGACGAAAAAGTTGCTTAAACCTAGAAAATATTTTAGGAATTTACTTAAATACAGCATGAACAAAAGGATTTTCATTTACTTACGTGGAACTTAAAAGGCTCATTGGGTTGGATGAATCTCTTAAGAGTGCCCTTGTTACACGCATATCTCCTTCGGATTCAGATTCATCATCGCTTTCAAGAAAGTAATCGCAATGAAAAAACATTTTACCGAACCGAATGCAAATCAAATTTAAACTTTTCCAACATTCACATTTTGACATTTGTAAATAGGTGTGAAGTTAGTTGCGTTTAAAAAAAATACCATTTTTCATTTTTGGCTGGCAACAAAAACACTCTATATGAAGATATAAATCTTTCGTACGTATCACCCTCCAAAACCCATTTGTTTACATTTTTGTATTTGTAATGTGGACGAATTCGTTTCTCATAATCGCTCTACGCCATGAGTTTCGTTTTTCTGGGTTTCGTTTTTTCTGCCTTTCGTTTCGTATTTCATAATAAGGGTCCAGAATCTAGATAATTTCACAGGATCTCATGATTATGAAATAAAATTAAGAGAAAATCTTGAATATCTACATGAGGATATTGAAAAAATCAAGGAAGTTACAATGACTTCAAAATTGGGAGTAATTAGCAGAGACATATTATCTACAGACGAAATAGAACAACATAATATTCAATTGAACAATTTAGAAAACATACATTTGAGTCATGCTGAAAATAAAAATAATGTAATTTTTGTAACTAAATTAACCGTATTCACAAATGAAACATATCAGAAATTACATATGCAACCAATACCTAATAAGGATAATAATGTGCAATTACAAATAAATAAAAATGTATAATTAACTAATAATCAAATTATATAATGGAGATACAAAATATCTCAAAAACTTAGAAGAAATAAAATATAATTGTATTAAAAAACTTTTTAACAAACAAATGCAATGTAATATTATAAAAAATATTGAAGAAAATATTTTATATTTATATCTGGTACTTATCAAAGTGAAACAACAAGAACTCAACCAAACAAGTACTAAAACAAAAGATTTTTCTGGGAGGAAATTACCTTTTAAAATTTCAAAATTGTTTTAAATTTCCCCCAACTTAAATTCTATCAATTTCGTTATAAGTGATACTGTCCTTAATAGTATCCTACAACTTGACGAATGTTTTAGTCCTGGTCCCGACGGTGTACCATCATCCATTTTAAAGAAATGTGCTGCGTATTTAGCACACCCGTTATGTGTTCTTTTCAACACGTCTTTAAGTAACTCGCTGTTTCCTTTTATCTGGAAGAGCTCCTTCATAATACCAGTACACAAAAAATATCCTAAAAACGAAATAATGAACTACCGACCCATTGCTAAACTATCTGTGATATCTAAACTATTTGAGTCAATCGTATGTAGCGTCCTTTCTTTTCACTGTAGTTCAATTATCTGTGATAACCAGCATGGTTTTGTTAAAAAGCGTTACTAATCTGTTTAACTTTACTTTACGTCCTTTTGTTAAGATGTTTTTGAAAAACGTGAACAAGTGGATTGTATCTTTACTGACTTCAACAAGGCCTTTGATAAATTGTGTCGTAAAACATTACTTTTAAAACTATCACAGCAAGGTTTTAACGACTGTTTCATAAACTGGATCTCCTCATATTTGCATGATAGACGTTATAGTGTTAAATTTAGTAATGAGTGTTCAAGTTCATTTGTTGTGAATTCTGGTGTCCCCCAGGGTAGTCACCTTGGTCCTATTCTATTTGTTTTATTTATAAATGACTTGTGTTTCGATCATACAAAATTCGTCTGTCCTAATATATGCTGATGACATTAAAATTTTTAAAAAAAATTAACTCTACATCTGACTGTCTTCTCTTGCAAGAAGACTTAATATTATTCAGGGAATGGTGCAATAATAATCGTCTTGTTTTAAATGTTGACAAATGTAAAACCACGAGTTTTACACACGAAAAAGTTCCAATCGTTTTTAGTTACATGTTTGATTCTTGTCCTTTAAGTAGAGTATATGTATTTTCTGACTTGGGTGTTGACTTAGATTCGAAACTAACATTTAATGAACATATTAACTTCATAGTTAAAAAAGCAAATAGAGTTCTGGGTTTCATCAAGAGATTTGGCCGTGATTTCCGAGATCCATATGTTTTAAAATTACTTTTTGTTTCATTTGTGAGACCAATCCTGGAATATGCTTGTACAGTATGGTCAACTTACTACGCCGTACACGTCACAAGACTCGAAGCCATTCAGAAAAGATTTTTGCGTTTTTGTCTACGATCCCTTCCGTGGCCTCATGATTTTCATACATTACCTCCTTATTCTCAAAGACTTTCTCTCATAAATCTTCCTTCTTTGGCAAATCATAGGATGTACTTGCAGTTTTGTTTTATTGTTGGAATAATAAACGGACAAATTTCATCACCATCAGTTCTTGGTAGTTTAAACTTCAGTTTTAGTCGTTCAAGTATAAGACTCCAGAAACCATTGAATAGTAATTTTAGTAGATAAAATTATGGTGTACACATAGCCCTTAAATCAATTAATTGAAATCTATAATAAATTTCACTCTTGTATTAATTCACAAAATGATAATATAAAAAGTATGAATTGCAAATTAATATTTTTCAACAGTCTAGTTCAAGTATTAGATTTTATATATGTAATGTATATACATATTATATTAATAAGAATTGTTAACGTTAGTATTTAACGAATTATAATAAATAAAAGAAATAAAAACGAAATTTATGAAATAAATTGTTATAAATATGAACCATTAATTCCAAACACTGTATTAAACACTGTATTATAATGCATTTAATAATTGTAATCATTTTCATAAGTATTATAATTTATGTTTACATGAAAATAAAAATTTGTAAAAGAAAGATAATAAATAATGTAAATCTTCCAGTGGTCTCATTTCAACCATTTGAAGATTCTAAGAGGGGAGGAGTTATATCAGAGCACTCTTGTGTTTTCCCATAAAATTTAATCTAAACAGAACACAGGAATTGAGATCGATACAAATACAATAAAAAATGATGCTATAGTAAAAATGTTAAATCAACACTTTTTGAATCCAGCAGCTTCTGTTTTGTAAACAATGGAAAGAGTTTGTCACTCTCAAGTTTGTCTTTAACCTTCGTCAAGTGCAGTTGCATTTTCTTTTCGCTCCGCAGTTGCCTTTTACCACCTTTTCACCGACCCCAAGTATCATACAAATAAATAAATAAAAAAAAAAAAAAAACTATCAATATACTCGCAGCGCGTGTGATACACTTACCCGACCCATTTTACTGCCCATCGCCGTTTCTCATTACACCAGCATTTTTTATTCCTTCTTGTGTATTAACAAGTATGGAACAAAATTATAAACAACTGAAAAAAAAACAAACTAAAAACCTAAACAAAAAACCATATTTTTTCTTTTTTTCTGATTTAATTAATTATGTCGTGCGCTAATAAAATGTGTGTCATCGTCATCAAACGCGGAACTGTTGAAGTGCAGTGGCCTTTGTGGGAAATACCTTCACCCCTCTTGTGCTGGCTTGGCCAGAAAGGCGAGTGTATACCTGAAAGACTATCTACGCAATTTTGTGTTTTATTGCGATGAATGCAATAAAATATCCGTGTTGGATATTATGATTGGAATTCAATGTCTAAAGGAATCCCTGTATAATGAACATTCCGTTTGCCAAGATCAAATTTGTAATCTCTCTAAGAAATTTGATCACGTCTGCAATAGTGTTGAAGACTCAAACATCCAATGTTAACAATCGTCCCCCCAGTGCCTTTCCACGATACTTTCTCTGGAAAAACAATACTGTGACGTAATCGGTGGATTGAATTCTCTTCGTTTAGACATTGACGATAAATTCAAGGTGTTGACTTGTTCGGCAAACGATTTTAAAAAAAACTTGTCTGACTAGTTAAACCAACTGAAATCGGGTATTGATTGCTGTTTTCAAAGTTCGTCATCCCGGCTCTCCCCCTCTTCCAATCAATTGAGTAATGCTACAAACGTTAGACTCGTTAACGAATTTGAAAACATTAATTGTATGCTTTCTCGGGTTTCAACTGCACTCATATCTATTGCTTACGATGTAAGTAATCAAGAACAAAAATTTACGAGTGTGCAACGTGAACTTGAAAGCCTTAATATCCAATCGCAGAAAATTGAATCGCTTCTCTACGACGTCAGTAATCAACCCGGCATACCGTCGTGTGATATCGGGAACGTATCAATTCGTGATGAAATCCATGCGGCAGACCTGGGTGCTGACCCTCTGCAACAACCCACCTCAGTAAATATCATTGCGGAAGAAGAAGTAATCTACAAATGTGGCCATTCCTGGAAGCTATCCGATTGGAATTTGAGACTCAGCAGGCTTGAATCCGCTAACAATACATGGTTCGTGCTAAATAATTGTCCCGGATATGCTGATGTTACATGGATTCGCTCCTATTTAAAACGAGAATTCTGTGTCAATATCTGCGAATGTCTTCAATTGTCTGGAAGAAGATTCAAGTTCCTGATTCCCTCCAAATATAACTGGATGTTTTATCACCAAAGAGGATATATACGACTTGGTCGAATGCGGCTTTCCAAAATGAGTAGCAATAATAATTTAATTAAGTCTAACAAACCCAAACCTAATCCCAAACCTATTCCCAAATCTAGTCCCAAACCTAATCCCAAACAAAAATATTGAAACTAACTGGACTCTTAAAACACAAATCTTTCCAAACTTTTCTCTCTCTAACCAACTTTCGCCCCTTAAACGGAAAACTTCTCCTACCTCTATAAAGCCTCCATCCAAACGAGTTTCTTTTAACCCTTCTCATCCGGGTCTTGGGTTTCGCCCTCCGATGGTTGATCCTCCTGCCAAAACACCCGAGTATCCAAATTTCATCCATTCTCACACCTTTAACCCTGCTTCTTCTTCATCAGTTTCCCAAGAACCACAAGGATTCCTTAACCCAATGATCCCTCCAAATGTTAAGTTAACTAAACATTTATCTGAGGCCAATACTAATGATCGGTATGTAATGTCCGGTCTTAGAGACCACAAAATCTACAATAATGTTCGTCTTTACTTAGCTTTCATGCACGACAAAATACATTCTGTTAGCTTTGAAGGTAAAACAAATAAAACATAAAGGTTTTAATCTCCCAAGAAGTCCTCGCTACCAAACGTGATGCACTTATGGAAATATTCCTGATGTTTTATGATGGTCTTGAAATTTCTCCTCAAAAATTTAGAGGAGACCTAACCTCTTTTGCGTCCTTTATCTCTTCAAAACGATTATCTCATATCCAAAAATCCCGTGCAGATATGAAGGAATACTATCGCTCCTAACCTGAAGACCACTAAACCTAAATGTCTTAGCCTTTACTATCAAAATGTAAGAGGGTTAAGGTCTAAAACGTCTGCCACCATTAATAGATCCCAAAACCTTCCTTATGACATCTTTGCCCTTACCGAAAACAACCTCACACCCGATATTCTTAGTACCGAACTCTTCACTAACGACTATTCCATCTATCGAATGGATGCCGTGGAATGTGCGAGTAATACACATGGCCGTGGTGTGCTTTTAGCTATGAATAGTAATTTTGAAAGTTCACTACTCCATATTCCTACTTCAATCGAATTTGAAGGTGTATCAGCTTAGGTTACTCTCCCTAAGTTTTGTCTTTTTGTCGTTTGTTGTTGTCGACCAGCCCAACAAATTAAAGCATACCAAGCTGCTGTTAATGCCATCGATTATCTGCTTGATAAGTTAGTTAGTTAGTTAGTTATAGAAACTTTATTTATAATATTTCAATTATATCTACAATAAATTTCATAGTTTAATATGGTTTGGCTTATAGCCGTCTACCAGAATGACATTATAACAATATTATACATTTCTTACTAAAATAGAAAAATAAAATAAAATTTAAAAGTCGCCTTCGACTATTCGGGTTCTATAATTCAGTGCCATCGTTGTGTATTTATACAATTTCTCCCAACCAAGACTTCCATTCAAAATACATAAAACTTCGCTCATAGTCATTATGGATTTACCGAAGAATCTGACTCGAAATTCACTTAGAATCGGGCATCTGGCAATAAAATGATAAATATCTTCTCTTTCCTTGAGGTTGCAAATATCGCACAAAATAGGTAGGTCCGGACGATGTGGAATGTAGTTAAGGTTGATCATTTCTTCTCTTACTTTAAATATCGTACTTATCATTGAAAGCGGTAATCTGTTTAAGAAGTAGGAGCTTCCTTGTAAGTTGTAGTCGAGCTGGCTATATATCGTCCTATACTGAGAAGATTGAGCTTCCAAGGTATAACCACTGTAAGCTGAGCGCGCTACACTACCCAGTAAATTTTGAAACATGTTTCTCAGAATAGTGGGTCCGATACCTGGTTAAATCTGTAACCTTTCTCCACACTCAAAGCCTATTTCTTCCCATTTTTTGACGAGGTTGCCTCTTAAAGTAATTATCGACTTGAGGATCAATTTGGGTAGTCTTGTTTCATCCATCTCCAGCAGCTTCATTATATAATCGAAGTGTAATTTTAGCGTATTTAATTATAACGGTGGCATTGTAGTTTCAAGGTGCACCATGTTATTTGGAGTACAGGCCGGCAACCGAAAAATGCGTTTAAGAAAATATCTTTGAAACTTTTCAACAACATCAAACTGCCAGCAACCCCACACTTGAGCACCATACAACATGATGGAAGAAGCAGTGGCACGAAATATCTGGATCTTTGCGCTATGGTCCACAAACCTACTCTCTATACAACGTCCCCAGATTGAAGAAATAGCTCTCTTTGCCTCAGCTAATTTAGTTTCGAAATGTTTTTTAGAGTTAAGGTTAGCACAGATCAATACACCGAGATACTTATACTCTCGAACAATTTCAAAATTCTGACCCTTGTAGGTCCACCTTTCGTTTCTCGAGTATCTACCACCTCCATCCCTGAAGATCATCATTTTAGACTTTCCAAGGTTAACAGTCAGGTTCCAAAAATCACAGTAGCGCTCCAGACGGTTGATCATGATCTGCATTCCGTCAACTGATTCCGCCAGAAAAACTATGTCGTCAGCGAAAATGAGGCACGGTATTCGTAAACTTCCGAACTCAATACCCCCTCCCACTTCCTCGACAATGTCATTTATAAACAAAATGAATAGCAAAGTACTCAACACACATCCTTGCCTTACTCCCATTTCCGCTTCAAAGTCCTCTGATGTAAATTGTCCGTCCCAAACATAAGACACATTGTTTTCATACATTGCTTTCAGCAGATTCACAACTTTGCTTGAGATACCCATAAAAAAAAGATAAAATGGAAACTAATAGCTTCTACTTTCAAGAATTTTCCCCTGGAGAAATACATATGCAAATTCAAAGTTTACAAAATAAGAAATCTTGTACTAGTGATGGCATCTCTGCGGTTATCTTAAAAAAAGTATCTTGGGAAATTGTTGATATACTATGCTATATTTTCAACTTAAGTATAAGTTTTGGGAAGCTCCCTAATGCATTGAAGATTGCAGAAGTTATCCCAATTTTTAAAAAAGGAGATCATAAAAATATAGCTAATTATAGGCCTATCTCTCTGCTTCCTACGTTTTCCAAACTTTTTGAGAAGTTAATTAAAACACGCATGCTCTCATTTCTCGAAAAAATCAATTTTTTTTCCGAAGTTCAGTTTGGGTTTCGATCAGGTAGAAGTACGGAAGATGCTATTTTAAAAGTAAGTTGTGATTTATACAAGGGTATAAACGAAAGCCACTCAACGATGGCGCTGTTCATTGACATGACAAAGGCATTTGACATGGTCGATCATGAAATACTTTTAAGTAAGTTATATAATATTGGTTTTAGAGGTATAATATATGAATGGTTTAAATCATATTTGATTGGAAGGGAACAAAGAGTATTAATTAATAATGTTTTCAGTAATGTGCAAACATTAAAAAATGGTGTCCCACAGGGCTCTGTTTTAGGACCTTTACTTTTTTTAATCTACATTAACTCGCTGTTCCTTCAAGATTTTTCTGGAAATCTTATAGCCTTTGCAGATGATATAGCATTTACTTACACTGTTCCGACTTATTTTCAATGTCTTGCCAACTTAAATAAAGACTTACAATTACTAAGGGTGTGGTTTGCATATCATAAACTAATTATTAGCGATAAAACAAAAGTTATGTGTTTCAAGCTAACAGATGACTTTCCTAAGGATTTTGAGTTGTATTTCCACTCGTATGATTGTCAAAAATTCGTTTTACCCTTGCATGTATGTAGTAGATACAATTTTTTAAATAATAACCAGTGTTCCCCAAACTGTTTTCAAATTGAACGTGTTGACTCATTTAAATACTTAGGAATTATTTTCGACAGTAATCTAAACTGGAAATCTCATGTTAATTCACTTAGAAATTATATGAATCTTATTACGCGTAAGACTTATCTGTTAAGACCATTTTGCACTAAGAATGTTTTAACTATGATCTACTACGGACTTACTCAGTCTAAATTGCAATACGGTATAGTTAGTTGGGGGGGTACTTTTATGAGCACTTTTAGACCCATTTTAATTGCCCAAAAACATATAATTCGTATTATTTGTGGTAAAAATCAACGTACACACAGCTGGCCTCTTTTTTGCGAATTAAAGATACTTCCGTTGCGTCACCTGTATGTTTTTAAGGTCTTAAAAGAATTCTATCAACAAAGTGGTAATATTCCCAGCAGAAATTCTTCAATATACAATTTACGGGTCAACAATTTAGAACTTGTCAGCACTTTGATTGCACATAAAACACATTTTATGAACTTCTATCTAATGACATCGCGAACTACTTTCAACAATCTTCCATTTGGAATAAGAACGACAAACAATCTCAACTCTTTCTTAAGAAAAATTAAAGAATGGCTTTTCACCATGGATATGAGCGACATTGAATTGGTTTATAAAGTACGACAATAAATGCAAAAGGATTCTTTTATTTAAACCAATTTTTCAACTTTCTTTAAATTAATTTTGATATCTAAATTTTGTATTTTTGACTTGAATTAATTAAAAATTGCAGAAAAGAACAACTGAAAGTACCCCACGTCAGTTTTTCTCTAGTATGCTTAATTTTAGCCGGCCACTCAACACTGACATACACATGTTACTGAATGGCTCAGATCTTATTCTTTTTTTAAAACTTATCTTCTTGAGTATCTAAAAATATTGTTATTATGTTATTCTGAAGTGAAAATTGAATAAAAAATTATTGAATTGAATTGAATTGAGGTATAGAGCTTATAGAATAACGCTGCACGGGCAATGGAGTCAAAAGCAGCTCTGAAATCTACGAAGAAAGCATATAGCTTCTTCTTTTTGCTTTTAAAGTAATCGGCAATGTGAAATAAGGTGAAAATCTGATCTACAGTCGAGTGGTTTTTCCTAAAACCAGCTTGGAACATGTTGAGTATGTTTCTGTCGTTAACCCACTCTGTTAGCCTTTTAAAAATAAGTGCACTGAATAACTTCACTGAAGAATTCAAAAAAGAAATGCCCCTGTAATTCTCGGGATTATCGTACGCACCTTTCTTATGCAGCGGATAAATAATTGCTTTTTTAAAGCAGGCTGGCACCTCTGCGGTTTCGAAAATTCTATTGAATTCTTTGGTGAGTGAAAACAGGTACTCGGACGTACAGTTTAAATAGAATTCTGAAGGAATCCTGTCATCTCCTGGGGCTTTACCAGATCTGGTTTTTTCTAAAGCAGTCCGAAGTTCCAGCACTGTAAACGGTAAATCAAGGATATCGTCTAAGAAAACCGGAGCAGCATATTGAGGCAGGGGTGAAAACTGCGAAGCTCGGTTGCGTGCAGTGAGGATCCAATCCTACTAGGCCGTCCGTTAATTGCTTTAGCCGCTTTCCAGAATTCTGCCGAAGACATCGCTGAGTTTAAGCGTTGTATGGATTGTTCATCGTTTTGCTTACGCTTGGCAAGGCAGATGTGTTTGTACTCTTTGTTCGCAGACGCATACATAGTCTTAAAGACATGCAAGTTATATTTTCTCAGAAGCTTTAGTAAAGTAAATGATTTTTTTCTTGCTTTAAAGCATTCCAAGTCAAACCATTCTTGTTTAAAATCATTTTTCTGCTTTTAGTTATTGGTTACTGGGACTGCAGTTTTCATTATGTCAGTAAGTCTGGTCATGTTTAAATTATCACCCTCTGAACTATGTTTTCTCAGTTCCTCATTTAAATTAGTTTGGTAAGCCCGTACAAAATTTGAACTATTACTCCAATGTAGCTTTGGAAGGAGCTCAAGCGACTTGGAACAAGATAATTCATCTGCCGGCCTTGAATTGCATGTGATTTCTAAAGGCATATGCTCCGAAAAAGTTTGCTGCCCAACACTAAAACTTCTCAAAAGATCATTCCACCTTCCAGAAACTATCCCATAGTCGATGACTGAACACGCCGTTCCTCGGATAAATGTGTATTCACCCTTAACTTCTCCTGCACAACTTCCATTCAAAACTCTAGCATCTAAAGAGTCCGCTAAATCCAATATTTTAGTACCTTTACCATCGCATACTTCATCTTTTGACTGACGAATTGAATTAAAAATAACTCCAGCTGATCCGCTTAAAAAGCTATTCTGTGAGCAGCCAATCCTGGCGTTAAAGTCACCGACAAGTAATAGATCCCCGGAGTTTAAGGATGAAAGTCCGTCGCATAGTTTGTCGAAATCTCTCTGCCAGTGATTACAATTTAGATATATAGGAGTGATATACACTTTCGAACCGTTATACGTGACCTCCAATATATTAATTCCTTCCCTTTGCACAAAATTTAAGGATAATCCACAAAGTCCTTTTCGGAAACCAAGAAGCTGCCCTACACTTCCTCTCCCATACGTATTTGTTTTCACCGCTGGCACCCATTTTAGCTTAAAATTATTAAAAATACCTTCAAATTTCTCTATCTCATTATCTAACACATGCGTTTCCACAAGTAAAAATATATCAAAGCTTTTAATGTAACTAAAGAAATTCATAACAAAAAAAATTATTTTTTAGCCCTGATATATTATATCCTAATATTCTTAAATCTAAAGTATTAATTTGATTCTGGTAGACTTGATCGCATCATTCTTTCGCACTCATGCTTGTGCTTTGACCCAAAAGCTTTACAGAGGATGCTTTCACATTTTGATGTGGTGGAACGTTGCTAACTTCGTGTACATTCCCATTTGACGTTTTGGGACTGACATAAACGTTGACATTTCTTACTTTGTTTACTTTGTGTACTTCATCCATAAAAGTTTCTAAATTATTTAAAATCGAACAATTACTGCCGAATATTGTTTTTAATGCCTCCATAGGATCAAGAGTACCACACTTTAGCCCCTGCTCTAAATCCCAGGTGAAAAGCTTGTCGGATATGGCAAGCTTATCATCTTTGAGCATAGCTTTAACTTGTGGAAAATTAGCACGCAAGCACCTGTGGATTGGGACCAAATGGCTTCGTCTGCATCGTATTTTGTATGGGAGATCTTTATGAATGTAAATTTGAGATCCCTTTAAATCCTTCGCATTCTTAAGAACTGTCCATGCTGCATTGCGGCTTTTCATTTTAACAACTATTATTGCTGATCGGGAATCTTTAGCTGATATTGGACGCGCGTAATCAATATCGGAAACATCTGCAGATGAAAGCAAGCCAGCACAAATTGATTTAGCTTTCTCAGTCAAATCAGCATCTCCAACCGCCGGCATATGTACCACGACATTAGACTCCGTGCCTTTTTGCAGTAATTTTTCAAATTGGTCTTCGAGCAAATTGTTTTTTCTCTCCAACTCAAGAACTCTAGCTGAGATGCGATCGTTCTCCTGCTTCAACCCCATAATTTCGGCGTAGAGCTCCAGAAAGTCGGCCTTCGAAGGCAGCTGTTGGCAAAGCTCCTTGTTGTTGTCACGCAGAATCTGCACAAGATTCTCTGTAGTAATTTTGTTGGGGGCGGTCATTGTAGGTTTGGAAGATACTGTTGGTGATATGTTTATGCGCTTTTCTTCTCGTTGTTGTTCGGGTGATATTTCAAGCAGACCTCTTTTGCTCATTTAGTGAGGTTAACTTTACATGCAAACTAGGCAATTCTATTTTTAGCTTAATAGCATAAACTTACTCAGTTGTTTTGATTTTTTGTGGAAGCACACTGGTTAGTTACCAAATTCGAAATATTTTTGAAGCACTTTAATGAAATTTTATTACTTTAAAACGACTTTTTTCAGGAGCTTTCTTAACAAAGACACTTTATTTTTGACAGTTCAAATGTCGATCTCTGCTTGATAATAATAATGGAGAGCTACTGAGTAGACGTGTTCTGATTCTAGTGATACTGTTCAATTTATATTTTGATCGAAAGTGCATTTAAACTACATAACTAAAACCAATTCAAGTCTATTAAAAACGAACTTTGATCGTGTTCATGATTTACTGCTAAGGCACGAGTACTATAACTTTGGCGACAAGCTATAAATAAATAAATAAATTAGGTGGCGCAACAGTCCGTAGAGAACCAGGGCCTAGTGACTTACAGCTCTCAACCATTCCTGTGTGCGAGTACTGTTGTCAGGGATGGAGGGGACCTACAGTTTAATGCCGAATCCGAACGGCTAATTTGAGAAAACACTTTTTCATGACAAGCTTTACTCTTGGAGAATTTGTCAATTCCTCGCAAGAGGCAGTACCCGTTTTTTTTTTTTAAATTAAGGTGGCACAGGCAGGGATCGAACCCAAGACCTCTCGCATGACAGTCCAACGCACTAACCATCATACCACGGGCGACAAGATATAATAACGGTTTTTGGTAGAGGGGCTTAATACAAGCATTTTTTACTATGGGAGGGGGGGTCTATCTCCCCCCGTTTAGGCGGTAGGGGCAATTTAAAAAAAAATTTATTTTAAATGAAAAAAATTAATTCAAAAATAACGGTAATACTTACAATTAAGTATCATACCTTTTTTTAAAGCCAACATTCTGTTTTATTAGCCAGTTTTTGCAAGATGGGGTGCATGCAAAGTTTCTTTTGCATTTAAATAAGCTGGATTTAAGAAAAATTAATTTATCCTTGGTATATCTTAATCCATATCCGATTATTACTATCAAAATAAGACTACGTTAATACTTAAGCAAGGAAAAAGTAATTTAATTAAAATATTGTGTTTTGGTAATTTTCAATTTTCTCAAGAACTAGAAGACATAAAGTCATCTAGTTTTCAGTTTTTGATCAAAAACAAATAAGAGCAATAAATTTTGAAATAAAAACAATGGTAGATATTTTTGAAGTATTGAAAAATTACACTTTAAACCTTTTTTTTAATTTTTTTTACTCAAATTTTGAGTTTAAAATTAAATTTTTCAAAAACTACACATAGTTTTACTTGAATTAAAAACTGGCTAATAAAACAGAATGTTGGCTTTAAAAAAAGGTATGATACTTAATTGTAAGTATTACCGTTATTTTTTAATTAATTTTTTTTATTTACTTAATTGTAAGTATTACCGTTATTATTTAATTAATTTTTTACTTGCGACATATAGGAACTATATGGCAAGTTTTGCATTCGTGCAAAATTTCGAACTTGAGATTTTAATCAAACATGATATTACGATGGTAGAGAAGTCGAAAAAAGTGGGTCCCGCGATTCCGTCCGGTCAATTTTGTCTGTCTGTCCACGCTCCTACAGCCTAAACCATTGGGTCGATTGAGTTCAAACTTGGAAGTTAAGGTTTTGAGCAGATTTGCGTTAGGCGTTTTTTTCATTTTTTTTTTAAGATCAAAACTAACAGTGGCCCCCATACAATTTTTTTGGTCAAAAAACGAAAATTCGAATTTTCTCAAAAACAAACCGATAGATTTTTTTAAAATTTTCTCTAAAATTTTATTTTTTAACTTGGCTTCTTTTAATAAGAAAAACATATTTTTGTATTGCTCAGGAAAGGTACCGCTCATAGAACCGTTTTTTTGTTTTTTAATTTTCTCAGCAACTTTTGAACCGATTTCAATAATTTTTTTTCTGAACGAGCTCTTATATTGCCTTAACAATATTTGATTATCAAAAGTACAATTTTTTATTGTTTGGATTTTTAAAAAAATATTGAAATTTTTTTTTTCAAAATTCTATATCTCAAAAACGGGTGAACATTTTTTTACGAAATTGAAATATAGAGCGTATATTAACAATCACTAAACAACTGCATACCAAAAATATTTTTAGAACAAAATTGAAAAATTTTATATATAAAAAATTAGTTTTTAAAAAAACCGCTATAACGATTTTCAAAAAAAAAATTTGAAAAATCAAGGGTTTTTTGATTTATAAAATGGCATTTAAATTTTTGAAGACAAACTTATTTTTCAGGTAAAATTTTGAATCTTAAATTAGTTTTTTTTTA
The DNA here is from genome assembly GCA_951509635.1 of Eupeodes luniger. Lineage (NCBI taxonomy): Eukaryota > Metazoa > Arthropoda > Insecta > Diptera > Syrphidae > Eupeodes > Eupeodes luniger. The sequence continues at coordinate 174,395,616 of OX608073.1, read as the reverse complement.
AATTATTTTAACTGTATTAAATGTAACCCCCTCCCAAAAAATTGAAAAATGGAGGATTTTTCGACAAATAAAATGGCATATATATCTTTGAAGACAAACTTATTTTACAGGTATATTTTTAAATATTACATAGATACTTTTTTAAACAGACTCTTTGCATAAAGGAGCAAGTTCGTGCGACCCAGTCGTGCACTTTATTTCATTTAAAATAACAATTTTTTTAAATTCCCCCAACCGCCTAAACGGGGGGAGATAGACCCCCCCCTGCATAGTAAAAAATGCTTATTTTTAACTGTTCTATACAAATCCGTCATTAAACTTTGTCGCCAAAGTTATCCTACTCTCCCCACTGCTAAAAAGTGTTTATTTAAGTTATAAAAACAAAAATAAAAGTGAAATTTATTTTATTTTTCCTTTGTGCAAAACTATAAATTATACCTACCTATTTGTAGGTGTATAAAAGATATAATCCAAATCTCTTAAACCTGGACCCACACACAACTATTTAAACACTTGCTAACTCTACTAAACGGTCCACCTCTCGCGTTAATAAGAATTCAATAGCCAACTCGCCAAAAGCTCCGTCTTCCCCTTTTCAAAAATCATCACAAAAAGTCATGGATAACAAAGACAAAACCTGGATGGATGAAAAACTTCGACAACAAAGTGAGTTTATTGTTTCACTTTTATCCAAAAAAAATGGATGATTCTGAAAAAAAAATTACTGAAGAACTAGGCCGTGAAATAAAAGACATTCAAAACAGTATTAGTGATATTAATAATCGAGTGGTTCAATTAGAATCATCACATACGGCCACGCAAACTGAAATCGTATCACTTACCACCGAACTAAACAATCTTAAATTGTCATTAACGAATGCTACATCTGAGTGTACAAAAAGTAAGGCACTGCTTGTTGATAAAAGTGTTGAATTTACAAACTTAAACAAAAAATTCGTTCAGACCGCCGAGGAATTAAAAAACATAAAACAATCTATTGATTCTTACGAAAATCGTGTTGTTGCCCGTGATGCTTTCATGTTTGGTATACCGTGCTTGCCTAATGAAAATCTTAAATCAATCTTCAACTTGATATGCAACACGATTAAGATTAAACCACCAACAATTTCTAATATAAATCGCACTCGTCCAAAAATTAAATCACACAACAATTCTGCAATCATGATCAAATTTAATTCAGCGTATAACAAGAATTATGTTTTAACCTCAATCGCAAACTATCGGAAAAATAATAATAAACAACTTTGCCTATAAACGATATTCACCTTGCTATTGATAGCACCTCTACCTCCGCGTCTTCTTCAACCATCCATATACGCGAAAGCTTATCGCAACAAAACAGATTTATATTACAACGTGCACTCGAGATAAAAAAAAAGGAAACAACTTTCTTCTGTATACACTGCACGAGTAGTTGTGTATATCAAACGTCAAACTGAAGACACAGCTGTATCAGTGAAATGCATCGAGGGACGTTGCCAGATCAGCAGTTTCAAATGAAAATTAATATTATTGATTTAAAAGCCAATTTGAATTTATATTAAATATTTTTTTTGCTTTCCTAATAACTTTTATTTAAATTTTGATTTTTTCACTTTATTTCAATTTAATTTATATCTTTCATTTTGTTATATTTTATATATTCAATTTTTGATTAGTAAAATTTATTTTCCTTTTCCTTGAATCACTTGTTATTGATTTTTCTTTTCTCTATCTTTTTTAATCCTAGTTTTTTACTCTACTTTCTTTTTTGTAGTTTTTTTTATATATTTTTTTCTTCTTGCTGTAGTAATATGACAAACAGTTTAACATTATATTCGATGATTAGAGTTCTGAGTAAACAGAAAAGTGGTCTCCGGGTTTGTCACATCAATGCCCAAAGCTTATTACCGAAAATTGATAAAATTCGCGATCTTTTTGCTGGTTCTGATGTTGATGTTATTTGTGTTACGGAAACTTGGTTGAAGGATGAGTTAAGTGATGAGGTTTGTAGTTTGGGGGGATATCGTATTTTTCGTTTTAATAGAAAGGACCGTATTGGGGGAGGTGTAGCAATTTATGTTAAAGGAACAATAAAGTGCAGACTTAAATTTTATTCTGAAGCTTCTAATAGTATTGAGTATTTATTTGTTGATATAGTAGGTAATGAGGGTAGTTTGCTTATAGGTGCAATATATCGGCGAAATAGGTACACAGACCTTTCACGTTTGTTCACACTTCTGGAGGATGTTTCATTAAGTTCCCCTAATATTGTTCTTTGTGGAGATTTCAATTGCAACCCGTTGAGTTCAAATATTCTTACGCATAACTAACTAACGTTTAATTTAAGTCCAGTTAATGCTAGTACACCAACTCACTTCTTTCGTGACGATGCAACATTATTGGATTTGTTTTTTGTAAGTAACACAAGTCATGTAGCTTTGTATGACCAGTTTTCTGCGCCAGCTTTTTCTAAACATGGCTTAATTTTTTTGACTTTGAAGTTTAGTTTTGACTACTCGTGCAAGAAAGTTACTTATCGAAATTTTCATAATATTAATGTTCAACAATTGGAAGAGGATACAAGAGCTAAGAATTGGGAACGTATTTTTTAAATGCCGTCTTCAAATGACCAATTGGAATTTTTAACAGATAAAATTAAAACCTTATTTGATACTTACGTACCCCTAAAAACTAAGATCGTAAAGGCAAGCAATAAAAAAAGGTTCACCCAAAATATACGAACTTTAATTCAGAAACGGGATGACGCTTATAATAGCTTGAAACAATACAGGTTGAATGAGTTACGGCGCGAGTATTGCTCACTTCGTTATAAAGTTGTAGTGGAAATACGTATGGTCAAATCCCGAATGTATTCTAACCAGCTCAGTTCTTCTTTAAATGGCCGTCAGTTGTGGAAAAACCTACGAAAAATTGGCATTGGCAAGTCAAGTCCTGATTCGACAGTAGAATGTTTGTTTCCTTACCATCACAGCTATCTTGTCCTTTGAGCTTAGATCCTACTTTTTTATTTATGGATCAACCAAATAAAGATGAACCTGGTTTTGGTTTTAGTTCAGTAGACAGTACTTTTGTTGTAGAAAGTGTACTTTCTATAAAGTCAAATTCTATTGGACTAAATAAAGTTCACCCTACATTTTTGAAAATGATTCTGCCGATTGTTCTGCCTTATCTTACTTTTATGTTTAATACAATTCTTATGACAGGTGTCTATCCACGCCTATTGAAGTTGACTAAAGTTATACCGTTTTCCAAAAACGCAAAAGGTAAAGAATTTAGGCCTGTATCTATCTTACCATTCTTGTCGAAAGTGTTTGAAAGGTTTTTACAAAGACAAATCAGCTTTCATCTTGCGGCAAACTCGCTGCTCACACCACTACAATCTGGTTTTCGTGAAAAGCACAGTTGTATCACGGCACTGTTAAATGTTACTGACGATATAAGGCAAGCTTTGGATAAGGATGAGGTTACGTTTCTAGTGTTGCTTGATTTTTCTAAGGCTTTCGACACTGTCAATCACGTTAAATTGTGTAACAAACTTATGCAAAACTTTAATTTTTCAGCAGGTGCTACAAGGCTTATCTATTCTTATTTAAGTAATCGAATGCAAGCTGTGCAAATTGGGGATAGTTTATCTGATTTTCTACCTAACGTTTCCGGTGTCCCTTGTGAAGGAATCACACTAACGCCCACTTCATTATGCATTTAATTCCGGTCATTGACTTAAATCCACACTACGCTTTACAATAGCTGACCTATATTTTAAATGCACTCGCATTACTTTTCTATTTTTAATAATGCACTCGCATTTAATTCATGGTCAAGAATATCACCCTCATGCACTGAAATATTAAGTAATAATTTCAATGCCACTGACGATGACGGGACGCGACGCTTCAGATTACTTTGGTCAAGTGTATCTACCTACTCGCTGAGGTTCAATGTACTGCATACTGTGTAGTGCATATGGCTGGATGTATTTGGACACATTTGTGCATTGTATTAGAAGGGCTATGCACATTGGATAATCGAATAATAATTTGATGAGATAGCAAGTATGCTGCCTGGTTCCGTTGTCATAAATTTCCCATAGAATTCGGAATACAAAATATGTTTATGTTTATATAAAATATTTCTATGTTTAAGTGATAATATGTATTTGATAAAGGCTTAAGATGTTAGTGTGTAAGTAGATTATTTTTGTATAAATAGCTTAAGTTTGACTGGATAAATTCACTTTCAGTTTGGAAGTGAAAAGACTAGTTCGGCTCCTCAGCCTTGTTTTTTTACTTTAAACTCTGGAAGCAGATCGGCTCTTTAGCCATCATCCTTTTTCGGCTTGGGGAAGCCTTCCAATATTCCCCATAGATTTGTAGGTGAGGTAGGGTCCACTTTACATGGCGATCTTGCCAGGAGCAAACAAAAGAAACTCCATCTCCGAGGGTTACGCGAAGAATTCGAATTTATGCCAACACCTGCGTTAGATTTACTCGATAAAATGCTTGAGCTAAATCCCGATAAGCGGATAACAGCCGAAGATGCGCTCAAATCGCCATGGTTTAAGAATGTCTTCCCAGAGCAAATGCCAACTCCAGAATTGCCGACATGGCAGGATTGCCACAAGCTCTGGAGCAAGATGCGGCGAAAACGCGAGAAACAAGAGCAGTTGCCGGTTCAAGCAGTTGGTGGCCCGGTCGTTAGGCCACAAGCGCCCATAATCGACAGCAATGCCTAGCAGCAGCTAATAATTTTATTATTTTTGTTCATAAAACAAACAATTAGTATATATTTAAGTTTTTTTTGTTAACTTCATTAAAAATTTTGATTTGTAAACATTAAAGATAGGTGTAAAAAAAAAATTATATAAACAAAATAATAATTCTTCCTAAAGGAAATAAACTGTATTTAACTAATAATTTTAGTTACATTTTTACAATTATTATAAATAAGAAAAATAAAATTAAAAACAAAAACAAAAACCTCTATCCCCGATAAGTTTGTAAATTTGGCAAAACAAAATATATATTCAATAAATTCATGCAATTTAATTATATCCTACATTTATTAATATATAAATATGTTATTTTTTTCTTTATTTCTTAGTTTCACTTAACTTTAAATTAAAAAAAAAAAATCCAATGTTAAAAAAAATAGTAAAAAATTAAAAATATGTTAAAAACAATAAAACACTATAGGCCATAATTGTTCGGAAGAAAGTTCAAAATCTTGACAGACCACAGACCCCTAGTGTACCTAGTAGTAGACTGACTAAATTCAGACTATTATTAGAAGAATACAATTTCTACGTAGAATATTCACCCGGAAAAGATAACTGTACCGCTGACGCGCTTAGTCGCATTAAAGTAGAGTCCGAAGAATTAAAACAATTATATATCTGTGTAGTAACAAGAGCCCAGTCGAAAGTAGATAATAAAGATGAAAATACACCTTAAGATAATAAGATACAAACCAATGAACAAAGGATAACAGAACTTCTGAAACCACCCGATATATTGTCGAGGGATGTGCAAAAACTCTGCGGACCCAAATCAATTAAGAAAATATATATTACTAAAAATGAAATAAAGAAACTCTCGGACGGCCGTCGAGAATATAAAATTAATGAATTAAAAAATATATTAGGAGAAATGTTTAAAGAAAGTAATATAAAGGTATACCTCATAGATAATGTTATTGAAATTACCGATCCTTGTAAGAAGAAATTAATACTAAACGACTTTCACATACTTCCAACCAGTGGACATGCAGGTATAAACCGTATGATTCAAAATATAAAGAAAAAATACTTTTGGACAGGAATGCAAAACGATGTGACGACATTCGATAAGCACTGCCCAGTATGTCAACGAAACAAATATATCCAACCAAAGAAACAACCAATGACTATCACATCAACAGCCGAATCAGGTTTTGACCAAATATTTATAGACTTAGTAGGACCTTTAAAAGAATCTGAAGATGGATCTAAATACATACTCACCATTCAAGATGAGCTTACCAAGTTTATCGAAGCTATACCACTCCCAAATAAAGAATCAAGCACGGTAGCTAAAGCTCTAGTAGAAGTTTTATTCTAAGGTACGGAGTACCACATACAATAGCATCTGATCAGGGAACCGAATTTATAAACCAGGTTTTCAAAAATATCTGTAAGCTATTGAGAATAGAACAACTACAATCTACAGCGTACCATCATGAGAGCATAGGAGCTTTAGAAAATTCACATAAGGTTTTAGGAGCATATCTTAGAAGTTACATCTCAGAAAAACACACGGACTGGAGTACTTGGTTGCCATATTACGTTTTCTGTTATAACACTTCTGTACACTCAGAAACAGGTTACACACCATTCAAGTTGATATTCGGAAAGCAATGTAGCTTGCCCAAAAATCTGACAAAACAATTGGAACCGGTATACAATTATGACGATTACGTAATTGACCTTAAACATGAATTACAAGTTGCCCATAGAGATGCCCGAGAAACGCTTATATAGAAGAAAAATATTAGGAAAGATAGATATGATAAAGAGGGTCAAACAAAGAGTAGTAGTTTTGAGAAAGGAAGTTTAGTTTTATTAAGAAACGAATCCAGAAAGAAATTAGATCCAATATTTATAGGACCATACGAAGTTTTGTCGCAAAATGGTGTAAATTGTTGTTTAAGCCAAATACGACGTTTAATTATATTAACTCGTTACTTTATTTAGTAAAGTATGGCATCAACCTTATGTTAAGTTAAACTCATAAAGTCACAGAGGGCGTTTTGACTAGCAAATACTGATTGGTATAAATTAGTCAAACTGCCTTCCTGTGGTCTTTTTGCTCTATACCCAGTCTCTTCTTCAACTAGATCTCCACGAGGTAAGACATCATTGTAAAGAGAAATTCGTAAAATAAAACCTTATACTTATCAAATATTGGTGTTCTCTATTCTTTTTTTTTTTTCTAATAAAATCATCGGGATCATATTTGCACCCCAACATTGGTCCATCGAGCCGAGGATTATTATTATTTCTACTTATTTGGCAAATAAAAAGAATAAAAAGAAATTGGAATTTCGTTCCTAATCATCAACCTGCTCTGCTCCGCAGACATTTATATTCACGTGCAAACATACAATCTTCGATTCATACAATTTTCTCTTAAAAATTGTTCATAAGAAATTAATTCATCTACATAAAATCTATTAAATTAGAGCAAGCAAATAAACTACAACATAAAAAGAAGCATTCATCAACCACATATTGACATACATTCATTCAGCTACACACACGTTTTTTATAATTGATAACCTAATCAAATCGATCAATTAAATACACATCGTAACACTCAGAGCATCGCTCTCCTCATCCATAATCAAAATCTTCATCCCGCATATACTATCAGCATCAGTGATAATACTCACCACGTCATCATTCAACCGCTAAAAAACATAATCATCATTATCATCATCATAAGCTCAACTGTACTCGAGAACGAGAGTCTTAACAAAAGCAAAACGCGACGAGAGCTTATCAGTGAGACTACACCACGATCTCTGTCTTCAAGGTCTTATCATCGATAACCAGTTTTTATCATCAGTCATCAGTGCATGCATAGCTCAGCTAATCGCCAACAGGTACGTGTGCTTGAATTTTGTTCTTGTGCATTTCATTTATATATTTGATAAAATTGATGCATTTAAAATTAAATTTATTGAATATTAAAAACCTATATATGCTATTGGCTAGTTATCGAATCTTGCTGCATGGTAATTGCTAATTTATTATCTATATATCATTACAAGAAAATAATAATTAGACATTTCGATCGTATAAAAAACTAAATTAATTTAGACGATGGAGAATTTTATTTTTCATGCTGATAACTTAGTTGAATATTTCGCAAATATAAGAGAAATTAATATAAATTCCACATCGCTTCATTCTTTAGAAGCTAGGAAAATAGAACTTTCGAATTTGTGGTCAGAAGTAAAAATTGCTTATGGAAATTGCGTTCGTAACACGAGTGAACAATTGAGTCAAGAAAATTTAAGTGCAGTGAAATCTAAATATAAAGCATCTAATGAAACTTATATCTCTTGTTTAGAATTTATTTTGGATGCAATTCAAGAGGTAAAACCTACTTCCAGTAATGAAGGCGAATCTATTCAATCAGCGGATAAAGCTGAAAGTATTGCGTTAGGTGTGTCTCAGGTTCTACTTCAAGTTAGATCTCTTGCCAAAGCAACCGAGACCGCTTCAAATTCTCAAGGATCTTTAACACTTCCAGCGTGTGATTCGTGTATTTTTTCGGGTGATTATCTTTCGTGGCCGTCGTTTCGCGATATGTTTACCGCGGTTTACATAAAACATCCCAAACTGAGTCCTGTTCAAAAACTGTTTCACCTCCGAGCTAAGACTCGTGATGATGCTTATAGCATCGTATCTAAATTTTCCTTGACGGATGATAATTTTATGCTAGCTTGGAATGCTCTCAAGGAGCAATATGAAAATAAGAGGATATTAGTAAATCAACAACTTAAGATTTTACTTAACATTTCGCAAGCCGTAGTTGAAAGTGATACAGCTCTTAAGCAAATAAATAGGGATGTTACCGATTGTCTAAGTGCTATAGCGTCATATGGAATTGAAACTGAATCATGGGATTCATTTCTAACTTTTTTTGTTTCAAGTCGCTTACCCGAAAAGACATTATCAATGTGGGAAGAGAGCTTAGAAAATCCATCCGAGATACCTACATGGAAAGAAATGAGCAAATTTCTTGTGTCTCGATACAAAGTCCTTGAAACTGTTTGTGATATTCGAGTACCTAATACTAAAAGTGCTTCAGGTCAACAGGTACGGCAAACGAGGAAATTGAAAACGCATCATGCAAAGTTCAATAAAGTGTCCTGTCTTGATTGTCACGGCAAACATTCGCTTCGCGTTTGTCCTTCGTTTTTGCAAAAATCAGTTTTGAGTAGAATAGAATTTTTAAAAACAAAAAAGGCATGTTTTAATTGTTTGACTCCTTTTCACACTATACAACAGTGTAGGAGTAATTATACATGCAACCATTGCAAGAGGTGACATCACACTCTTTTACATATAGAAGGGCCTAATCAATCATCACAAGATAACAAGCAATCTCAAAATTCGAAAACAAGTCCTCAACCCATCTCTAACAACGATTCACAACTCAATATACAGTCCACTTCTACATCTAACCTTCCAAACGTAAACTCTTACTTTATAACCTCATCAAAACAAATTCTTTTAGCTACAGCTTTAGTAACGGTCTATTCTCATAGTATAAAATACACTCTCCGAGCTTTAATAGATCCTGGATCAGAAATAACTATGATTTCAAAGGCTACACAGCGTCGCTTAAATCTTCATTGTACTCAAACGAATGCAACAGTGTCAGGAGTAAATGCAATAGTTGCAACACGATCAACAATGTTATGTCATTTTACAATGGGTTCACAATACAATCGTAATACTGTTCAGGCTCAAGCGTTAGTTGTTAATAACCCAACAGGTAAACTTCCCTCTGAAACGATTAATTCGTTAGATCTTACAAAATTCTCTGGGATTCAACTAGCTGACCCTAGTTTTTATAAATCTTCGCGAATAGATCTTCTAATTGGGGCAGATTTATATCCAAATATTATTCTGGAAGGACTTCGACATGACATACATTTAGGCCTGGTAGCACAGTGTACAATGTTTGGCTGGATTATTTCTGGTCCCCTTCAAAAACCAATTAATCCTTCGCCATCAACATTTGTTTCCTTTGTTAACACGGTTCTACTTGAAGATGAACTGAAACGGTTCTGGGAGTTAGAAGAGATTTCAATCCCTAAACCAATGTCACAAGAAGATCATTTTTGCGAAAAACTATATTCGGAAACAACCTATCGACAATCTGATGGCAGATATGTAGTAAAATTGCCTTTTAAAAATGAGTTTTCAAATGATTTACAACTTGGTTTGTCCCGAAATATCTGTATTAAGCGTTATGTTTCTTCTGAAAACCGTCTCAAAAAGACGCCTTTGATTGAAGCTGAATACAATAACGTTCTACGAGAGTATTTAGATGTCGATCATATGAAAAAAGTTTCTTCACAAGAAATATCTCTTGACAATAAAGTTGTTTCATATTATCTACCCCACCACGCTGTCGTTAAGCCAGAAAGCGCAACAACTCGCCTTCGAGTTGTGTTTAACGCTTCAAATCCATCTCAAAATGGGAAGAGTCTAAACGATGTCCTTCACACGGGTCCAAGCTTACAACAAGATTTACTGTTACTCATGCTTCGTTGGCGTACACACCGTTACGTTTTTAATGCCGATATTGCTAAAATGTATAGGCAGGTACGAATTAATCCTTCGCAAACCTCGTTTCAGAGAATTCTATTCCGCACATCACCAGATGGCCCTATTGAAGACTATGAGCTTCAGACAGTCACATTTGGTGTGAACTGTGCACCATATTTGGCAATACGTACTTTATTGCAACTGGCTGAGGACGAAAAGTCAAGATTTCCATTAGGATCAAAAATACTGCTCAATGATTTCTATGTTGATGATTTGCTTTCCGGAGCTGATACATTAGAACAATCTCTTCAAGCACAATCAGAAATAAATTCGATTCTCGCATCTGCTGGTTTTGTTCTACGAAAATGGACAGCCAATGACATTTCTTTATTAAACAGCATTCAAAGAGATCACATTCTAAGTGATCTATTTTTCCATTTGACAAATCAAAGCTCAGTAAAGACTCTTGGTATTTTTTGGAACGCCAAAACAGATTCGTTTTACTTTAAAATAAATCCCATTGCATTTTCATCTGCTTGCACTAAACGAGAAATATTTTCACATATAGCAAGGCTCTTTGTTCCTGCAGGTTGGACTGCACCAATCATCGTTAAAGCAAAAATTCTTATGCAACAGATATGGAAAGACAAAACTCGTTGGGATGAAGAATTAAAACCTCATTCTTCATCTGTTTGGGAATCTTTCACAAAAACTTTTACTGAGATTTCAAAAATAAAAATACCAAGGTGGCTAGGAACAGTTTTGACAGACAGGATTGAAATACATGGGTTCTGTGATGCCTCTGAGCTAGCTTATGCTGCTGCTATTTATGTAAAGGTTATTTACAATGCTGAAACTTGTAGATCTCAGCTCTTATGTGCAAAAACTAAAGTTGCTCCAGTAAATACAATTTGATTGCCAAGATTGGAGCTCTGTGGAGCAGTTCTTCTGTCAAAACTCTTGAAAAACGTACAGAATATTATCAAGGCAGAAACTGTTTCCTTTAACCTATGGACTGACTCGTCTATAGTCCTTGCATGGTTAGAAAAACCACCTTGTTCGTGGAAAACATTTATAGCTAACCGAACGAGTATAATAATGAATAATGTAGAAGATATTCCTTGGGGACACGTATCATCCGAAGAAAATCCTGCGGATTTGGCAACTAGGGGAATGGCTCCTGGTGAACTTCTTGACAATGAATTGTGGTGGTATGGACCACCTTGGCTACGTTCCACTCGAATGCCTTATCCTTCGTTAAAGCGTTCATTTGTCAATGAAGCTGACCTTGAGTCTAAGCCTGTTAGATCGTTTCATACGGTAGTTAATGAACACGAAGATATACTTAAACGTTTTTCATCTTTGCCAAAAGCATTAAGAATAATATCTTACATATATCGATTTTATAATCGTCTGAGTAAACGATGCAAGGATAAACCAACATATAAAACAATCGACGTTACAAGAGATGAAATAATTTTGGTCAAAGAGAGGCTTATAATTCTCTCTCAGCGAACATATTTTCCTTCTGAATTCTACAATTTAGAATCGAATCAACTGATAAGAAGATCAAGTCAACTTCTTACTCTCAATCCAGTTCTCGATACAAAAGGTATAATGAGAGTAAACGGTCGACTAGCAAACTCGAGTCTATCTTGGGCCGAAAGGTACCCAATTATCTTGCCATACAATTCATTGTTTACGAAACTACTTGTGGATTTCATACATTCAATATCACTACACGGCGGTAATCAATTAATGCTTGTATTGATTAGGCAAGAATATTGGATTCCTAAGCTTAAAAATTTAATAAAAGCTCGCATTAATCAATGTAAAATTTGTGTGATTCACAAGAAACATCAACGTTCACAACTTATGGCTGCCTTGCCTTTAGAAAGATCAGACTTTTCACCTCCATTTTCCAAAATAGGGATAGACTTTGCTGGTCCCTTCGATATAAAAACATATTTCGGGCGCAGTTGTCGCATAACCAAAGGTTATGTTTGCGTTTTTGTATGTTTTTGTACTAAGGCCATTCATTTAGAAGGAACCACAGAGCTATCTACTGCTTCCTTTTTGGCAGCGTTTTACAGATTTGTTGGGAGAAGAGGTCTTCCAAGTGACATTTACTCCGACAATGGAACCAACTTCGTTGGAGCCAATCGAACGCTTAGAAAAGATTTCAAAGCTTGTCTCAAGGAATCCTCTTCTCAATTTTGTAAACACTATAATAATGAGCCATTCTGGCATTTCATCCCTCCTGGCGCTCCTCACATGGGCGGCTTGTGGGAGGCAGGAGTTAAAAGCTTTAAGGCTCACTTTAAAAAAGTTGCAGATGGTTACAAGTACACCTTTGAAGAATTTACCACGCTTCTGTGTCGCATAGAATCGTGTCTGAATCAGTGCACTTTCAGAAAATCCATCTAACAATCTTTCGCTTACTCCAGTGCATTTCCTTATTGGAAGACCACTATTATCCGTAGCAGAGCCAAATCTTCAAAACTCTTCTATTTCTTTAGTAAACAGGTGGGAAAAGCTTCAAGTTCTCCATCATAACTTTTGCAAAAGGTGGAAGGAAGAATACCTTAAAGAATTGCACAAAAGATACAAATGGAAGTTTCCTCAACGCGATATAGCAATTGGAGATGTCGTCGTGGTTAAAAAAGAAAATTTAACTCCTACTGAGTGGCGGTTAGGTCGTGTTACGAACGTCTTTCCAGGCAATGATGGTAGAGTACGTGTCGCAAAGATTCGAACGCAGCAAGGTGAAATATGTAGACCAATAGTTAAGTTATGTGTAATTCCAACTGAATAATTAAATTATTTTTATTATTATTTTTTTTTTTTTTTATAAAACTTTAGTATTGAACAAAAATGAAATTTAAATATATTTATGAATTGCACATGAACATTCGTAAGGCATACGTATCTAATATTAATTATTTATTAGATTTTATCAAATTCAAATGTTTAAATATTAACTTAAATTGAATTATATTAAATTTGAATTCGTCCCTTTATATAGTTTAGATATCCTATACTAACATACCTTCCCCCCGGAGTGAGTGGAACCCCTTCGGAAAATGAAAAGGTTCCCAATCCGAAATCTTATTTCGGATATAGGGCTTAGATTTATATACATTTTTTTTTGCAGTATGTTACTGCAAGGCTGGCGGCAATGTTTAAGCCAAATACGACGTTTAATTATATTAACTCGTTACTTTATTTAGTAAAGTATGGTATCAACCTTATGTTAAGTTAAACTCATAAAGTCACAGAGGGCGTTTTGACTATACATACACTCTCCGAGCTTTAATAGATCCTGGATCAGAAATAACTATGATTTCAAAGGCTACACAGCGTCGCTTAAATCTTCATTGTACTCAAACGAATGCAACAGTGTCAGGAGTAAATGCAATAGTTGCAACACGATCAACAATGTTATGTCATTTTACAATGGGTTCACAATACAATCGTAATACTGTTCAGGCTCAAGCGTTAGTTGTTGATAACCCAACAGGTAAACTTCCCTCTGAAACGATTAATTCGTTAGATCTTACAAAATTCTCTGGGATTCAACTAGCTGACCCTAGTTTTTATAAATCTTCGCGAATAGATCTTCTAATTGGGGCAGATTTATATCCAAATATTATTCTGGAAGGACTTCGACAATGTTTGGCTGGATTATTTCTGGTCCCCTTCAAAAACCAATTAATCCTTCGCCATCAACATTTGTTTCCTTTGTTAACACGGTTCTACTTGAAGATGAACTGAAACGGTTCTGGGAGTTAGAAGAGATTTCAATCCCTAAACCAATGTCACAAGAAGATCATTTTTGCGAAAAACTATATTCGGAAACAACCTATCGACAATCTGATGGCAGATATGTAGTAAAATTGCCTTTTAAAAATGAGTTTTCAAATGATTTACAACTTGGTTTGTCCCGAAATATCTGTATTAAGCGTTATGTTTCTTCTGAAAACCGTCTCAAAAAGACGCCTTTGATTGAAGCTGAATACAATAACGTTCTACGAGAGTATTTAGATGTCGATCATATGAAAAAAGTTTCTTCACAAGAAATATCTCTTGACAATAAAGTTGTTTCATATTATCTACCCCACCACGCTGTCGTTAAGCCAGAAAGCGCAACAACTCGCCTTCGAGTTGTGTTTAACGCTTCAAATCCATCTCAAAATGGGAAGAGTCTAAACGATGTCCTTCACACGGGTCCAAGCTTACAACAAGATTTACTGTTACTCATGCTTCGTTGGCGTACACACCGTTACGTTTTTAATGCCGATATTGCTAAAATGTATAGGCAGGTACGAATTAATCCTTCGCAAACCTCGTTTCAGAGAATTCTATTCCGCACATCACCAGATGGCCCTATTGAAGACTATGAGCTTCAGACAGTCACATTTGGTGTGAACTGTGCACCATATTTGGCAATACGTACTTTATTGCAACTGGCTGAGGACGAAAAGTCAAGATTTCCATTAGGATCAAAAATACTGCTCAATGATTTCTATGTTGATGATTTGCTTTCCGGAGCTGATACATTAGAACAATCTCTTCAAGCACAATCAGAAATAAATTCGATTCTCGCATCTGCTGGTTTTGTTCTACGAAAATGGACAGCCAATGACATTTCTTTATTAAACAGCATTCAAAGAGATCACATTCTAAGTGATCTATTTTTCCATTTGACAAATCAAAGCTCAGTAAAGACTCTTGGTATTTTTTGGAACGCCAAAACAGATTCGTTTTACTTTAAAATAAATCCCATTGCATTTTCATCTGCTTGCACTAAACGAGAAATATTTTCACATATAGCAAGGCTCTTTGATCCTGCAGGTTGGACTGCACCAATCATCGTTAAAGCAAAAATTCTTATGCAACAGATATGGAAAGACAAAACTCGTTGGGATGAAGAATTAAAACCTCATTCTTCATCTGTTTGGGAATCTTTCACAAAAACTTTTACTGAGATTTCAAAAATAAAAATACCAAGGTGGCTAGGAACAGTTTTGACAGACAGGATTGAAATACATGGGTTCTGTGATGCCTCTGAGCTAGCTTATGCTGCTGCTATTTATGTAAAGGTTATTTACAATGCTGAAACTTGTAGATCTCAGCTCTTATGTGCAAAAACTAAAGTTGCTCCAGTAAATACAATTTGATTGCCAAGATTGGAGCTCTGTGGAGCAGTTCTTCTGTCAAAACTCTTGAAAAACGTACAGAATATTATCAAGGCAGAAACTGTTTCCTTTAACCTATGGACTGACTCGTCTATAGTCCTTGCATGGTTAGAAAAACCACCTTGTTCGTGGAAAACATTTATAGCTAACCGAACGAGTATAATAATGAATAATGTAGAAGATATTCCTTGGGGACACGTATCATCCGAAGAAAATCCTGCGGATTTGGCAACTAGGGGAATGGCTCCTGGTGAACTTCTTGACAATGAATTGTGGTGGTATGGACCACCTTGGCTACGTTCCACTCGAATGCCTTATCCTTCGTTAAAGCGTTCATTTGTCAATGAAGCTGACCTTGAGTCTAAGCCTGTTAGATCGTTTCATACGGTAGTTAATAAACACGAAGATATACTTAAACGTTTTTCATCTTTGCCAAAAGCATTAAGAATAATATCTTACATATATCGATTTTATAATCGTCTGAGTAAACGATGCAAGGATAAACCAACATATAAAACAATCGACGTTACAAGAGATGAAATAATTTTTGTCAAAGAGAGGCTTATAATTCTCTCTCAGCGAACATATTTTCCTTCTGAATTCTACAATTTAGAATCGAATCAACTGATAAGAAGATCAAGTCAACTTCTTACTCTCAATCCAGTTCTCGATACAAAAGGTATAATGAGAGTAAACGGTCGACTAGCAAACTCGAGTCTATCTTGGGCCGAAAGGTACCCAATTATCTTGCCATACAATTCATTGTTTACGAAACTACTTGTGGATTTCATACATTCAATATCACTACACGGCGGTAATCAATTAATGCTTGTATTGATTAGGCAAGAATATTGGATTCCTAAGCTTAAAAATTTAATAAAAGCTCGCATTAATCAATGTAAAATTTGTGTGATTCACAAGAAACATCAACGTTCACAACTTATGGCTGCCTTGCCTTTAGAAAGATCAGACTTTTCACCTCCATTTTCCAAAATAGGGATAGACTTTGCTGGTCCCTTCGATATAAAAACATATTTCGGGCGCAGTTGTCGCATAACCAAAGGTTATGTTTGCGTTTTTGTATGTTTTTGTACTAAGGCCATTCATTTAGAAGGAACCACAGAGCTATCTACTGCTTCCTTTTTGGCAGCGTTTTACAGATTTGTTGGGAGAAGAGGTCTTCCAAGTGACATTTACTCCGACAATGGAACCAACTTCGTTGGAGCCAATCGAACGCTTAGAAAAGATTTCAAAGCTTGTCTCAAGGAATCCTCTTCTCAATTTTGTAAACACTATAATAATGAGCCATTCTGGCATTTCATCCCTCCTGGCGCTCCTCACATGGGCGGCTTGTGGGAGGCAGGAGTTAAAAGCTTTAAGGCTCACTTTAAAAAAGTTGCAGATGGTTACAAGTACACCTTTGAAGAATTTACCACGCTTCTGTGTCGCATAGAATCGTGTCTGAATTCTCGCCCAATCAGTGCACTTTCAGAAAATCCATCTAACAATCTTTCGCTTACTCCAGTGCATTTCCTTATTGGAAGACCACTATTATCCGTAGCAGAGCCAAATCTTCAAAACTCTTCTATTTCTTTAGTAAACAGGTGGGAAAAGCTTCAAGTTCTCCATCATAACTTTTGCAAAAGGTGGAAGGAAGAATACCTTAAAGAATTGCACAAAAGATACAAATGGAAGTTTCCTCAACGCGATATAGCAATTGGAGATGTCGTCGTGGTTAAAAAAGAAAATTTAACTCCTACTGAGTGGCGGTTAGGTCGTGTTACGAACGTCTTTCCAGGCAATGATGGTAGAGTACGTGTCGCAAAGATTCGAACGCAGCAAGGTGAAATATGTAGACCAATAGTTAAGTTATGTGTAATTCCAACTGAATAATTAAATTATTTTTATTATTATTTTTTTTTTTTTTTATAAAACTTTAGTATTGAACAAAAATGAAATTTAAATATATTTATGAATTGCACATGAACATTCGTAAGGCATACGTATCTAATATTAATTATTTATTAGATTTTATCAAATTCAAATGTTTAAATATTAACTTAAATTGAATTATATTAAATTTGAATTCGTCCCTTTATATAGTTTAGATATCCTATACTAACATACCTTCCCCCCGGAGTGAGTGGAACCCCTTCGGAAAATGAAAAGGTTCCCAATCCGAAATCTTATTTCGGATATAGGGCTTAGATTTATATACATTTTTTTTTGCAGTATGTTACTGCAAGGCTGGCGGCAATGTTTAAGCCAAATACGACGTTTAATTATATTAACTCGTTACTTTATTTAGTAAAGTATGGTATCAACCTTATGTTAAGTTAAACTCATAAAGTCACAGAGGGCGTTTTGACTATACATACACTCTCCGAGCTTTAATAGATCCTGGATCAGAAATAACTATGTTTTCAAAGGCTACACAGCGTCGCTTAAATCTTCATTGTACTCAAACGAATGCAACAGTGTCAGGAGTAAATGCAATAGTTGCAACACGATCAACAATGTTATGTCATTTTACAATGGGTTCACAATACAATCGTAATACTGTTCAGGCTCAAGCGTTAGTTGTTGATAACCCAACAGGTAAACTTCCCTCTGAAACGATTAATTCGTTAGATCTTACAAAATTCTCTGGGATTCAACTAGCTGACCCTAGTTTTTATAAATCTTCGCGAATAGATCTTCTAATTGGGGCAGATTTATATCCAAATATTATTCTGGAAGGACTTCGACATGACATACATTTAGGCCTGGTAGCACAGTGTACAATGTTTGGCTGGATTATTTCTGGTCCCCTTCAAAAACCAATTAATCCTTCGCCATCAACATTTGTTTCCTTTGTTAACACGGTTCTACTTGAAGATGAACTGAAACGGTTCTGGGAGTTAGAAGAGATTTCAATCCCTAAACCAATGTCACAAGAAGATCATTTTTGCGAAAAACGGAAACAACCTATCGACAATCTGATGGCAGATATGTAGTAAAATTGCCTTTTAAAAATGAGTTTTCAAATGATTTACAACTTGGTTTGTCCCGAAATATCTGTATTAAGCGTTATGTTTCTTCTGAAAACCGTCTCAAAAAGACGCCTTTGATTGAAGCTGAATACAATAACGTTCTACGAGAGTATTTAGATGTCGATCATATGAAAAAAGTTTCTTCACAAGAAATATCTCTTGACAATAAAGTTGTTTCATATTATCTACCCCACCACGCTGTCGTTAAGCCAGAAAGCGCAACAACTCGCCTTCGAGTTGTGTTTAACGCTTCAAATCCATCTCATAATGGGAAGAGTCTAAACGATGTCCTTCACACGGGTCCAAGCTTACAACAAGATTTACTGTTACTCATGCTTCGTTGGCGTACACACCGTTACGTTTTTAATGCCGATATTGCTAAAATGTATAGGCAGGTACGAATTAATCCTTCGCAAACCTCGTTTCAGAGAATTCTATTCCGCACATCACCAGATGGCCCTATTGAAGACTATGAGCTTCAGACAGTCACATTTGGTGTGAACTGTGCACCATATTTGGCAATACGTACTTTATTGCAACTGGCTGAGGACGAAAAGTCAAGATTTCCATTAGGATCAAAAATACTGCTCAATGATTTCTATGTTGATGATTTGCTTTCCGGAGCTGATACATTAGAACAATCTCTTCAAGCACAATCAGAAATAAATTCGATTCTCGCATCTGCTGGTTTTGTTCTACGAAAATGGACAGCCAATGACATTTCTTTATTAAACAGCATTCAAAGAGATCACATTCTAAGTGATCTATTTTTCCATTTGACAAATCAAAGCTCAGTAAAGACTCTTGGTATTTTTTGGAACGCCAAAACAGATTCGTTTTACTTTAAAATAAATCCCATTGCATTTTCATCTGCTTGCACTAAACGAGAAATATTTTCACATATAGCAAGGCTCTTTGATCCTGCAGGTTGGACTGCACCAATCATCGTTAAAGCAAAAATTCTTATGCAACAGATATGGAAAGACAAAACTCGTTGGGATGAAGAATTAAAACCTCATTCTTCATCTGTTTGGGAATCTTTCACAAAAACTTTTACTGAGATTTCAAAAATAAAAATACCAAGGTGGCTAGGAACAGTTTTGACAGACAGGATTGAAATACATGGGTTCTGTGATGCCTCTGAGCTAGCTTATGCTGCTGCTATTTATGTAAAGGTTATTTACAATGCTGAAACTTGTAGATCTCAGCTCTTATGTGCAAAAACTAAAGTTGCTCCAGTAAATACAATTTGATTGCCAAGATTGGAGCTCTGTGGAGCAGTTCTTCTGTCAAAACTCTTGAAAAACGTACAGAATATTATCAAGGCAGAAACTGTTTCCTTTAACCTATGGACTGACTCGTCTATAGTCCTTGCATGGTTAGAAAAACCACCTTGTTCGTGGAAAACATTTATAGCTAACCGAACGAGTATAATAATGAATAATGTAGAAGATATTCCTTGGGGACACGTATCATCCGAAGAAAATCCTGCGGATTTGGCAACTAGGGGAATGGCTCCTGGTGAACTTCTTGACAATGAATTGTGGTGGTATGGACCACCTTGGCTACGTTCTACTCGAATGCCTTATCCTTCGTTAAAGCGTTCATTTGTCAATGAAGCTGACCTTGAGTCTAAGCCTGTTAGATCGTTTCATACGGTAGTTAATAAACACGAAGATATACTTAAACGTTTTTCATCTTTGCCAAAAGCATTAAGAATAATATCTTACATATATCGATTTTATAATCGTCTGAGTAAACGATGCAAGGATAAACCAACATATAAAACAATCGACGTTACAAGAGATGAAATAATTTTTGTCAAAGAGAGGCTTATAATTCTCTCTCAGCGAACATATTTTCCTTCTGAATTCTACAATTTAGAATCGAATCAACTGATAAGAAGATCAAGTCAACTTCTTACTCTCAATCCAGTTCTCGATACAAAAGGTATAATGAGAGTAAACAGTCGACTAGCAAACTCGAGTCTATCTTGGGCCGAAAGGTACCCAATTATCTTGCCATACAATTCATTGTTTACGAAACTACTTGTGGATTTCATACATTCAATATCACTACACGGCGGTAATCAATTAATGCTTGTATTGATTAGGCAAGAATATTGGATTCCTAAGCTTAAAAATTTAATAAAAGCTCGCATTAATCAATGTAAAATTTGTGTGATTCACAAGAAACATCAACGTTCACAACTTATGGCTGCCTTGCCTTTAGAAAGATCAGACTTTTCACCTCCATTTTCCAAAATAGGGATAGACTTTGCTGGTCCCTTCGATATAAAAACATATTTCGGGCGCAGTTGTCGCATAACCAAAGGTTATGTTTGCGTTTTTGTATGTTTTTGTACTAAGGCCATTCATTTAGAAGGAACCACAGAGCTATCTACTGCTTCCTTTTTGGCAGCGTTTTACAGATTTGTTGGGAGAAGAGGTCTTCCAAGTGACATTTACTCCGACAATGGAACCAACTTCGTTGGAGCCAATCGAACGCTTAGAAAAGATTTCAAAGCTTGTCTCAAGGAATCCTCTTCTCAATTTTGTAAACACTATAATAATGAGCCATTCTGGCATTTCATCCCTCCTGGCGCTCCTCACATGGGCGGCTTGTGGGAGGCAGGAGTTAAAAGCTTTAAGGCTCACTTTAAAAAAGTTGCAGATGGTTACAAGTACACCTTTGAAGAATTTACCACGCTTCTGTGTCGCATAGAATCGTGTCTGAATTCTCGCCCAATCAGTGCACTTTCAGAAAATCCATCTAACAATCTTTCGCTTACTCCAGTGCATTTCCTTATTGGAAGACCACTATTATCCGTAGCAGAGCCAAATCTTCAAAACTCTTCTATTTCTTTAGTAAACAGGTGGGAAAAGCTTCAAGTTCTCCATCATAACTTTTGCAAAAGGTGGAAGGAAGAATACCTTAAAGAATTGCACAAAAGATACAAATGGAAGTTTCCTCAACGCGATATAGCAATTGGAGATGTCGTCGTGGTTAAAAAAGAAAATTTAACTCCTACTGAGTGGCGGTTAGGTCGTGTTACGAACGTCTTTCCAGGCAATGATGGTAGAGTACGTGTCGCAAAGATTCGAACGCAGCAAGGTGAAATATGTAGACCAATAGTTAAGTTATGTGTAATTCCAACTGAATAATTAAATTATTTTTATTATTATTTTTTTTTTTTTTATAAAACTTTAGTATTGAACAAAAATGAAATTTAAATATATTTATGAATTGCACATGAACATTCGTAAGGCATACGTATCTAATATTAATTATTTATTAGATTTTATCAAATTCAAATGTTTAAATATTAACTTAAATTGAATTATATTAAATTTGAATTCGTCCCTTTATACAGTTTAGATATCCTATACTAACATACCTTCCCCCCGGAGTGAGTGGAACCCCTTCGGAAAATGAAAAGGTTCCCAATCCGAAATCTTATTTCGGATATAGGGCTTAGATTTATATACATTTTTTTTTGCAGTATGTTACTGCAAGGCTGGCGGCAATGTTTAAGCCAAATACGACGTTTAATTATATTAACTCGTTACTTTATTTAGTAAAGTATGGTATCAACCTTATGTTAAGTTAAACTCATAAAGTCACAGAGGGCGTTTTGACTAGCAAATACTGATTGGTATAAATTAGTCAAACTGCCTTCCTGTGGTCTTTTTGCTCTATACCCAGTCTCTTCTTCAACTAGATCTCCACGAGGTAAGACATCATTGTAAAGAGAAATTCGTAAAATAAAACCTTATACTTATCAAATATTGGTGTTCTCTATTCTTTTTTTTTTTCTAATAAAATCATCGGGATCATATTTGCACCCCAACAATTGTGATATCCAATACGATAACAAAAGAATGACAGTACACAAGAATAGACTAAAACCATTTTACATGTATTTAACTTTTATATAATCAATAATTAAATCAAAGTCAAAAAAAAAAAGGGGAAAGAATGTAAATAATAATATATGTATATACAAGATAACTACTTCATTTAATTTTTAATAAGGTGCACCTAGGATTAGCAATACATAAAACGAGAAATAGAATATAAGAAGAATAAAATAAGTTACTTGTATGAATAAATGAAAAATAGAATATAAGAAAAATAAAATAAGTTACTTGTATGAATGAATGTATAAAAAAAAATATATATATGATATACGTAAGTAATGATACAAACTTAGTATGTAAAAACACATATAGAAGAAAATAATGTTAAAAAAAAAAAAAAAAATTTGATTCCGAACGAAAAAAAAAAGAATATTCCTATTATACAAGTTAGTGTCGCTTAAAAGAAGAAATCAAGATATGTCATGATTTCTCCTTTTTCCCCAGGAAGGGTGGTGTGAAGGAATCACACTAACGCCCACTTCATTATACATTTAATTCCGGTCATTGACTTAAATCCACACTACGCTTTACAATAGCTGACCTATATTTTAAATGCACTCGCATTACTTTTCTATTTTTAATAATGCACTCGCATTTCATTCATGGTCAAGAATATCACCCTCATGCACTGAAATATTAAGTAATAATTTCAATGCCACTGACGATGACGGGACGCGACGCTTCAGATTACTTTGGTCAAGTGTATCTACCTACTCGCTGAGGTTCAATGTACTGCATACTGTGTAGTGCATATGGCTGGATGTATTTGGATACATTTGTGCATTGTATTAGAAGGGCTATGCACATTGGATAATCGAATAATAATTTAATGACATAGCAAGTATGCTGCCTGGTTCCGTTGTCATAAATTTCCCATAGAATTCGGAATACAAAATATGTTTATCTTTATATAAAACATTTCTATGTTTAAGTGATAATATGTATTTGATAAAGGCTTAAGATGTTAGTGTGTAAGTAGATTATTTTTGTATAAATAGCTTAAGTTTGACTGAATAAATTCACTTTCAGTTTGGAAGTGAAAAGACTAGTTCGGCTCCTCAGCCTTGTTTTTTTTACTTTAAACTCTGGAAGCAGATCGGCTCTTTAGCCATCATCCTTTTTCGGCTTGGGGAAGCCTTCCAATATCCCCCATAGATTTGTAGGTGAGGTAGGGTCCACTTTACACCCTCAGGGTTCTATACTCGGTCCTCTGTTGTTCTCAATCTATGTCAATGAACTGCCATCAATTATCAAGAAGTGTTCGGTTCATATATATGCGGATGACGTCCAATTATACATGAGCTGTCCCCTTGGGCTCATTGAGCATGCAGCTTTTTGTGTAAATGAAGACCTAGAGAAAATTGAAAAGTGGTCTCAATTAAATGGTCTCCTTTTAAATCCAAAAGTGCGTAGTAATATGAAGGAAAAGTCTTGATCTCAAATATTTTCCTTCGATTGTATTGAGCAATGGTTCAATTGATTATGTGGAAAGTGCAAAAAATCTCGGGGTTACTTTCAATCGCAATTTGACTTGGGATAACCATATTAATGCACTTGTGGGCAAGGTATTTGGTGTACTACGTACCCTATGGGTTACTCATTCTTTTACACCTGTTCAAACACGTTTATTGCTTGTAAAAACTTTAATAATGCCAATACTGATGTATGGTTGTGAAATTTATTACGGAAGCTCAATGTTGCGTTTAATAGTGCAGTACGTTATGTCTATGGCCTACGAAGATATGACAGATTGTCCGGCTTTGCTAGTAGGGTGCTGTCTATGCCTTTTGAAAGTTATCTGAAGTTTCGTACATTAATTTTTCTCTCAAATATATTAATAATGCACCAACCCCAATACTGTTTTCATAGAATTAGAACTGCAACCTCCCATCGATCTCATCAATTGATTCATCCCCGATGTTCATTCTTAACATGTGAGCGTCAATTTTTTATAAACTCCGTCCGTCTTTGGAACTCTTTACCACGTCGTATAAAAGATATACAAAATACAGCAAGATTTAAAAATGATCTAAAGGAATACTATTCAGGAAATTTGTGAATTTCATGATTTAAACTGAAATTTAATATTTGATTGTTTTCTCTTTTTTTTCTACATGATATGTATTAATTTATTGTTATATTTTTTTTTGCTCTCTTTGTAAAAATTGGCTTGTAACTAAATTATAAGATATTGTATCTAACTGCTATAAAGCATTCACGAAATAAAATAAGAAAATACAAAAATAAAAAAATAAAATAAATAAAACAAGTGCAACCTAATGATTTAATCATCATTCTTGGCGACTTCAATCTTCCCCATCTCAATTGGTCCACCTCAGATGATCAGACATCCTTCTTTCCAACTAACATCTCCTCTGAATCTGAATCGCTGTTCATTGATTGTCTGTCTGATTGTGGTCTTTTTCAACTAAATGAAGTAGCAAACTTTATGGGGAGACCAAATCTGATACCGACCACAACAACTATCTTCTTGTCTATAATTCTTTCTCTGAATTAAGGGAATCACTTTATAACCAATACCTTAACCAAATGGAAAATAACCTTCTTTCTGATGCAAGGACATTTTCAAGTTTATAAATATCAAACAAAAATCTGATGGGTTTCCACCTTCAATGAGTCTCTCTCCTCAGATCCAACAACCATATCAAATCTATTTGCTAAATACTTTAGCAAATCGTATACTGAACATCTTCATGATCCTGATCCACACTACTTTAGTTATTTAGATGGCTGCACTCAAACCTCTCTTTCATCTTTTAAAACAACTGAAGAAATGGTACTTGCCAAAATCGTAAGCCTCAAAGAAAACTTTAGCACTGGTCCTGATGGCGTCCCATCAGTTGTTCTAAAAAAAATGTAAAAGCCTCTAACTGCACTCTTTGAACTCTCTCTTTTCCAAGGTGTGTTTCCTCATATATGGAAAGATTCATTTATATTTCCCACTCATAAACAAGGCAATAAAATTGAAATTAACAATTATAGACCTATTGCGAAACTTTCATGCATCCCAAAACTTTTTGAAAGCCTAGTTTATGATTCCGTTTATTTCCATTGCAAGCCCTTATTCTGCCCCGCTCAACATGGTTTTCTTAAAGGTAGATCCACTACGACGAACTTAATTGAGTTTATATCAAAAGTTTTGTCAGCCCTTGAGAATGGTAATGAAGTTGATGTTGTATACACTGATTATAGCAAAGCCATTGATAAAATATCCCATAAGATAATTTATCTCAAACTTAGAGCCCTAGGTTTTCATCTATGTTTATAAACTGGATAGGGTCCTACCTTGCCAATAGAACTTATAAGAGTCCTCTTCCGTAACTCAGTTTCCAGTCCCATACATGCAACTTCTGGCGTCCCACAAGGTAGTCATCTTGGCCCCCTTCTCTTCGTCTTATCTGTTAACGATGTCTGTCTTAAATTAAAAAACTCAAATATCCTAATGTTTGCGGATGATAAGAAAATTTTTAAGATTATCTCAACTCCATCTGATTTCTTACTTTTACAAAATGATCTTAATATCTTTTTTGTTTGGTGCATGCATAATTTCTTAGAGTAAAATGTAGGTAAATTTAAACAAATGACCTTTTCGCGCAAACAAATACTATCTCATAGAGTATACTACTTCCTTAATGACGCCGCCGTCAACGTAGTCGATTCTATTAGAGATCTTGGTATTATGTGTGACAAACACCTCAATTTCCATTCCCATTTTGACCAAATTATTAAAAAAGCTAATAGATCTCTCGGTTTTATTAAGAGATGGTCAAAAGAATTTTCCAACCCCTATGTAACTAAAGCGCCTTACATTTCCCTAGTCCGTCCTCATCTTGAATATGCATGCCAAGTATGGTTTCCCTTTTATGAAAACTATTCTCTCAGAATTGAAAATGTTCAAAGACGTTTCGTTCGATTTGCCTTACAGGGGCCTCCCCTGGGATGATACATCCAACTGGCCTCCTTATGCCGATCGACTAAAACTGATAGGTTTGCAACCCTTATATATTAAGCTGACCATAGACGGTGAACATGTTGGTGTGATTTGTTGGTGTTGGGCTGAAAATCATTCGTGTATGGGCATGTTGGCCAACAAATCCACGGTTTATGAAATATTTTATAAACCGTGAAGTTGTGGCGTACATGTTGGCTGTGTATGGGCAAGTTTACAACACGTTTTGAAGTTTATCAACATGTTCGTCGTGTATGGCGTTGTGGGACAACAATTCGTCATTTGTGTTGTTATTTTCATTGAATTAACATGTCGTTATCAAACATGCTATTGCATCATCCGCACTTCTATCGCACATCTTGACTTCACGACAGTCACACAAAAAATGAAGTTTATAAACATGTTGGGCCGTGTATGGCGATGCGCTGCCCAACAAATCACACCAACATGTTCACCGTCTATGGCTAGCTTTAGACGCAAAAACGCTGATATATTATTTGCTCACCAATTTTTAATGGGCAATATAGATTCCCCGTCACTCCTGAGTGATATTCATATCAACACCAACCCTCGAAATCTGCGATTAGTCTCCCTTTTCTATATCCCCCATCACCGCACTAATTACGGGCACTTTGAACCAATGTCCAGAATTCTTCGTCACTGCAACGCTGCTATGCTAGTCTTCGACTTTAACATTTCCAAATCCATCTTTACTTTTTCCCTTTTTGAGTCCGAATTCCTCGTTCCTTTTAATTTTAAGTCTAATAAAATCAAAATTGTTAGTTCTTGTACATTAGAGAGCTATGTATGAGAAGAGATCATTTGATCTCGAGTAGAGTAATATTATTTCAGTATCACTTGAGTGTTTTGAGAAAATCCTGTGATAAAATAGAATGTAACATTAAGTTAGCGAGACTTTGAAAAGTTCTAGGATAAGAACCAACGCCAGTGGGGTCACTAAGAAAACCCAATTGTCAATGGACAGAATCATGTCGAAAAAGTTTAGAAGTCTTGCTGATATAACCACTTCCCGGGCTGCAACCACATACATATAATTATATCGAATCAGAGTCAAAACCTTACTCTAACATAGTTCCGGTGCACTTAGCCAAATTAAAATTTCTTATCTCCTTTTTCACCGCTCCCCCGGATCATGGTCTTGATGTATGAAGATCAAACAGTGACATTTAAATTAATAACTGCTATTAGCAAACAATTGAAGCTTATTTAAGATTTGCACCTGGGCCAAAAACACTGAGACCTGAATATTAACCCCCTTAAAAATTAACTAGTACTCCTTACAAGTATTAGTAAAATACCAGATCACACAATCCTTTGTAAAGAGGGAACCCCACTGAAATTATCAGATCAAGCTTAATACCTAGGGTTAATCCTAAATAAAAAGCTGAACTGCCAAAATACGGCCAAATACACGAGATACAATACAATACAATAGGATATTTAGCAGAAACTGGGGACCAAGTTCTATCCTGGCGAGGATAGCTACAACTGTACGCACCCCATCCTGTGAATTAAGACACACCATTGGTAACAAAATACTAAAAGAAACTAAAGAAAATTGAAAATGCCTTGAAACCTGTTTGACGGGCAGGAAACTATTGCCAGATTTCGATAAAATAAAATCCCGTTCAATTGTGCACCTAGACAAAATAATTACAACTGCTTGTAAACATAATAACAGGTCACAGACTGTTCTGTTTCCTTAAGAAGAAAATGCAGATTGCCACCCGCGCCGATGACATGAGCAAAGGGTGCAGTAATGAGGAAGAACAAGACGACACTTCTTATGCTACCGCCCAGCACTATGCCACATTAGAAACAAATTCCTAGGCAGACACTTATTCAATAATCTTGAGGAACTCGAAGTTATTCCAGGAAAAATAACTAAATGGTTGGAACAATAGAATCCATAAATATCATTAATTTTTAGGGATGTTCAATAGTTCAGGCTATCACATTAATCTAAGTGGCGATTACGTCATCAATCGCTAGCCCATCTGGTGCTCATTTGAGGCACATTTATTCTAAACTTGACAAAAAAATCTCCATAAATCATACCTTGCGATTCTAACTCACTTGCAATGTTAGCAACTATGTATAATAAGTTACAGAAACAAACTAAAAATATTACTTGAGTCTTATGTTAATTTTATTAGCTGATAACATTCATGTAGCCAATAATAACATAGCAGATGCAAGTGGTTGGCCTTAGTTTTTCTTTTTTATCTCTTTTATCCTTAATATAATAATTTAACATAAGGTAATTTTCAATAAGAAGGAAGTGTATATAATGGATGAAAACTCATTCGAACTTTTGAGCGTAAAAAATTATGTAAATTTGTTATTCAAGTCATAGATATGCCTTCTTCAATACTTACCTATAACATTCTTTTTAAATACCATTCCCTGTTTGAAATGTATTACATCATGAGTCGCCTAAGTTGGACTATTTGTCCTCAATATCATTTATATGCATGAAAGTACCGTCCTTTTATGAACACGTTATAACCAGTAGCACAAAATAAATCTGTCTTGCGGATAAAAATTTCATTGCGAACATAAAAGATGAATACTTTTATCTTCTAAACTCATTTCTAAGTAGTATCTCTTACGCAAGGAGATGTGTTCATCTGAAGCATTCTTGTTTTAGTTTTGTTTGCAGTTGGTCATCTGGCCTCATCATAGTTAGACGAAAGTATTGATAAAATAAATTTTATTTAAAAGCAGACAAATATAGTTATTGTCTGTGTATTTGTTTATTAACGTGTTATTAAAAGTACACGCATACATAAAATGCATTGCCATTGTATTTTCCTTTGTGAGTAGTTTAAAATATTTAAATAACAGTTAAAAGCTTTTAATAAAGTGTTTGTTGATAAATGTTGGTTAAAATGTTGATATTTTGAATATTTTCATTTAAGATGTGCTGTTTATAACTCTTGTGTCTTGCTTTGCTATTCCCTGTGATTCATGTGGAAATGAGTGTGCTAGTGCTTGTGGAACAAAACATTTCAGGTACAAAAATATTAAGTTTATGCCATTCGTTTTATAAACAATACATATGTATGTGTTTTTAGGTCATGCTGTTTTAATTATCTAAGAAAAAGATCTGATGTAAAGTCGATTAAAATGGTTTCAAATAAAAAGCTAACGGATTATATAATGCTCCAAGGAAAAGCAATGTTTACGCGAAACGAAATGAGCAGCCGACATGCAAATATTTTACTTACAAGTACAAATAACTCAACTCATAGACGGAAGCCGAACAAATTATACGCCTTTAACAAAAGATGTTTAAAAAATATTTCAAACTGCATTGATTATTAATTTATCTCGTTTATTATATTCAAGTATTGTTATATTTCGGAAATAAAAAAGAAGTAGTGGTCTGATTTTAAGCTTTATATCACAAATAATCATATACAGATGTCTCACGCCTATGGAGAAGATTGACCTAAGAAAATGAAAAAAAAAACTATATTTTAAAAGCTTTAAACAAAGATCTTTTCTACAAAAATGAATGCTGCTGCTGAATAAGCAGGTAACGATGGAAGAATTTTGTTAATGATTTATTAATTTGAAAAATTATTTAGCTTATAGGTGCACAGCTTTGTTTAATACCTATACATATACTATATTTGTTTAAAAATACGAATATTATTTAAGTTGCTTATACCTAGTTAATTGGTAAGTAAACTTAACAGATTTTATCAATTTTTGGCTAAATTTAGAAGTAGTCCAGTCATTTGGTACTTTTTCCTGGAAAGTTTTCCGGGAGTTTTGAAAATTGGTTAATTTATAGATTTGGGTATGCCCTTTTCGAATTTCAACTTTGCCACCTCGTACCCACGCCGCTCTCGCCGCCATATTGAAAAAATGGCGCCTTAGAACGGTTTTTTGGGAATATCTCCTTTCCGACGCATTTAACGAAAAAAATGCTTATGTAAAAAATCAAACTAGAAAAAATTTCCCACAATTTATGTATCAATCATTTTTTTCATAAAATCAATAGTTTTTGGCGTACGAGCGCCACAACGTCCATTTCAACAGACGTTTTAAAAAAAACTCATTTCCACACCACCTAGAAGTAGAGTAAGCGGCGCGTTTTTTTTATTGTGGTTTCCCCTATAGGCCTAATCCACTTGTGATACATTTTATTTGGAAATTTAGCGCAATCTTTTTCGCTTTGCTGTTCCTGATGGACCGGGTGTTACGACTTCGTCCTGAGCATCGATCGAAACATCTAGGACCGAAATTTCGTCCGCATCATCTGCGATGTGACTATCAGATTCATCACACATCTCTTCATTTTCGATTTCATCGAAAGCTTTTTCAAAAATAGTCGCCGTTTCTTCCTCTTCATCATAATTATATGATGGAATTGGCGAATTATTACAACTACCACTACAATTTGCGCATATAACGGAGCATTTTAATCCAGCTTTTCTGCATCCACAGGCTTTTTGACATCCTTTTTTACACTTGCAAGAAATAATTTTCAATAACGATTCTGGAGTTGGGGGCTGAAGCATCGTAACAAGAATTAGTCCATTTTTTTTTCTATTCCATCCCCATTCTTCTGTATTTTTTTCATTTCCGTACCACTGCTGAACCGGGTCATAGGCTCGGAATGAATGTTGTCGTGCTGCTGCTTCTGTTGGTGGTAGTGATGCAATATTAAATTTACTTTTATATGCTGATTTTGTAAAGCATACATACAATATCTATATTCGTTTAAGGACATGTTTTTTTTTACGTTTTACGTCACTATAACCGTATAATTGAAGGAGGAAACGTTCTCCTGCTTTAGCAATGATCTCTGGATCAGCGTTCGGGTTTTTAAATACCTCAATGACTTCGTTCAAATCAGGATTTTTTCGGAGTACATTAAAGAATTTAATTTTTCCTTGATTAAAGAGTGCACATGTGGTATCACAGCCACTGAAGGCATGCAAAAATAAAATATGATCTGCAGCTGTTTTATCTATGATACTTTCAGTGGAATATATTTGTTGGGAAATTTTTCCTTTTCCTGGTTTGAGAAAGTACACGTTCGATCTCGTACATAGAGCTGTGAAAAGAATCAGAAGATCTATATCTTCGCCGAACACTATTACGGTATCGAATGCTGGTGAAACATTTATTGCGGTATTGATGATTAACGTATCCGCATCTTCCGTGCCTTGTGATACCATGAAATTTTCTGCTTCAAATTTTGTTTTCAACATTCTAATGAGGCGGTTCTTGTTGGCATCATTCCCCAGGAATTTATCTTGTGACACAGTTGGAATCATTGTCTCGTCGAAAAGTATGTCTACTGAAGCAGCTATTCTTGAACGTCGGGATCGTTCTGCGTATTTCGTACTACGGGTTGCTTCATCTTCAGGATATCCGTCGAATACGATTATGGCATTGGATTTATATTTTGATCGAACGTACGTGATGTAATTATTGCAAATAGATGAAAATGGTTCACCGCGATGCCAAATGACTCGGTGTAATAAGTGCCCTCCGCCGATGACGTACATTATACCACCAACATTTATGTCTCCAGAATGTTGCTTAAACGCCTTATACATCGAAGATTTAATGCATTTACGCATGCCTTCGCCATTGAAAAGTGGTAATGGAAATGGAGCAAGTTCGTACGCAAGAAAGTTGTTAAGTTCCACCTTTCTGGAAAAGGTGAATTGGGTGGACAACCAATCCATCAGCTTTTTTACATCGTCATCGTCGCGGCTTACTCGTGAACTTCTCATTTCGAAGTGCTGCTCGGAACCAGAAAAAGTAACATTGCAAAAGTTTACTACTTCGTCGCAAATATTGTATTCTTCAGCTGATATTCGTTTCTTTAAATCTGACATGTCCTGCAAATATAAATGGCAAGATTTTGCATACAAGGAGTGGCCACTAGCATGAAAATAAGGAATTATTTTCTGAATAGTGTCGAGATGTAAATTCCAATTGCCCATTCTTTCTGCTTCAATGAATTGTTTAACAAGTGTAACCATCCGGAAATACTGAACCCATAATTTTGCTGTACGACCACGTTATTCAAATGTAATCAATTGATTCTCAAATTTCTCTGCAAGTTCTTGACACCATTCTTCTTGGTCCGCCTCGAGTACCACTGACCTATCAAAATTGTATAAAATTCTTTTTCGGGTGTAATATCTATTGATTGTAGAACAATTTTGGCAATTGAAAGATGTGTACATATATGTGTATATGTGCTCTTACCGCACGTGAATACGCATGTCCTGTCATAATTTTTTCAATTGAATTAGTTGCGTAAATAGTGTTAAAAAGCTCTTTTAATCCACTTCCAGTCATTGTGTATCCAATTGATCCCAAGAATGACATTAATAAATGAAATCCACCGAGTCTTACGATGTAATAACTTAAATCCTGTATTTCGAAAACAAACGACTGGAGCTTTATTGGCAGTGACGGCAATTAAAATATCATCACCGTATTTTTTAAGTAGTTGCTTGCGCTTTTACCGTTTTTATGTGGGGGCGGTAATCACCTTCAATTTTGGCCATCAATTCTTCCAAGGAAAACTGACACTCGTCGGAATTCTGCTCAAGATAAGAATAAATGAACTGCATCGCAGTATCTATCTCAGTGGCATACGGACTTTTTTTTTATATCCTCAGCTGTGGTGCTTGATTGCCGTGCAATAACGCCGAGCGAAATAACGCCGAATTCTGAAAATCGGCCTTATTTCACTTTGCTAAAGTGAAATAACGCCGAATTTAAGCATTCGGCCTTATTTCACTTTGGATAAGTGAAATAACGCCGAATGCCAATTGGGAAATAAAGCCGAAAGAGAGAAAACAGAGAATTCGGTTTAATTAAACTTTTGCAAGGAGAAACTAAGGTGCCGTGACATAAGGCCAAGTGACTTAAGACCAAATTTTAGAATTTGGCCTTATGTCACTTTTCGAAAGCGTCATAAGGCCAAATTTCAACGGTTGGCCTTATGTCGCTTTCCAAAGTGACTTAAGGCCAATTTAGTCTTATGTCACTTTCACACTTTATCTTCATCACCTGAGATGATGCTTTTATTCAAAAAAGCTGTTGATATTGGCGCCTGCCTGACGACTTTACATACCCTAAGCGGAGCAACGGAGTTGCGTGAGCGGGTGTGAACCCCGAAAAGTGGAGTTTAAATCCTGAGATCCCGCGAAGCGGGCCACCCACAGGTGCTTTTATTCAAAAAAGCTGTTGATATTGGCGCCTGCCTGGCGACTTTACATACCCTAAGCGGAGCAACGGAGTTGCGTGAGCGGGTGTGTCCCCGAAAAAGGGAGTTAAAATCCTGAGAACCCGCGAAACGGGCCACCCACAGGTGTTTTTATTGAAAGAAGTTGTATGTAAAGTCGTCAGGCAGGCGCCTATATCAACAACTTCTTTCAATAAAAGCACCTGTGGGTGGCCCGCTTCGCGTGTTCTCAGGATTTTAACTCCCTTTTTCGGGGTCACACCCGCTCACGCAACTCCGTTGCTCCGCTTAGGGTATGTAAAGTCGCCAGGCAGGCGCCTATATTAACAACTTCTTTCATAATTCTAACAGTAAAGAACGGTTTTTGTTATTGAAGAAAACATTAAAACAAATTTGGTCTTAAGTCGCAAAAAAATTTGGCCTTATGACACTTTCTGAAAGCGACATAAGGCCAAACGTTGGAATTTGGTCTTATGACGCTTTCGAAAAGTGTCATAAGGCCAAATTTCAAAATTTGGTCTTATGACACTTGGCCTTATGTCACGGCACCAGAAACTAAGCGGGGCTTAACTCAAAATCAACTGTAAAACAAAGTTTACCGTAGAATAAACAGTCGCGTCGCGGTCGGTTGTTGATGAAAAAACAATCACTTTAGTAGCTTCAGTGAATTGAGTGCAGTGTAGTGTCGGAGTAATATTTGAACAATTTGTATTTATTAAAAAAATTAATAGATGAATAATAATCATTTACATTTCAGCTAAGATTGCATTTTTTGAGAATTTGATCGAATAAAAATTTAAAAAAAATATTCTATAGGCACAAATGGCAGCGAGCGGAAAAAATTTAGCCCAAAAGAGAATCAATTTGGGGTGTGAAAATAAAAAAATTCGCGCGAATTTTTTTATTTTCACACCCCAAATTGATTCTCTTTTGGGCTAAATTTTTTCCGCTCGCTCCGCTCGCTGCCATTTCTGCCTATAGTATATTTTTTAAATTTGTATTCGATCAAATTCTCAAAAAATGCAATCTTAGCTGAAATGTAAATTCTAATCTTAAATTTTTTTCTGGTCCATGCCGCTAAATTTGTCTTACCTTAAAAAACATGCATTTCCAAAACCTTATTCGTATGTGGTAATTTAACGGTTTTGAATGAAACTGAAATATTTAATTATTAGCCTTGATGTTGTAGATGTATGTACATAATTAGGTATTAGTTCTATACTTTTCAATTTCAATCAATACTGAAACTTTCACTTCAGGTTACTTCTCTTAACTGATCTTGGTCTTACCAGAATCAAAAAATGTAAAAAAATTTGAAACAGAAATAGTAATGTTAACTTATTAATAAAATAACAAATTTATTTTAGATGTGAGGAGAAAATGTTTTGTTAGTTCAATTTTATTTTGCAAGAAAAATTAATTATGTACTATTTATTTTGGATAAAATAAAGTTTTTGAAAACCAAAGTTTTGTTAAAGGCCAAGGCTTCCTCAAACACTGTTTTTTTTTTGTATTTCAAAGTATAGAAAGTGTCATTGACACCTGGAGAAATCTAGATCTCAATATTTTTGGATTTTTCTAGTAAAAATGCTAGCAAAATCTCCAAATACTTAGATTTGAGACTGAGATGTAATAAGCATTTTGCATAGGACCAAAAGTGAAATAACGCCGAATCGGCATTATTTCACTTTCCAATAGTGAAATAAGGCCGAATGCTAAAATTCGGCGTTATTTCACTTTATTAAAGTGAAATAAGGCCGAATTTCAGAATTCGGCGTTATTTCGCTCGGCGTTATTGCACGGCACCTATAATTTTTTCATGCAGGAATTATGGTACTGTGCATCGGCTGCAACCAAATCATTCACATGCTCAAGACGCTCAACAATTGCTCGACCCCAATTATCATTACGATTTCTACAAAGATTTGAAATACTGTCTTTCATTGACAATTTCCTCACACTATACACTACATTACGCTTGCACAGCCGCGTCTGTTTTTGTTTAGCTATAAATTCTGCTGTTATCTATCAGCACATAAAAAACAATGATTTTTAAAAGAGAATACTGGGTGCGAGGATCGCAGTTGTGGCTGAGGTATCGCAATGATGCAACGATTAACTTCTCATTATTGTATCGTTTTCGACACACATCATGAACCACTATCGATTTGAGTCCCGCAAAAGTTTAACTTTATTATCATTTCTTTTAACACTTGACTTACGAAAAGTTTCCAATTCTTTTTCTTTCACTTCAACTGTTTCATTTTCTAAGAGTGAATTGAACCAAAACAACACTGTACGACGATAAACGTATACTGATGACTCAGGCTCAACCAAATATTTCTCGTAATATAGCTTCTACCGACAGATGTTTCGTTGAAGGTCGAAAGTATGGAGACTATATACACTGTGTGAGAAAACCGGGGGCAGTAATAGAATATTTTAGAACAATATACGAAAAACATATGGTGGTGCAGATGAATGATACTTTGTGGCGCTCGTACGCCAAAAACTGTTGATTTTATGAAAAAAATTATTGATACATTTATTGATACATTTTCTAGTTTAATTTTATACATAAATATTTTTTTTCGTAAAATGCGTCGGAAAGGAGATATTCATAAAAAACCGTTTTTAGACGCCATTTTTTCAAGATTGTGGCGCGAGCGGCGGGGATACGAGGTGGCAAAGTTGAAATTCGAAAAGAGTATACCCAAATCTATAAATTAACCAATTTTTAAAACTCCCGGAAAACTTTCCATTTAACCCTAATGACTGGACTAAAGTGGGTAGGCAAATATATAGGTGTCATAAGTAAAATTGGTAAAAAGAAATATTTTGGCATGAGTTGACGCCTATGCATTCTTAATTTTTATCATACTTATTTTATAAAACAACTAAACATAGTTTAAATTACAAGTGGACAAACAACACCGCAAACCAAAATATTTCCAAGTACTTTTGAATGAATAAAATGTAGAAAGTACCTAGTCATTTGAAAATGAATGACAAATCTGTATGTATTACATAATATTAGTTAATTAAAAAAATTTTCTTGCTGAGATCCCAACCCTTAAATTCCAATTCCTTCTTACAATGTGCATCTATCTACTTACTAAAAAAACAAACCGAGCAAACAAGACTTTTCTTCTAAGAAAAAATAATCTTTAAAATACAGTAGGAAAACAAATGTCAGAAAATTGAACGTAACGTGATAAAAAAACTTAATTGTATTCAAGTTTTAGTAGCGAGGCGAAGGCGATTCTTCATAGAGAGAACTAGTTTTGAAGTGACTTCCGGTGAAATTTTGGTCCATTCTTCCAAAACAACGGCTTTAAGCTGGTTTGTATTGCTTATTTTTGATTCTTAGACTTTTCTTCCTAAGTAATCCCAATCTGGGGATTGGGGAGGATGAGGCATTTGAGATTTAACATTATAGAGAACCCACTCTTTTACTATCCTTGAGGAATGTTTAGGACCGTTGTCTTGCACTAGCAAAAAATTGTCTTTCAAGTCATTTTTAAAGCGCTGGCTTTCAAATCATTACTTAAAATTTGTAAATATTTGTTTTTATCCATTGATGTCTATAAAAACTAAATTTCCCACACCATTGGACCCCATAGTTCCCCACACCATAACACTTCCGCCTCCATGTTTCACCTTACTTACTTACTTACTTAAGGTGGCGCTACAGTCAGACCTGGGCCTCAACCAATATACGTCTCCAGCCAGCTCGGTCCCTAGCTAGCTGTCTCCAGTTTCGCATGCCAAGTTGGTTGCGGTCTTCACCCACCTGCGTGCGCCACCTGAGTCGCGGTCTTCCTCTACTGCGCCGTCCCTCGGGATTGGATCCGAAGACCTTCCGGGCTGGAGCGTTGATGTCCATTCGCTCTACATTACCTAGCCATCTAAGTCGTTGGACTTTAATTCTGTTAACTAGGTCAGTGTCGCTGTACAGCCCGTACAGTTCGTCGTTATATCTTTTCCTCCATTCTCCATCTATGCATGCAGGACCAAAAATCACCCGAAGAATTTTTCTCTCGAAGCATCCTAAGATGCTCTCATCTTTCTTTGATAGGGTCCAGTCCTCAGCGCCATAAATGAGAACCGGGATGATGAGTGTCTTATAGATGGTGATTTTAGATGCTCGAGAGAGGACTTTACTACTCAAATGCCTTCTAAGTCCAAAGAAGCAGCTATTTGTAAGAGTTATTCTTCGTTTGATTTCAGCGCTGGTGTCGTTGTCTGAGTTTATAGCGGAGCCTAGGTAGACAAAGTCCTTAACTACCTCGAAGTTATAGCTGTCCATGGTGACGTTTTGTCCAAGACGTCGTTGTTCAATGTCCTTTTTAGATGACAGCATATACTTGGTCTTGCCCTCATTGACCACTAAACCCATCTTCTTCGCTTCCGTCGCAATGCTCAAAAGCTCCACTGACATCACGCTTTGATCTTAAAATTATGTCAATATCATCTGCGTATCCGAGTCATTAGATGGACCTTTGGAAGATTGTGCCTCTAGTGTTGACGGTTGAGTTTTGCACAATTCTTTCCAGAACGATATTGAAGAAGTCGCATGACAATGCATCGCCTTGTCTAAAACTTTTTTTGACATCAAATGCATCGGTGAGATCTTTTCCGACCTTGATAGAGCAGCGTGCATTCTCCATCGTCATTCTGCACAAACGGATAAGTTTGACAGGGATGCCAAAACTAGACATTGCTCTGTAGAGCTCTTCCCTATAGATGCTGTTGGATGCAGCCGCTAGAAATAGCTTAGATGTCGTCTTCGTTAAATATTTGATGGGATGTAATTATATGTAGATTGTTAAGAAACTGAAGGTGACAAAAGGTAACGAATAAAAGAATTTTACTTCTATTTAAAACATTCACTTATTTAGATTATATTTCAAAATTTAACTTACCTTTTTGAATTTAATACAGAACAGATGCTGTCATACGCGGCTTTAAAATCGATAAAGCGATGGTGGGTATCGATTTGAAGTTTCTGGGTTTTTCCAAGATCTGCCGGAGTGTGAATATTTGGTCGATAGTGGACTTTCCTGGTCTGAAGCCACACTGATAAGGACCTATCAGGTTGTTGACGAACGGCTTCAGACGTTCACATAATACGCCAGAGTTAAGGAGACTGATGCCTCTGTAGTTGGCGCAATTAAAAGGGTCTCCTTTCTTATGTATCGGGCAAACTATGCTAAGATTCCACTCATCGGGCATGCTTTCTTCCGATGATATTTTGCAGATGAGTTGGTGCATGCTCCCTACCAAGTCATCGCCTACTTCTTTGTTCGGCAGCGATGCCGTCAGCTCCAACAGCATTGTTTGACTTCAGTTTAGATATAGCTATCTTGAATTCGTCGAGGTTGGGTAGGTGGAATTGTTGATCTGAGTCGCCTAGGTTGAGTGGTTCTATCTCTCTTACAGCGGAATTCAGTTCGTCATCACCGTTATATAATTTGGAGAAGTGATCTTTCCATATTCTCAACATAGACTTTGGTTTTACTATGATATTCCCCTGATCGTCCTTACAGGCTTCGGTTTGTGGCTGGTACCCTTGGGAGGTTTTTTTTTACCTATTGGTAAAATTTACGAACCTCATTCCTGTTGTGAGTTGTGATATTAGTCTATCTCCTCGATCGCGCTCTTCTCATGCCGTGTGAAACCTAGCACTTCAGAGGCGGCATCTTTGATGGCTGCAAGGCAATATTGCCACTGGTTTTCAATGATTAATGCAGGCAGGATAATACTTCTTAAGAGGTTATTAGAGACTCGATCGGAAAAGGACATGGCAGTCTCTTGCGATTTTAACGTTGAAACTTCTCACAGTACTTCCTTGTTTAGGCTTGGATCGTGATATCCGTAGCCGTACCTTGGCTACAACGAGGTAATGGTCCGAGTCAATGTTGGCCCCTCGGAATGTTCGAATATCCTGTGTACTGGAGAAGTGTCGTGCGTCGATCGCAATGTGGTAAATCTGGTTGACAGTTGATTGATCAGGAGACTTCCATGCCCCTTGTGGATATTAAGATGTGTGAACTGCGTACTAGCTACCAGAACGTCTCGCCCCGCAGCAAAATCCGTTGTCGGAGGTGGTGTCGTGCAGGCTGTAAGTCCTGATTATGCCACCAAAGATGTCTTCTCTTCCTAGCTTGGCGTTAAAATCTCCTAAGACAATTTTAATGTCATAGCCAGGGCATTGCTCATATGTCTTGTCCAAGAGCTCGAAGAATATGTCTCTGCTGTCTTCATCTTTCTCCTCTGTTGGGGCATGCGCGCATATTAGGCTTATGTTGCCGAATTTAGCCTTGATGCAAATTGTCGTGATGCGCTCCCTCACACTGTTGAAACTCAAGACTTTTTGCCTGAGTCTAGTTCCAACTACAAATCCACACCCAAATAGACGCTGTCTTTGTTCTCGGTAGCAGTTGCCGTAGCATACATCCCAGTCTTTTAGTTTGCGTTTGCCCGGTCCATCCCATCGCACTTCTTGGATGGCGGTAATATCTGCCTTGCAGCAGTTTAGGGCTTCCGCTAATTGTTCGGCTGCACGTGGTCTGTTAAGGGACCTAACATTCTACGTACAGATCCGAAGTTCGTTGTCCTTATATCGTCTGCGTGGGTTGTCAACAGTAAATCCGTCCATATCCGAGGCTTTTTGGTGCTTCGCAACTAAGGTATTTTTGTACGTGGTCAGGAAGTCACCCCAACGGCACAACCTCCAACCTGTAGGGCCAGATCCTTAGCATAACTACCCCCCCTCTCTCGTTTGCTGCCCCAACAACTTTCCACTGGGGTTAGAACCCAATCTCCAGGTGAGGTGAGAGAAGGAGTTGATAGACAGATGTGGGTTTTGGGAAAAACCTGTGGACGCTTGTGTCCTCTTGAATGCACATGCCTACCATTTGAACATCCATGTTTCACCGTTGATTGCAAATTCTTCACATCTTTGTTTGGTTTTCTCCACACAAATCTGCGACCGTCCGACCAAAAGACATTAAACTTGCTCTCGTCAAGGAATAACACATTTTTCCAAAAATCATCTGGTCTGGAAACGAATGCATTCGCATAGTTCAAGCGTTTTGAAAAGTTTGCTTTTGAAATGTATGTTTTTTGTGCCGTGCCACCATTATATTCCTTTGAATGCAGAAAGTTCCGAACAGAAGTTTCTTAGACTTTTGGGTTTTCATCTTCCTTTCTCTAATGACAATAAGTCTTGTCTTTAATAATTTACCTGAACAGATACAAAAAAAACAAAAAGAAGTGTTTTTCTTTTAAAAAGAACAATTCATATTTTTACTCAAATTACTCAAAAACTAAGACACATTTTAACATATTATAATATAATATATAAATAATGACATTGAATTTTAAAAACACAAATTGTACAAAATTACATAAAATAAAAAAATTACAACTTTATTTTTAGAAACAAGCTTAACCACTTAAACTAGCTCATCCTTGATCATGGATGGGATTTAAAGTACGTCGTCGAATAAACTTCAGTAGTCGCATAATCGGAAGAGTCAAATCGACTTCATAGCTTCGTTTTGATTTGTTGCTAAAAAAAACACATTAATAAGTGCTTTCAAAGTGTGTGGTTTATGTGATACTTACATAAGAGTAGTCTTGCCATCGTGAGCCTTCTAGTCAATAAACGCACAATAGAATTGATTAAATTATAATTATAGATACTATTCCCGGAATAAAGTTCGTATACCGATCCGTTGACTAAAAAATTGTGGCAAGTCGTTCGCGTTGACATTCTTTAGCGGGCCAAATTCCAAAATCCCAAGTGTACCATGTCACAAATGCACAATTTTCGATTGTATTATTTTTGGAAATTTTCGACAGGTGGAGGTTGCGGGCTCGCAACTCTTTGTGCAGTCACTTCTGGCACATATGTGGGACAGTTTGTAGAGGTATTCTTGTCTTGACGGTGTTTCCAGTTAGATCCTTGAAGAATGCACTTAGTTTTGATGATCCAATAGGCATTTTTTATGTAATTCAGCTTCTTGTCTTTTTATTAGGTGGCGCAACAGTCCGTAGAGAACCAGGGCCTAGTGACTTACAACTCTCAACCATTCCTGTGTGCGAGTAATTGCAGGGATGGAAGAGACCTACAGTTTATATGCCGAATCCGAACGGATAATTTGAAAAAGCAATTTTTCATGACAAGAATTACTCTTGGAGAATTTGTCAATTCCTCGCAAGAGGCCCGTGAAAAACCTTTTTTTTTTTTTTAAATAAGGTGGCACAGGCAGGGATTGAACCCAAGACCTCTCGCTTGAAAATCCAACCCACTTTTTTTTTTTTTGTAAATTCCTTTTTTTATTAATTTAATCTTAGATCTATCTTAAAGCTAGACAAAAATTCATAAAACTAGCCTAATTAACCATAACTTACAACTAACTGACTGGTCCCATACGGACGCTCTAAGTTAAACAATAATACTTAATGCTAATGCCTTTCGGCCCTAAGATCTATTTAGCTTCAATTCCATTTTATTTATTTTTGTATTCATTAGAAAATTTAAAAAAGACTAATATCAATATCCTTTTTTAATTATTTTTACTTAAAACTACTTAAAATAAGGTCCTTAATATGAAACTTAAAGCTAACTAAAACTACCTATTCTACCTATAAACTACTTAAAACTAGAACAACCACAGCAGCAAATCTAATTATCTAACGTTTTTTGTTTTTCATATTTGGTTGTCTTTTTTTTTTTTATTTTTATTTTTTTTATTTCTATTCCATGTTTTTTTTGTATTTTTGTTTGTATTTTGTATTTTTTTTTGCCACCATGCCTATTCTACTTAAAACTAAACGATTGAAGCCACCAAAACTGGTTCTCCTGCTTCACCCTATCAGTTCGGTCCCGTTCGGACACAGCCCTACTGAACCGAAGGAGCTCTGCTCCGCCTTGTGCCATGACGTCCCGATTGTACAGGAGTCACCTATCCACGGTTAGTCGTCTGTCGTGGTAGATTAGCGGAACTGCCAATCTATCCTGTATCAGACCGCATCTATCTAAAAAGAGGAATGCCTCTGGTGGAATGAAGCCGCTCAAGCGTGCAATCTCAAAATACTCGTCGTTCGGATAGAACGCCCCTAAAATTAAATTGTTGGTCGAAGACATAGCTCTTGCAATGTGACCTCGAACGAGTTTTATCACGAAATTGTCAATTCTGTTGATTCGAGCCCCGTTGTATAGGACCTCGTTGGAATAGTAATGCACGTAAGAAGATTCGGCTGTTCGATATAAGCCGGTACAGCGTCGTAAACACTGCCGCTCGAACACCCGAAACTTCTCCATCTGGGAAGGGGCAACGTTGAACCACACAGGACAACCATAAACGATCATCGGCCGTATGAGGGCCATGTAGCAAATTACCTTCAC
The DNA here is from genome assembly GCA_951509635.1 of Eupeodes luniger. Classification (NCBI taxonomy): domain Eukaryota; kingdom Metazoa; phylum Arthropoda; class Insecta; order Diptera; family Syrphidae; genus Eupeodes; species Eupeodes luniger. Next base: position 174,352,484 of record OX608073.1, on the reverse strand, counting down.
TCTGGGGTCAAGCCGACTGCTAAAAAATAGCCGTTTCGTCAGAGCGAAGGCTCCTCTGGACCTGGTCAGAGCAGCATTTATATGTCTGTCGAAATATAAATACTGATCTAACCAGATACCGAGGTACTTCACTACACTTTTGCTCGCTAATGGCTGCCCGTGAAGATCAACGATAACCATCTTGCCCCAATTTTTGCACGTATCCCTCGTGGCCCTAGCCAACGGAGTCTGGAACTGAATTGTCTCCGACTTCTGAACATTTATTTTCAGTTTCCAGTCGTCGCAATATCGCTGAATCTTGTCGAAATCACGCTGCAAGAGAATTCTAATAACCTCAACCTTTCGGGCCGTTCTGTACGCAATAAGATCGTCGGCGTACGCAATTTCCTTTGTAAGACTACCTATCAGATCGCTGGTGTAAATACTGAAGAGAATCGGCGAATTCACCGCTCCCTGTTGAAGACCATTTTTAATTAAGAATGTTGTGGTAGAAGTTAGATTGCCACTTTTGACAACAAACTTTCTACCGTTAAGCATATCATAAAGTATATACAACAATGGCTTGCTTATGCCAAGCCTGCTCAGTTTTAGGTAAAGACCCTCTAACCATACGGTGTCAAAGGCCTTTTCCAAATCAACCAGAACAGCACCTGTGCATTGTTGTTTTGATTTGTTCCATTGGATATCAGAAACGAGTTTAGACGCAGCATGAATTCTGTCATGACCCGCCTTGAACCAGAACTGTTTATCCGGAATTATTTTGTTGTCCGCAGCCCACTTAGTCGGAGCCCTATTGATGATCTTTTCGAAAACTTTGCTGATGCTCGGAAGAAGACTTATCGACCGAAGATTTGACGGGTTGGAGTTGTCCTTTCCCTTTTTCGGGAGAGGATGAACCACAGCGATCTTCCAATGCACTGGATAATATGCATTATTCAGTGCATTATTGAAGAGTGTGGTGTAAATGTCAATTGCCTCCATCGGTAAATGTCTTAGTACAACGTTGGATATACCATTGACACCTGCTGACTTTTTATTTTTTATTGAGTTGAAGATGAGCTGAAGCTCAACCTTCGTCACTAACAAGGGACTTGGTCCCGTTTGCTCGGCGATTATGGCATTTGCCAAGGTATCGTCATCGAACCGCATAAAACCGCGGTTCTTAGATCGCCAATGTGTTATATCATTTCGAAGGTAAAAGTGATTAAGTAGGGCTCTGTTTTCCAGGTCGTGGTTGGGGTGAATGCTAACATTCACCTTGTACACTTGCTGGAAAGCAGCTCCCACCGCCTCCACTTTTTCCTTCGTATCTTCAATTATATAAAAGTCATCGTCAAAGATGGCTTCTTCTGGATCTATTTGCGGTGTCATGAGTACGTCTCTGTTCTCTTCAGTTCTTTGGAGTTTCAGACACGGAAGGTCATTGTCGTTCTTTTTCCTAAATATCTTGTTGATTTTAGGGAACATACCAGGGTCACTGGAATTAACTGACCGGATCTTGCGGTCCCAGTACTTGTTAATTGATAACCTGTAGTTCTCCTTAATCAACAGATTGACATTTTTTATTGACGACTTCAGTGTCCTAACCTCCAAGTCGTGTGGGTCTGTGAGTCGTCTGTACAAGTTTTTGAGTCTTGTCAGTAAGCCACTCTTGTGCTTACGTAGTGCGTCAATAGTCGCGTTTCTGTAAGCGTCCATTTGGTCCCGTTCTTTGTACTTTGGTATTGTCCGTTCCATTGTTCGTTTTATTGTTTCGTCCATCTGTTGTAAATGTTGGTCAATTTCTGTATTTGTCAGGTTTCTGTTATTTGGTGGGGCTATGTCACTCGAGCGAAGTTCTCTCGCTAGGGCGTTGGTGAAACGAGGCCAGCGCATCTTACTGTAATTGTAAGAATGCGTTGCAACGTATTCCTCCAACTCCACGCGTTCATTCGGAATCTGCATTACAGCAGCCAGTCCGCAGTGATAACTGTCGTACTTGACTGTCTGTAAGCAGTTTCGAGGGTGATTACCCACTTTGTCTGTTGTTACGTGACCAATTCACACCACCCTAGAAACGTCTTTCCCACCCCACTGCCCAATTAGAGGCACCATAGCTTCAATACATGTTATTGATGTACCATATCCTTTAAATAAAAAAAAAATCCACGATTTAATTAAACACTTTTTTCCTCTTTTATTACACAAAACAATATAACAAAATTGAGCGCAAGCATTCGATGCGTGGTGTAACTCTGTGTTGTTTTGTTTTGTTTTGTTTAAAGTTGGGGTTGATTTTGTTGTTGTCCTCCGGTTATATGCTTTCTACACTGTATAGCCATCCCGATATTTATCCTAAAGAAAAAAAAATACCGGAAAAGAAAGAAAGAATAATATCTATAACTTATCAAAAAAAATGCGAAATTCTTACCCAGCAATGGCAATCCATGATGTTATAAAATAGGTATTGCCTGAGTTTTTTTTTTTGATAATCCTGTGTAGGCATGTTTGTTTGTTTTCGTTTATTGTTTCATTTAATAAAATGTATGGTTATTTATGTATAATATTTAGTTTTACTTATTTTATTTTTACTTTTTACGAATCCTACACGAGATGAAATATGTAAACAGGCAAACTCAATATAGTTGACAATTCAGTGGCTGCTGACTGCTGACACTGGTTATGTTAAATAACAAATGTCACGCTCATGAAAAAGTGTAGTACACTCGAATTTTTGCTGAATTGCAATGTAGGTTATTAGTTAAGTTAAATGCTGTGATAGATTAAGTGCAATAATATAGTATTAGGTAGGTTTATTATTTATGGTAAAAATTATATTTAGTTCATATTTCATGTCATAATTTATTTCTTTTTGCTTTATTAAATATATTTTTATTTGGGTAGTGCAATATTAGTTATAAGTATTTGTTATACAAACACACACATATGTATGTTTACAGAGAAACTTAATTATGTAAAGAAGCTGAGTAGGTATATTATTTGATGGGGATAGATATTGCTGACTGGGGAAACTAAACCCCTTATTCCAGTCTGCAAACTAATATTATGACATAGATTCTCTCAAATATAGGCCATAGAGCAACGACCATATAGGTGTTAGATAATTTGAATCTGACATGATTGTTTTATTTGAAAGCAATTACCATCAGCGGTAGCGATCACAGTGTAATCGGAAATTGAAAATTTAATCAAAATTCAAATCCATACAAAGGAAAAAAAAAAGTATATAGGTTTTTTTGTTTCGTACAAAATTTTCTTTTTATTTAAAGAAATTAAAATATTCTTAAATTCGAAAACGCAATAGTAAAGGTAAAATTATTCAACGAATAAATGAAAATTTCATGTACAAAATGGTCAACTCTTTTCATATATAGAAAAACCAAGGAGAAAGACGAAAAGGTCATAGAAGGTGACACGCGGTTGCACTGTCTGGAAAAAAAAAAGAAAAAAAAACTCCTGAAGGAGACATTGGTACGCGTTCTTAATAGGCAGAGGTAAAAAGTCATAAGCTTAAAAAAAAGAGTTAATATCAGTTTTATGGATATCTCACCTTATTCCCAGGTTCATAATCATTACGCTATAGTCTATAGTGTATAGAAACTTCTCGAAGGCTTACCTATATATATATATATATATCTTAATATATATAATTCTTCTGTGAGTGTGCATGTCACTGAACTTCTCTTAAACGACTGGACCGATTTTGATGAAATTTTTTGTGTGTGTTCAAGGGGATCTGAGAATGGTTTAGATTCACAATTTTGTCCGCTGGACAATGTTTTTTTAATTAATTTTAAATTTATTAGTAGTTGTTGATTTTGGAATGTTTTACATTGGATCCGACAGTTTTTCTATAAATATGAACTGATGAACCCTGTTACCGCAATCATATTACATTTTTGTTTTGAGTTGTTTCACATTTATCCACATTCGCTTTGCACCGAAATCGTTGTAGTTGTTTTTTTTCCACTTATTGTTTTGCTTAAACAAAATGAAATTTTTGGCGCCTCTTTTAGGTTTTTTTTTCCTTTCTTCTGCAACGATAGATACAGAGAAATAGAGTGAGTAAAATGAAAAGCAGAGCCATCGATGGGACTGAATTGTCAGTAATGTATAATGATTCGTAATGACAAAAAGTTAACGTTCGATGGTAATAATCAACATAGACGCATTGTTTAAGATTTTATATACACTAATATTATAAAGAGGAAAGATTTGTATTTTTGTATGTAACGAATTAACTCAAAAAGTAATGGACCGAATTTAATAATTCTTTTTTCATTAGAAAGCTACATTATTACTGAGTAGCATAGGCTATATTTGGTACTAGATTACTATAGAAATCTCTAGAAATTCTTATTAAAACCAACCGAAGGTGTACAAAAATTAGACATAAAATGTCTTTCATCGCATACGCTGCGAAGAGTATCAATGATAGGACAAAAAAATGTTTTCTATTAAGTGATTCACTGTCGTTTTAATTAGCATGCTTATAACTTAAATATCTGTACCTTTTTATGTCTACCCGTGCGAAGCCGGGACGGGCCGCTAGTACATATATATAAGCAAAAAATATATATACCGACATATAGACCAGGATTTGATTTGAGCCTCTGTATTTTTTTTTGGTTGTTCCTTGGTGGATTCTACCTCCTTCGACCGTACAGGCAATCGGATTGACAGACAGGAGAAGTTGATTCCAGAGCTTAAAGTGAATTCGAGGATCAAAAGTAGATAGGAAAAAAAAAAAAAAGATAGTGTACTGGCGAGGGAGAAACTGTTTTTTTTTAACGGTCCCTTCTCGCCCGTCCTTGTTTTTGGTTTAAATTCTGTTTTGTTAAAGAAAAGAAGAAGAAAAATTAATGAAGAAAGTGAAGTGAAGTAAAGTAAGAAAAAAAGGAAAAAAAGAATTATTAAAAGACAGGCAAGAATAAGTGGGTTCAAGGAAAAAAAGTGTGAAGTGTTGAGTGTTTTGAATTTCCGGACTTTAAAATAGATATATATATATACGACAATCCTTAAGTGTTAATATTTGGCGATTAAAAGTGGGCCATCTAGTTATTTTTCCAATACGTATCCTGGAAAGTACTGCCGGCAGGACACCGAGGGACGTCGTCGTGAAAAAGAGTAAGTTGTGTCAATTGAATTTTTTTTCTTTTAAAATATAAATTTAATATATATGTATATCTATAAAGTACACACAAAGTGATTAAAGGAAGGAAATATTTACACTCCGGTACTCCGGATTATATCCATCCAATTATCTTTTTGTTTTTGAATTTCATTTTTTTGCCGCTTTTCTTTTCTTTTATACCAAGTGGAGTTCTATATTCTTTTTACACTCCGGGACAGTTAAATATAGCCATTTGTTTTTATTTAAAAGATAGATTGCATTGAAATGAAATAGTTTGAATTCTTTTATTGAATTTTCTTCTTGCTTTCTTCTTTTAAATTTAAAGTAATTTTTTGTTTAAATAACTTTTAATGAATTTTATAATAAATTAGCTTTATATAATATAAACAAAAAAAAATATAATCCAAATTTATTGGAATACCTTTTTCTTTTTTTTTGTTTGAAGTGAAGAATTGAATTTACGATGGTGTTCTAAACCTACAAAGAGGTGTGTGAAGGTTCCGCTGAGCCGACGATGAAGGGAGGGAAAACGAAGTACGGTTAGACAATGAATTGACAAACGTAACGCCTACAAAACTGACTATACTTACCTTACGCTGACTTTATACTTACCTTGTACTGACTTAATACGTACTTACTATTACTTTTACTGATTACTCTTACCTCTACCGATGATACCTACTTACACTTACAAACTACTTACCTTATCGACTCTACCTACTCTACTGCTACGATACTTACCTTGACATGACTTGACCTAGACAATAGTGGAATTTGTGACTGGAAGTTAACGCTAGGGGCTATCTCCAAAATACTGGCCAAGGCAATAGCGATGGTTGTATCCTCGATACAAGGGTGGGCAGGCCAACTTTTGCCAACAACACCAGGCAAGGCCTTTGATGACTTGGCGAACCACTGTGTTGGTGCGACAGTGGGGCCGATGTTTATTTTTGGTGGAAAAAAAAATTAAAAGTATTTTTTTTTAGGTTTAGTTAGATATAGTATTAATGAATTATATCCCATCGATATAAATATTAGATTTTAAGGGTTTAGTTTTTAGATCGGGGGTTTTAGGTTAAGCAAATAAATATTTTTTTTGGTCCATCAAAGAATATTACTTAAGCTTCACCCTTACACCAATGCAGTGGCACAGGTAACTAAGTTTGTGCGATTCCTTCATATTTTTTTTTTGTAGCACCATATTTCCACACCTTTTCCACTATTCCTATCCTCATCCTTTAACTCCGGCATGTTTTATCTTGTTTGCTGAGTGGGAGGAGTTTTGGAAGAGGGCAAGATCCGCCCCAATCCGACGAGCTTAGCCGAGCTAGAGTAAGCATGCCACAGCCCTTTTCCAACTCCTAAAGACATATCCCCGTGATACCCTTGACTCGCAACAATGGCGCCCAACGTGGGGCCCGACTTTCAGATTGATTGGGACTCCAAGGAAATGATTTTTCTTCTAAGATCATTCCCTTGGACTCACAACAATCTTCCTTTTAAACTTTTTTTCACAATTTTTTTAGTAACCTTTTTCATCCTTTTAGCACAAGCTTGGAGACTACATAGGCTCTTTGCTTAGCGATAGATGGAGTTCGGCTGTCCAATCTAGCAGGTCTAGAACCAGTAGATTTCTGTGAGGTAGAACAAAGTCTTTCGCAAGGCAGAGAGCGGAGTAGGGTGGAAAGGCAACTCACTCACCGCTATCCATACAGTTAGGCACAGCCAGACGTATAGAGTGGCGTGAGTGGGGTGTTTTGAGATTCTGCTCGTGTGGAGGGTTGTCCCTGTTTCCTAGCCAGCCACCTTTCAGGTTTATCATCAGAAAGCTCGATGTGGCAGGAAAACTAGTGACAGCCTGAAACACTCGTCAAGTCTCAGAGGCCCCAGTCACAAAGAAAACTGACTTTTGACATTTGACAAATACTCAGAACTTACGAAGACTATACGCAACTTAACTTAACAGAACTTTACAAAGGACTAGTGACAGACTACTTAGACCTCTCGTATAACTCCCTTTTCACATTCGTTTTGGATACTCAGTTGGGACTTCACACACCTCAACATAAATATTGAAAGAAACGAAAAATTAAATAAGTTTTTTAATCCTTTTTTTAGTTTTTTTTACAACTTTTTTATCATTGTTTTTATTATTATTAATTTTTTTTACCGATTTCTTTTATTTTTGAATTTTTGTTTTTCTTTTAGTTTTTTTTAATTTTTTTTAAACCATTTTTTTTTTACTGTATTGCTTTTATTAGTTTTAGTTAACATTTTTGAATTTTGATATTTAAAATTTTTTTTTTTGGATTTATATTTTTGAAATATTTTTTTTTCTTTATTCAAAATTGATACTTTTACTACTTTCGACCTTTTTTTTTGAAATTTTTTGTTGTTGAATTCATTTTTATTTTTTTTATTTATTTTTTTTTTGTTTCTTTCAACCATATTATATATTTTTTTTTTTTTTTTGAATTTTTGAAATTTTAATTTTTGATTTCGATTAGAAGTTTTTTTTTCTGTTATATTTTTTTTCTTGTTGTTGATTTTTGAAAAAAAAAAAAGACAACATGAAGAAAAAAACTGGTACAGTTAAAAAGAGTGCTTCAGCACTACAAGAGCAGGAAAAGAGCGATAGGCCAGCGACAACCCGTGCCATATCAGCTCAAAGCCCTCAGGTCCGATTAGGTGATCCTTCTGGTTCTGAAGTTAACTGATCCTTGTCTAATCCGTTTAATGGAATGGTCAAAGATAGGGGTAATGAATCAGAAGAGGAATTGGGTGAAGGGGCAGTAGGAATATCTAGAGGATTAGGTCAGGAAACTGCTCCAGAAGACAATGGAGATGAACATGAAGGAGAACAACAAGAGACTAGGGAAAGTATAGACAGAATGACACAAGAACTGGAACGAGAACGTTTACTACTAACACAAAAAGACCTAGACTTACATGACAAGGAAGAGAACGAAATGACTAGTGTGGGAAGTACGAGAGGGGAATGCTTGAAAAATGCCATAGATTATGCTGTTTCTCACTCAATTTATGAGACACATAGCAAGACCATGGCGTTGCTCACAGAGCAGGCCAGAAGTCTGAAATTGATGCAAGGCATGGTACAGGCTGTCACGGGTAGCATGGCAACCATGAGTGAAAGGTTAAATGTGGTGGAAAAATCTACCTTAACTCTACATGCCATACAAGAACAACAAAGAAAAAGTCAAGTGACTGATCAGGATGTCAGTCAGGCAAGGGTCCCTTCAACATTGTCGACAAATAGAATTTGCCATAAGGATCCGCCTTGTAATAACCACAATAACCAGGGAAAGAAGGTGGATATCCATAAATGGGGGATAAAGTTCGATGGAACCTCCAAAAATATGACGGTGGAGAGTTTCATTTTTAGGATTGAGACTCTGCAAAGTAAGAATGGGGTCACCAATGATCAGGTCTTCGCCAATTTCCACCATTTGGTGACTGGAACTGCCGAAAAATGGTATTGGCAGTTCCTGGAAGAGAGACAAGGAGATGAGTTTCTTAACTTCTATGACTTGAAATCGGAATTGCTAAGACAATTCCGAAATAGTAAAAGAGATCACGAGATACTTAGGGAAATAATGGACAGACGACAGCAACCGAACGAAACATTTGACGAATTTTACGAAGACGTTAGGGGACTGACTTTACAAATGAGAAATCGTCCAAATGAGAAAGATTTAGTTTCAATGGTCAGACAAAATCTTAAGGACAAGGTAGTGACGCTGATCTTCGGATGTCCTATTAAGGATATCCGAGATCTAAGAGAAGAGTGCCAATGGGCAGAAAAACATCTGACGACTAGAGATTTTAAAGCAAAGAAGATAAGTGCAATGGAAGACCATGACGTAGTACGGACTAGACATTACGGGACTGACTCTGAAGACGAACAAGAAACACATATTTCTGCAGTACAGTACAACCGTACGGACAGACTTACTACGAACGCAAAGACGGACAAACGAAATTTGACCTTCAAAAACAATGACAAAGACAGAAAGACTGACAATACGAAAGACAAGAACGCAAACTCTTGCGCCTCGACTTTCCATGCACTCACGTGCTTTAGCTGTGGTCAAGGAAATCTTTCTTTTAAGTGTGCCTCATGTCAGGGAAACATGAAGGTCGGAAGTGCACCCGGGTTCACTCCCCCGACAAATGTATCCCAAACGGAGAAATTGAACCCGGAAAAGTAAAAATTTTAAAACGCGAAGAAAAACAAGTAAACAATAAAAATGAAAAAACTGTGCAATATAAAACTTTACATGAACGCATGTTAGAATACGACGAAGCAAGAAAGCGGATTTTCAATTCACAAATCTCATTTGACGAAACTAGTAGTAGAAATTTTAGAAAAATATCTTAGGGAAAAATGTGCAATGTTCAGAAGAACGAAATCGAAAATTGAAGCGACGGTCTTAACGGTCTCTAATGACAACAGGCCTTATGCCATTGTCACAATCAACGGTGAAGAGATGACCGGACTACTTGACAGTGGAGCATCAGTGAGTTGCATGGGAAGAGGGGCTATAGAGTTCGTACAGAAACACAACATACGTATGACTCGAATTACAGTTGACATCAAAACAGCGGACGGACAAAACCAACACATGCATGGACGATTTACGACCAAAGTCACATGGGGCGGCATCACCCAAGAGATGGAGCTGCATGTCGTTCCCAGTTTGACACAACAGCTCTACCTGGGGGTAGATTTCTGGAGGACGTTCAAGGTCGCTCCAAACGTCATCAGCGCGTTAGACATTCCGTCACCGACGGGAGGGCAAGAGTCTGATCCTATGCGTCAGCTTACTACATCACAAACTGAAGAACTCGAGCGCGTCAAGCTTACATTCCCTTCCTTTGCGACAATGGGGTTGGGTAAAACCCATGTTGAGGAACATGTCATTGAGATGGAAGTAGACACCATTCCCATCAAACAGCGACATTATCCAATCTCACCTGTCGTGCAGAAGTTGATGTATGCTGAGCTCGATCGCATGCTGGAATTGGGTGTGATCGAAGAGAGCAACAGCGCTTACAGTTCTCCAGTTGTGTTGGTGCGTAAGCCAGGCAAAAACAGACTTTGTCTGGACTCGAGGAAAGTTAACGCGGCCACGAAGAAATTTGCCTATCCTCTGCCGCACATTGAAGGAATCCTAAGCCGACTTCACAACACGCACTACATATCGAGCATCGATTTGAAGGACGCCTTTTGGCAGATTCCTCTGGAAATCAAATCAAGAGAGAAGACGGCTTTCACAGTCCCTGGACGACCGTTGTATCAATTCACGGTTATGCCGTTTGGATTGTGCAACGCCGCCCAGAGAATGTGTAAGTGGATGGACAAGGTCATTCCCGCTCGTTTGAGAGAGAATGTCTTTGTCTATCTCGATGACCTTTTGATTTGCTCTCCAGACTTTGAAACCCACATAGGCGTTCTCAAAGAGGTGGCGAGATGTTTGCGTGAGGCGGGGTTGACAATCAATGTAGAGAAAAGCAAATTCTGTTATAAAGAGATCAAGTACTTAGGCTATTTCGTCGGTGATGGATGTCTAAGAACGGATCCAGAGAAAGTTTCTGCAGTGAGGGATTTTCCTGTGCCAAAAACCCCTAAACAACTCCGTCGTTTCCTAGGGATGACGGGATGGTATAGACGCTTTATTCCAAATTTTGCGTCTATATCAGCCCCAATGACAGACTGTCTGAAGAAAGGGAAGGACTTTGTTATGACGAGCGAAGCCTTGACTGCTTTTGAGGACTTGAAAAAGACACTAGTGACCGCACCAATACTGACCAACAAAGACTTTTCACGACATTTTTACATACAATGCGACGCTTCAACTTCTGGCGTAGGGAGCGTTCTTTTCCAGATGGACGAAGAGAATAACGAACGACCCATAGCGTTCATGTCCCAGAAGCTTAATTCCGCTCAGCGAAATTACAGCGTTACGGAACTTGAATGCTATGCGGCCGTTTTGTCCATAAAGAAGTTCCGAGCTTACATTGAAGGTTTACCTTTTACCATAATAACTGACCACGCAAGCCTTAAGTGGCTGATGACACAGAAGGACTTGAGCGGTCGGCTAGCTCGGTGGAGTTGAAAGTTGCAAGGCTTTGACTTCACTATAGAGCACAGAAAGGGAATTCTCAATGTGGTCCCGGACACTCTCTATAGAGTACATATGGATGAGATAGTAACCGAAATGCCAGAAGTTGACTTTAACTCACCATATTTTGCGTCAGAAGAATACGTTGAATTGAAGAAGACAATCAACGAAAACAAGAACAGACTACCGGACATTTGTATTTCGGACGGCTTCGTATATAAACGGACCGACAGACGAACTGGAGACCCTATTCAAGAGGACAGGGCCTGGAAACTCTGGGTACCGAAGGAGTTGTGTAGGGGCCTTTTGGCATCAGCGCATGATTCCTTCACTGCCGGTCATGGCGGAATACATAAAACTTTGGCCAAACTTCGGCAAAGGTATTTCTGGCCAAATATGACCAACGAAGTTAAAGAGTACATTAGTAACTGTGATATTTGTAAGTGCAATAAGCCCGTCAATACAATTTCAAGGCCGCCCATGGGACAACAGACAATTACCGAAAGACCTTTCCAACGTTTGTACATAGACTTTTTAGGACCATACCCACGGACGAAGACAGGAAACACTCATATCTTTATTGCACTTGACCACTTTAGCAAGTACGTTTTTCTTAAACCCTTGAAACGAGCAACAGCAGCTGAGGTAGTAAAATATCTTGAGGTGTTCCACATGTTTGGTGTACCCGAATATATCCACTCTGACAACGGGAAACAATTCGTTTCAGAATTGTTTTGCAGCTTTATAAAAAAGTACGGTGTTAAACACGTTCGTACCGCCTTTTACTCGCCTCAGGCTAATGCCTCTGAACGAGTTAATCGGTCCGTCCTGACCAAAATCCGGTCCTATATCGGTAGTGACCAACGAAATTGGGACCTTCATGTAAGTAATACAGCCTTTTCTTTGCGAAGTGTGTTACATGATGCTATAAAGTTCGAGCCATATTATGCCGTTTTTGGATCTCAAATGGTCCAAAACGGTGAGACATATGAGCTGCTTCGAAAACTTGATTTCATCAAGGATAGTGAAACCGAAATTTTAGAGAAAAGTGATAAACAAGCTATACTTCGAAAGAAAATTTTTGAAAATCTCAATCTAGCTCACCAAAGATCGACAAAAACGTACAATATAAGAAGTAGAGATATATCATACAAGGTAGGACAAATAGTTTACAGGAAAAATTTTAAACAAAGTAATAAAATAGACAAATACAACGCGAAACTAGGTCAAAAATATTTAAAGTCAATAGTTTTGAGAACAGTAGGTAATTCCCTTTATGAATTAGGGAATCTGAGAGGCGAAGTGGTAGGAGTTTACCATGCAAAAGACATCCACTCTTAATGACGCACTCAGCTGCTGTTGTTTCATTAGCGAACTGTGATATATATGTGAAGTGGTATTTATTTATTTATGGAGTTTATTTTTATATGCTTGGCAAAATCCTCATTCAAACCCTCCAAGTGGGTGCCAGGCGGGCAATGATCACCACAGAAGTCCTGTGCGTTTTTGGCAGGATGGTGATTAGCTAAGGTTGAGTTGGATAGCCGAATTGTTGTAACTCCTCAATAGTGCAACGTTCGGAAACCCAATTCAATCATAGTTTAGAGGTTCCTAATTTCAGTGGTGGTGTGAGCGTACTTGTACGAAAACCGTGCCGAAGAATGAAAGGCTGGGGGATAAGCCAGTCATTAACGAGCTCTTTCGGATGCTGTGGCAAGGTCCGTCATATTTCTGCCTTACCCCGGCAAGCGGCTCTGCCAGGGCTGACCGTTTTTCCGCATTACTCGTGGGAACAAAATGAAAATGTCAAATAAAAAAATTATAAAAAACAAAAACAAAAATCGAATCATGGCTGCCAATGCGGTCACATCCACTGAAAAGGCTGTCGAGCCTACTCAGAGGTGTGAACGTGCTGTCAACCCTGTGGTTGCCACTAGTAGCGGAAGTCCTTCTCCCTCTACTAGCCGCAACCTATACTTAAAGGAACCACCCAACAGTGGAACAGCTGTGACGCTCGGCTGTTCCAAGGGCGGCAATTCCACACCCCAACCCCTCCCCGCTCCTGCTAGGACGTCGCAAGCGACCCCAAGAAGGGACACCCCATCCGGAGAGACAAAATCTGCGACATGTGGAATTGACTCGAAAGGTGAGGGCGCACCCCGATTGGTATCGTTGGCGACGAATTCTGATGGTGGACCCACACCTGTGTCACACGGACATAGCTCTGGGCCGGCCAGCAAGAAGTCCAAGAAGTCACTGGCCAAACGAGACCAACGCAATGCTGAGAGGATTCTAGCCGCAGTCGGTGTCATACCGGCGCGGCGGCGGAGAGAACCCCGGAGCAAACGCGAAAACTTGAGTGGGCCAGTGGCTTTCTTAGCAACAACACCAAACCGACCTGCAGCGACTCAACGTCAAAGCGCACTAGGTCTTTCGAGGGCGACAAGCCCGAACCAAAAAGGCAGAAGGTGCATTCGAGCAGCACAACAGCCTTCAATAAGGATCTTTCCTTTAGCGACGCGCTAAAAGGTAAGATCATAGCAGCGGTCATTGACAGGGGTCATGTGGATGGTAACATCTCTCATGATCAATGGGCAAACGTCAGGGCTCACCTCGGTTTCAGATTTTTATCTGTCATCGAGGAGAATCCGGGACCTTTCCCAGACACAGCCGATGCAGTATGGTACCAAAATCGTATCAAACTCATCGCCTGTGGTGATCAGAGATCTTTCGATCTGTACAGGGCTGCTGTCAATGGCTTGCCAGAAGTCTGGCCGGGTGCCAAGCTCGAGGTTGTTGCAAGGGAGAATATTCCTTGCCGGCCAAGAGCACGTATAATGGTCCCGGCTCTACACAACTGCCCAGATATGATCATGAAATTGATCAAAGCAAGTAATCCAAACCTGCCTACGCACGACTGGAAAGTCCCAAAGGTTGAGAAGGAGACAGTGGGTCACTATAGATCAGCTCTCGTGTTGATCAATAGGGAATCACTGGATCCACTGGCCGCTACCAAAGGTGTGATTAGGTATGGTTTCGATGAAATTGTGATCCGTATATACAAAAAAGACGAAGATTTGCTTAACACGCCCCCGACAGAAGCCCCTTCAGCGGAAGGAAACGCTTCACTACCACCAATAATGGAGGTCGATGCAACACCACAAGTGGAACCATCGACCTCCACAGCCCCAAACAAGCTATCCGACGTGGAGGCTAAACCTACAGTCGAAAGTAACTCCGACATGGAGACTGAAGGCGCCACCTTAGGCATCACTCTGAGTGAGGAAGACCTACTTCACTCCTCCTCAGACGATGAAAACGCCGATAAAACAGTAGTGGAGGTTAATCTGACTAATAGTAGCAATGCTGCGATTAGTACAGATTAATCTCCATCACGCCATCATGGCCACAAACAACCTAATACTCCGACTGCACGCGAACAAGGAGGACATCGTCTTGATACAGGAGCCGTGGGTCTCAAACTCCATCATCAGAGGCCTCCGGACTCCTGGTTATAAGCTACTGCATGCATCGGAGAAAGGTGAACCAAGGTCATGTATGTTGTAGTAAAAAATGACTTAAATGTATTTTTACTCCCCAATTACAGCGACAAGGACACAACCACCGCTGTCTTAACAACGGATAAAGCCACCTACTGGCTCATATCCTCCTATCTTGGCCACGACAGCCCAATTCCAGGTGACACCTTGAAGAAGGCAATTGCGGACGCGCAATCGAAAAAAGTTGGTCTCCTAATTGGATCGGACGCTAACGCTCATCACACGGTATGGGGTAGCTCGGACATAAATGAGAGAGGTGAGTCCTTATTTGATTACTTACTAAGCACTAACCTACTCATAAGTAATATTGGTAATGAACCCACTTTTGTAACCAAGAATAGGAAAGAGGTACTTGATATTACACTTACCTCTGACTCGATCCACAATCTGATTTCAAACTGGCATGTCTCAAAAGAGAATTCTTTCTCTGACCACAAATACATTCAGTTTGAGCTCAGAGATGTGGCAAACATATCTACGGGTTTTCGTAATCACCGTAATACAAACTGGGAACGATATAGGGAGGTACTAACACAATTACTTGATTACAACCTTCTTAAAAGCTCCTCCAGTAAAGATGAACTAGACCTTTCTGTGAATCATCTCACTGAAGCCTTCAATGAATCAATGAGAATTTCATGCCCTGTAACCATTTTAAAGGGAAAAAAGAAACCTCATTGGTGGCGTAAAGAACTAGAACCATTCAGAAAGAGTTGTCGCAAACTCTTCAATAGATCTAAGTACACTAGATCTCCTTCTGACTGGGACTTATACAAACAAGCTCTAAAGCAATATAAAAAAGAATTAAGGAAGAGTAAGAGGTCTTCTTGGAGAAACTTCTGTGGCAAAATAGAAAATACTTCAGAAGTCTCAAGACTCAGGAAAATTCTCTCAAAAAGTCCAACAATACCCAGTGCTTTAAAGACAGGTGCAGGCACATGGACTATCACAGATGAAGAATCTCTTAATCTGTTATTAGACACCCACTTTCCAGGTAGCTCTAACATACTTAACGACTTAACATCAGAGTCTCAAGCTTCTACAAGCGATTTAGTTGATCTAATAACGCGGGAAAAACTGCAATGGGCCATAGATAGCTTTGATCCATATAAATCTCCAGGACCAGACGGAATCATTCCGGCCGAACTACAAAAATGCTCAGACATGATCATTCCACCATTGGAAATCAATATGACAAGCTGTTTAAGGCTGAGATATATTCCCAAAGCCTGGAGAATGGCAAAAGTAGTCTTTATTCCTAAAGCAGGGAAACCCTCCCACGTTAACCCTAAAGATCTACGACCAATCAGCCTATCATCTTTCCTTCTTAAAACCTTGGAAAGATTGATTGAAATTTACATCAGACATAACCTAAGACCATGTCTCATTTCCACAGCTCAACATGCTTACTCTAAGGGAAAATCAGCAGAAACAGCACTTCATTCGCTGGTACGCAGAATTGAATATTCCCTCGAATACAAAGAATATAACCTAGTAGCTTTCCTAGATATTGAAGGAGCTTTCAACAACGTCAGTTACCAGGCGATCACGACAGCAATGGAAAAGCTGCAATTAAAGAAACCACTCATAGATTTTATTAGTCTCATGCTCAAAAGCAGGACAATAACTTCAAGCATGAGAAGTTTTACTACCACCAGATCGGTGAATCGAGGTACCCCCCAAGGAGGGGTCCTTTCGCCTTTCTTATGGAACATGGTAGTGAACGACCTTCTAACATCATTAGAAGCAGAGGGTTTCAGGGTGATTGCCTATGCTGACGACGTTGCAATATCTGTATCTGGAAAACACTCCCAAGTTCTCTCGGAACTCCTACAAAATGCCTGGAATAGGCTAACAAAATGGGCTAAGCAATGTGGCCTGGACGTCAATCCACATAAAACAGAACTAGTACTCTTTTCAAGAAGGTACAAAATTCCTCAGCTTAGCCCACCCAAGATTAAAGGAATACCATTAAGGTTTTCCGACCAAGCTAAATATTTAGGCCTCATTTTAGACAAAAAACTAAATTGGAAGGCAAATATTGATGAAAGAGTAAAAAAGGCTACTGTAGCGCTTTTTACTTGTAAAAAGGCCATAGGATCAAAATGGGGCTTCTCCCCAAAAATAACCCACTGGCTATACACTTCGGTAATTAGACCGATACTCATTTATGGAGTTGTCGTATGGTGGACCGCACTGGACAAGATGGTAAATCTGAATAAGTTCATCAAAGTCCAGCGGTCAGCAGGTATGTGTATCACAGGAGCACTTCGCTCAACACCAACCGCAGCCCTGGAAGTGCTTTTAAGCCTAACACCTCTTGACATCTTCTCCAAAACGGTGGCAGCCAACTCATGTGTGAGGCTTAGAGCCACCTCTCAATGGAACAGTAACAATACTGGACATACTACTATCCTAGACAATTTCAGATCTATCCCAGATCGCCTAGACTATACCACCCCTAAAATGGTATTCGGTAAAAGCTTCCATGTGTCCATCCCTTCAAGATCCTCCTGGGAAGAAGAGGGACCCCTGGAAGACAATGCGGTACACTTCTATACAGACGGTTCAAAGACCGATAGACGGAGATTACTTAATCTCAGTCTATCATACAGACTTCCCAATCAATGAATTGTATTCCAGGCAGAAGTAATGGCGATTAAAGAGGCACTATCCTGGCTCAAAGAAAACGTTATATCTTGCAAGGATATACGAATTTTCTCGGACAGCCAAGCCGCTCTTAAATCTCTCGCGTCTGTCTCTACAAACTCTCAATTAGTCCACGACTGTCGATCATCTCTGAATGAGATGACAGAACAGTTTAATATTCACCTCATTTGGGTGCCGGGCCACAGAGACATTCCGGGAAATTGCAAAGGCGATGAGCTCGCCAAAAACGGAACACTTCTGCCTAATGTTAGACAAAAACATAACATAGGAACACCACTTGCTACATGCAAATATCTTCTCAAACAATATGCTCTAGAAGCAACAAATGCTAGATGGTCACAGAGCACCACCTGCCTAACAACCAAGCAAATGGGTCTACACAAATGACTTCTGTAGAAGCTGCATGGACGAGGAGGAAGAGGAAACAGTCCAACACCTGCTATGTACATGTCCAGCACTCTCCATTAGAAGGAATAACTTTCTCGGTAATCCCTTCTTCGACAATACCAGTGAACTGGCAATGACAGACACAAAGTGTCTCTCTAGCTTTATTAAAAGCACAAAATGGTTTGTTTAATTTTCATTACTCTCCCATGAGTAACCTTATTAGTGGTATCACAATGGACCCTTGAGGTCTAAGTGAGTCAATGACATCTAGACAGCCACTCCAACCTAACCTAACCTTATTTATTTATAGAGTTTATTTATTTATTTTTAGTTTATTTATTTATTTATAGAGATTTTATTTATTTATACAGATTTTTATTTATAGTTTCATTTTTTTTTACCATTTTTACTTATTTAATTTATTAGTCTGTGATATAAGTGTTTGTGAACGTTATAAATCTATTTATCTATTTATTTATTAATTCTGTGATAGTACATTAATTTTCTTTTTGAGCTTAAATCTTTTGTACCTGACTGTGTTATAAATTACAACATTGAGAGGTGAAGACTGTTTAGTAATACACAAGAAAAAAGTTCTAACGTATTATACTTTCAATAAGTTATTGTTTGAAATAACTACTAAAGTTATGGCCACACGTTGAGAACGGCAAAAATTATTACTTCAAATCAATTTTATGTTTAATTATCGGCCGACTTTCTTTTTACGAAAATATTTTTCTCACGACCACTCGCAAAATGTTTCGAGCCTGTTACGTGACCGATTCACACTACCCTAGAAACGTCTTTCCCACCCCACTGCCCAATTAGAGGCACCATAGCTTCAATACATGTTATTGATGTACCATATCCTTTAAATAAAAAAAAAAATCCACGATTTAATTAAACACTTTATTCCTCTTTTATTACACAAAACAATATAACAAAATTGAGCGCAAGCATTCGATGCGTGGTGTAACTCTGTGTTGTTTTGTTTTGTTTAAAGTTGGGGTTGATTTTGTTGTTGTCCTCCGGTTATATGCTTTCTACACTGTATAGCCATCCCGATATTTATCCTAAAGAAAAAAAAATACCGGAAAAGAAAGAAAGAATAATATCTATAACTTATCAAAAAAAATGAGAAATCAGTTATTGTCACTGGACTACCTCAATAAAGGTTAATTCAGAAGACAATTACTGGCAAAAAAAAAAAAAACAAAATTGGTACTTATCTTTCGTAGACAGTAGAAATGACAAAGTTTAAAGTCGTTGCATCTAATAGGTAGATGAGTGGGTGACAACGATGTTAGTTATGACAACCCTGAAAATAAAAGAAAGAAAATAAGGTAAATAAATGAAATAAAATAAATGTAGAAGCATCAAGGCGAAATTCTTACCCAGCAATGGCAATCCATGATGTTATAAAATAGGTATTGCCTGAGTTTTTTTTTTGATAATCCTGTGTAGGCATGTTTGTTTGTTTTCGTTTATTGTTTCATTTATTAAAATGTATGGTTATTTATGTATAATATTTAGTTTTACTTATTTTATTTTTACTTTTTACGAATCCTACACGAGATGAAATATGTAAACAGGCAAACTCAATATAGTTGACAATTCAGTGGCGCTGACTGCTGACACTGGTTATGTTAAACAACAAATGTCACGCAAATGAATTGCAATGTAGGTTATTAGTTAAGTTAAATGCTGTGATAGATTGAGTGCAATAATATAGTATTAGGTAGGTTTATTATTTATGGTAAAAATTATATTTAGTTCATATTTCATGTCATAATTTATTTCTTTTTGCTTTATTAAATATATTTTTATTTGGGTAGTGCAATATTAGTTATAAGTATTTGTTATACAAACACACACATATGTATGTTTACAGAGAAACTTAATTATGTAAAGAAGCTGAGTAGGTATATTATTTGATGGGGATAGATATTGCTGACTGGGGAAACTAAACCCCTTATTCCAGTCTGCAAACTAATATTATGACATAGGTTCTCTCAAATATAGGCCATAGAGCAACGACCATATAGGTGTTAGATAATTTGAATCTGACATGATTGTTTTATTTGAAAGCAATTACCATCAGCGGTAGCGATCACAGTGTAATCGGAAATTGAAAATTTAAGCAAAATTCAAATCCATACAAAGGAAAAAAAAAAGTATATAGGTTTTTTTGTTTCGTACAAAATTTTCTTTTTATTTAAAGAAATTAAAATATTCTTAAATTCGGAAACGCAATAGTAAAGGTAAAATTATTCAACGAATAAATGAAAATTTCATGTACAAAATGGTCAACTCTTTTCATATATAGAAAAACCAAGGAGAAAGACGAAAAGGTCGTAGAAGGTGACACGCGGTTGCACTGTCTGGAAAAAAAAAAGAAAAAAAAAACTCCTGAAGGAGACATTGGTACGCGTTCTTAATAGGCAGAGGTAAAAAGTCATAAGTTTAAAAAAAGAGTTAATATCAGTTTTATGGATATCTCACCTTATTCCCAGGTTCATATCATTACGCTATAGTCTATAGTGTATAGACACTTCTCGAAGGCTTACCTATATACATATATATATATATACATATATATAAGCAAAAAATATATATACCGACATATAGACCAGGATTTGATTTGAGCCTCTGTATTTTTTTTTTGGTTGTTCCTTGGTGGATTCTACCTCCTTCGACCGTACAGGCAATCGGATTGACAGACAGGAGAAGTTGATTCCAGAGCTTAAAGTGAATTCGAGGATCAAAAGTAGATAGGAAAAAAAAAAAAAGATAGTGTACTGGCGAGGGAGAAACTGTTTTTTTTAATATTTTTTTTTTAAACGGTCCCTTCTGGCCCGTCCTTTTTTTTGGTTTAAATTCTGTTTTTGTTAAAGAAAAGAAGAAGAAAAATTAATGAAGAAAGTGAAGTGAAGTAAAGTAAGAAAAAAAGGAAAAAAAAGAATTATTAAAAGACAGGCAAGAATAAGTGGGTTCAAGGAAAAAAAGTGTGAAGTGTTGAGTGTTTTGAATTTTCTGACTTTAAAATAGATACATATTTACGACAATCCTAAAGTGTTAATATTTGGCGATTAAAAGTGGGCCATCTAGTTATTTTTCCAATACGTATCCTGGAAAGTACTGCCGGCAGGACACCGAGGGACGTCGTGAAAAAGAGTAAGTTGTGTCAATTGAATTTTTTTTCTTTTAAAATATAAATTTAATATATATGTATATCTATAAAGTACACACAAAGTGATTAAAGGAAGGAAATATTTACACTCCGGTACTCCGGATTATATCCATCCAATTATCTGAAATAGTTTGAATTCTTTTATTGAATTTTCTTCTTGCTTTCTTCTTTTAAATTTAAAGTAATTTTTTTTTTAAATAACTTTTAATGAATTTTATAATAAATTAGCTTTATATATATAAAAAAAAAAATATATAATCCAAATTTATTGGAATACCTTTTTCTTTTTTTTTTGTTTGAAGTGAAGAATTGAATTTACGATGGTGTTCTAAACCTACAAAGAGGTGTGTGAAGGTTCGGCTGAGCCGACGATGAAGGGAGGGAAAACGAAGTACGGTTAGACAATGAATTGACAAACGTAACGCCTACAAAACTGACTATACTTACCTTACGCTGACTTTATACTTACCTTGTACTGACTTAATACGTACTTAATATTACTTTTACTGATTACTCTTACCTCTACCGATGATACCTACTTACACTTACAAACTACTTACCTTATCGACTCTACCTACTCTACTGCTACGATACTTACCTTGACATGACTTGACCTAGACAATAGTGGAATTTGTGACTGGAAGTTAACGCTAGGGGCTATCTCCAAAATACTGGCCAAGGCAATAGCGATGGTTGTATCCTCGATACAAGGGTGGGCAGGCCAACTTTTGCCAACAACACCAGGCAAGGCCTTTGATGACTTGGCGAACCACTGTGTTGGTGCGACAGTGGGGCCGATGTTTATTTTTGGTGGAAAAAAAAATTAAAAGTATTTTTTTTAGGTTTAGTTAGATATAGTATTAATGAATTATATCCCATCGATATAAACATTAGATTTTAAGGGTTTAGTTTTTAGATCGGGGGTTTTAGGTTAAGCAAATAAATATTTTTTTTGGTCCATCAAAGAATATTACTTAAGCTTCACCCTTACACCAATGCAGTGGCACAGGTAACTAAGTTTGTGCGATTCCTTCATATTTTTTTTTTTAGCACCATATTTCCACACCTTTTCCACTATTCCTATCCTCATCCTTTAACTCCGGCATGTTTTATTTTGTTTGCTGAATGGGAGGAGTTTTGGAAGAGGGCAAGATCCGCCCCAATCCGACGAGCTTAGCCGAGCTAGAGCAAGCATGCCACAGCCCTTTTCCAACTCCTAAAGACATATCCCCATGATACCCTTGACTCGCAACAATGGCGCCCAACGTGGGGCCCGACTTTCAGATTGATTGGGACTCCAAGGAAATGATTTTTCTTCTAAGATCATTCCCTTGGACTCACAACAATCTTCCTTTTAAACTTTTTTTCACAATTTTTTTAGTAACCTTTTTCATCCTTTTAGCACAAGCTTGGAGACTACATAGGCTCTTTGCTTAGCGATAGATGGAGTTCGGCTGTCCAATCTAGCAGGTCTAGAACCAGTAGATTTCTGTGAGGTAGAACAAAGTCTTTCGCAAGGCAGAGAGCGGAGTAGGGTGGAAAGGCAACTCACTCACCGCTATCCATACAGTTAGGCACAGCCAGACGTATAGAGTGGCGTGAGTGGGGTGTTTTGAGATTCTGCTCGTGTGGAGGGTTGTCCCTGTTTCCTAGCCAGCCACCTTTCAGGTTTATCATCAGAAAGCTCGATGTGGCAGGAAAACTAGTGACAGCCTGAAACACTCGTCAAGTCTCAGAGGCCCCAGTCACAAAGAAAACTGACTTTTGACATTTGACAAATACTCAGAACTTACGAAGACTATACGCAACTTAACTTAACAGAACTTTACAAAGGACTAGTGACAGACCTCTCGTATAACTCCCTTTTCACATTCGTTTTGGATACTCAGTTGGGACTTCACACACCTCAACATAAATATTGAAAGAAACGAAAAATTAAATAAGTTTTTTAATCCTTTTTTTAGTTTTTTTTACAACTTTTTTATCATTGTTTTTATTATTATTAATTTTTTTTACCGATTTCTTTTATTTTTGAATTTTTGTTTTTCTTTTAGTTTTTTTTAAACCATTTTTTTTTACTATATTGCTTTTATTAGTTTTAGTTAACATTTTTGAACTTTGATATTTAAATTTTTTTTTTTTGGATTTAAATTTTTGAAATATTTTTTTTTCTTTATTCAAAATTGATCATACTTTTACTACTTTCGACCTTTTTTTTTGAAATTTTTTGTTGTTGAATTCATTTTTATTTTTTTATTTATTTTTTTTTTTTTTTTGAATTTTTGAAATTTTAATTTTTGATTTCGATTAGAAGTTTTTTTTTCTGTTATATTTTTTTTTCTTGTTGTTGATTTTTGAAAAAAAAAAAAGACAACATGAAGAAAAAAACTGGTACAGTTAAAAAGAGTGCTTCAGCACTACAAGAGCAGGAAAAGAGCGATAGGCCAGCGACAACCCGTGCCATATCAGCTCAAAGCCCTCAGGTCCGATTAGGTGATCCTTCTGGTTCTGAAGTTAACTGATCCTTGTCTAATCCGTTTAATGGAATGGTCGAAGATAGGGGAATGAATCAGAAGAGGAATTGGGTGAAGGGGCAGTAGGAATATCTAGAGGATTAGGTCAGGAAACTGCTCCAGAAGACAATGGAGATGAACATGAAGGAGAACAACAAGAGACTAGGGAAAGTATAGACAGAATGACACAAGAACTGGAACGAGAACGTTTACTACTAATACAAAAAGACCTAGACTTACATGACAAGGAAGAGAACGAAATGACTAGTGTGGGAAGTACGAGAGGGGAATGCTTGAAAAATGCCATAGATTATGCTGTTTCTCACTCAATTTATGAGACACATAGCAAGACCATGGCGTTGCTCACAGAGCAGGTCAGAAGTCTGAAATTGATGCAAGGCATGGTACAGGCTGTCACGGGTAGCATGGCAACCATGAGTGAAAGGTTAAATGTGGTGGAAAAATCTACCTTAACTCTACATGCCATACAAGAACAACAAAGAAAAAGTCAAGTGACTGATCAGGATGTCAGTCAGGCAAGGGTCCCTTCAACATTGTCGACAAATAGAATTTGCCATAAGGATCCGCCTTGTAATAACCACAATAACCAGGGAAAGAAGGTGGATATCCATAAATGGGGGATAAAGTTCGATGGAACCTCCAAAAATATGACGGTGGAGAGTTTCATTTTTAGGATTGAGACTCTGCAAAGTAAGAATGGGGTCACCAATGATCAGGTCTTCGCCAATTTCCACCATTTGGTGACTGGAACTGCCGAAAAATGGTATTGGCAGTTCCTGGAAGAGAGACAAGGAGATGAGTTTCTTAACTTCTATGACTTGAAATCGGAATTGCTAAGACAATTCCGAAATAGTAAAAGAGATCACGAGATACTTAGGGAAATAATGGACAGACGACAGCAACCGAACGAAACATTTGACGAATTTTACGAAGACGTTAGGGGACTGACTTTACAAATGAGAAATCGTCCAAATGAGAAAGATTTAGTTTCGATGGTCAGACAAAATCTTAAGGACAAGGTAGTGACGCTGATCTTCGGATGTCCTATTAAGGATATCCGAACGACCCATAGCGTTCATGTCCCAGAAGCTTAATTCCGCTCAGCGAAATTACAGCGTTACGGAACTTGAATGCTATGCGGCCGTTTTGTCCTTTTACCATAATAACTGACCACGCAAGCCTTAAGTGGCTGATGACACAGAAGGACTTGAGCGGTCGGCTAGCTCGGTGGAGTTTAAAGTTGCAAGGCTTTGACTTCACTATAGAGCACAGAAAGGGAATTCTCAATGTGGTCCCGGACACTCTCTCCAGAGTACATATGGATGAGATAGTAACCGAAATGCCAGAAGTTGACTTTAACTCACCATATTTTGCGTCAGAAGAATACGTTGAATTGAAGAAGACAATCAACGAAAACAAGAACAGACTACCGGACATTTGTATTTCGGACGGCTTCGTATATAAACGGACCGACAGACGAACTGGAGACCCTATTCAAGAGGACAGGGCCTGGAAACTCTGGGTACCGAAGGAGTTGTGTAGGGGCCTTTTGGCATCATTGCATGATTCCTTCACTGCCGGTCATGGCGGAATACATAAAACTTTGGCCAAACTTCGGCAAAGGTATTTCTGGCCAAATATGACCAACGAAGTTAAAGAGTACATTAGTAACTGTGATATTTGTAAGTGCAATAAGCCCGTCAATACAATTTCAAGGCCGCCCATGGGACAACAGACAATTACCGAAAGACCTTTCCAACGTTTGTACATAGACTTTTTAGGACCATACCCACGGACGAAGACAGGAAACACTCATATCTTTATTGCACTTGACCACTTTAGCAAGTACGTTTTTCTTAAACCCTTGAAACGAGCAACAGCAGCTGAGGTAGTAAAATATCTTGAGGTGTTCCACATGTTTGGTGTACCCGAATATATCCACTCTGACAACGGGAAACAATTCGTTTCAGAATTGTTTTGCAGCTTTATAAAAAAGTACGGTGTTAAACACGTTCGTACCGCCTTTTACTCGCCTCAGGCTAATGCCTCTGAACGAGTTAATCGGTCCGTCCTGACCAAAATCCGGTCCTATATCGGTAGTGACCAACGAAATTGGGACCTTCATGTAAGTAATACAGCCTTTTCTTTGCGAAGTGTGTTACATGATGCTATAAAGTTCGAGCCATATTATGCCGTTTTTGGATCTCAAATGGTCCAAAACGGTGAGACATATGAGCTGCTTCGAAAACTTGATTTCATCAAGGATAGTGAAACCGAAATTTTAGAGAAAAGTGATAAACAAGCTATACTTCGAAAGAAAATTTTTGAAAATCTCAATCTAGCTCACCAAAGATCGACAAAAACGTACAATACAAGAAGTAGAGATATATCATACAAGGTTGGACAAATAGTTTACAGGAAAAATTTTAAACAAAGTAATAAAATAGACAAATACAACGCGAAACTAGGTCAAAAATATTTAAAGTCAATAGTTTTGAGAACAGTAGGTAATTCCCTTTATGAATTAGGGAATCTGAGAGGCGAAGTGGTAGGAGTTTACCATGCAAAAGACATCCACTCTTAATGACGCACTCAGCTGCTGTTGTTTCATTAGCGAACTGTGATATATATGTGAAGTGGTATTTATTTATTTATGGAGTTTATTTATTTATAGAGTTTATTTATTTATTTTTAGTTTATTTATTTATTTATAGAGATTTTATTTATTTATACAGATTTTTATTTATAGTTTCATTTTTTTTTACCATTTTTACTTATTTAATTTATTAGTCTGTGATATAAGTGTTTGTGAACGTTATAAATCTATTTATCTATTTATTTATTAATTCTGTGATAGTACATTAATTTTCTTTTTGAGCTTAAATCTTTTGTACCTGACTGTGTTATAAATTACAACATTGAGAGGTGAAGACTGTTTAGTAATACACAAGAAAAAAGTTCTAACGTATTATACTTTCAATAAGTTATTGTTTGAAATAACTACTAAAGTTATGGCCACACGTTGAGAACGGCAAAAATTATTACTTCAAATCAATTTTATGTTTAATTATCGGCCGACTTTCTTTTTACGAAAATATTTTTCTCACGACCACTCGCAAAATGTTTCGAGCCTGTTACGTGACCGATTCACACTACCCTAGAAACGTCTTTCCCACCCCACTGCCCAATTAGAGGCACCATAGCTTCAATACATGTTATTGATGTACCATATCCTTTAAATAAAAAAAAAATCCACGATTTAATTAAACACTTTTTTCCTCTTTTATTACACAAAACAATATAACAAAATTGAGCGCAAGCATTCGATGCGTGGTGTAACTCTGTGTTGTTTTGTTTTGTTTTGTTTAAAGTTGGGGTTGATTTTGTTGTTGTCCTCCGGTTATATGCTTTCTACACTGTATAGCCATCCCGATATTTATCCTAAAGAAAAAAAATACCGGAAAAGAAAGAAAGAATAATATCTATAACTTATCAAAAAAAAATGAGAAATCAGTTATTGTCACTGGACTACCTCAATAAAGGTTAATTCAGAAGACAATTACTGGCAAAAAAAAAAAAACAAAATTGGTACTTATCTTTCGTAGACAGTAGAAATGACAAAGTTTAAAGTCGTTGCATCTAATAGGTAGATGAGTGGGTGACAACGATGTTAGTTATGACAACCCTGAAAGTAAAAGAAAGAAAATAAGGTAAATAAATGAAATAAAATAAATGTAGAAGCATCAAGGCGAAATTCTTACCCAGCAATGGCAATCCATGATGTTATAAAATAGGTATTGCCTGAGTTGTTTTTTTGATAATCCTGTGTAGGCATGTTTGTTTGTTTTCGTTTATTGTTTCATTTATTAAAATGTATGGTTATTTATGTATAATATTTAGTTTTACTTATTTTATTTTTACTTTTTACGAATCCTACACGAGATGAAATATGTAAACAGGCAAACTCAATATAGTTGACAATTCAGTGGCTGCTGACTGCTGACACTGGTTATGTTAAACAACAAATGTCACGCAAATGAATTGCAATGTAGGTTATTAGTTAAGTTAAATGCTGTGATAGATTGAGTGCAATAATATAGTATTAGGTAGGTTTATTATTTATGGTAAAAATTATATTTAGTTCATATTTCATGTCATAATTTATTTCTTTTTGCTTTATTAAATATATTTTTATTTGGGTAGTGCAATATTAGTTATAAGTATTTGTTATACAAACACACACATATGTATGTTTACAGAGAAACTTAATTATGTAAAGAAGCTGAGTAGGTATATTATTTGATGGGGATAGATATTGCTGACTGGGGAAACTAAACCCCTTATTCCAGTCTGCAAACTAATATTATGACATAGATTCTCTCAAATATAGGCCATAGAGCAACGACCATATAGGTGTTAGATAATTTGAATCTGACATGATTGTTTTATTTGAAAGCAATTACCATCAGCGGTAGCGATCACAGTGTAATCGGAAATTGAAAATTTAAGCAAAATTCAAATCCATACAAAGGAAAAAAAAAAGTATATAGGTTTTTTTGTTTCGTACAAAATTTTCTTTTTATTTAAAGAAATTAAAATATTCTTAAATTCGGAAACGCAATAGTAAAGGTAAAATTATTCAACGAATAAATGAAAATTTCATGTACAAAATGGTCAACTCTTTTCATATATAGAAAAACCAAGGAGAAAGACGAAAAGGTCGTAGAAGGTGACACGCGGTTGCACTGTCTGGAAAAAAAAAAGAAAAAAAAAACTCCTGAAGGAGACATTGGTACGCGTTCTTAATAGGCAGAGGTAAAAAGTCATAAGTTTAAAAAAAGAGTTAATATCAGTTTTATGGATATCTCACCTTATTCCCAGGTTCATATCATTACGCTATAGTCTATAGTGTATAGACACTTCTCGAAGGCTTACCTATATATATATATATATATATATATATACATATATATAAGCAAAAAATATATATACCGACATATAGACCAGGATTTGATTTGAGCCTCTGTATTTTTTTTTGGTTGTTCCTTGGTGGATTCTACCTCCTTCGACCGTACAGGCAATCGGATTGACAGACAGGAGAAGTTGATTCCAGAGCTTAAAGTGAATTCGAGGATCAAAAGTAGATAGGAAAAAAAAAAAAAAGATAGTGTACTGGCGAGACAGAAACTGTTTTTTTTAATATTTTTTTTTTAACGGTCCCTTCTGGCCCGTCCTTTTTTTTGGTTTAAATTCTGTTTTTGTTAAAGAAAAGAAGAAGAAAAATTAATGAAGAAAGGGAAGTGAAGTAAAGTAAGAAAAAAAGGAAAAAAATAATTATTAAAAGACAGGCAAGAATAAGTGGGTTCAAGGAAAAAAAGTGTGAAGTGTTGAGTGTTTTGAATTTCCGGACTTTAAAATAGATATATATATATACGACAATCCTTAAGTGTTAATATTTGGCGATTAAAAGTGGGCCATCTAGTTATTTTTCCAATACGTATCCTGGAAAGTACTGCCGGCAGGACACCGAGGGACGTCGTCGTGAAAAAGAGTAAGTTGTGTCAATTGAATTTTTTTTCTTTTAAAATATAAATTTAATATATATGTATATCTATAAAGTACACACAAAGTGATTAAAGGAAGGAAATATTTACACTCCGGTACTCCGGATTATATCCATCCAATTATCTTTTTGTTTTTGAATTTCATTTTTTTGCCGCTTTTCTTTTCTTTTATACCAAGTGGAGTTCTATATTCTTTTTACACTCCGGGACAGTTAAATATAGCCTTTTGTTTTTATTTAAAAGATAGATTGCATTGAAATGAAATAGTTTGAATTCTTTTATTGAATTTTCTTCTTGCTTTCTTCTTTTAAATTTAAAGTAATTTTTTGTTTAAATAACTTTTAATGAATTTTATAATAAATTAGCTTTATATAATATAAACAAAAAAAAATATAATCCAAATTTATTGGAATACCTTTTTCTTTTTTTTTGTTTGAAGTGAAGAATTGAATTTACGATGGTGTTCTAAACCTACAAAGAGGTGTGTGAAGGTTCCGCTGAGCCGACGATGAAGGGAGGGAAAACGAAGTACGGTTAGACAATGAATTGACAAACGTAACGCCTACAAAACTGACTATACTTACCTTACGCTGACTTTATACTTACCTTGTACTGACTTAATACGTACTTACTATTACTTTTACTGATTACTCTTACCTCTACCGATGATACCTACTTACACTTACAAACTACTTACCTTATCGACTCTACCTACTCTACTGCTACGATACTTACCTTGACATGACTTGACCTAGACAATAGTGGAATTTGTGACTGGAAGTTAACGCTAGGGGCTATCTCCAAAATACTGGCCAAGGCAATAGCGATGGTTGTATCCTCGATACAAGGGTGGGCAGGCCAACTTTTGCCAACAACACCAGGCAAGGCCTTTGATGACTTGGCGAACCACTGTGTTGGTGCGACAGTGGGGCCGATGTTTATTTTTGGTGGAAAAAAAAATTAAAAGTATTTTTTTTAGGTTTAGTTAGATATAGTATTAATGAATTATATCCCATCGATATAAATATTAGATTTTAAGGGTTTAGTTTTTAGATCGGGGGTTTTAGGTTAAGCAAATAAATATTTTTTTTGATCCATCAAAGAATATTACTTAAGCTTCACCCTTACACCAATGCAGTGGCACAGGTAACTAAGTTTGTGCGATTCCTTCATATTTTTTTTTTTAGCACCATATTTCCACACCTTTTCCACTATTCCTATCCTCATCCCTTAACTCCGGCATGTTTTATTTTGTTTGCTGAGTGGGAGGAGTTTTGGAAGAGGGCAAGATCCGCCCCAATCCGACGAGCTTAGCCGAGCTAGAGTAAGCATGCCACAGCCCTTTTCCAACTCCTAAAGACATATCCCCATGATACCCTTGACTCGCAACACTGTAACTGTCAGTCTTGTGTCGTACGGAAAAAGATCCAGAAAGGAGCCGCTTCTTGGATACGATGGCTTTTCAGTAGCCAGCAGGTCGACGATATATTCAACGCTGTAAAGATTCATCAAATTAAAAAGATGGTTACCTCTGGGATTACTATGTTGATTTCCCCAATCTTCATGTTTTGCGTTCAAATCACCGGCCAAGATGAAATAGTTTTCTTCCATGCTCAGTTTCAGTTCCCTAAAAAGAATCTCGAGTTCTGAAGCAAAGTAAGTAACCTGCGGAGCTCCAGCCGCATAAGCCGCAATCATATACATCCGCTTCCCTTGAGTGAGAGAGATGCATACAACGCAAACTTCTAGCGTCTTGAGCTTTCGCAATTCATTGTTGTATATGACTTTATAATTAATGCCTTTTCGTATAAAGAGAGCGACACCGCCCCCTTGAGTGGAGTCGGGCCGGTCTCTTCTTACGATATTGTAATTTTTATGAGTCAATTTGTGTTTGCGGTTTAGCTTGGTTTCGCTATCCATAAACACATCGGGACTGTAGTCTTTCAACAATTGGAACATATTGGCTCTTCGTTCAATCCTAATCAGTGAATTCACATTCACAGCTAGGACTTTTAGGCGCGTCTCCGGCAGCGCGCCCATTATGGTCTAAATTGCGCCAGGCCAGGCAACAAAGAGTAGAGATGGTCTACCCTTTTGCCTTGCTCCTTTATCTGACTTTGCAGTCCTGTAAGTTGACCTTGAATGTTCAACAACAAGGCTACAATGTCAGGCTGCACCTCTGGTGGCTTAGGCACAGGGGCCTTTTGGGCAACCGTTGGTGGAGCCTGTCTCGTGTTCCCGTTCCCTGACACCATTTGGGCGTAGGAAAATTTGGGATCAACGAATTTTTGTGTAGGAGCCTGTCGAACTGTTCGACTTTCTTCGGCTTTTTGACTGGCCTGTTTTTGTTTGACTTACATACCTGTTTCAAGTCCTGCAGGTCGACCCGGTAGGTCCTAATTGGTGGCGCCTTCTCTTTCTTGGGCTGTGGTTGTTTCTGGTGTTCCTGCTTCTATTTCTGCTGTTGTTGCTGCTGCTGCTGTTTCTGCTGCTGCTGTTTCGGCTGCTGTTGTTGCTGTTGCAGTGCTTTAGTTGAGGTCGATGGGCCCTCAACATTTGGGCCTGTCACTGCTGATTGCGGTTTTTTCTTTTGCTCCGCTCCTGTGTTTTTGGGAGCGGGCTTGGGTTGTGGTTGTTTTTGCTGATGTTTTTGCTGCTGTTGTTTTTTCTGCTGTTGTTTTTGCTGCTGTTGTTTTTGTTGCAGTTGCTTTTGCGCTGCCTCTTCCTGTCGGCGCGCCTCTTGTTTCTGCTTTAGTGCACTGAGGAGGGGCTCTAATTCCTCCTTGAGCTTATTGAGGCTTTGCTCGAACTGGCTGATGGCTGCCTGTTTGGCTTGCTGGGCCTGCACCAGTTCTATTTCCTCTTGGAGGTCCGTCTCTACCTCCAAAGCCTTCCTTGTCGGCGGGACTGGCTCTGGCTCCGCTAGGATTAGATCCATATTCGGAGGCCTGAAGAGCCCGTCTCCACCTTCGGACACATATTCTGCTTTCTCAGACTCGTAGTCTGGGACTTCACTCTCAGTGGTAATTCCTACCTTACCACTCTCCATTTCTTTGCGCATATCACGACGCTTAGCTGCGTTAGATCTCTTCACCTTGTTAGGGCTATGCTTCTTAAGCTTCCTCTTTTTGTTAGCTGTTGCTGCCGCTATGCCCTGGTCTGATGCCTGACCAGATGTTGTTGATGTTTTCGGTACCGCTGCCACCACCGTAACATCACCTGATGTGTTGGCAGAGGTATCTTTCGATACCCCTGCTCTTTTTTCCTTCTCCATTTGCCTGTTTTCACAATCAATAAAATCTGCAATTCCTCGGTTGTGAAAAAAAGCTTCTAAAATTTTGGTTGACTCCGACTGGGACTCGAAAACACGACCCTTAGACCTGCCTTCGGACGCCAATTTTTTTTTTTTTTTTTTCAAATTCATTTTTATTAATTCATTCTTAAGACTATCTTAAAGCTAGACAAAAATTCATAAAACTAGCCTAATTATCCATAACTTATTACTAACTTACTGGTCCCATACGGACACTCTAAGTTAAACTATAATACTTAATACTAATGCCTTTCGGCCCTAAGATCTATTTTACTTCAATTAAATTTTATTTATTTTGTACTTATTAGAAAATTTGAAAAAACTAATATCAATATCTTTTTTTATTTTTACTTAAAACTACTTAAAATAAGGTCCTTAATATAAAACTTAAAGCTAACTAAAACTACCTATTCTACCTATAAACTACTTAAAACTAGAACAACCACAGCAGCAATTCTAACTATCTAACGTTTTTTGTTTTTCATATTTTGTTATCTTTTTTTTTTTTTTTTTGATTTTTGTATCTATTATTTTTTTTGTATTTTTTTTGTTTTTGATTTTTTCTTGTATTTTTTGTGTATATATATTTTTTTTTTTTTGTATTTTTTGTATTTTTTTTTGTGCCACCATGCCTATTCTACTTAAAACTAAACCCTAAAACTATAAAACAAGTATGTAAGCCGGCCAAGGCTTAAAACCCCATCCCGACTACCCACTATCAAGTGCCGATTGAAGCCACCAAAACTGGTTCTCCTGCTTCACCCTATCAGTTCGGTCCCGTTCGGACACAGCCCTACTGAACCGAAGGAGCTCTGCTCCGCCTTGTGCCACGACGTCCCGATTGTACAGGAGTCGCCTATCCACGGTTCGTCGTCTGACGTGGTAGATTAACGGAACTGCCAATCTATCCTGTATCAGACCGCATCTATCTAAAAAGAGGAATGCCTCTGGTGGAATGAAGCCGCTCAAGCGTGCACTTTCAAAATACTCGTCGTTCGGATAGAACGCCCCGAAAATTAAATTGTTGGTCGAAGACATAGCTCTTGCAATGTGACCTCGAACGAGTTTTATCACGAAATTGTCAATTCTGTTGATTCGAGCCCCGTTGTATAGGACCTCGTTGGAATAGTAATGCACGTAAGAAGATTCGGCAGTTCGATATAAGCCAGTACAGCGTCGTAAACACTGCCGCTCGAACACCCGAAACTTCTCCATTTGGGAAGGGGCAACGTTGAACCACACAGGACAACCATAAACGATCATCGGCCGTATAAGGGCCATGTAGCAAATTACCTTCACTCTGGAGTCAAGCCGACTGCTAAAAAACAGCCGTTTCGTCAGAGTGAAGGCTCCTCTGGCCCTGGTCAGAGCAGCATTTATATGTCTGTCGAAATATAAATACTGATCTAACCAGATACCGAGGTACTTCACTACACTTTTGCTCGCTAATCGCTGCCCGTGAAGATCAACGATAACCATCTTGCGCCAATTCTTGCACGTATCCCTCGTGGCCCTAGCCAACGGAGTCCGGAACAGAATTGTCTCAGACTTCTGGACATTTATTTTCAGTTTCCAGTCGTCGCAATATCGCTGAATCTTGTCGAAATCACGCTGCAAGAGAATTCTAATAACCTCAACCTTTCGGGCCGTTCTGTACGCAATTAGATCACCGGCGTACGCAATTGCCTTTGTAAGACTACCTATCAGATCGCTGGTGTAAATGCTGAAGAGAATCGGCGAATTCACCGCTCCCTGTTGAAGACCATTTTTAATTAGGAATGTTGTGGTAGAAGTTACATTGCCACTTTTGACAACAAACTTTCTACCGTTAAGCATATCATAAAGTATATACAACAATGGCTTGCTTATGCCACCTTCGGACGCCACCTCCACTAGGCTACCGATTTCTTATTTAAAACTGTGGCTTACTGCCGTCTTAAATACAAAACTCTACAAATGCACTTTTCTTATTTATTGTTTAATTTGAAATTAACACTACCAATCACTTATGCTTGCTCTCTCTTTGGAAGTCAAAGAACGACTGAGACTCTCCGGACTCCACCTCCACTAGGCTATCGATCACTTATGTATAACAGTGGCAATTTGCCAACTTTATTAATATTAAAACACTTGGGAATATTTAAATTGCAAATTAATAAAGAAATATACACTCTTCACACGTTGGAAGTCAAATAACGACTGAAAAAAGTCCAACGCACTAACCATCATGCCACGGGTACTACACTACTAGTCTTTTAAATTACCAAAATTTTAGCGCATTCTAAAAAAGTACATTTAAACATGATATGAGATTATTTGAATTTCAATTCAGAAGACTTACTAATAATTTCTAACTCCCGTCATTTAGGAAGTGCTATATCCTCGCAGGTTGCTTGAAAATCGACATTCGCTTCAGCGACCTCAACTATCTCGTTTGTCTCAGCCTCTTTGACAGCAGCTAGAAACCTGGACTAAGACCCAGAAGTTGAAGATTAAGCAAATTGATCACGATATGAATATTTTGATTCACACTTACACAACTGATCTCCACACGCTGTTACACTCTATGGAACCAGAAAATGTTGCTTTATTTGCTGCTGCAAGAGTCGTTGAGTGTAGAAATATATTCTTTACTTCAACAGGCTTCCAACAACAATTTAGCAACGAAAGCCAGGGTATGTTGTTAAAAACATTGATATTATTTAATGAAAGCAAATATAAGATAAACTCACCTATGAATCAGCGCTTTTGTTTTGAGCAAAGTTTCCAAATTTCTTGAGGGATATTACTTGATTATTCGTACATCTTCTTGTCTGAAATTTAACATCCTTTTTTAAAAGACTAATGTATTTTGTTTTGAGCAAAGTTTCCAAATTTCTTGAGGGATATTACTTGATTATTCGTACATCTTCTTGTCTGAAATTTAACATCCTTTTTTAAAAGACTAATGTATTTAGGTATGAATTCAATGTAAATGGTTTTTCAATAAGGGGGGGTAGATGTTGTGTAGATGTCGTGACGTTTGCTGTGTTGCACGTAGCGCCCGTCCTGCTGGAACCACATGTCGTCTAGGTCTATATGGTTTAATTTGGGTCATAAGAAATTAGTTATCCACGTTATATAGCGCTCGCTGTTGACGGTGACGAACTCACTAACGTCGTTTTCAAAAAAGTACGGATAAATTACGCAGCCGCCGCCGGCCAAAATCCACAACAAACGGTTACTTTTTGAGGATTCATTATCACACTCATTTTGATAATAAAGTTTTATCATTTGAACGTGCTGTTCAATCGTGTAACTTGCCATGATGATTTGGCATAAAGAACTGAATAATAAAAAAAATGAAAATCCAAAATCTACCTGGATGCGCCAATTGAAAAACCCTTTAGTAAAGTTGGTTCCGCATTAATAAGTATCTATGCAGCCACTATCCATGAGTCATTTAAGAAAAAATCACAATCGAATAAAGTAAATGTAATCCGCATTTATAGCAAAGATTTCTACACTTCCCACATTTCTTGAGGGTATTTTCTTTCTGCGCGTTTAGATACCAGATTGGTGATAATCAGATAATCAGAAGAATAATCCATAACTAAAACAAAGGAACTGAAATACTCTTTTCAAACGTACCTGATTGAACTCCGAGTCTAATAAGTCTTATTGTTTTCTTCTGGTTTCGAGATTAAAAAGGAAACTATTAATCAATAAAATGCACTTGAAGCTCTTCATTGTAAATGTTTTTTATCTGAAAAAATTAAAATTTAGATAAAACAAAATAACTCACAGAAACTTACTCTAAGAATCTTAAATTAAAGGTTTTGTTTTCCAAATCGAAATTATGAAATTGTCATTTTTGACAAGTCACAAAAATTCAATTGTTTGTTCTTGTAGTCTAATCTGAATGTTACACTTTTTATTGTTGTTATTACTATTAATTATTATTGATAGTTATTTGATACAAAATTATCAAAACAAACTAAAACAAAACTAAACTAAACCGAACCGACGAACGGCGGCGGCTGCCCCCAAAATGTTTTCAAAATAAAAATGAACAAATTACAAAGAATTGAAATAAAAAAACAAAGCAAATAGTCAAACAAAATGGCAAAAGAAAATGAGTTCTTAACACCGAACGCGACCGAAATATATACACTATATATATATATGAATAGAACAAAAAAAACAAAAGAAATAAGCTACTTATCTTTTCCTTTGTCTCCCTTCCTATTTTCCTCTTTTCCTCCCGATCCTCACACCTCGATCCTCGACTATTAGTTTTTCCTTCTAATTTCCTCAATTTCCCGATTTTCTAAATCCTTTCTCTCGACTTTTCTTTTCCTTTCAAAAATTCCTCGAACTTTTTCTTTATTTATCTTCTCGCTTGTAGGGCTCTGTCCAGAGTGCCTTCCAAGCTAATTCCAAACTAATTTTTCCTCCCTCGACCATTCCAGTCACACACACATTCATCCAACACAAGCATTCGTTTTCGTGATTGTCGGTCACAGCATCACGGCTTCCTGGAAGCTTAACGCTCATCAGGAAAGCCACCGTTGTTGACTCTCAGCGAAACTTAGCTTTCAAACACACAATCACGGTTTCGACAAGTTGTTGGATGAGTTTCCAAAACTTGCCGAAACATAATGGCGAGTTCAGACCCCTTCCCAACTATTCCTATTTTTCGAGAAAGTTCAAAGAAAAACAAAAATCGAGAAGAAGTCTCAACTAGGCATTTTCCTATTACTAAACAAATATTAAGTTAAATTACTTTAAAACGCGGCGTTAAAAACCCATTTTTTACATAAGTGATTAAATGTTAATTTAGTGAATCTACGTTAAAAATTAAATCTTTAAAATAAAATATGTTGCTGTTGTTGTTGTTCAAGTAAGGGTCCGCCTAACCTCATACTTCTTCGGCTCATCCGCCGGCATTTTCGACCTTGTCGAAAGAACTCGTTCCCGATCTCGATCACCTGGTTTTGTTGCTTTTGCAAAATAAAGGCTAGGTACACCTTTGGTTGATGAGACCATGGTTGCCCTCAACTTTGCCGATATTTTGCAGCCACAACGAGAAAAATAAAACAGCCAAGGGCTGGTTTTTGTTGCGGTAAAATTTACCGTAACATGACATTTTGTTTTTTTCCACCTTTCACATGTATTCACCGATACGTAATTTGAGAGAGTTGATTTTAAATGGAAATTGAGGGTGTTTCAGGCAAGACGAGGTACCGGTCGGTTCTCTTAATAAGTATATTTCTCTATGATTGCAGCCCTGAACTCGAGTTTGCAATAATCCCGTTATATATCGTCGTACCTTCATCATCGGGTTATCCATTTTGCGGTTTCAGTAGTATAGGGCTGGAATTCGACATCTATCAAACTAAGTTGTCAAACCAAATTTTTTTTTAACTGAAAGTCTGAATTTTACGAAAATGGATAACTTAACTATAGCACAACGCAAACAAATTGTTAAAACCTATTACAAAAATGTGATTCTGCCACAGGTAAATAATCGTCCAACTACGCAAGCAATTGGCAAAATTGTGAAGAAATTTGAAGAGACTGGATTGGTTACAGATATTGCAAGGCCTGTGCATCATCGTTTCACTCTTACCATTGAAAATAACCCTTATCATTATCATGAAAGTGTTGCCGAACACCCGAATGTATAGGTTCCTCGTCGCTCGTTCACAGGAATTAGGTCGTCTTACAACACATTATGGCGTATTTTGCATTTGGATGTACACCTACATCCATATAAAGTCCAGCTTACACAACTGAAGCCAGCTGACCATTCAGAACGTGCGTCGTATATACGACGAACGGGTGCTTGAACAATAGGCGATTTTTTGGACGACGACGTATGTTACGTGGGAATATACATATATATAGATAAACACCTATAGCCGGCTGCGCGACAGCGCGGCGCGCGGCCGGCGCGGTGACGACCGTCCTCCAATCCAACGATGAATAAAGCTAGCCATAGACGGTGAACATGTTGGTGTGATTTGTTGGGCAGCGCTTCGCCATACACGGCCCAACCTGTTTATAAACTTCATTTTTTGTGTGACTGTCATGAAGTCAAGATGTGCGATAAAAGTGCGGATGATGCATTAGCATACTGTTTGATAACGACATGTTAATTCAATGAAAATAACAACACAAATGACGAATTGTTGTCCCACAACGCCATACACGACGAACATGTTGATAAACTTCAAAACGTGTTGTAAACTTGCCCATACACAGCCAACATGTACGCCACAACTTCACGGTTTATAAAACATTTCATAATGCTTTCGCATTCGAATCTTTACAACACAAATTCAACACTCTACATAGGTACGACTTACCTTAATTGTATAAAAAAGTATTTAGCAACATCTGAAATAGAAATGAGAATAATAAAAAAATAATTAATGTTGCTAGGAATTAGTTTAATTTACTTAATAATACTTACCAAAATAATTTCTTCTCCTCAATGCTCGTCCATGTTTATTGTTTGTTATGATTTTGTTTTTGACAATTCACACATAGGTATCCTATCTAGTTGTTTCGTTCGGCGCTTGCAATAGTAGCTTTGTCTTATTTTCACCCAAGGGATAAGGGGGTAGAAAAACTTCTACTAGCCCATGCGCAGGAATGTACTAGACACGATGTTCATCCACCGGATGAACTTAAATGAATTTTTTCATTGTGTAAGTCTAAGATAAATAGTATTAGTACAGGATGAGATGAACGTTTATTTAAATAAATAGTTTACGAGATTAGATTGATAAGATAAAGATTTGAGTTATTAGTTAAGATAAATACTAGGATTATTTAGGAATTTAGGAATTAGAATGATATTAGAGTAATAGAAGAGGAAATAGACTGATATAGAGATATAAGACTGTATTAGTAGTATATAATTTGTTTTTCATTTTTATCTACTATTTTAATTTAAGTAAGGTAGAGTAAAATCAAATTCTGAAATCAAGTTCTCTAGTTTTTTTTTAAACTAATTAATTTTTTGTTTAATTTGAATTCGGTTTAAATTACAAAGGTGAGAAAGTGACTTTAAAGGCATCTAATAATACTCAAGTATAATAAATTCAGTGGTGTCGAATGTGCTACCCCTGTTTCTCTACGTGCTGCCGGCAGGACGACGAGGGACCAGGAAACAGTGAGTAAGAACACTTTTTTTTTGTCTTGTTTACAGATAAGAGATCTAAAAAAAAAGCCTCTAGGGTCAATTGACTTAATTTTGATTTAAACCTTTTAAATTTGTTTTTATATTTTTTTTTATTAATTTTAATCATTAATAATAAGATAAGAAAAGAAAAGAAGCGAGTGGGAGAACTCGATTGAGTTTTTTTGTTATGAATTTGAAAGTGAAGGATTAAGTTATAATTTGAATTGGTATTGAAATAAACAAAAATGGTGTACTAATTTAATAGCTAAGGGTGTGTAAAGGCTTGGTAAAGCCGTCCACATGTAAATTTACATTATTGGGACATGACATGTTGCGTTATGAAAGAACGCAACAAGTTCTTTCATATTTAATTTTAATTTTAATAAAGATTTTGCATCCACTTGCTCACTTGTGTTTTGTTTACAATGTTCGATTTGACAAATGTCACATTCCTTCTACACGAGGATGAGAGAGAGCGGGAAGGCCATAGTCCTTCTGACCATGGTTCTCTCTGTCATTTTCGTGAGGAAAAAAATACCAAGTCTCGTTTCAGCTTTCAAAAGAAGGATGGTTTCCATGGAAGTGAAACCAAACCAGATGGACGGTCTGGGTAAGGTGAACTATTAGCCTGAACAAACACGAGAAGTCACTCCAAATGGAGAATGGCCTACAGCCCAACTTAAAGTTTTATGAAAATTGTAAATTTATGTTTTTTGGTTAAATTCATTTTGTACATATTTTATTTCTTTTGTTTATATTGTTAACTTTTTTTAACGTTGAGTATGTTAATTTTGAAAAGTTTGTAAAACTTGAAACAGATTTCATGGACGTATGGACGGTTAAGTTTCGGGCAATTTAGTTCGATATTAAGTTAAAGAAACGTAACGTACAGACCCCAACTGTTTTGTTTTCTTTCCTTTCGCGCGGTTGTGATAAAGTTAAAGTAAAGTTAAAGTTAAATTAAAAGATTTTTCTCAATTTTAAGTTTATGTGCGACATCAAAGTAGACAGTGGGGGTAGCTGAATGCAGCTCATGGAATCGTCGTGACCTGGAAGTGAATCCAGCGGGCGGCGAATTCCAGGGTGACTTGCATTTAGATGTGAGAGAAGAGCGAGTAAGCTGGACTGCGAGTATTTCATCACAAGTTGAGATGTGATGTTGATGATGTGATTGAAATCCGCCACTCCATATTGGCTGAAAGCTAAAATGGTGGGAGAGGAAAAGAAGAGATAGGACATATCTTGAGATCTGGCCGTCAATTCTTGGAAGCATTGAAAGTGAGAAGATTAGAAAAATTGGTGATATCAAACAAAGACTGTGTGAAGAAAAAAATAAATTGAGAAAAATTCAATAAAAGTTAGTAGTGTCGTTCGTGGAGGAAAAAAAAATAAAGAAGAAACAAAAATTAGAAAAAATAAAGGAAAAATAACTGGTTGGGAATTCTGATATAAGGAAAAAGATAAGTTTTGTTCTATGTCAAATCGTTTTAATTCTTTTTATCCCAATTTGATTGATGGGAAATAAGACCTTAACGGTCTATGAAATCTTTGGTTTAATTTTGGAAAAGATCCTGAGTTTTTATCCTGCGTTTGCAAGGTTTCTCAGGCATATTTACATTAATAAATTGGTCATAAAAGATACCCATATTGTTTTATATTTTCTTGTACAGTGGTTTTATTTTTTCACTTCACTTCACTTTCTTTTCTTTGTTCTTTTTTTAAGGTTTGCAATTTCCTTCTTTTTTATTTCAGAAAAAAATTGCTGGCGCCCTTTTTCTTACGAAACGTAAGAACGCCCCTGTGGCAATTATAATAAAATTAATAATTATTTTGATATCAACGTGATATCAAAATCATCAGCAACTTAATTAATCGAATCGTCGATTAATTTGCATTCGCTGAACCCACCCCTTGCTGAGCTCGTCGTGGTGGCAGCACTTTATTTGGTGCCTGTTGCAATTTTTGCCTTTCGCTTCTTCGCCGCTGATATTTGACAGTTCGGCATAATTTCTTCATTTAATATTTTGCGCGGTCGAATTGTTCAAGTGTTTTCTTTTGTTTGTTTTTAATTTGTTTTATTAATTTTTTTGGTTTTCGATTTCGTTTAATTTGATTAAAAATAATCTAATAATTATCGGAAATAAAATTGCAACAATTTGGCGCCCAACGTGGGGCTTGTGAAAGAAAAAATGTACTGCATTCTTTTGGAAACCTTGTGCTGGGTCTTAGTGTGGAAAAATTTACTTGTTGTTTTTGGAAATCTTGTGCTGTGTCTTGGTGTTTGTTAAGGTAAGTTTTGACCTTTTATTCTTTTGTTTTACTTTGAAATTTTTACTGCTAATTCCTTTTCATTTTTATATAGGATTCGGTGAGGATAAACCAAGGAAAAAGCTTGTGAAACAGCGGTGGAAATTCTTCAAAGAATTAACCCAATCCGGTTGGCAGATTGAAGGTTCAAAATTTTACGGAGATTCAGTGAGGATAAACCAAGAAAAAAAAACTTGTGAAACAGTGGAAATTTTCAAAAATTAACCCCATTCGGTTAGCAGGTTGGTTTTCGGTATTGAATTGAGTTAGTGTTTTTTTCTTTATTTTTTTTTTCTTTGATAAAATTTGAAAAATTAATTTGATTAAGCGTACTTATAGATGTATTAACCCAAGTTATCAGTACTTCCTGACGATTCAGGGAAGAGTTTGTTGGGGAGAATTTAGAAAATAAAAAGAAATATTTTTTGTTTTTGTATTTATTTATTACTTGAAAGGCCCGCTGTCTCAATGCTTGGCTGCGACCTTCAAGTTCGAATGATATCTAAATTCTGTTTATTCCTCCTCATCCTTTGCTATTTATACTAGTTTCAATTTCCATTACCATTTGACCACTTAATAATATAGCATTTTCCATATGGATATGCATTTTTACGCAACCTCATATGAAAAATGCCTTATCATCATAATTTTCAATTTTGTCAACTCGCATTGATACCAATAACCATTGCATGTAGAGTTCGATGAATCATATTTTGTTTACACTGGCCCAATATGAAGCAAATTCAATCGGTTTACTTATCCATAGAGGTACCAGATACACACGGGCAGCGCAGCGGCCTAATTACCGAAGTGTTTTTTTTTTATTTTTATTTTTATTTTATCAAAATCTTAAGGCTAACTTAAGGCTAGACAAAAATTCTTAAAAAAAACTAGCTTAAATTTCAATAACTTGAAAAAAATCTTACTGGCCCTATGCGGGTGCTCTAAGTTAATCCATTATCTTATATCTACTGCCTTTCGGCCTAAGAACAATTTTAATACTAAATAACAAGAACTCAATCTAAAACCAAGAAAATTTAAAAGAAAACTTGGTATCTTTATCATTATTTTTTATTTTATATAAAACTTAAAAAAAAACCGAAACCTATTATAATACTTAATCTACTTAAAACTAACCAAAACCAATAATACTACTTAAAAATACTTAAAACTACTTAAAACTACTTAAAACTATTTAAAACTACTTAAAACTGCTTAAAAACTACTTAAAAACTAGAACAG
Source organism: Eupeodes luniger (assembly GCA_951509635.1). Taxonomy (NCBI): domain Eukaryota; kingdom Metazoa; phylum Arthropoda; class Insecta; order Diptera; family Syrphidae; genus Eupeodes; species Eupeodes luniger. The sequence continues at coordinate 174,309,269 of OX608073.1, read as the reverse complement.
CCACAGTAAGCTTTTCTTTTTTTGTGTTTTTTTTTTGTTGTTTGTGTTTTTTTTTTTTTATATATAATTTTTTTTTGGTGCCACCCAGACTGTCCCTAACCTAATCCTTAAACCTATGTAAGCCAGCCAAGACCAAACGCCCTAGACAACTTTAAATGACATTCTCAATTTGAAGCCACCAAAACTGGTTCTCCTGCCTCACCCTATCTCTTCCGTCCCTATCGGAAACAGTCCTACTGAACCGAAGGCACTCGGCTCCGTCCAGTGCGAGGACGTCTCGACTGTAAAGGAGTCGTCTATCTACAGTTTTACGGCTGACGTGGTAGATTAGCGGAACCGCCTCCCTATCCTGTATCAGCCCTCGATTGTCTAAATAGAGAAAAGCTTCGGGCGGAATGTTGCCACTTAAACGTGCACTTTCGTAGTACTCATTGTTGGGGTAGTAAGCCCCAAAAATTAAGCTGTTAGTCGACGACATCGCTCTCGCAATGTGACCCCTACCAAGCTTCAGCAAGAAATTATCTTTTCTGTTTATGTTGGCTCTGTTGTATAGAACCTGGTTGGAATAGTAATGTTTGTACTCCGACTCTGGTGTTCTGTGTAATCCAAGGCAACGTAGCAGACATTGTCTCTCAAACACCCGAATCTTTTAAATTTGAGATGGGGCAACGTTGAACCATACCGGGCACCCATAGGCAATCATCGGCCGGATAAGGGCCATGTAGCAAATCACCTTCACCCTGCTGTCAAGACGGCTGCTAAAAAACAACCGTTTTGTCAAGGCAAAGGCTCCCCTAGCTCTGGCCAGAGCAGCACTCATATGTCTGTCGAAATACAAGTACTGATCCAACCAGATGCCAAGGTACTTTACTACACTTTTATTCGCCAGTGGCTGTCGATTTGGTCCAACGATCACTAGATTTTTCCAGTTCTTTCTCGTATCCCTTGAGGCTCCATACAGCGGAGTCCTGAACAGAATAGTTTCGCATTTCTGAATGTTGATTTTCAACTTCCAGTCATCGCAATATTGCTGAATCTTGTCGAAGTCACCCTGCACAATTACAATTACCGAAGTGTGATATGATTATATATGTACAATTGTACATTGAACTCAAAACAATGCTTGCTCATAGTGGTCATTCTTACTTTGCTGCACTTAGCAGAACTGGCGACAATTAATTAATTGCTGTGGTGTTAGGTTTCACTAAGTGGGCTACGGAAGATGACACATTTATGGGTGACAATGTTTTGGATCAGTTGCACGAATGAAAACGAAAAATGATACTATACAAGATCGTGTGTGGTGGCTTGGGAATGCAAATTTAAATAAGGCTAATAGAGTGGTCGCATGTAGTGGATCACTTCATCCCGCTCCCCTTGAAGAAAGAAAATTATACCTTGAAGAGGTTAATTTACTGTAAAGTTGCGAAAGGATGAAAAAGTTACATTTTTGATATAATTTTGATATGATTAAAATAATATTTGTATAGTCTTAAGAAATTTTATAAAAATAGTATAAAATAAGGAATTAATAGTAGTGTGAAGTGAAGTGTTTGTTTTATAAATTTTATAAGTTTTTTTTTTTTTTTTTTTTTTTTGATTATTTGTTGTTTTTTTGTTTTTTGTTATTTTGAATTTGAAAATATTAATATAGTACCTTATAAAATATTTATTTTTAAAAATGTTTATATTAAACATTTAAACATTTTTTGTTTTTTTTTTCTCTTTTTTATAGATTATTAAGTTTTTATTAAAGATTTTATTTATAAATTATAGTATAGCATTTTTTTGTTTTGATTGTAAGCACAATTTATTAATATAAGGTTTTTATTAAAAGTTTAAACATATGTTTTTTTTGTTTTTGTTTTTATATTATTTAGGTTTTGTAAAAGGGGTTCTTATTTTTGTGTGTGTGTGTGTTTTTTTTTTCAATTTTAACAATCATATATTTTAATATAGTTTATTGGTTACTTTGGATATTGGCGTAAGACAAATTTTGGAGATTGTTCAGGTTTTGAATCTGTTTCTACTATGGTATCTTTAGATGAGGATTGTTGAGAGCTTTTGTCATGGAGTTGTATTTCAGTTTGTATTTTGTGCTTTTCTTTGATTTGATTTCTTTTTAATTTAATATCCGAAACAATGGGTTTTGGTTCATTTTTCACTTTGTAAGTTTGGTATCTTCTGAAGCAACTCAATACTAAAACTATAATTATAACCGTGTAGATAAGTATATAGTGATGAACGTGATGTTCACTTAGATTAGTCAATGGTTTTGCTTCGTCTGCTTTTAACTCGCTTATTTGTTCAGATACTAATTTTAAGTCTTCATGGCTAGAGAATCGAATAATGGCTAAATTGTCGGGGTAGTTTGGGAAACTTGAAGTATTATTTATAAGCAGTTTTGAAATGTTTATCGGGGGAATGTAAAATTTGTTAATTGTTGTAGAATTTTCGTTAAATGTGTGTATTGTCATGTCTTTGTTCTTAAGGTAAAAATGCCCTACAATTTCTATTGTGGCTGTGCCGTACAAATTATATGAGGTTATGTTGTCGTCACATATTTCGTCATTATAATAATTATTTAAAGTTGAGAAAATCCACTTATTCTTTTGCGATAGTTGCATCCATACTGTTGAATGGTTGGATTGTCTTATTTCGCATGAGTTGGGAATAACTGATATTCTGTTTAGTAATTCGATTTCACATTGTGGGTTTCCTGATTTAGTACTCAATAATGGATGTGTAAGGGGACATAATGAATTTATCATTTTGGGACTTGCAGAGAGATAACTCCGCTGTATTTAGTTGACAGTAATTTTCTTTGTTGTAATCGAGAAAAATGTATTGGGAGGTTGGGTGTATGAACACGAAGTTATTTTTATGTATGGTTGGCAAAGGAATACTTTTGTATAAGATGTATTTTTCAACAAATGGAAGAGGTATTTTGATTTCGTATACTATTTTGTCGTCATGAATAGCTACTTTGGTAGTACAGATTTTATAAAAAGATAGAATGTTATTATCTATTGGGGTATTGGGTAATTTTGTGTTTAATGGAAGTTCTTGCTTTATTTTTGCTAATACGTCTCTAAATTGTTCGGGGGCTATAAGTGATGGGTGAGGTTTTCCATGAGTTACATCTGTAACTAAATCGAGTATGTCGTCTAGTTTGTTAAGATATCTTATAATAATGAGATTCAATAAGGAAGTTAGAGATTCAAGTTCAGTGAAGGCAACAATGTTTGTTGTATTAATGAGTCTATCTATCATTTTTTTTTGTATTGTCTAATTTTGAATTGATTATCAACATTTGGTTTTGAATAGTCGCTTCTGATTTACTAAATACATTTTTGGTTGTTTCGAGTATGAGAGTTTGTTTTTTGACGAGAGACATTACATGGTTTTCATTTTCCCTAATTTTCTTGATTTATCCAGTATAAAAATTTGCATCATCTTCGTTTAAGGTACCGAAAAGTGATTTGCTTAGAATCCCTACGGCATTAAATAGTGATCTTTTTTTTCTATAGTGTGGGTTTACAAGACTGTATTTTATCTGAATGTCTATCATCAAGTGACTCATTTCGGATAACGCTACGACACATATTATTTGAAACTGTTCCTTATTTTTAAGCTGTTCACATATACCATTGATTTCGGTGATTTTTTTTGCTGCTTCCTCTAGTGCTTTTGTTAAATGTTCCAAATTGTAGTACACAACAAGTTTCCACTCATGTGTATATAATTCAACGGGTCCGATTACCTCGAAGTAAATACCAGCCTTTTGTTCGATTTGGGTGATAATTAGGTTTGCATATGCGGTACTCAGAAGTCCAAGAAGGAGAATTGTGAACTTCATGGTCTAAGAAAAAAAAGAATTGTCTATTTATCTCAGAGAGTTTTGCTTGGATCTGTGTTACTGTGTACTTATGGGATAGGGGATAGTTATTTAATCAGAAAAGAATTTGAGATCATTGTTATGGATAACCTTATTTCGATTTCGTATTTTTATCTCAGTCGTTTCGTCGGAAATTATTCTACATACCTCATGGGGACCTTCCCAAAGTGAGGAAAATTTGTTCTTTCTAGCATGGTTTTTTATTAGAACTCTGTCTCCTACATTGAATGTCTTTTGCTTTGAATGTTTGTCGTAATATGTTTTTGATTTTTCTTTATTACCTTTTAAAGTTTCCTTAGCAATATGCAGGGCCGTCTTTACCCTTTTGGGGGCCCTGGGCACTTTTCGAAAATGGGGCCCCTGTATGATTGTATAAAAATGTTATGTTGTGTAATAAAGGTATACAGAAAAAATCACATAACTTTGAATTCATATTTATTCTTTTAATTTTTTAAATAAATACATTTTAATAATTAAATACAATTTAATTCATTAAAAAAATAGATTCATAGTTATTGCAGCATTTAAAACATACACATAAACAATGTAAAAATAAAAACAAAAAATAAATATGTCATATAAAATTCAAAAATAAACAAAATTTAAATAACAGACAATTATATAATTAATGTCTGTGAGAGAATGAGAATGTAATTTAAAGAAAAATATAGTGACACAGACTATATTTTTTTAGGTAAAAGAAAGGAATATTTATTGAAGGGGTCTTTTTCTTGATTTGAGATTAGTAAAATCATTGATCACATCTTCAAAATCGGTGCCTCTGAGGATGTCACTTTCAATTGACATCAGCGACAAATATGTCAATCTTTCTTGAATCATTGTAGTTCTGAGTTGGTTTTTGATTCTTTTTAACTTTAGAGAAGGAACGTTCCCCAATGCAATTGGTCACCATCATACTTAAGAAAATTCTTAGTGCAATTTCAACATTTGGAAATTCATCTTTAATTTCATTAGTTTTTAAAAAATTATAAAGCTCTAGAATGTTGTCAGTTTTTTCATTTTCGTGTCGACTAATTTTCAATTAGTCTTTTAAATTCATGCATACAGCATGTAGTTCATCTTCGTTCACATCTTCGGTGTAAAATTTAGCAAAAGATTTGCAGTTCTCTTTTAAGTCTTCTGAATTCAGACTTTTTAATCGAAAAAAAGTCAAAACGTTGGCCAATCTTCGTATACGAAGCTAGTCGCTGTTTCAAATGAACGCTTAGTGTGTCGACAATGGGAAGAAAGGTTTCAATTTTAAATATTTCTTTCCCAGTCAGAATTACTGAGGGTCCAGAGCCGTCAAAAAAAAGTCTGGCGTGAGCTTCTACACCTCATCCTTTCAGAAAGGTCCTTATTCATCTATTGCACTCAGCAAATTTATTGCAACATCCAGGGTAATATTTTGTTTTTGAAGTAAAGTACTTGTTTTATTAATTCTTTGCAATACAGAGTTCCAAAGTTCTGTAAGTATGGTAAATTCAAGCTTGGACATTTTTTTGCAAAGACTAAATGCTTCCTCTCGGGCCTCTCGTGCCTGTCCTAAATCGTTCGCGATAGACATCAAAGCTTCTTCAATTTCTTGAATTGCATCAGCTCGCGTACACCATCTTGTTTGAGAAAGACTTTTAAAAACTTTTTTTGGACCTATATGAGCAGTCAACACACTCCATCGATGAGAAGATACCGAAAAAAAAGTTATACAATTTTTGAATAATTTTATAATAATAATAATAATAATAATTTCAAAGAATTTGGTTGCTTCTAAAACACACCCAGTGGCATGCACTGCTACCAAGTTTAATGAGTGCCCTGCACATGGTACAAAAGTGGCAAATTTACACTTTTTTTTTATTCTTGCCTGCAGACCAGAAAAGCTTCCTGACATATTTGCCGTGTTGTCGTAGATTTGGCCTCTGCAATCTGTTATCGAAATGTCATGATCCTCCAAAACCTTCAGTATGGTTTCGGCTAAATAATCAGATCTATGTTTGTTAATTGGAATAAATTCCAAAAACCTTTCAACAGGCTCGTGATCTTTTACGTAACGAATAATAAATGTTAGTTGATCAACATAAGACAGATCGGGTGTACTATCAACGCTAACTATTGACCTATAGAACAAATAGTGAGAAGTGTAATCTTTCATCAATAGCATTGAATGGCCAAAAACAAAAACTCTTTAACTCATTACCTTGAAATCTTAAAAAATTGAGTGCCGTTCATCCGACGGATAGTTAAATCGCCTATGTATGAGTTACTGCGTTGATGCAAACTTGTATGCGCGTTGCAAATATAGAAACACCATTATCTTTATTTTTCCATACAGATACAGTGATATTCAAAATGTGTGTTTTTTTTGTTTCTGTCAGAAAGCAAACTGCATTGCCACTCAGTTAGTTATTCATATTTCTGTTTTAATTTGAATATAATTTCGCAGGAAATTTGATTTAAATTGTTCAGCAAGGAAAGTACGAATTCTGATCATTCTTTATGCATCTAAAATTGTATCGAAATATTTTTTTTTCTTGAAAATAGACCAATAGAGGTTAAGTGATGTTTCAGCAATTTGGGGCCCCTGGTTATAGCAGTGGTAAAGAGGGGTCTGCATTAGTGAGCAATAGTTTTATGATAATTTACTATTTAAATATGTTTTTTTAAAGCTAAGTTAATTATTTTTTTTTTTTTTTTTTTTTTTTTCCGCAGGAAGGTGAGAAATCTTCAGAGACACTATAAGCCCGATGCTTATAGTAATGTCAGATTTTTACTGACTAAAACTCACCTCCCTTATCTTCTATATTATCACTACAACTAAGTCCAGCTTAACAAGTAGTTTTAGCGTCATTTTGTTCGCGTTTTGTCAGGAAGCTCCCCAACGAGAGGACCTGAAGATTCCACAAAATTCGAGTGGAGAGATTAATTTGTTTGCGCTAGATCAGAAGGTCTTGTTCGGTGCAGACGCCGAAAAACGAACGCCTCGCTAACAGATTGTTGGATTAAGTTATTACTATGAGTTCTAAGTCGTGATCTTAGCTCTATAGCAAATTTTTTAATTTCGTCTTCTACATATTTTATATTTAAATCTCTATGTAAGTCGCTATTTCTTACATACCATGGAGCATTTACTATTATTTTAAGTACTTTGTTTTGGTATGTTTGCAAAATTTGTATATTTCTTTCGTTGGTACAACCCCAAAGTTGTATACCGTACGTCCAAACTGGTTTCAGTACTTGCTTATAAATAAGAAGCTTGTTATAAACGCTTAGATTGGAATATCTTCCAATAAGCCATGTCAATTCGCGGAGTTTATTTTCGAGTTCATCGCGTTTCTTTTTTACATGAACTTTCCATTTAAGTTTCGCGTCTAGAGTCATGCCTAGATACTTCGCTTCATTAGCGTATGGAATTTGCACAGAATTTATATAAATAGGTAAGTTATATACTTTTTTATACGTAAAATTTGTGTGCGTCGATTTCGTTTCATTAAGAGCAATTCGCCATTTCTTTGTCCAATCTGAAATGCTATTTAATGCCTTTTGAAGCTTAGAGGTTGCCGTTTCTATTGAATCCGATATTGCGAGTACAGCTGTATCATCGGCAAAAGTGCCTAAAGTTGTGCCTTCTGTTTGGGGTATATCACGGGTATAAAGAACAAACAAAATCGGTCCAAGGACGCTACCCTGGGGAACCCCAGCGTTTATTTCTTTAAACTCCGAATACTCCGTTCCTTGCTTAACTCGAAAGAATCTATTTTCTAGGTACGATTCAAGAATGTTATATATTTGCTCTGGAAAGACTTTTAATTTATATTTTAGCCCGTCATGCCAAACTTTGTCAAAAGCTTGAGAAACGTCAAGAAATGCAGTTGAGCAAATCTTTTTTTCTTCAAATGCTTTTTCAATTTCGTTAGTTACTCGGTAAACCTGATCAATTGTCGAGTGATTATTCCGGAAACCGAATTGGTGGTCGGGAATTAAACGTTTTTCTTTAATAATTGGTAGCATTCGTTTAAGAAGCAATTTTTCAAATATTTTAGATATAATTGGTAAGAGAGAAATTGGTCTATACGATTTTTTCTCATTCGGTGGCTTACCCGGTTTGGGGATCATTATTACTTCGGCGGCTTTCCATTGCGTGGGTACGTAAGCAAGTCTTAAAGCAGCGTTAGTGAGCTGTAAGAGCTTAACCATTGCTTTTTTAGGCAACTCTTTGAGGACACGACCGTTAATCAGGTCGTAGCCAGGAGCTTTATTGTTTTTCTGCCGTTTTATTTCCTGGACAAGTTCAGTCAAAGTAATATTCCTGATAGAAAAATTTTCCGGCGCTGCTTGGAGCTCTCCGTCATTAGTCAGAAGCTCTTGACCATCGAAAGGTTTGAACGTTTCCTCAAGGTGCTTAGCAAATAAATCCGCCTTTTCCTTATCAGTTTTTGCCCATTCAGAATTATTTTTTCGAATAGGTGCCGACATTATTTGGGGCTTTTTAATACCTTTTATCGTCTTCCAAAGAGAATAATTGGTTTTTTTGTCTGCTGTTAGGCTTTCAAGATAGGCAGAATTCTCGCTGTTTTTAAAATCTCGTAACAAATTTTTAATCTTGTTTGATAAAAAGTTGACGACACTTTTATGCTGAGGAGCACGTGATTGCTGCCATACTTTTCGAGCTTTTCGTTTTTCGCGTATCAATTCTTTTATATCTTCTGGAATTTTTTTTTCGTATTGCCTTGACTTTTTACTACAGATCGGAGTATTATTCCAAGCTGCTTCTTGAACAATATTTATAAATTTTTCTGTTTCATCTTCTAACTCAAACGGAGTTTGCAAAGAGACGTTCAGTATAATTCTATTTTCGCAATCTTCTTTGAATTTATCCCAATTTGTGTTATTATTTGTTAAAATTAGGGGCTTTTCTTTTTCGATTACGTTACTGTTTATTGTTAAGATAACGGCCGAGTGATCCGTAGAAAAATCGAAGTTATCATCTACTGTCATATATTTTCTGTTCATTCCTCTTGCGATGAAAAAGTCAACAAGATCGGGTGTTTTCGCTGTATCGGTTGGCCAATACGTTGGTTTTCCTGATGAGAAAAATTCAACGTTACATTCAATACCCGCTTTGTAGAGTTGTCTACCCTTCGTCGAAATGCAACGTGATCCCCAAAATGAATGTTTCGAATTGAAGTCGCCACCAATAATAAATTTTGGACCTAAAGCTATGAAAAGATCTTTAAAATCGTTTTTGTCTATCTTGGACCGAGGAGGACAGTAAATAGACGCAATATTAAAAAATACGTGTCTAACTTTTATGTTAACGGAAGTAACTTGCATTGTATCGAGCTCGATATTTATCTCAAACGAATGATTGATATTTTCTCTGATAAATACGGAAGAACCACCCCTTGCTCTTTCGGATGGATGGCATGCGTGGTAAGCCGAATAACCTTTAATACTAAAATTTGAGTCTTTTTTCAAATGAGTTTCAGAGATCAAACAAATATCTATTTTTTCGTTAAGTAGAACCGTTTCTAGTTCTTCGATTTTTGCGGTAAGTCCGTTCGCGTTCCATGTTATTATTTTGAGTTGTTGGGACAACTGATCCATGTTTACGGTAAATTTGGTGTTTTAAGAGCCGCCGACTCAAATTTGTCCAATTTCTCAAGAATAATTGTGTTAATTCTCCCTTGTTCTTCTAATCGTTCAAGTATAAGGGAAAATACATTTTGAACGGAGTCAGGTTTAATAGTTTTAGGTTTTTCGGGCGCCGTGACTTGAGCGTACGTGTTCGTCTGTTTTGTTTTTATGTTTTCTGAGGGTAAAACGTTTTCATTATTTTTCCCGTCCGTTTTACTCGACGCTTGAGTATTAGTCTTGGTTTTTAATTTTAATTCTTTGTTTTGCTTTGAGGTATTTTTTTTAGTTTTCTTACTAAATTCTTCGCGCCTCTTTAACATTTCCTTTGCGACCTCACAGCCACGGTAGTTTGCTGGATGATTACCTTTGCAATTCGCGCATGTAGCCGGAGTTTCTTTTTTAAGACGGCATATATCAGTCATGTGCTTTCCCGCGCATTTAACGCAAACGGGGTCCTTCTGACAATAAGCTTTTGTATGGTTAAAACCTTGACATCGCTTGCACTGAGGAATAAGGCGTTTGTTCTTTCTTAGTGGTTCGATTTTTACAACAATATTCATTATAGTTTTAATATTATAAACATTGTCTACATTTTCATTGTTATCGAAACTTAGAATAAAAAGCGGAAGAGCGCGTTTTATATAAGCGGTTTCGATTCCTTTTTCTCGCTTCAAAAGATTTGTTGCGTCAAGAATCTTAAATCCTTTGGTTTTTAAGTCCGAAAGGATGTCTTCTTTTGAACAAGAGGGATGAAGTCCTCTAGCAACTACACGTAGAGGTCTTTCTTCTTTAATTGAATAACTATACCATTCAATTTTTTCATCGCTGAGTTTTTTCGACAGTTTTCTATAAGAATCTGAATCATTTACGTTAATTTTCCACGTATTATTGTGAGTGGATGTAGCTTTGAAATTCTTTTGCGCCGTTTCTTTTAGAATAGGAAGAATTTTGTTATAATCCGCTTGACCAACGATGTTTATCGGTGGAGGAAGTTTCTTATTCGCAGAAAACTGATCTTCTCGTGTAATTTTATTTGGTTTTAGCTGATTTTGAGACTTAGGCGAATGTTCAGCCTTCCGTTTTTTACAAGGTCTACTTTTTTCAGTTTCCCGAGCAAGTTCATCTTCATCAGTTTCATATTCGTGCCGATCTCGATGTTGTGGACTTAGAGTATTTACTTTCATGTTTTCAGAAGTTTTTAACATCTTGTTCTCTTCACGAAGACTTTCGACTTCTTTTTTAAGCTCTTCGTAGAGTCTTATCATTTCGTTCAGCTTCTTTTGCAGTTCACAATTGTCCTGCTCAAAACTGTTTGTTTTCGGTGAGTCGCTTTTAGTGCCTTTTGGCACAACCGGTGGACTCTTTCTGCCGGTAACTCTCGGTACAGATGGAGGTGATCGAGGGACCTTATGCGCTTTCGCGAAAGGATTTATCAAATGCAATAAATGGCTCTCCCCAGAATCCGTAGAGCCTGCCTCCGAAGAGGATGGATTTGCCAGAGAAACTGGCTTTCCACCTGGGGTAATTAATCTATTTGTTTTTTCCATTGCATATTTTGTATACTTATGTAGTTCTCAGTATACGGAGATTGGATTTTAGTCGCCTTTTACGACAAGCATACCTTACTTCGGGTAAATTCTTAACCCCTACCCGAAGGGGTAATTATGTTATGATAGAAACCTAAATACATATACTTAGATACTAGGTAAGATAGATAAGCTTTGCCAACCAGTTACGAATAGTAAAATAAAATGTAGAATTCCTTATATTTCTTTTTATTATTATTTTCTTTAGGACTTTGTTAATGTAGTGCAAAATCCTTCCTAGTTTTTTTTTTTTTTTTTATTTTTTGAGATAACTCGGCTATGAGCGAACGAGCCTGGCTAACCCCGATTTTGGCCAATTGTGGCTTTTCGATAAAATTCTATCTGAGGCCCATCGGTAGAGAGATCAATCTCTTCATTGAGGAGACTGAAAGGAGAGAGGTAAGGGGAGTCATCCAGTCTCAAAGTTCTCTGAGAAGTGTTTAAATGTTTGATTAGATCGTTTTCATTAAATTGCATTTTATCTAAGGATTTAATTAGGAGAGATGTGACATATTTAGCAAACGGAATGATTTTAGCATCGCTATAAATATGAGAGTTAGAGTAACTCTTATTTCGCGATTCGTAATGTTTGTTAACACACAGTCTTAAGATTCTTCTTTCTTGCTTCTCCAATTCGCCAACAAGTGTTGGAGCGATGGAAAACCAAACGGGAAATCCGTAACAAAGTATTGGTCGGATCATTGTTTTGTAAAACAGGGTCTTAACTTTTTTGTTTAACATCTTGCTTTTGAGTAATGGCATTAGTTTAAATGTGACGTTTCTGGCTTTAGTATTGGTTTTCCTAGCATGGTCATTGAACTTAAAAAGATTATTGAAATTAATTCCTAGGTACTTGAGTGAATTTTCAAATTTCACACTGTTATCGTTCAGAGGTAGGTAGAGATTTTTGCTCTCGCGCACCACGCCCTCTACTCCCTTGCCGCTCGCATTCCTGAAGCAAATACATTTTGATTTCGCTTTTATATTTTTTTTTTTTTTTTTTTTTTTTTATAATAAGCAAACACTCAAGGGGATATTACTACCCTTATTATGCAGATGCACAGTGTGAGCACTAGGAAGAGGAGAGAGGGTTTAAAAGGAGATGTCGGTGCACATTGGTTTTGAATTCCTGAATATTGCAATGACTAGGAAAGACAGAGTGTGGTAAGGCATTCCACATTCGCGTAGTACGGCTAAAGAACGAATCTCTGTATTTGACAGTACGGCCGAAGTTGGGCTCAAGGGTATACTGATGAGCATTCCTAGAAGCGCGAGTATTACGGTTGAACTGTTTAAGGGGAGGAATGCAACTGGCTATTTCACTAGAGCATAAGCCGTTAAAATAACGGTAAAAAAGGGTCAGACAAGAGACCTTACGACGATGTTCAAGCGAAGTAAATGAACTTATGATGATAATATCATCTATCAATTTAAATGCTCTACGTTCAATACTATCCAAGAGGCTTAAGTAAGTTGCAGGAGCACCAGCCCAGAGATGGGAGTTATACTCAAGCTTTGGACGTATGTAAGTCTTGTAGATAACAGCCAGATCAGAAGGGGTGAAATATTTCTTGCATCGCCTAAGGAAACCCAAACACCTTGCGGCATTTTTGGCGACATCGCGTATGTGATCATTCCACAAGAGGTGGTTGGTGACACACATACCGAGAATATCGAGGTGTTCTGTCTCATTGATGCAAGTGCCATCCATGGATAATGGCAACGGGGGTATATCTCGCTTCAACGATACAAGACAGCATTGGGTTTTCGAAGCATTAAATTCCACGCGGTTTTTTAATCCCCATTGAACAATGCTGTTTAGGTCGGAATTTAATGAGCTTATCATATTTTGTCGTTGCAGTTCCACATCCGAAGAAGAGGGATGTGAGTCTGAAAACGAATATGAAAAGCTAAGAGTACTATCGTCAGCGAAACAATGTATTGGATTAGATGTTGCAGACAGGAGATCATTAATAAAAATGAGAAAGAGTGTTGGAGATAAAACAGAGCCCTGGGGCACACCAGCATTTATTTTGTGTTTTTCAGACTTGAATCCATCCAATACGACTTGTATTGAACGATCCGAAAGGTAATTACTAATCCAATGAAGCAGGGATTCGTGAAAACCGAAAGCACGCATTTTCGATAAGAGAGCCTGATGCCAAACCCTATCAAATGCTTTTGAAATATCAAGTGCAATAATCTTACTTTCTCCAAAGCGATGTAAAGATTTGCTCCACTCTTCGGTGAGATGAACCATGAGATCACCAGTGGACCTATTGCTGCGAAAGCCGTACTGCCGGTCATTAAGAAGCTTTCGGTCTTCGAGATATTTCTTAAGCTGATAATTTACCAGCGTTTCCATGACCTTGGAAAGAAGGGACGTAAGTGCAATCGGTCGATAATTGGATGGTGAGGAAGATTCGCCTTTTTTGGGAATAGGCTGGACAAATGCAGTTTTCCATCCGCTCGGAACGAGACCAGAGGAGTAGGACAGATGAAAAAGCTTACGCAGTGGTTTTGCCAGCGTTGAAGAACACCTCTTCAGAACAATAGCGGGGATACCATCCGGACCAGCGGATTTATGTGTGTTTAGATCTCTTAGGACTCTTGCCACAGTACGAGTGCGAAAAAAGATTGGTCCCATAGAATCACTAACTCGCTCAAGTACAGGCGGAGTCATAACACTCACTGGCAGCGTAGAATTGGTGGCGAACTGCCTAGCAAAGAGATTAGCTTTCTCTAAAGAGCTAACAAATGGAGTGTCATTGACAACGAGCGTAGGAACCGAGGAAGAGGAAGAATTCCTCATGTTTTTTACAAATGACCAAAAATTTTTACTGCCTTTGGGACATTGCAGTATTTTTTGCCGTAATTTTTGGTCATGTAAGAATTTGGTCCGTCGAATATGGGCGTTGCAGGCCTTCCTGGATTGTTTGAACTTTTTCCGGTTTTCCTCAGTACGGTTGGCTTTATAGCAACGGAAACTTACCTCTTTGGCCCTAATAACCTCTTTACAGCTCGCATCAAACCATGCGTTTTCCTTAGGTCTGATACTTTTAACCCTATTCGGAATAAAAGTTCTCATTCCCAGGAGAATTAAACTTGTGATCATATCAGCGCTGGCGTCAACGTCACTATCAAGGAAGCATAGTGACCAGTTAAAGATCCTGAAGTAATTATTGAGACCGTCCCAGTTGGCTTTCTCGTATTGCCAAACGGTTCTCTTAGGAGCTCTTTCTTTAACTGGAGAGTTTTTACACGAGAAATTTGCTGATATGACACAATGGTCAGATGTTCCTAGAGGAGATAGAACACTAACAGTGTACTTATCAGGGTCAGAGGTAAGAAACAAGTCAAGAGTGTTTTCTGCTCGACCTTCAACGTCCGATATTCGGGTGGGCTCGTTGACCAGCTGAGTTAGGTGGTTCAACTCAGCGAAGATTTCTGCACACACTCCATCGGGTGTTGTCTGGCCTGAATGTTGAAGCCATGAAGAATTGTGTACATTGAAATCGCCCGTAACAACGATTTCAGTGCGAGGATAGGACGAAACAATTCTTTGGATGGAGTCAGACAAAGCATCAAATTCACGAGAAGTTGATACTCTGTCTAAATTTGGGCTTCGATAAAGGAAGCAGTAGTGAATGATTTGCTTATTTACGGAGAATTTAAACCACATATAATTAAAAAAGGAATTGGTGCAAAGACCATATTGTGGTAAGAGCTGATAAGCAACATCATTCCTAATGTATATGGCGAGGCCATGGTGGGAAAAGAATAAAGGCACTAAGCTATACCCATGAATAAAAAATTCAGTAGGATCGGAATCCTCACCTACTTGGGTTTCACTTAGTGCCAAAACAGCTGGCCTGTATGAAACAGTATGGCGGTATGCCAATAAAAAATTTGCCCTTAGCCCACGAATATTACAATAATCAACTCTGAATTGTCCAGTCATTGCAAATAAAAAAATTTCTAAAACCAATACAGATAAAATTGAGAATAAAATTCACTGAATTGAAGCACAGAATAAATATCAATACCCTTCACTGCTAGTGTTATGCCTTAGCAGTGACGAGAACCGATCCGACCCTGTGATGCAAAACAGTAAATTCAATTCAAATAATCTGCTGAAACACAGATTAGCATATGCACCAATTCCAATTGCAATTGATACATAAACTAGGCTGTGAAACTGTGGAAGAAGGGGAGAGTAAAGATGGGATGGTACTCACTGTGATGTGCTGTGCTGAGTGGCTTATCATTTTTTTTTGTTATTGGTGTTTTTTTTTTTGTTCTTAAGTGGCGTGATTTCTTTATTGTTGTTTTTTTTTTTGGGGGTGCACTGTTGTTATTGTTTTTTGTTGTTGTTTTTTTTGGAACCACTTGTTAATTAATGAATGACTATTATTTTTGTGACAAATTATTGTTTTTTTGATTGTTTTATTTTTTTTTAACTTTTTTGTGTATATGTATAGTTATAGTTTAGTTGAGGGTACAAAATAAACTTCTCCACGACACGATTTAAAAACAGTACAAAAATAAAAAAACGAACGAGCACAGACAGAACGGAGACGCACAACAACACAGGGGCAACCTTCCCCAACAAAGGTTCACTGACAACTCTGATATTTATTCCCCATTTCTCATAGAATTTTGAGATTAAATGAAGGTGGCTTTTTAAGTGTCTAAGTGCATCTAGCGGGAAAACGGAACTTGCATATGCGAGAGTATCGTCCGCGTATAATATTGCTTGTGAAACTAAAGTGTTGGAGGTAAAGAGAGTGTGGGGGAAGTCATACATGAAGATGTTATACAATCTTGTACCCAATATTGAGCCTTGAGGAACTCCACTAAAGGAACTTGCTGAGTCGGATTTCGTATTTTGTATCTGTATATAGAATGCTCTGTCAGAGAGAAAACTTATAAGTATATTAATTAAATGTCTAGGGTAATGAAGTTCTAACAGTTTATAAATTAGTCCTTCAATCCATACTCCGTCGAATGCCTTTTCCACGTCTAAAGAACAGGCCGTGGTAAATTTTTTATCTTTCAAATTATCTGTAATGTCTTTTTGAACTTTCAATAAAGCATGGACCGTGGAATGACCCTTACGGAAACCGAACTGACGGTCCGGAATAAATTCTATATTTTCATCCACATGGTTATCAATTTTGTTTAGGATAATTCTCTCCAGGATTTTTCCCAGATTAGATAACAAAGAGATCGGCCTGTAATTTTGAATATCCGTACAGTTACTTTTTTTTGGAGTGGGATCAATTTTGCTATTTTCCATGAATTAGGGAAATATCCATTATTAAGGCAGTTATTGAATAATATTACTAGAAATTTCAGTGCTGTTGAAGGCAATTTTTTAAGGATGAAGTTAGAGATGCCGTCCGGCCCGGCTGACTTTTTTCCATTCTTAGTTTTAATAAGATTGACAACCTCCGCACAACAGGTGAAGAATTCCTTGGCTGAATGGCCGTATGATGGATCTTCGGCACTAAATATAAAAACGTGAGGTGGGATCTCGCTTATTGCTGTTGTAACAGTGGAGTGTACATTGTTAGAGAAAGCACGGTAAGAGGGCGGAGCCTTTTCTTTAAAGATTTCAGTGAAGTGTTTATTGAATTGTTCGGCAATTTCTTGTTCGGAGTTAAAAATAAGGCCATCGACAGAGAGTTTTCTGCAAGTGAATTTTTGATTTTTTCCAACAAATCTATGGGCCTCTTTGAAGGCCTGGGGGCTAGGTTTGATTTGGGACAGTTTTTCCGTGAATTGTTTACTCAGCCAGATTTTGACTTTGTCTTGAATAATTTTTTTCAATAGGCAGATTTTTTTTTCTAGGGTCTTGTATTCCGTAGAGGAACGGTTATAAGTACTGTGAAAGATCGATTTCAGAATTTTTTGCCATTTATACTTGGTGTTATACAGGATTTTAATGTTTTCCGGGAGGGAATTATACTTCTTAAATTCTTTTGGGCGTAAGGTAGAATAAGTGTTAACTGCCTCATTGATTATAGTGTTGAGATTGTTAATATGAATATCAATTGAGTTGTTGCTAAGGCAAGTATCTATAGGGGGTAGTGAATTTCGGAGATTGTCTTCAATCGACCTTTGGAAGTTCGGCCAATGTGTGTTCTTGAAGCACTTTGTATGAGTTGGGATGTGGGAAATGATTTCTAACTCTGTGAAATCGATTTTCAGTGCAAGTGGAAAGTGGTCGGAGAACGACGGCAGTGTATTGATTGTAAAATTGGGGTTAGTTAGATTGATAAGATCTGACGAGATGATAAAATGGTCAAGAAAGGATGGACCCTTGGGGAAGGAGGAGGTATCAGAATTTATATCAGAGAGGGGGGGGGCAATTTCCGGGAATGTAAATAGAACCTATTAGTATTCTTTTAATGGAACCAGCAAATCTCAGATTAATTCCTGCAAGGACTGTAGGAAAAGTGATGCAGTTGGATTGGATTGGTTCAAATTTTATGTTATTTTTTATGAGAAGGGCCACTCCTGGGACTTTGTCATTCCTTAGTGATTCTAAAGGATGGACGGTGTCTATAATGGGGAAGTGATTGGATTTTAGCCATGTTTCTTGTATACAGGCTATATTTGTATCTGTAGCTAGAAGGGATCTAAGAAGATCGACCCTTCTGCTATGATCTATCATGGACATAATGTTGTGGCTTAGAAGTTTTAACTGCATTATTTAGATATAAGGATTTTGTTAAGGATATTCAAGAAGTTTAATTTTTTTTCTTGAAGGTTTGCTTTGGAGTTTTTGAAGTTGGTCACAAAACTTTCTATTTCCCCGAGAAGTGAGGATACATCCATGCCAAAAAGTTCATTTGACAGATCTAAAAATTGACTAAGATAATTACCATTAGGATGGGTCAAAGATTGGAGTTTAAAGGGAATATGGTTTGAAACTGCTGGAATCGGTCCTACTGAGTTTTGAGTTTTATCTCCATCATCTCTCAGAAGACTAGCGAAAGAAATTTTTGAGGAAAGTTTATTTGTCTGTGAGACACTTGAATGAATTTTATTTGATATTTTTGCCTCTCTGGCTTCTTGGAAAACCTTACGTCTTCTGAGTTCGAATTTTTTGTATTCCTCACAACCTCTATAATTCGCGGGATGGTCCTTATGACAAATAACGCAGAAAGCTTTAGCTCCTTCAGTTGCACTGACAGGGCATTCGCCCGGCCTGTGATCGTTTTCACATTTGACACATCTGTAAAGATTTGCACAAATTTTGGCCAAATGGCCGAACTTTTGACATCTCCTACATTGGAGAGCTCCAATGTTCCCCTTAGGTTTTTCCCATTTAACTTTAAAATTAAAAAGAGAATTTAAATTAACTAAGTCGCTGGCCACCTTACCTGGCAGCAGTCTAACCAGAAAGAGATCGAGAAATCGTTTGCTCGCCAATGATCTCATTGTGCTAAACACGGACACCTGTTGAACAGTATCAGGCACTATTGAATTTATCTCGGCCAGTACTTCGTCGGGATTGAAACCCGAATTTAAGCCTCGTAAGACTATGTTTACAGTTTTGTCTTCTTTCAGTGTGAAAGAATGAGCCTGGATGTTTGGGTTTTCTTTAAAATTGACCATCAGCTGCCGATGAGCCTCAGGTTCGTTCACGTATAGTAAACAACCCAATCTTTTCTGTTTTGACAGCTCGCCAGGGATGTTGTGAATTGAGTCAAAAAAAACTTGAATTGTAGCAAAATGGAATGTAGTAGATTTGGGTTTTTTTTAAGCCAGCTACACACTGCGTTGAATGAGATTTATGCACTTATCTCCATAACACATTTTTTTTTAAGATCTGTAGATTTGTGAAGCAAAGCCGTTTCAATATTCTTTTTTAGACGACGACATTTTTTTTTTCTTAGTCGTGGGTCGAAATAAGTTTTTTGTTGTCTTCGGTAGAAAACAGCTGAGATTTGTTATGGAAGTATGATTTCGGCGAGCCGTTTTTCGTGTCTTCTGACAAAACTAGTATTGTCCCAATCCATGATTTTGTAGCGGTCGCCTAAATACTCCGCATTGGCCTAAGCGAGCCTTTATGTTCACTGATTTCCGAACGCATACAAAATATTAGGCAGCCCTTTTTTTTTAGACTTTCGTTCACTGAACGAAAGATGTTTTATTTCGTTGAGCGAACCAGATGAAAGGAAGGAGTCCAAACGGCCATTTTGTTCTTTCCCTTTTAACTTCTGACGATCGTGGACGACACATCGGCAATCTCCCACCGTTTTGGAAAATTTACTAGAAAAAAATAGGGAAACATTGAAAAACTTTGTGGAAAAAAATTAAAGAAATTAACTTAGTCTGAAAAGAAAAAAAAAACAAAAGATAAGACAAAAAAAAACTGAAAACAGAAAACAGGAGGTAGCAAGTGCCACGTTGCCGCCGTCAATTAGCCATCGATTGGCCTATCCATCGGCCCAGCAATTCTGTACCCGGCGACAAAGGTGCACCTCATCTTATATTGCACCCAGCATCCACCAGTGCACTACGTTGCACTTTTTGCGCAATTGGGGTGCCGGAACGCGTTGGAAGGGCCACCTTTTGTGTGCAATTTTTGCGAAGACAGGGAAGCGACACGAAGTTCATCAGCCCACAATTTTGCACGATTTAGTGCGCAAATAGCGCCCAGAAGTTTCCACATTTTTGGGAGAGGTTCAGCAGTACGGGAGCGTTTTTTTTTATTATTAAATAATCGAAAGTTATATTTATAAAAAAAAAAGCGAAATGAAAATGTTCAATTAGTTCCAAGTTAAATCTATAAAATTGTAAAAGTGAAAATCCGATTTTTTTTATTGGTAAAGTTTTTTTTGGTATTCAGTTCAATTCGCGTAAGGCATAGTTCGGTTCGGTTGTTCGAATAATTTCCCTTAGAAAACAAAAAAAAAAGGGGGTCCTTAATTAAAAAGATCCCATCCAATTCAAAAGTCTTGATTTACCTGAAAAAAAAAGCATATTTACCTGAAAAGAAAAAGAATTTAAACTACACTGAAAAAAAAAGAATTTAAACGACACTGAGAAAAAAAAAGAATTTAAACTACACTGAAAAAAAAAGAGAAAGTAATATCCTGAAAAAAAAAATAATACTTATTTGCCTGAAAAGAAAAACTATTTAACTACACTGAAAAAAGAATATATTAGATCTGAAAAAAAAAGGAAATTAATAACAATATATTTAAGTAATAAGGGTTGTTGAGAACCAACAATCAGCGAAACTTTATCATAAATTTTATTATAAGCAGCAGGATTCTTTGTGCGCACGGACGACCTGAAAGCTGTAAGTAATATTTTATAAATATTTTATTGTAATTCTACTATTATTATTATTATTATTATTATTTATTGAACTATACATAAATGTACAATACAATACTTAAAGCTAATAGCTACCAGGGCTTCTAGCTGAAATGATTAAAGATGTATTTTTGGATGTTATAATGTTTGAAAATTTGCCAGCTGCAGGGGGCGGTCGGAGTAAGTAACAGTAATAGGTCTGACTTACTCCGACCGCCCCCGCAGGGGTTTTTAATAAATAAATGTTAAATACTCAGACAAAGATTTAAAAGTTTTAAAATTTTGAAAACATTTTGTATGTTTTGTTCGGAAGGAACCAAAAGGAGATTTTTTAGATTACAGTTACAAAATTTATTACAAATTTCATTAATTTTTGGGCAGTCTGTAGTTAGATGGTTGATGGTCAGCTGGATATTGAGTTGGCAGAGGTGGCAAATGGGTGGGGGATCTTTGTTGAGTAGATGACTGTGGGTGAGCTGGGTGTGTCCAATCCTCAACCTGGTGAAGCATTTGTTCATGATTGCAGAAGTAGAGGTGGGGTAGGTAACTGGGCTGCAATTTTGGTTGATAGAAGAATAGTGGTGATGATACCGAGACCAATCTATTATTTTTTGATTATATAAAATGGAGCAAGTCAATTTTAAGATATCGTTTTTGGTAGGTTGGTATTTTGATATTGCTAAGTTTCTGTCCCTAGCGGTTATTTTGGCTTCATTGTCTGCGTGTTCATTGCCTTTTACACCGATGTGACCTGGCACCCAAAAAATCTTTATCGCTTTTCCAAGTTTGATGACATTGTCTCTGATTTTGACGATGTAGGATGATCGGTTGTTGACGTTTTCGATGGCGGCTAAAGTTGAAAGACTGTCCGTGCATATCACTGTTTTTTTCTTCGATTTGCACGCAAGTTGCGTGGCTTTTAGGACCGCTAAGGCTTCGGCTGAGAATACAGAGAAAAATGGTGGTAGCTTTTCTGAAAAAATCAGATTGTTGTTTGAGTCAACAATTGCGAAAGAGGTACCTTCCTCACACTTTGAGCCATCGGTAAAGAGGATATTCCAATTATTTCTGATGAAAGGATTCATAAATTCATGAAAATGCTGCAGATATGCCTCTTTCGGAGTTGAATCTTTTTTAAATAGAGCGAGTGCAATGTTGATAGATTCTTTCGGGTATAGCCAAGGAGGGTTACACTCGACATCCTTTTTTTTAATTTTTGGTTCAATGCCGATTTGTTTCGCATACATTAAAGTTATGTAGAGGGCTGATGGTTTTTTTGGTGTCTTTAAGCGTTTAAGGATTTTCGTTGAGTCCAAAAGAATTGGAGAGTCATAGGATTCAAATATTTTTCCTACAAGTCTTGATGTAAGGAATTCTTTTCTTTTTGTGATCGACGAAAAACCTCCCTCAGCGAACATATTTTTTAAAGGACTTGTCTTAAAAGCTTTGAGGCTGGCTCTGATTGCGGCGTGATATGCTGATTGAACAGGTTGGATGTAAGATTTTGCGCATTTGCCATATATAACAAGACCATAATCAATTTTTGATAATATTATAGCTTTTGTAACATTGATCAATGAATTCATATGGGTCAAACTATTTTTTGATGCTAAATATTTTATGATGTTAAGCCTGGTAGCCAAGTTAGTTCTTAAAGCTAAACAATGTTCCTTAAAGCTAAGATCTTCATGATTCATCAAAAAAAAAAAATATATATAAATAGAAATATTTAAGTGAACACGGCAGTGATTTAATTTCCTTTTCTTTTAAACAAATCTATAACCACTAAAAGAAAATACACTAAAGTAAAACAAAACAAAAAGATAGTTACACATGGTAAAAAATAAAAAAAAAAATAAAAATAAAACAAAAATACGATTACACGAAAAAAAAAATCCTACCTTAAAATTTCCCGAATTAGGAATTATTCCGGTCAAATTCATCCACTCCACTATTTTCACTATTTTACCTACCGAATCTAACGCCAACTTTATAGATTTTTTTTTGTTGACATACCAATATTGGTATTTAATTCTGATTGGATTTTCACTTACCTAAATTTGATTGTTATCCAGATTGTTTTGTGATTACTAGATTTTCTTTTTATAAATTAACTTCAATAAAATCTGGTGTAATATCTTTCAATAAATTAAACAACACTTGTACCTTGTAGCAGAGCTGAATAAAGAATGAATTTTATTTGTTATAATACATTTTCACAAACGTTCTTAAAATATGATCATACTTAAAACTATGCTGACTCCCTATTCACACATTTGTGGAGTGAGCAAAAAGAATAATATACATAAAAGAAGAATTTGATATTTGTTTCATTAATCCACGATATGCAATGCACGTTGTTCATTGCATATCGTGGGAAGATTATGGTGTGCTGATGTGCACAATGTCGCTTCGCGACGTATCAAGTGACGAGTGGTATTCATCACCTGACACGTGCATAAACACACTACACCTCCCTTCTTTTAAGAAATAACGTAATTACATGGAGTTATTTAATTGTACCTAAATCTTAATGATTAACAAATTAAAAATAAATATATTTTTATTTCATATATTTTAATTAATACAAATTTTTTTTTGTTAGTATTATTTGATTTACTACTTATTTATTTTATTTTTCTTTTTTTTTTTTACTTACAGAAATTATTTATTGTACATATATTAATAAAAAAAACTCGAAAAAATGTATGTTTAATAAAAATTTGAGAGAAGAGAAAAAAATATTTAACATTATTAAAAAAACAAATTTGTTGTTTCTATTTCATTAAAACTCTTAAGTATTATATGTATATTTTTAACCTATTCTTATGTACTTTCTGTTTTTTTTTTAAATTTGTTTTTATAACTATATTATTATTGTTTTCAATTTCTACGACCTCGAAGGGGCCTAAATAAACGGGATCCAACTTATGACCTGATTCGTTTCTTAGCATAACTTTATCTCCCAACTTTAAATCGAGACTAACTATTTTTTTATCGTAATAATCTTTATTTTTAGCTTTATTTACTTCTAAAAGTATTTTAGCTCTCTTATATGCCGTTTCTAATCTAAATTTTACTTCCTTAGCATAGTCATCTACATTATATATAGGATCTATCCTATCTATTGAATCAAATTCTATTGGTAAGTTACTTTGCTTACCATAAACAAGTTCGTATGGACAATAATTATGTGCCATAGAGGGTGTCGTGTTGAAACAGTAAACGAAGAATGGAAGCCTAACATCCCAATCTGTTTTGTCAACGGATATATAGGAACGAATATATTCGTTAAAAGTTCTATGGCTCCTTTCTACTGTTCCAACGGTTTGGTGGTGATGTGCTGTAGACGTTATATTGTCAACTTTTAAATATTTGCACAAGTCATTTATAATAGAATTTTTGTATTCTGTTCCCATGTCCGTAATGAACGTCTTCATTGGACCGTATTTCAGAATAAAAGATTCAAATATTGCTTTTGCAATCGTTTTTGCGTTTTTATTTGCAACTGGAATGGCTACTAAATATTTTGTAAGGTCACAAATTAAAGTGACTGCATACTCGTTGCCATTCTCTGATCTAGGTAAAGGACCAATTGTATCAACTATTACCTTGTCAAAAGCATATGTGGGTGTATCTGTTTTTATCAGGGGTGTTTTCGTATGTTTCGTTGTTTTCGACTTCAGGAATTTGTGGCATCTTTTTATGTGTTCTTTAATATGACGTGTCATATTTTTCGAATAAAAGTGTCTTTTTATTTTTGCTAGCGTTTTAGTTATGCCTGTATGACCTCCTGTAATTGGATCGTCATGGTACGTAAACAGTATTGCTTCTTGATCTTTTTCATTTTTTATTTGGGTCACCGGCTTGAGTAGCGCTACTCGTAATGATTTTTATATTTTGTTGCCCATATTTTTGAAAGATTCAATTGAAATTAATTCAAATATCTTTTCGCACGGTGCCACTTTTAGTTTTTTGATTTTTAATATACCGGCTTCTTTTTCGAGCCTTTGGAAGAACTGACCTAAATCGAGAGTTCCATTGGTATATAAATCTCTAACTACAATTCTTGCTATAATTTTGTTCCCACGTTTAAATTAACATAAGGAATCCGTTATTCGCAAGGTCACTACTTTTCGTACTTCGTCATTAAAAATGACTTCAAATACTTTGGGCTTAGAAGCGATGTCAAAAGATTGCTTATGCAGATCTACTTGTTTTTCTCCTGCGCAGGATTTTTTCTGTTTACTTTGGTGCCTGGTAGTGACTTTCAGGACTTTAGCTTGTAAGTCTTTGAGCTCGGATATTGTTATCCTAGACAGGGCATCTGCCACGAAATTGTCTTTTCCCTTTAGGTATTCAACCGTGAAGTCATACTCTTCTAATTCTAGCCTCATGCGTGTTAACTTTGAGCTGGGGTTTGTCATGGAGAATAAATACGTGACTGGTCTGTGATCTGTTTTAACTATGAAGTGTTTGCCATATATATATGGTCGAAAGTGTGTTATTGCCCAGTGAATGGCTGTGAGCTCTTGCTCTGTTGTGCTTTTGTTGCTTTCACCTTTTGTGAATGAACGTGATGCATAAGCTATTGGGAGTTGAATTCCGTTATGGTTTTGGGTTAGAACCGCTCCACATGCTTGTTTACTTGCATCAGTTATTATGCAAAATTCTTTTTTAAAATCTGGGTATTGTAATAGGGTTGGTTCAACTAATTTATTTTTCAAATATTGAAATGCTTTTTGGCAATCATCTGTCCACACAAAAGGAATATTCTTTTTACATAACCTCGTTATGTGCCGTGAATAGTCGGCGAAGTTTTTAATAAATCGTCTGTAATAGTTGCAGAATGCAACGAATCGTCTAGCGCTATCCGCGTCGTGTGGGACTGGATAGTTTTTGATGACGTCATATTTTTTGTCATCTGGCAATACTCCTTTATCCGTGCATTTATGACCCAGAAAAGTCACTTCATGCATAAAAAATTAACATTTTTGTGGATGCAATTTTAAATTGTATTTTCTACATATGTTAAAAACATTTGTTAGATTTTTAAGCATATGTTTTTCGGAACAGCCTATAACCATAAGGTCGTCCATGTAGAGAAATGCTTGTGAAGGTTCAAGTCCAGAGAATGCTATGGTCATCATTCTCTGGAATGAATTTGGCGCTATTTTTAAACCAAAAGGTAGTCGCGTAAAACGATATGAGCCATTGCTCGTTGAAAAAGACGTTAAATTTCTGGAACTTTCTTCTAGTTCGATTTGGTGAAAACCTGACATTAGGTCGAGGCATGAAAAATATTTTGCTCGACCCAATTGATCTAGGATGTCATCAATTCTTGGGAGTGGAAATTTATCAGATAAAAGTTTTTTATTCAATTGACGATAGTCGATTACTAATCGCCATTTTTTCTCTTCGGAACCCGGTAGGGCTTTCTTGGGAACTAGTAAAAGCGGGCTATTATATTCAGATACAGACGGTTCGATTATTTTGTCGTTTATTAATTTTTTAACTTGTTTTTGAATTTCTTCAACATGACTGTGAGGACTTCGGTAGTTCTTAATATATACTGGTTCGCTATCTTTCAATCTCAAGTTTTGCTTGCCTATTCCTTGGATACTTATAATCTTGTCATTTTGGATGTCTTGATAAACATCAGAATCTTCTTTTAGAAGTGAAATATCTGCACCTGTGTCTATAAGGAATGTGAGTTTATGTTTAGTAAATACATTAATAAATGACACGAAAATATTGAGAATAAAATTGATAGCATGGACCTTTGTATTTATGTATTGTTTCCTAAAGGGTCTTGGCAGTTTTCCGAGTTACTTTGAGTAGTTCGAACATTATTGTGGTTGTTATTATTATTATGGCCACGGTACGAGTTACCACGGCCTCTAAAGTTGCCTCTAGATCGGCCATTTCCCCTGTAATTGTTTTGGTTATTGCGTTAACGATTATTGTGATGATTACCTCTTCCGTGGTAATTTCCACGATAGCCTTTATTATTGGTTTGCTTGTAAAACAAAACAGTATTAGAATGTCCGGTTGCATCTGTGCAACTATTTACGAATTTGGACATGGCCTCATTCATATCGCTGAATGTGCCAGCCTGCATTATAAGTTTAACCTTATCAATAGAACAATTTTGTGTCATAGCCTTGACAGCGAGCGTTGTGCTGTACTTAGCAGCTAAATCAGAAGCTAAACCATCGTTGATATAGGCTCCTTCTAAATACTTCGTCAATTTTTCTATTTCTTGGACATATTGATTTGCTGTTTTATTTTTTTGTTGTAGATTTAGTAATTTCGCAGAAATTACATCTACTGAATCTCCTTTTACTTTTGCATTTAGCTTTTCAACTATCTCAACTACCGTTTGTTCATTACTTATTAGATTTCTAGCATGTCCCTTTAGTTTGGTCTTTATGAGACTAATTGCTGATACTTCGTGTGCTCCTTTTAAGGAATCAATAAGGAGAAGGGCATCTTTGAAGCTTTGTAAATTTTCTGCCTTTCCATCAAACTCAGGTAAGAGTGATGAGGCCAATTTAAGAAATTCTACTAAAGTTTGGGCCATGTTTTCCTTGATTTTTATAATTGGTTGTGGGAATTCATCCAGTGTTTCAATTTCACTATCAGATTCTGTATTTACTACTGGTTTTGATTCGTCTAAACTTTCTATTTGATTTTCATTAAACTCAGCGTGAAGTTCTAATTCATCTGGGACATGTATTTTAATTTCCCATTTAATGCTGATATTTTTTAACTTAGTGTTAAGTGTTTTTAAAAGCTTCCTACAATCTTTTTCGTGATCAGTTGTCAATTAATTTTTGTATGCGTTGAAAACATCGACAATTCTATTGTAATGAGATATTAGCGTTTTAATATGGTTTTTTAGTGCATCTACTCTGATTGTTGTATTTTTGTTAATACATTGGAAATTGTCTTTAAAACCGTTAATTTTTATTGCTAATATTTTCCATTCCATTTTAAATTTTATCTAAGTCGTTTGCTCGGCTTATGTAGCGTTTTTTAAGTGTACGCTTATACAACACATAAAATTTAAGAGATAAGTTTACTGCCGTGAGGACAACCAATAAAGAAATGAGCATAGTTTGTGTTTCTAAGTGTGGAGTTGTATCCATCACGTCAACAACATTTAACACATTTGCTGTGCTATCCTTTACTTTGGAGGTTTTACCTCCCATTTTAAATTAATGTTTAAACCTCAATGACTTTAAACAGAAGAAGCAATACCGAGCAAAGATACCATATAATCTTTGTTACAGTTATTCTAGACTTGCAAACAGTATTTGAGACGATTGACCATATTTTGTTTAAAAAAAAACAGAACGGCAGAAGAATGCATCAAATTTCTTTTAAAAGTAATTAAATATTGGATTTTTTTTTTGAAAGAAAAAAAAAACAAGCAATAGATTTTCGATGGTTTGTACAATAAACAGATTAGTTCAATAGATTTAAGCTTCATAATATAAAGTGTTTTACTTTTATTAGAAAAATGTGAACATGAGCAATTTTAGGTTTACAAGATGGTGCTTCTCCTTTATTAGAACAATTAACACATTTTTTTTTCACGATGAATTTTAAAAATTTCATAAAATAATTAAAAAAAAATTCATGATTAAACTTTTCAATTTATGATACATACTTGGAAATGGCTTGCTTTTAGCAATGTACTTACATTTATCTTCAAAATTAAAAATAATATGTTACCAATATTTATTTGATCACATTACCTATGTACAATGTACATATCTGATATTCAACCGTATAATCACGTACTATATCTGGCATATTATCATAGAAAATCCAGGCTTTATAATTTTAGAGTAGTCCGACGAACCATTGCTGGGCTGGATTGATTTGATCATCATCATTTGATTGCTGGGCAGCTATGATTTGAAGATTATTGTTGTTTCGTTTTCTGAGTTTAGCTGAGGTCCACACAGATGGCGATAGTGGTCTGCCAACTTCCGAATGATCACTTTCTAATGAATGTATATCACGAGTTATTTTGTCGTAAAAGGAAGTTTGTTCGTTCCCAATTAAAAATGATGAAGGAATACGAGGTGGTGGTAGTGGTGGATGAAAGGCAAACATGGTTCGAATCGCTTTTACACTTTCCGAGCACATCATATCATTATTTACTTTTCAACTGATTTTATGAGGCAAACACGTTCGTCGTGGTGGTGGATGAAAGGGTATTTTCTATTCAAAGATGGTTCCTCTTTTTATTTTTAGTCAAAATGCGCACTTCCCAAATAATTGGACAAGCGATTTGTCCGGCTTGATACTTTTAAAAACGCACAATGTTCCGATGTGTTTTATGTTTTTCTTAAATAATTTAAAATAAAGACATTTTTGGATTGAATTAAGTTAATAAAACAAAAACAAACTTATTTTTAATTTTATATGGACAGAATCACGGTCACGGTCGCCATGTAATATCTTTCAATAAATTAAACAACACTTGTATCTTGTAGGAGAGCTGAATAAAGAATGAATTTTATTTGTTGTAATACATTTTCACAAACGTTCTTAAAATATGATCATACTTAAAACTATGCTGACTCCCTATTCACACATTTGTGAAGTCAGCAAAAAGAATAATATAAAAGAAGAATTTGATATTTGTTTCATTCCTCCACGATATGCAATGCACGTTGTTCATTGCATATCGTGGGAAGATTATGGTGTGCTGATGTGCACAATGTCGCTTCGCGACGTATCAAGTGACGAGTGGTATTCGTCACCTGACACGTGCATAAACTATGTGCACATAAACACACTACACTGGATTTATGTTAAAAAAAAAATGAAATGTTTTGCTGATTTCTTTTTTTTGAATAGTAAGAGAAGGACAATGATGTCCTAATTTATCCCTTAATGGGCGACGTAGGTAAGCAAAGGTAAAAGTGTAGAAAAAAATGTGTTTTTGAAATCGATAGGGGTCGTCAATAACTTCCGGCTTTTCGACGACCAAGGAGCCCTGACATTTTGCAGTCAGTGGTAGGGTGGGTACAGCTTGGGTCACTACAACCGACCCATCTTTGTGTTTCGTGTGTCCCTTCCTTTTCCCTTATTAATAAATCAGTCCTTAAACTGATTTAGTCCTCATTTTAGGTACGCTTACTACCAAACATTACAATATGGTTGGATCCCTCTCTCTTTTTTTTTGTAAAGAATCGGTAGTGCGGACTATCGTCTCAAATATGCCTTCCTTCCTCCTCATACCCCTTAAAGTTTTAGATCGGCATGATTTTTTTTTCTAGTGAGCAATTTGGACAGCGGAAAGAAACCCCCCCCCCTCGACTGAGCTCTAGCCGCACAACCGCCAGCATGCCGAAAACCTCCGCAGGGTGATAAAAATAAAACTGCTTTAGAAAAGTTTTTTTTAGCTTTTTTTTACATCCTACCCTAGTCCCTCACAGACACCAGACGTGGTGTTTTACAAAGTATCATTCAAAACAAACAATAACATAGCCAAAATATTAAAACAAAAAACTATCAAAGATATAAAAAACAGTTCAGGTGTCTATAAAATCAAGTGTGACGACTGTGAAAAATTTTATATCGGACAAACAGGCAGAACCTTCAAAGATAGATTCTATGAACATTTACCCAAACGAAACACAAAATGTAATTTTGCTCCTTACTTAATGGACAATAACCACAAATGTACTGACTTTGAATCCAACCTCATTCCGTTACATTTCTGCAAAAATGGGAGAAATCTTGACAAGCTAGAAGAATTCGAGATATATATGGCCAGTAAAACAGAACGAGACAACATTTTAAACGACAAATTAGCAATAAGAGGAAACATAATATATGTATGACACAGCAATAAATTATAAAAACCAAAACCAAAAATACTCCATTACCAAGATCGAAATCTCAGACTGACATTTCGGTTTGCCTACAAGCTACGTCGGACTAAATGTGAGAAAGTGTGCGTGAAATGATGCAAAAAACCAAACCAATTCTCACATTTAGTCTCACAGCCCATCAAAACGCTTCATTTGTGGTGTCTTTTGTTGACACCAACTAAAAGGAATGTGAAAGTTACCACAAAAACAAGTGAGGTCAAAAAATACAACACTGATGTTTAATTCAACAATTTTAATTAAAGGAATAATAATTTGTTTATTAAGTAAGCTAAATACATATATATTAATTTCAAAGGAAAGAAACAGTGCGGTGGGATATCTAAAAAAACCAAACCGAGTTCAGAAGGACTAAAAGTGAGAATGGTTAAGAAAATTCAAATTACATCTGCTCACAATTGGCAGTTTTGTTTTTGTACACTATGAATCAAAAATTCTTCTGTTCTGGAATGTTCTGCTTTAATTTTGTCATGAGCAGGCAGAGGTGCCACCTTCGTTGCAGTGTCGCCACAGTCACTCCCCCCCGAGTGTCTTTTCAGCTGGTTGATGAAATGTCACGATTCGTTTCTGTTGGTAAGTACGTTGTGGTGGATCCATGGTGGAACTCCAAAGATGTGGCTGGATTCGTTGGGTTGGAGATACTTGATTTGTTTCGTCATCCGATTTACTCATATAACACGGTTTGAGTCTATCAATGGACACACTTTTTTCCTCATTATTAACGTTTAATTTGTAGACTCTGTCGGATAAACGCTCGATGACTTTGTAAGGACCTTCGTATGGTGGTTCCAGAGGAGCTTTTACCTTATCACAGCGTAACCAGACGTGCGAGCAAGTGTTGAGGTCTTTGAATATGAATATTCTTGCTTTGTTGTGATGAGCAGTTGGTGTTGGACGGATTCCACGCATGAACTCGCGATGTTTTTCGATGAACACAGAAGCATCTAATGGAAGATCTGTTGAGACAAAAAATTCTCCGGGGATTCTTAAACGCGTTCCGTAAAGCATTTCTGCAGGTGTGGCTTGGAGATCTTCTTTAAATGATGTTCTAAGTCCAAGCAACACGGTTGGCAGTATGTCGATCCAGGGCTTTGGAGAACACCTCAGTGCTGCTTTCAGGGTTCTGTGCAAGCGTTCGACCATGCCGTTGGACTGAGGATGGTAGGATGTAGTCCTTGTCTTTTTTGTTCCAATGAGATTGGTGAGAGCTTGGAATAGGGCTGACTCAAACTGGCTACCTTGGTCTGATGTGATGGTGACGGGAGATCCATAATGTGAGATCCAATGGTCGAATAGTGATGTTGCGACTGTGTCAGCGGTCATGTCTTGAATTGGAACTGCAACTGGCCATCTTGAGAACCGGTCTATCATGGTTAGGCAATATTGGTAACCATTAACCATTGGTAAAAAGATGATATCGATGTGAACATGGCTAAATCTTGCATCTGGAACTGTGATGTGGTCAGGTTGAAGTATGTTGTGACGATTAACTTTGGCTTTTTGACATGCCATGCACTCTCGAGACCATTTAATCGCATCTTTCCGTATTCCAGGCCACGTATATTTTTCTCGTAGGAGACGTGAAGTTGTCCTACCACTAGGATGTGCGGAGCTGTGTATGGTTTCGAACGCTGTTCTTCGTAGCGATGACGGTATGTATGGTCTGACGATGCCTTGTGAAATGTCGCAGTATAGGTTAATGCCAGGTTCAGCTTGCAGTTCATGCAGATGGAGTGATGATGCATTTTGGATAAGATGTTGAAGATGTTCATCTTTCAGTTGTTCGTCCCTGATTATGCTTGGTTCCAAGATGGTCGGCATGTTTACCGTGTTGATGCGTGACAAGGCGTCTGCTACTATATTGTCATCACCTTTAAGATAGACTATGTCTATGCAAAACTGGGATATATAGTCGAGCTGCCGGAGTCTTCGTTCAGGTGCCTTGTCATGTTTTTGCTTGAACGCATAGATCAAGGGCTTATGGTCTGTCTTGATAGTAAAACTACGACATTCAAGCATGTGGTGGAAGAATTGGATTGACGCAAAAATGGCAAGTAATTCTCGATCGTAGGTGCAATAGCCTTGCTCTCCTGAACTGAGTTTGCGAGAGAAGAAACCCAATGGCTGCCAGTTGTTGTCTACAAGTTGCTCAAGTTTAGCTCCAATTGCAGTTGATGATGCATCTGTGGTGAGGATCATGGGTACATCTGGTGACGGATATGCAAGTAGAGTTATGTTTGCGATTTTCTCTTTGCATTCCTCAAATGCTTGTGATGATTCTTCAGTCCACTGTATTTTGGTTTTGTCGTTTTTGATAGAGCGTTGCAAGTATCCGTTGAGAGGAAGCTGAGAAACAGCTGCATTGGGAATACATCGTCGATAATAATTTGTTACTCCGAGGAAACGTCTGAGTTCTTCAATAGTTTCTGGTTTCTTGAAGGTGAGTATTGCGTCAACTCGATCACTCATTGGCGAGTATCCTTGAGAGCTTATTTTGTAACCAAGATAGTTGACTTCTGTTTGACCAAAAACGCATTTTTTCAAATTGATGCTCAAGGAAAACTCTTGCAGCCGTTGGAAAACTGTTTTCAGATGGGATTCATGTTGATCTTTGTCCTTTGACATGATGAGTATGTCATCGATGTAAATGAAGACAAAATCAAGATCTCTGAATATTGAATCCATGAATCGTTGAAATGTCTGTGTCGCATTCCTGAGGCCAAACGGCATGACTAAGTATTCGAACAGGCCAAAAGGTGTAATGATGGCTGTTTTGAATATATCGTCTGGATGCATCGGAACTTGATGATAAGCTCTGTCCAAGTCGAGTTTGGTGAAGATGCAACTTCCATGAAGACGAAGAAAGAGGTCTTGGATAAGTGGTGGCGCATATTTATCAGCTTCAGTTATGGCATTCAGTTGTCTATAATCTCCGCAGAGTCTCCAGTCATTATTTTTCTTTCTTACCAGGTGTATTGGACTGGCGAACGGACTTCTTGAAGGTCTGATGATGCCATTTTCCAGCATCTCCGATATATGGGTTTTGGCAGCAGTTGCTTTTTCTCCGGCTAGTTTGCGGGAGCGTGCTGAGACTGGTGGACCTTTAGTGTTGATTCGATGTGCATATTGCCTATTGTTGAAATTTGGACTGTAGTTAGGTTTTGTAACTTGTATGAATTCTCTAAGCAGCCCCGCATACGGTTCTGGGAGAGATGAGTCCACTGTCGAGATGTTGTAGGTTTTGGTGGCTAAAGATTCTCCTTTTGTTGACAGCGAAGTGAGAGGGTCAATTAGTCTTTGATGTTTTAAATCCACCAGGAGGTTGTAGTGTGCTAAAAAGTCTGCACCAAGTATTGCTGTTTCTATGTCAGCAATCACGAACGTCCAAAGAAAGGTTCTGCGTAGGTTCAGGTCCAATTTAAGTGTCTTCCAACCGTAGGTGTGAATGGCTGAGGCATTTGCTGCGTAGAGTGTGAGATGGTCTTGTTCGGGTTTGATTTTGAAGAAATTGGTTGGGATTATGGAAACAACTGAGCCGGAATCTATGAGGAATATTTTTTTTGAAGTAAAATCTTGGATGTGTAGACGGATTTCTTTGGGTGTTGTATTGTTTTTGCTGTCACCAACTGCCCCAATTAATGACAGCGTGACTAGTTTCCCTGGTTTTGTGTTGGTGTTGTGAATTTGCATGGCTTGGTGCAGTGTCGGGCGTCATTCCCCCATCGAGTATGGTAGTAACACACACCACTTCGGTTGGGGGTGATTGACCTGGTTCTTGTGCGTTGCATGTGAGTTTGCGGTTGATGGTGTTGTGTTTGATGTTGGAACTGTTGCTGAGTGGATTGAAGATTTTTGATGTCTTGTTGGCAGCACTCCAGCATCAACCGCATCTCCAATAGCTGACGCTCTATTTTTGTCAAATCTGGTGGGTTGGAAACTTGCTGTGAGCGGGACGGAAAACCGCTGTTGTGGACTGACATGACAGAATTGCTTACCAGAGCGTCCATGATACGGTCAACCGTCTCGGCCAAGGCGTTTAGGTCATTAAGGTTATCCGAAATGACCAAAAGCGGGCGAATTCTCTCCGGCAATCGTTCGGTCCACAGCTGATGGAGAACCTCGTCAGTCACAGCATTCTTTGAGAGCTCCCTCATCTCTCTGAGAAGCTGGGATGGTTTTTTGTTGCCCAGGACCTTTTCTCGGAGCAATTTTTGTATCTGTTTCTGACGAGATTCGGAGAAACGTTGCAGAAAAGCTGTTTTTAGCGTTTCGTACTTATTTTGTGAAGGTGCATTGCTGACAATGTCGATCAGCTGGTAAGCGATGTTTAGAGGCAGAGATTTCAGTAGCTGGTTATATTTTTGTGCATCGCTTGTGATTCGATTCGCTGTGAAGTCTGCCTCGGCGATCGCAAACCAAATGTCTGGTGACTCTGGCGCGAATTGAGGCAAATGCAAGTTCACAGCGTAAACGAACTCTTGTGTACCCGTGTACATTGCTGCTGCCGATGTGAGGGGTGTTTGAATGTTGCCAGTTGGATCACCACCAGAAAGCATGTTGCTTGCATCTGGGAAACTAGGAACATCAGAGTCAAGCAAACTCTGATTTTTTTCGTCTTCAGTCATGGTTCCCAGTTTAGGGGTGTTTTTGGGAGGTGTTCTGTTGATCATATGTATGTAAGTTTATGTGATCACGCAGATCACGTCGGGGTCACCAATGTGGTGTCTTTTGTTGACACCAACTAAAAGGAATGTGAAAGTTACCACAAAAACAAGTGAGGTCAAAAAATACAACACTGATGTTTAATTCAACAATTTTAATTAAAGGAATAATAATTTGTTTATTAAGTAAGCTAAATACAAATATATTAATTTCAAAGGAAAGAAACAGTGCGGTGGGATATCTAAAAAAACCAAACCGAGTTCAGAAGGACTAAAAGTGAGAATGGTTAAGAAAATTCAAATTACA
The DNA here is from genome assembly GCA_951509635.1 of Eupeodes luniger. NCBI lineage: Eukaryota > Metazoa > Arthropoda > Insecta > Diptera > Syrphidae > Eupeodes > Eupeodes luniger. The sequence continues at coordinate 174,273,933 of OX608073.1, read as the reverse complement.
TCTGCTCACAATTGGCAGTTTTGTTTTTGTACACTATGAATCAAAAATTCTTCTGTTCTGGAATGTTCTGCTTTAATTTTGTCATGAGCAGGCAGAGGTGCCACCTTCGTTGCAGTGTCGCCACACATTATAGTAATCAGCCCCATCTAAATGCCTTATTTTGAATGTTTCACGGCCTCGTTCAAAAACTAAACAATCCTAACCAACAGAATCTGAAGTATTTGGAAGATTTGTATAGCTTTTTAATTTCAATCCAAATGAATGTTGTAAATGTATATTAAATAAAATAAGATTGAACAAAAACATATTTAGTGATTTATTAGTGCTGTTTTTTGTTTACTTAAATTATTTGCGAACGCAATGTGCGCTGCAACTGGTTAAGTATAATTGGAAATGGGCAAAAGTGTAGTGTAACTCAATACTTTGTAAAACAACAAAACAAACATTTTTTTCAGCTGTAGTTTGCTTAGAGAATTTTTTTGGCAACGTTAGAAGTTCAGGTGGAAACAATAGGAGGGTGCCTCCGTATTTTTTTGTACAAAAAATGCTACGAGAAGCATACTTGTGAAGTTCCATTGCCAACTTTACCTAGTTCAGATTCCTCAGAGTAGTATTTTCATCATTTAAGCAGTTCGATAATTGCAAGACCAAATTTTATTTTTGTTTGTTGCAGAAATATTCCTAAAAATTTCTTTTTGAGGGTTAGAATTTTGATTGTAGTTAGATTTTGGAATACAAATTTGAGGGAACCATGTCTTAAAAATAAGCTGCTTTGTGTAAAGCATCTTTAAGGAATAGAAATAGGCAATATGGTTACACGAAAATTTATTAGAATTCAATACAAAAATTGCGCTCGCACCCTTAACTTGATGGTTCTTCGAACGCATCTTTGATACAATAATCCGAGGGTAATTATGAAATTTAAAGAATTTCGTAGTGACTACTCTAAATTAGTGAATTAATTATAATAAACTCATATTGAACATGCTTTTTTCAATACAAAAATGTACATTGGTTCGCTATCAACAAAATTACTGCAAAATTAAAGCTTAAAACTGACTTTTTCATCGAAAAAAGTAAAAAGAAAAACCTGAAAAAAGCTTATTAACCACCCTATTTTGTTTTTGCTGTGCAAAGTGCCGCTAGCCCACCGCATCGTTTTTTTTGTTTATGCTCACATCTATTCATGGACTAATTGCCAAAATTACAAATACAACAATGTTAACAAACGGGTTTTGGAGAGTGAAACGTACGAAAGATTCCGATCTTGGTAGTGGAGTATTTTTGACCAAAACAATAGATAAAAAGAGACAAACACATATAATTATCAATTAATACATAAAGTCACAACAACAATTAAAATTAAAATAAACAATAACGAGACAGCAAGATCACTGTATGAATGGCAGTCAGTTCTCATTCTACGCCCGATGATGGACATATAGTCCGAAACGCGTCGCATATATATTTATATTAAACTAGAATTAAAACTAATATTGTAATAATAAAAGTAAAAAAAAGTAAATAAATAAAAATACAAAATTATCAGATAATATTTGTTCGTTTTTGTTTTTATTTTATTCAATAATTATCGAAATGAAAAACTACTTACTGAATTCCTTGAAAACTTCGGACTATCCGTGATGAATGGAGCCTCTAAACAAGACGCTTCGGGAGAATTCACAATCGTAGGTGGCCAAGGGCAATCTGTTATTGATATTGCAGCTATATCTCTTGAGTAGGAGTGGCGAAATTCTCATCTCACTTTCCGATTGAAGTAAAGGTTCAGGTTGTTGATGACATTGTACTTAGACAATCAACTAACATCAGCTCTATTCCCTCGTGTCAATATAACAGTCTAGAAAGTTATGATGAACATATTACAAGAGTTATCAAGGCCTCACCACCATTTGCCCACAGTAACAATAGCCGAAATCATGCCTGTACACCAAAAACAAATGGTTTGATAATGATTGTGTGAAACTCCGTAAACTTTCATTTGTTTATCTAAAGTTGATCAGATCTACAAATGCTCTAGTTTTTAAAAACATTTACATTCGTATTAACAAGAATTTCAAAAGACTTTGTTCCAAAAAAAAGTTGACTACGTCAACATTGTTGCAAAAGAACTGGAAAATTGTAAGAATTCGAAGGCTTTCTGGAACAGTGTTCGTGAGCTGGGTGGTCGTGATAGAAGCATGGTGACTACGCTCGAAGTTGAGACACTAGCAGCTCATTTTAAAACTCTGTTGTCGGCTGATGAGAATCACCATGCTTTCCATTATGCACAACCCAATGTGCCTGTCTATACGTGTTGTGCCCACAACGTTGTGCTCACAACACTATGTGTCTACATGTGTTGTGACTACTCATCACCCCTTTTCCATTTTGTGTTATGGAACGACAAACTTGAAACATTTGTGTTTGAAATATTAAGCCGGTGATACTGCCGACCGACATGTATTACGGTTGCCACTTGAAAAAAAAGTTTGTGTCCAATTTTGAAAATAAAAATGACCACTTGTAGGTAAAAACGACCAACATAATCACATTTTGTTTAACATATTTTCCTTATTACGCACATGACATTTATTTTTTAATTACGTACAAATAAACTGACAAAATCCCTAACATACTTAATTAAATTAGATTAACCCAAATAAAGATGACGAAATATAAAAACAAAGCGTTTTAACATTAGATCACAGTATATAAGTTTTTACAATAATTTCGATTTCGAGAATTTTTCTGGTTTGTGTAATGCGTAGATAATTCTCTCTGTTCCCTAAGTCCAATTCAGATATTTTTAATAAAGTTATTATTTACACAAAGTTGCTTAAATGAGTTACAGTTATTTCTATTTAGCCATGTGAGTATGTTAAAAGAACGTTTTCGTTACTCAAATTGTCGAACATCTTTTGTCGTTTCCAAAATATATGACCAAATGGAATAAAAAATGACCATTTGATCAAGTGAAAAAATAATGACCAAATTTGGTCACAGATGACCAACGTGGTAACCGTATTACAATATGTGCCAAGCCGAAGAGCAAAACTAGTATACCTTTCGCATCGACGAACAGAAAATAATGAGAAATTCGGAACGAAATGAAAAAGGAACTGTACTGCCCAAGCAGAAAATTCAATTTCTGTCATGAGCACCCCGTCCCTTTACTCAGCTCCTCTCTTGCCCACAAACTTTCGTCACAACGTTGTGGGCACAACACGTATAGACAGGCACAATGTCACTATCTGCGAACTGGATAATCCTATTGCTCGACCTGAGCTTGAAACTACTCTGAGTAAAATAAAAAATAATAAGGCTCCTGGCATAGATGGCATTCCGATTGCATTCTACAAGAATAGTACGGAATCGTTTAAAAATCATCTTCTGGCATATTTCAACAAACTTTATGAAAATTCTTTTGTTCCAAACAATTTCAACAAAGCGGTTATATTCGCAATCTTCAAAAAGGAGATACCAATTAGCCAGAGAACTATAGAGGAATCTCGATTTTCAACTCGCTAAGAAAGATTCTAACTTCAATTCAACGCAAGACCATATATTCGCTCTGACGAGTATTGCCAGGAGATCGATTGAGCAGAAAAAGAAATTATATGCCTGTTTTGTGGATTTTAAAGCAGCCTTTGACAAGGTAAATAGAAATGCCTTGATGTACAAATTGTCATCCTTAGGAATTTCACGTAAATACTTAATGTTTTATTTCAACTTTCTTGCCTCGTCTACTGCATCAGTGTGGAACGGAACTAAAATCTCTGAATGGTTTGAAACAACATCAGGTGTCCCCCAAGGGTGTATATTAAGCCCGATATTATTCTCCTTGTTTATTGATGACGTTTGTGATGAACTTCCGGGTGGAATACTCTTTGCCGGTATACAAATCAAAGTTTTGCTCTACGCCGACGATTTAGTTTTACTGGCTGACAATTCATCTACCTTTCAGCTGCAAATCAACGAACTTAATATATATTGTGAATCCTGGAGTCTCTGCGTCAATACTAACAAGACAAAAATAATTATTTTTGAACCGCGTCAGAGAAGAAGACTCGCAGAAGAAAACTGGCCCCTAAACAACGCGCCTATTGAGGTCGTTCATTATTTCAAATATCTTGGAGTTTTGCTGCCTTACAATCTTAATGTTTCGAAACACGTGAAAGAAAAAAGCAACGAAGCCAAAGTAGCTCTAAACTTGATGTGGGCTTAGTTTTACTCTAACCAAAAAATCGATCTTAAATCCAAATGTCGTGTTTTTCAAGCAACTGTGAACTGCTGTATGTGCTACGGTAGCCAAGTTTTTGGGTATTTACAACTGAAGGAGTTTGAAGCCGTGCAAAGGTATTTCTTCAAACGCTTGTTCAGATTGCCTTCTTCAACGCCCAATTATGCTATACATTACAAACCTTAAAACCAACTCAGACTAAAAATTGAAAGTTATGAGGAGGGATGAAAGAAGCCTTCACAAATCCATTATGACAAGGCTTATGCAAACAAATGCCTCCCCGTTGAAGGAATGGAACCAGATAGCTTCTTCAAATGGCAGTAATCTATTCTTTTTGGAGTCCAATCTGAATCAATGGCACACCATGTTCAATGATCTGATCGGCAGAACTGATGAACATATCTTCAGTGAACATATTTCAAGAGCCTCAACAACATTATCAAGAAGGAAGGTCAACTGTCTATAGATACTGCGAACATGCTCTTAATTACCGCAATAGTTTTCCATAACTATACAACCAGTTATTGCAATTGAAGGTTCAAACAAAGTTTCCTAATTACTATTTTGTGTTTCAAATCATGTAAAAATTAACATATTTTTTTATTTCAAAATCATCTCATAATTGTTGAATTCGCACATGATGCTTTAACAAACTATTATTTCTTTTTTTTATGTATAATTAGTTAAACTTATGTTTATTATTTGAATTTTAACTTCTTATCATTTAAATTGTGTTCTTGTTATGAAATGTCGATCAGGCGATTCTGAATTTTTAATGTTTACATATTATTTTAAGAAATGTACAAATGATTTCTACGATCAAATATTAGCAAAATAAAATTTTAGCATGGTTATCAATCGAACTGTATATTTAGATTTTTCAGATTCTATAGTTTGTGGCCCAACTACATGTCTGAAAATATTCAAAAAATATATTGAAAATACAAAGGATACGCTTTTATAAAAACTAATGTAATGAAAAGTCATCTTAAAATATGCACAAACGACAGCATGCTTTTCAAAAACTAAACAAAAAAATTTAAATGTTTGCTCCAATTTTTGGGACATGTACGAGTACAATCTAAATGATTATCAATCGAACTGTGGTACAAAGAGGAAATATATTGTCTAGAGTCCTGACTTAATGGGTTTGCTCTCTTTCGGCCTACAAGCTAAATTGAGAGGATTTTGTCCATAAGGATAAGCATGTGTTAGTTGTCCCGTGCATTATGGGACCAAGCCATTATGAATGTAGTTGTTATGGAATTTGTGCCCATATTGCTCAAACGTGGGAGAAAAAACTATTAGGTGAACTCAGCCGTTTAAAAAAGTGATCCGTTGCATTCAAAAATTGAAAAATGAATGCAATAATTTAAGAAAAATTAATTTTATGGTTCCTTTTCAGTGTAAACTGTGTTAAAAATAATATTTTTCTGCTTTTGGCATACAAATTCTATGATTTTGATGAAAATTTTTGACAAAAACAGAACAAATCATGAAGAAAGTATAGGCGCACCCTAGAACTGCAATGCGAACATGGTCCAATTTGAGTTGGTTCCCAGTTATGACAGATTAACAACGAGGTGAGTATTTTGACAGCGAAAATAAAATCAAAACAAAAACAATCTATTGAATATTTTTTCTTTCAAAAATAAAATGTACCTATGCAGATTTGTATTTTGAGAAGCATCAACAATTGCTTCAAACCAGAAGATTGCAATAACTCGAAATCTAGATCGGTTAAATCGGCTGCATCTATTAAGTCAGCCACATCAATGAAGTCCGGATCGAAAAAGTTGGAATCGGCAAGTCCCAGTTGGGATGGGCATACGATACGAGCAGTATCGCGGTCGTCACGTGTATGCTCGAGTTCATCAAGAGCATCATCCAATTCGAAGTCAGTCTTCGTCGATATCATCAAGCGATATAGTTGATGTGGCTTGAAGCGCCAAAGAGAACAAGTCGCCCAGCAAACCTGGTCTATCTAGCAGCGAAAAGATTGGTGCACAGAGGCCGGAACAGGATAAAATCGATCTAGAAGATGCCGAGAAGAAGGATTAAGATGCTAACAAGTCCGATTTTGAAGAAGACAACCACAATATCAAGAACAGCTACACCACCAGAAGTAGGTAAATTAAAGATCCATTTAAAGCATAATATGCAATATCCAAGACATCGGAATTATCAAGAACTAACCAGTGTGATTCCGCCTCCTTTGCCCTAGACCACCACTAGCAATCTAAGAAGATTTCCTTATGGCCACAATGCTAGACACAGAGAACTGCCGGCATATAGGACGATGGAGAGGTTTGCATCCAACACGTGAAGTGATTGTTCAAAGAGTTAAACTCCCAGTCCGGGGTGGTGAATGGAATAAAAACGCAACTGCCAAGAAAAGATCCAAATTGACCTGATAGTTTTAAGTGTGCAGCAAACTACAATAATTACACCTCATAGTTAATCTTCACAAACAATATATCAATTTTCCAAGAATATTTCGTTTTATAATCAACAACAGTGACATACCGGTACCGGGAAAAACTGAAACCGTTCAACCGTGAATTTTTGTTATGTTCGTGGAATGTTCGTATATCAATAAATTTTACATTAGTTAAAAGTCCTTAACAATAATATTGTTTGCTTTTTTTGTGATAAAGAATTATTTTAATAATTGAACACGGCGTAGACTTCTTGGTTTGTTAATCATGTTTATTTGTTTTTAAAATAAAATTAAATTAATAAAAATATGTCTTTAAATTATTATGGGTGCTCAACCTTATAATTACTGACATAATAAACATATAAGGCTTTTCGAGGCTAGCTTTTTTTCAAAAAAATTTCCGATGATTTCCCAAAATATCTTTTTTCTTCCTTTTTCGTACCTTTAATTACGAATTGGTACCCTTAGGGCCCTTTCACACCAAACGAATCCGAATCAATCAGAATCACTCCGCATCAAGTTGAATCTGATTCGTCATCTCCACTCTTTCACACCAGCTGAATCAACCTGAATCATAAATCGCACTTATTTTCTTTTACTTTTAAAATTAATAACTCCACCTCCATCTCGTATGGTTGTTGATTCAAGAATCAAGAATCAAGGAATCTGACAGGTTGAATCAAGTGCGACCTCGAATCAAACCTGATTGAACCAGATTCGTCCGGTCTGAAGGCGAGAAAAGAATCCCTTCACATTTAAACGGAGCGCTCGAAGCCGAATCTTGGTCAATCAGATTCAACTTGATGTGGAGTGATTCTGATTGATTGAAAAATACAAAATAATTTTGATAAATGGTGTTTATCAGCTTGAGCATATGTATATTGTAGGTAGCTAAAATCGAAGTACGGATTCGTAATTAGAATTAAAAATGAACTCTTAAACGAACTATTCAAAACCATAAAAGAATTACAATCAAGGTTTTTCAAAATTTTAGGTAGAGTCAAATGAAAACACATGAGTCTTCTCATAACTAATATACAAATTACGAAAACTAAGTCAAGTACTAAAATGATTTAAACTGTAGCTTAAATGCAAAAATACATCTGTACTTTGCAAAATCATTTTGTAAAGTTAAGGGATACGTTGTGTTTTAACTCTGACGGGAGATGGAGAGAAATAACTTCTAGCTAGTGCTGTTGGCCACATGAAATCACGAAGGAATACCAAAAAATACTTTAGTTTTTAATTTTGTTGAATTGAACACATGCTTTCAGCTTTTTTATTTTTTTTTAAACTCAATTGAAAAGCTATTATCCACTAATTTCATAATTGATCAGGGCAAATCCAATTTGGGAAAACCAAAAAGAAATGTTTTTCGAGGAAAAAATTACATTTATTTTTATTTGTTCTAATTAATCAATAACTTAGATACATTTTAACGTCTATAATCTTTAAATGATGGCATTGAACTTTAAAAACAAAAACTATGCCTAATGACATACAAATTTGAAAACAAAATTAAAACTTTATATAATAACTACTTTCGTCAAATCAACTGAACGACAGAGTCAAATTATCTTCGAAGCTTCGTTTTGATTTGTTGCTGCAAAAAAAACACATCAATCAGTGCTTCATAAGTATGTGGTTTATTTAAAACTTACTTTGAAGTAGTCCTGCCATCATGAGGCTTCTGGTCAATTATTGATTCTTTATTATAGAATCACTGGAATAGAGCTCGTAAGTTGATCCTATGAATACAAAATCTTGGCTTCTAAGGTCATTTGCATTGACATTTTTTTCCGAGCCAAGGTTGCCGGCTTGCGCAGCCACTGTTGGAGCATCATAAGGGCAATTTTGTAGGAGTTGGAATTATGAATTCATGGAATTCCGATGAAGGTTGATATTACTTTTTATTTAATTTATTTATAATTTATTTTTGAAGAAGACTTGCCAATGATATCCAACTTTATGTGCTATATTCTCAGAGCAGTTTGCTTCGAAATCGAAATTCTGTCTAGTTACCGAATCTGCATGCGTCGTTTGTATGTATAAACCTCAGCGGCAGCAGTGGTCGCTGTCTAAGCCAACAAAGTGTGCAAGTTGTAGTCCTTTAGTGGCAGCGTGACATTTAGCGCTACAAGCCTAGATTTAGACGTAGAAGAAGACGAGGATTAAGCGAGTTGATCACGATATAAATATTTCAATTCTTTTACTTTCACAACTAATCTCCGCGCGCTGTTGCACTCTGTGGAAGCAGAAGATGTTGTTTTTGTTGCTTCTGCAAGAGTCGTTTCTTTATAGCGGCTTGTATTATATTTCTTGGTTGTTGGAATCCCTAAAGAATTATATCATTTAAAATATTCCTGTTTGGATCACTCGTAAGTTAATCAATTAACAAACCTGGATTGCCTGCATAATCTGCAATTGCTGTTACTGCTGTTGAGTCGTTCCAGCACCAACACTCAGCTGCTGGGAGAAGGGCGTTAGCGATCGACTATGGAATGTCGAAGCTTCTACTTGCACCATTGACTTGGTGGTGTTGTTGCTCCTTTTATTTTTGTGACACCTCCACCGTCAACGCCTGCGGCAGCTATGACCACTAAGATGGGGGCAGATGTCGCCGATCATGGTACAGCAGAAATTGAGGACAGAAAGATACGCGTTTTAGTTCACAATCCATACAAATTGTTTAGAATTTATTGTATTTTTTCAACTAAAATATACACACAATGTAAAGCGTCTTTCATTAAAAACATTGATGTTATTTTGATAGAGAAATATGATATAAAAACTTACTTGTAAACAACGGCCTTGTTTTAAGCAAAGCTTTGCTTTCCGGATTCCTTGAGGGAAGTTGCTTCCTGCATTATGCTATTTAATTGGCAGCATCTAAATGAAATCACAGACCATACAAAAAATCAATAGTTGTTACACCTGCAATTTGACTTACTTTATCGTTTATTCATTGAAATGGACTTGAATTCCTTCATTATAAATGAATATTAAATTATATTTAATATCGAAACAATTTACAAAAAACTTCCTCTTAAAATCCCAAACGAATTGTTTTGTTTTGCAAACTTGATTGTCATTTTTGACAGGTCATAAAAATTTCATACGTTTTTTTTAGCCCAATCCCCCATTTTGCTTTTTTTTCACCACTCACATGTATTCACCGATAACGAATTTGAGAGAGTTCACCTCGAATAAAATTTGAGGGTGTTTCAGGTAGGCAGCGTTGCCACAATGTTACAAGTGTAACAAAAGTGTTACATTTTTCTTAATTTTTTTGTATTTGTTACTATGTTACTTTTTTTTCTTTTTGTTACACTTTTTTTTTCTTTAAAAATTTACTTTATGATTTTTTTAATCAGTGTGAAGTGGAGTTAAACAACACTTCCACCTATTTGTACACCTACGTCCTAAATTGAGTTGAAATCACCTTCATTCGACTCGATCGAACTCGTTCAGTTACAGTTTAGTCGAAATCTTGCTATCTTTCAGTTCAAATTCAAACTCGATCTCTCAATCCAGCATATAAACTTATGTTCCTATTAAAAATAAAAAATTGAGTTAAGTTAAAAAGTTGAGTTAAATCATTTTTTTCAATTTGTTACATTTTTTTCGCTTTTGTTACGTTTTTTAAAAAAATGTGTTACACTTTCGTGAAGCCCAGCGGCAACGCTGGAGGACGGGTACCGGTCGGGACTCTTGATAATATATTTCCTCTATGATGCTGTGGTATTAGAATTTTCAGATTTTTTTAATCGTTTATACAAAACTTGTGACTTTACTAATTTTTTTTTTTTTTTTTTTATATTATACGCGCACTCAAGGGGATATGAATACCCTTATGATGATTGAACACAGTGCGAGCAATTAGGAAGGGAGGATAGGATTAGAAAGGAGATACCGATGCACATTGGTTTTGAATGTCTGCACATTGTAATGAGTGGGAAACATTGAGTCTGGTAAAGCATTCCACATTCGTGTAGTGCGACTAAAGAAAGAATCTCTGTACTTTACAGTACGTCCGAAATTGGGCTCAAGGGTAAACTGATGAGCATTCCTAGAAGAACGGGTATTACGGTTGAATTGTTTGAGGGGAGGAATGCAACTGGCTATTTCATTAGAGCATTGTTTATGAAAGTAGCGATAAAATAATGACAGGCATGAAACCTTACGACGGTGTTCGAGAGATACAAAAGTTTCAGTTAGACAACGGTCACCTATCATTTTTAGAGCTCTCTTTTGAATTCTGTCTAGGAGACTCAAGTAGGTTATAGGAGCACCTGCCCAGATATGGGAATTGTACTCGAGTTTCGGACGAATAAAGGCTTTATAGATTATAGCCAGATCTGAAGGGGTAAAATATTTCTTGCATCTTCGGAGAAAACCTAAACACTTTGCAGCATTTTTGGCGATGTCAAATATGTGATCACTCCACAACAAGTGGTTTGTAATGCGCATACCTAGGACTGAAAGCTGTTCAGTCTCCTCGATGCAAGTACCACTCATGGATAGTGGCATTGGGGGAAGGTTACGCTTTTGTGACAGTAGACAGCATTGAGTTTTCGAAGCATTAAATTCTACACGGTTTTTGATTCCCCATTGGACAATGCTGTCGAGATCAGAATTTAATGAGCTTATCATACGCTGCCGTTGGTAGTCCACATCCGAAGAACAAGGATGAGAATCTAAAAACGAATATGAGAAGCTGAGGGTACTGTCATCAGCGAAACAATTAAGTGGGTTAGAAGTTTCAGACAAAAGATCATTTATAAAAATAAGGAAAAGTGTCGGAGACAAAACGGAGCCCTGGGGCACACCAGCGTTTATTTTGTGGATATCAGATTTGAACCCGTCCAATACTACTTGAATTGAACGGTTCGAAAGGTAATTTCTAACCCAACGAAGAAGGCCATACTGCCGGTCATTAAGAAGCTTCCGTTCTTCAAGATATTTCTTTAGCTGAAAATTGATCAGCGTTTCCATGACCTTGGAAAGAAGGGACGTAAGTGCAATTGGACGATAGTTAGATGGTGAGGAGGATTCGCCTTTTTTAGGGACAGGCTGGACAAATGTAGTTTTCCATCCACTCGGAAAGAGACCTGAAGAATAGGACAGATGGAAAAGCTTACGCAGTGGTTTTGCCAGCGTTGAAGAACACATCTTCAGAACAATAGCGGGGATACTATCCGGGCCAGCGGAATCATGTCAAGATTTTTAAGTACTCTAGTAACTGAACGAGTGCGAAAGAAGATTCGTCCCATAGAATCGTTTACGCTTTCAAGTACAGGCGGAGTCATGTCACTCATTGGCAGCATCGAATTAACAGCAAACTGTGCTGCAAGCAAATTGGCTTTATCAATCGAGCTTACATAGGGAGTGTCATTGGAAACGAGCGTAGGAACTGACGATGACGTAGTGTTACGCACATTTTTTACAAATGACCAGAAATTTTTACTACCACTGGGACATTGTAGTATTTTTTGCCGTAATTTCTGCTCATGCAAAAATTTAATGCGTCGTATATGTCCGTTACAGGTCTTTCTAGCTTGTTTGAACTTATTCCAGTTTTCCTCAGTTGGGTTGGCTTTGTAATTCCGGAAACTTACATTTTTGATCCTAATAACCTCTTTACAGCTCGAATCAAACCATGAGTTTTCTTTGGGTTTGATAGATTTTACCCTATTCGGGATAAAATTTCTCATTCCACAAAGAATTAAGTTTGTAACCATATCTGCACTGGAATCCACGTCACTATCGAGGAAGCATAGTGACCAGTTAAAGTTCCTGAAGAATTCATTGAGACCGTCCCAGTTGGCTTTCTCATATTGCCAAACGGTTCTCGTAGGGGTTTTAACTTTAACTGGCGTTTTTTGGCATGAGAAATTTGCAGATATGACACAATGGTCTGATGTGCCTAGAGGCGATAATACACTGACAGTATATTTATTAGGATCAGAGGTAAGAAACAAGTCTAGAGTGTTGGCGGATTGACCTGCAACGTCAGGAATCCGAGTTGGCTCGTCAACTAACTGAGTCAGGTGGTTTAACTCAGCAAAAATCTCGACATACCTTCCTTCGGATGTTGTCTGACCCGAATAGCGCAGCCACGAAGAATTGTGTACATTGAAATCGCCCGTAACAACGATCTCACTGTGCGGAAAATGGGATACAATTCTCTGGATAGAGTCGGACAGCGCATCAAATTCGTTTGAAGTCGAATTACTATCCAAACTTGGGCTGCGATAAATAAAACAAGTATGAATGATGCGCCTTTGAACAGTAAATTTGAACCATATATAATTAAAATTTGTATTAGTACATTGGCCATACTGTGGCAGAAGCTGGTAGGCAACATCATTACGGACGTAGACGGCTAGACCATGGTGAGAAAAGAATAATGGCACTAAGCTATAACCAGGAAGGTTAAACTCCGTATGATCGGTGTTTTCACCAACCTGAGTTTCGCTTAGTGCCAAAACAGCTGGCCTGTTCAAAACAGTATGAACGTATGCAGCATTGAAATTTTTTCTTAGCCCACGAATGTTGCTATACTGAACACAAAACTTACCAGACATCACAATACACAAAAACACAAAAAAAAAACCTAAACAAGACAGTTATCTATGAAGTAAATTAATTTTGGGCACCAAAACTTCTCAGTTACAATTTACCATTAGTGTTATGCCTTAATGGCAAATTGAAACTAATCCGCTCCTGAACCCCAAAAAAAATTTAACCGCAATTTATCAAGTAATTGTTCGCATAGTCTACTACTGCACTGTATATTATGTATATAACAAGCAGCACTTGCAGTGGCTATGCAAAACAATTGTGAGCGAAGGTAGAACAGAGAGGGAGGGGAGCACAAGGGAGACTAGCTGCGTTGATTTTTTTTTTAAATTTAAATGAATGGAACACTGCACCAAAATGTGTATAAACTTGTACAAATGATTACAATTATAAGGTTTGCATAACTCGAGAGTTGGCGCTCTTATATGACCTTTTATTTTTGTATGCAGTTTTTAGATAATTCCATCGTTGACGGTTGTGAGGGCTTGTATGTATATTGAATTTATTCACTTTTCTTAGTCGAGCTTCCTGGTAATTAAGTTATACATAAAGTGTTAAAAAAGTGCTGGGATTAGGAAGGTTTATATAAATTTAACAAAGTAGTTCTTAATCATTATTAAAAAAAAAACAACTAAAAGAAATGCCAAAACAATTTAATATAGTAAACTTAACATATTTTACAGTTTATTCGTTCTTAAACAGGAATCTTTGAAATAACACAATTCACCAGCTCGTCGATACGCTCGCTCATTCCTAAGAAGGTTTTTGGATGAGGTCCAATCATTTGAATAAACGAACCCACGTCTTTTGAAACCTTAAAAAAATATAAATTTAATTAGGTAAATATATAACAATTTAAACACCGTTATAGTAAAATCAGAGTAAGATAAGATGGTGTAGAAACAAGAGAAAGAATCCAAAACATTAAATTTGGGTGTAAGACTATTTTTATTTTCAAAAAATATTGTTCAGAATATTAAATTATCTTAAAAATTAAATTTCGAATTGCTGTTTTCTATTTATTCCACATCAATATTTTAAGTCAAAGCATTTAAATCGTTGAATTAAAAGAATTAATGTGTACATATTTTTATAGAGAATTGAATGTTGACATTTCCAAAAACCAAACTCAAATAGTTTTTCAATTCGCATTGTTTTGAATATTTTAGTGACTATACCTGGGCTGGCAATGCGTTGATGAATAAGAAATGTTCTTAAACACAATATTTAAAGTTGCCAGTTGTCCAGGAAAAAGTTGCACAAATTATAATAAATAATGTTTGTTTAGCAATAAAACTTACATTTTTTGACTTTGAATTTGTATTGGATAGGAATATGAATGGATGGACTTGGGCAGGTTCCATTGGTCTTGAGTTTTGGGTTTGTGCGTAGCATTACCTCCAATTTCAGTATCTTTTAAATAGGTATATATTGTTCCTAATGTAATGTGCATGAGTTTGTATACTTACTTTAATAATTATTATTGTAATTTGCAATTGTTTTAATCGTTATTTCGTACATTGAGTAAGCGTAATTTATGCTATTCTTATTGCATTTTATTAGTTTTATTTTACTGTTTTCCAAATACCTAACTCAATTCTCTAAATTGTTTATTGTATTCACCACATAGTTTATGTACCCATTCTTTATCTTGTTACTTCCGTTTCTCCCAAAATTAGTAAATAATTCTTCCCTTCAATAAAACTCTGTTTCGTTAATACGAATCCTTTGCAAAATGAATTTTACTACAATATATCCTAACTACTTTCACTAAAAGCTAAATTTCAAACTAAAATAACAACAAATTAATTTTATTGATTGCAAGAAAAAGCAAATAAATAAGGAGAGGAGGACAGGTATATCTTCAGTTCAAAAAGCCTTAAGAGAAGATGGAGTCCCTTTTCAATAACCTGAAAAGGACAATTGAAACGCGCTGAAAAATAGAGGCAGTGGAGGCCAAAATCAAAAACACTCTATATGAAGATATAAATCTTTCGTACGTATCACCCTCCAAAACCCATTTGTTTACATTGTTGTATTTGTAATGTGGACGAATTCAACGAGAAAAATTGACGTGTTTTCACGCATACATAGACACAATTCCTGAGTTTTTAGGGGAAATTTCATGAATTAGAGGAGAAATTACACGCACACTAAGAAATACTTTATGAGGCCAGTTTCCGGTTTAGCTTGTAGGCAAACCAATATGGCTACCGAGGATTTATATCTTTACTAGAGTGTTTTTGGCCAAAATAGTTGACGAAGAAGCTGTTACCTAGCTCAATTTCAAACTAACCGAAATCGGGTATCCCTAAAATGGGCAACAAAAAGAAGGCAAACCTTACTATCAGTTAGTAATCGTTGCAGATACGGAGGCGGTAAGGTGGAATTGTTGGTTAAGAATCTTAGGTTGAGTAGAGTTTCTAGGACGCAACATTTCCACTTTACAAGAAGAGACCAATCCGCGCTAGATTCGGAAGCGTGAGATGGGGACTGGGATTAGTGTATTGGTGAGTTGGAGAACCATCAACGGGATGGGAGCTTTGCTGGATTCTCTAAAATATGAAAATGAGTAGTCCGCAGGTCGGCTAGGAAGCTTAGATTCTTTTCAAAAACCGAAAGCCTAAGAGAAGCATCCTCAAAGTCACAGTCGGTCATATAACCAGAATTAAATTTTTGAATAGAAGTTTAAATACCCATTTTGTTAAATAAAGTGTTACAAGTTTTTGTGAACGGAAATTTTGTTTTGTTTTAAAATTCCAATTGGTGTGACAAAATAAATAAAGGAAGAATAAATAAAAGAAGAATTATCCAACTCATAAGGTAAAATTTTAACACAATTTACATTTATGAATATGTATAAATATATGTAATGTATATATGCATGTAGAAGCATATATACATTGCATATCTGTACTTTTTGCTTCGATTTTAAAGGATTCATTTTTTTTTAAATCAGCTCCTGAAAGGTATCCTGAAGAATATTTTAAAGAATCTATAAGGTTTCCTGAAAAAGGGATAATACATAAAGGAACCCCCCAGGATAACGTAGCCGGACTCATCGTCAACATTCAACACAACCATGCTGTAGAAGCCCGGTAGCCTAGAGTGTCTAGGCGCCGAAATCAGTCGTTCTTTGACTTCCAAAGTGTGAAGAAGTGTATTTTATATTTTATTTTAAAGTTTAATTAGTGCAAGTGATAAGTAACAAGCAAAGTTGACAGTTTGCCACCATCAAAATTAACAAACGATAACTCAGAGGAGGTGGCGTCCGGAGACAGATCGAAGGGTCGTGGGTTCGAGTCAAAGCAGGAGTCAACCAAAAAATTAATAGTTTTTTTTTCACAACCGAGAAATTGTGGATTTTATTAGTTGGGAAGAGTAACAAATGGTGAAGGAGAAAAGAGCAGGGGTATCGAAAGATACCTCTGCTGACACATCGGGTGATGCCAAAACAGTTCCAGCAGCGGTACCGCAAATGACTGTAATATCAGGTTACACATCGGATCCGCAATGGCAATCATCTGTTAAAAGGAAAAGGCAGACGCCTAACTTTGTGAAGAGACCCAATGCAGCTAAGCGAGCAGCCTTGAAAGGAAAGCTGCCGCTGCCGCTGCAACTAAATAATACAGGGATGACGTCAGAGAGTGAAGTCTCTGAGGGTGACGATTCGGAGACCCCCGTGTACGTCTCTGACGGAGTAGAAGGGGAGTATAGGTCACCGAAAAACAGATCGGGGAGCTTAACAAAGCCAGAGCCGTCGACAAAAAAGGCGTTGGAGGTGGAGGCGGACCAAATCCTCCAAGAAGAAAATACACTGATGCAGGCCCTGCAAGCTGAACAGGCAGCCATCAGTGAATATGAAGAAATTCTGAAGAAACTGAAGGAGGAAATGCAGCCGCTCCTCAGTCAACTTAAGCAGAAGCAAGAGGCAAGCCGACAGCAAGAGAAAGCGCAACGGCTACTGCACCAAAAACAGAAGCTACAAAAACAACAGCAACAACAACCACAGCAGCAACAACCACAAAGCAAGCCCGCTTCCAAAATCTCAGGAGCGGAGCAATTTAAAAAGGCACCGCCAGCAACAGCAGGCCCAAGTGTTGAAGGCCCAACAACCTCAACAAAAGCCAAACAACGGCTACAAGAAGAGCCAAAACGGCCGCAGCAACAACAAATACTGCAGCAGCAGCAGCAGCAGAAACATTAACAACAATTTTTTCATAAAAATTTTGAACGAAAAAGAAAAGAATTATTCGGTCCAGAGTTTCTCACTGGCCTAATACAACTTAGTAAAAAGGTTATTAAAAGAGGCCACAGCTGAGTTCTTCAGCTTCACACCTAAAAGCGAAAAATTTCAAACGTTCCTTCTGAAGGGCATAAGTTCCTGCACGGAAAGGAGGCGCTCTTAAAAGAGCTCCGTGAAAAGCCAGTAACGATCTCGATTTTATCGGGGTCAAGCCTTTCACTACGGTGAAGTCCAGACGAGGGGGTTACAGGCTTCCAATGTTCCTCGTAACATTATCGCCCCTAAGTAGTTTTGAGAGTGTGAGGAAAATCGACCGCCTCGACTTTCAATCCGTACACTGGGATAAATTAAAAAGGCACGATGACATTTGACAATGTACGAAGTGCCAGAGGTTTGGCCATGCCAAAGCCAACTGCAATATGCAGTTGCGCTGTGTCAGGTGCTCAGAAACCCAGAACGAAGGAGAATGCAAGCTGGGGAACGAGCGGGTTGAGGATTTGACCCAGCTCAAGTGTGTCCTTTGTTGAAACCAAGGGCACCCGGCTAGCTATAGGGGTTGCCCTAAGGTCCAAGAAATGAAACAGAAACAGGCCAGTCAAAAAGCCGAAAGAAGTCGAACAGTTCGATAGGCTCCTAAACAAAAATTCGTGGATCCCAAATTTTCTTACTCCCAAATGGTGTCAGGGAATGGGAATACGAGACAGGCTCCACCAACGGTTGCCCCAAAGGCCCCTGTGCCTAAGGCACCAGAGGTGCAGCCTGACATTGTAGGCCTGTTGTTGAGCATTCAAGGTCAACTAGCAGGGCTGCAAAGTCAGATAAAGGAGCAAGGCAAAAGGGTAGATCATCTCTACTCTTTGTTGCCTGGCCTGGCGCAAGTTAAACAATAATGCTGTGAATGTAAATTCACTGATTAGGATTGAACGAAGAGCCAATATGTTCCAATTGTTGAAAGACTACAGTCTCGATGTGTTTATGGCTAGCGAAA
Source organism: Eupeodes luniger (assembly GCA_951509635.1). Classification (NCBI taxonomy): domain Eukaryota; kingdom Metazoa; phylum Arthropoda; class Insecta; order Diptera; family Syrphidae; genus Eupeodes; species Eupeodes luniger. The sequence continues at coordinate 174,255,437 of OX608073.1, read as the reverse complement.
GCAAGCTAAACCACAAACACAAATTGACTCATAAAAATTACAATATCGTAAGAAGAGACCGGCCCGACTCCACTCAAGGGGGCGGTGTCGCTCTCTTTATACGAAAAGGCATTAATTATAAAGTCATATACAACAATGAATTGCGAAAGCTCAAGACGCTAGAAGTTTGCGTTGTATGCATCCCTCTCATCTTGGCCGGTGATTTGAACGCAAAACATGAAGATTGGGGAAATCAACATAGTAATCCCAGAGGTAACCATCTTTTTAATTTGATGAATCCTTACAGCGTTGAATATGCCGTCGACCTGCTGGCTACTGAAAAGCCATCGTATCCAAGAAGCGGCTCCTTTCTGGATCTTTTGCTGTTCGACACAAGACTAACAGTTACAGACAAAGTGGGTAATCACCCTCGAAACTGCTTACAGACAGTCGCGTACGACAGTGATCACTGCGGACTGGCTGCTGTAATGCAGATTCCGAATGAACGCGTGGAGTTGGAGGAATACGTTGCAACGCATTCTTACAATTACAGTAAGATGCGCTGGCCTCGTTTCACCAACGCCCTAGCAAAGAACTTCGTTCGAGTGACATAGCCCCACCAAACAACAGAAACCTGACAAATACAGAAATTGACCAACATTTACAACAGATGGACGAAACAATAAAACGAACGATCGAACGGACAATACCAAAGTACAAAGAATGGGACCAAATGGACGCTTACAGAAACGCGACCATTGACTCACTACGTAAGCACAAGAGTGGCTTACTGACAAGACTCAAAAACTTACATATACAGACGACTTATAGACCCACACGACTTGGAGGTTAGGACACTGAAGTCGTCAATAAAAAATGTCAAAAAAAGGAGAACTACAGGTTATCAATTAACAAGCACTGGGACCGCAAGATGCGGTCAGTTAATTCCAGTGACCCTAGTATGTTCCCTAAAATCAACAAGATATTCAGGAAAAAGAACGACAATGACCTTCCGTGTCTGAAACTCCAAAGAACTGAAGAGAACAGGGACGTACTCAGGACAGCGCTAATAGATCCAGAAGAAGCCATCTTTGACGATGACTTTTACATAATTGTAGTTCCGAAGGAAAAAGTGGAGGCGGTGGGAGCTGCTTTCCAGCAAGTGTACAAGGTGAATGTTAGCATTCGCCCCAACCACGACCTGGAAAACAGAGCCCTACTTAATCACTTTTACCTTCGAAATGATATGACACAATGGCGATCTGAGAACCGCGGTTTCATGCGGTTCGATGACGATTCCTTGGAAAATGCCATAATCGCCGAGCAAACGGGACCAAGTCCCTTGTTAGTAACGAAGGTTGAGCTTCAGCTCATCTTCAAATCAATAAAAAATAAAAAGTCAGCAGGTGTCGATGGTATATCCAACGTTGTACTAAGACATTTACCGATGGAGGCAATTGACATTTACACCACACTCTTCAATAATGCACTGAATAATGCATATTATCCAGTGCATTGGAAGACCGCTGTGGTTCATCCTCTCCCGAAAAAGGGAAAAGACAACTCCAACCCGTCAAATCTTCGGTCGATAAGTCTTCTTCCGAGCATCAGCAAAGTTTTCGAAAAGATCATCAATAGGGCTCTGACTAAGTGGGCTGCGGACAACAAAATAATTCCGGATAAACAGTTCGGGTTCAAGGCGGGTCATGACAGAATTCATGCTGCGTCTAAACTCGTTTCTGATATCCAATGGAATAAATCAAAACAACAATGCACAGGTGCTGTTCTGGTTGATTTGGAAAAGGCCTTTGACACCGTATGGTTAGAGGGTCTTTACCTAAAACTGAGCAGGCTTGGCGTAAGCAAACCATTGTTGTATATACTTTATGATATGCTTAACGGTAGAAAGTTTGTTGTCAAAAGTGGCAATGTAACTTCTACCACAACATTCTTAATTAAAAATGGTCTTCAACAGGGAGCGGTGAATTCGCCGTTTCTCTTCAGCATTTACACCAGTGATCTGATAGGTAGTCTTACAAAGGCAATTGCGTACGCCGACGATCTTATTGCGTACAGAACGGCCCGAAAGGTTGAGGTTATTAGAATTCTCTTGCAGCGTGATTTCGACAAGATTCAGCGATATTGCGACGACTGAAAACTGAAAATAAATGTCCAGAAGTCGGAGACAATTCTGTTCCGGACTCCGTTGGCTAGGGCCACAATGGGATACGTGCAAGAATTGGCGCAAGATGGTCATCGTTGATCTTAACGGGCAGACATTAGCGAGCAAAAGTGGAGTGAAGTACCTCGGTATCTGGTTAGATCAGTATTTATATTTCGACAGACATATAAATGCTGCTCTGGCCAGGGCCAGAGGAGCCTTCGCTCTGACGAAATGGCTGATTTTTAGCAGTCGGCTTGACCCCAGAGTGAAGGTACTTTGCTACATGGCCCTTATACGACCGATGATCGTTTATGGTTGTCCTGTGTGATTCAACGTCGCCCCTTCCCAGATGGAGAAGTTTCGGGTGTTCGAGCGGCAGTGTTTACGACGCTGTACCGGCTTATATCGAAGAGCCGAATCTTCTTACGTGCATTACTATTCCAACGATGTCCTATACAACGGGGCTCGAATCAACAGAATTGACAATTTCGTGATAAAACTCGTTCGAGGTCACATTGCAAGAGCTATGTCTTCGACCAACAATTTAATTTTCGGGGCGTTCTATCCGAACGACGAGTATTTTAAAAGTGCACGCTTGAGCGGCTTCATTCCACCAGAAGCATTCCTCTTCTTAGATAAATGCGGTCTGATACAGGATAGATTGGCAGTTCCGCTAATCTACCACGTGAGACTACGCGACGTACCGTGGATAGGCGACTCCTGTACAATCGGGACGTCATGGCACAAGACGGAGCAGAGCTTCTTCGGTTCAGTAGGGCTGTGTCCGAACGGGACCGAACTGATAGGGTGAAGCAGGAGAACCAGTTTTGGTGGCTTCAATCGGCACTTGATAGTGGGTAGTCAGGATGTTGTTTAAAGCCTTGGCCGGCTAACATACTTGTTTTACAGTTTTAGGGTTTAGTTTTAAGTAGAATAGGCATGGTGGAACAAAAAAAAATACAAAATACAAAAAAAAAGACAAAATAAAAAATGAATAAATTAAAAAAAAATACATGGAAAAAAAAAAAAAGACCAAAATATGAAAAACAAAAAAATGTTAGATAGTTAGATTTGCTGCTGTGGTTGTTCTAGTTTTAAGTAGTTTATAGGTAGAATAGGTAGTTTAAGTTAGCTTTAAGTTTTAAATTAAGGACCTTATTTTAAGCAGTTTTTAAGTAAAAATAAAAAAGGATTTTGATATTAGTTTTTTTTTCAAATTTTCTAATAAATACAAAAATAAATAATAATAATAAATAATTGAAGTAAAATAGATCATAGGGCCGAAAGGCATTATTATTAAGTGTTATAGTTTAACTTAGAGTGTCCGTATGGGACCAGTAAGTTAGTTGTAAGTTATGGTTAATTAGGCTAGTTTTATGAACTTTTGTCTAGCTTTAAGATAGTTTTAAGAATGAATTAATAAAAATGAATTAAAAAAAAAATCTAGGCGCTGAAAAAAAGCCCTGGAGTTAAACCGACTTCAGTTCGGAACCCATCATTAATACGTATATTTTTTTCTATTCTAAAGTTTACCTATTTTTGTTTTAAAATTTAACAACTTTCATTTTAAATTAAATTTGTGGTGACAATATCGTTTATTCAAATCCGAAAATGTTTTGATGAGATACATTCCGGGAAACGTAATATAAAATTAGTTTAATTTGCTTTGTTTGAAGTTAGTTAACAGTGAACAATTTCGTACATCTTTATCTTTATTAAATCATTTATTGACCCAGCCTTCCAGCAGCAGTGGCCACTAAAGCAGAAGAACGGGTAAGTCGATTTTATTCATTTTAATGCATATACATATAAGCGAATAATAGCGCGGTTATACGAAAGTGTTCCTACAAAAAAAAGAAAAGAAAAAAGAAAAGATATACATATATATATAGCTTCAAATAAAGAGGGCGGTTTCGCAAAAAGGTGGAGTTGAGATTTTAAAGAGTTTAAGAAGGTAAAAGAGATCTTGAACATCCAAAGTTTTAATAAATTGATGACGCTTCTTATCAAATCAAATGATTTTGAATTGATTGACGTGATTGCCACGTATGATTAATTTTGTTTGCTTTTTAAATAAATTAAAATTTTTGCAGTGATAAATTAATTTTTTTTGTAAAATTTAAATTGAATTTCACTATATACATATACATACATACATATACACTTTGTGAATTAAAATTAAAGCCTTTGAAATTTAAATATTTTAATAAAACATTGTGTTGTTTAAAAAAGAAACAAATGGAATTTCTATGAAGCCTAAAACCATCAAGATGATAACTTCATTTTTTTTCCATAAAGAGATGAGAGTAAAGGGGAAATGGGAAAGAAGGGGTAAGGAGAAGAAGCCGAGGAAAGGGGTTGCTCTAGCGGGGGAGTCAACCAAGGAAGGGAGGGTAGAGGCGATATCTCGCGCATCATCAACACCAGGATGCTAGACTGGTTTTATTTTTCGTGATGAGTCCTGGGTCGAAGAACCTTCGAAACCGCTGAGCTACGGGTTTAATTAAGCCAGTCACGACTCCACACAGGCAAAGCAGCACGTTACAAATGGAGCCCGCAACGTGGAGCCCTCTATCTGAATTCTGAAGATAGAGTGGCTAAAGTTTTATTATGAGCCAATGCATTTAGTTTTTTTCAAATAATTTTCATTAACATTGTTTTTATATTTTTTCCGTTTAAATTTGAATTTGATTATGTTGATTTTGTGAGTCCCGGTTATTGGATTAGGTATTTGGCACCGCGTTGCCACAAGTGGGACATAATCATCATTTTTTTTATCTGCAAAAGATGTGAATCAAGTGTTTTAGTCTTTGAGCATTCTTGATAAGGAACTCAAACAGCAAGACAAGTGGCACACACCTTAAACAAATCTTAATGCTCAGAAGAGACCCGTTTATATAAAGGCGTATTCGGAGGTCCTTCCAGCAAGTGATTTATTTTCTGAGAGTTTCAGAGTCCTTCAAGATGAAGTTAGTGATTCGTCCTTGGAGTTCTGAAACTCAAAGATTAATTTTTTTTCTCAAGTCCTTTTTTTAACAATAGTTAAAGTAGTTTATTTTATTTTTTTTTTATTATCTGGCTCGCAGAATACGGCTTCTTCTCCGTGATTATCATTTCTTTTCCTGTTCATTTCTCTCATCAGATTCTCATCCCTTTATTTTTTTTATGAAGATACATTTTGGTGATGATAGTCGACGATCTGTCAAACAAGTTGATTTTTTTGAGTGCTGTGCGAAAATTCAAAGTTTACATAGTAAATAAATTACCAAAAAAATTGAAAACCGTCACAATAGAAAAAGAAACCAGCCTTTAATAGACTTACTATCAAAACTACGTAAGTGCTAGTCTTAAGTAAGAGATATTTTTAAATATAGCATACGCATGAATCATAACCTCGAAACACCGCCAACGAACAAGAGACATTTATCTGAAATATCACCGGAATACGACAATAATCAAATTTACACAAAGAAAAACAAAACAAACATGAGCTCTATAGGAAATTTGTCACTAGAGGATTTTACTAAAATTCTTGATGACCGCTTTCAAAACTTAGCAACAAAACAAGATCTCGAACCCGTAATCTCAGAACTAAAACATCTGCGAGAAAGCAATGCAAATCTACAGGCACAGGTTAAGACTTTAGAAACGAGATGCGATCAGCTCGAGAGGCGTTTTGAAGTTTCTGATCTGCAGATGCGAGACCGGAACATCATATTCCATCTTCCGATCACTAATAGTGACAATCCAAAGGAGCGCCTGCAAAACACCTGTAACGGCTTGATAAATGGTCCAACTCCGGTAGCTTTCGACCACTTCCAAGAGCTCAACACCAAGGCCTCAAATCGGCGTTCGTACCGTGTCAAGGTGGCAAATGGGAAATTAGCACGGGATATATTAAGCCAAGGAAAAAAACTTGCAAATACTGGCATTTCCATGCACAAGGACTATCCAGTGGGAATGCGCCGAAGAAGAACAATTTTGCTAAAGCTAAAACGAGAGGTGAAGCATCAAAGCCCGAATCTCAAAATCAGCCTGTTGGATGATAAATTGCGCATTGATGATCATTATTTCTACTGGAACGAAGAAAGTGGATTAATGTGTGGAAGGTCGGATGGATTTAGTGTACTTTTTTTCTAAATATAAAATTAATTTGCGGCGAGAAAACTTTATAAATCAAAACAATAACTTGTCACCTGTAAACGTCACAAATATGTCATCAATCAATTCTCTACAGTCACCTGTAAACGTCAATTCTCTACCGCCATCTACATCTCAAATGGTAAACAATATTGGTATCGGTAATGTAGCGCATCGAAATGCAGAGCATGTAAAGGCAAGTTCGCACTAGGATTTACCAGTCAGCCAGAAAATTGAAAATAAAATTAGTTATAAGAAAATTAAAATTTTAAGCTATAATATTAATGGATTATCAAACAAAAAAATATATTGTGATTTTTTCAACTATGTCAATACTTTTGAAATATTTTTCCTTTATGAAACGCATGTCATGAAAAAAAACCAAAAATACTTCGAAGGCTTCTTCGCGGATTATGAGCTATGTTGGGTAGAAGCTGTAAAAAGAAATGGAGCAACAAGAGGTAGAGCATCGGATGGAGCACTATATGGATACAAAAGGACGATTTCAACAATACAACACAGTTTCAAGGAAATGGAGCAGCTAACATATTTAGAAATTATGATAGATAACAAAGTGATAAATGTATTGCCTGTTTATATTAACTGTTCGCATTGGCAATTCGATTTTGCAAATTTACTCGAGGCTATGCAAAAGTTGGGAGACAAATACAGTATTCTCGTTGGCGATTTCAATGCGCGTACCGGACAAGAACAGTGCGTATCATTTGGAAAACCTTCGTTTGCAAGAAAATCCAGAGATAAAAAGTTAAACGCTAGGGGTAAAATGATTTTGGACATGGGAAATGCTTTCGATCTGTCCATTATGAACGGTACACAAAAAAGTGATGAGGAAGGTAAACTCACTTTCATCCGCAATCCAGGCCAATCTGTTATAGATTATCTTTTTATGTCGAACGACATTTCTGTTTATCTTGATGATTTCGAGGTGGACAGTCAGATATACTCCGACCATATGCCATTGGTCACCACTTTGACCACTTCAGAATCAGAAAGCGAACTAGAAACACAAAATTGCCTCCTTCCAAAACTGAAATGGAACAAAAATCGAGTTGAAGCGTATCAAATGAGTTTAAACCGAAATATGACAGTACAAGGAATAAATGAGAACATTTTGACGATAGAAGTTTTGGAGAACATCATAACATCCACAGCCATTACACATCAAGCTAATCCAGTTCCCTGTAAAGCTAAATCACCGTGGTATGATAAGGACTGTGAGTCTGCGAGGAAAAAATCTTTTGCGTTTTTAAACTTGTACCAAAACTTCAATGCCATTTCTTTAAAAGCCGACTACATTACTGCTAATAGAGCCTTCAGAGCTATTTGCAATGCTAAAAAAGTAGACTATTTGAAGAAACAAGCAGAAAGTATAGCTGTCTGCAGAAACTCTTCGGATTTTTGGAGAGCAATAAGAATCCTTAAAGGAAAAACGTTTGGATCAAAAACACTTCTATCTGCCTCAGCACTTAAAAATCATTTTCAAAATCAGTTGAACGCAGATCTTTTCTCACATCCAATTCAGTATACCAGGCCTAATTTCGAAAACCTAATACTAGATAGCGAAATAACAATCTCAGAGGTTGAAGTAATTGTAGCGAATGTTAAGGAAAATAAAGCTCCCGGAGTTGATCGGATCCCAAACGAATTCTTTAAATATGCAACAAAAGATTTTCTTATGCATCTTACAAAAGTATATAATGATATCTTCACCACAGGAAATGCACCGGATGCTTTTAGAAAATCTATTATTTTTCCACTACACAAAAAAGGAGATAAGATGGACCCAGCGAACTATAGGGGTATATCTTTTCTTAACTCTTCGCTTAAAATATTTATGGAAATTTTAAGATGCCGCCTCAGAAAATGGGTCGAAAGTAAACACCTTCTCAGTGAAGTACAAATTGGGTTCAGGAAAGGATATTCTACAGTGGACCACATCTTTAGCTTGACGAACATTGCTGAATTATATCTTCGTAGGCGCAAAAAATTATACACCTTTTTCGTCGATTTCCGAGCAGCTTTCGATTCTATCGACAGAAAAGCCCTAATTTACAAGCTGTTTAGAGACGGGATATCTCTTAAATTTGGAAGGTTGATTGAAAACATCTACAAAGAAACAAGCTATACAGTATGGGATGGGCAAAATTTGTCAGAGTGGTTTCTGGCGTTCGCTGGATTGAAACAAGGTTGTAATCTCAGCCCCTTACTATTTTGCCTTTACATTCAAGATTTGAATAATGAATTGCCATGTGGCATAACAATCGATGGGTTCCCTATTAAAATACTTATGTATGCAGATGACCTAGTTCTGCTATCGGAATCACAGGAGTCCCTGCAGCTTATGATCAATAAATTAAGGGATTACTGCTTTAAGTGGAACCTTACTGTAAATCTCAACAAATCCAAAACGATGGTCTTTCGGAGAGGAACTGGACCTTTGGCTGCAAATGAAAAATGGTACTATGGTGAAGATTTAATCGAAAATGTCAAAGAATACCAATACCTTGGTTTTACTGTAACGAGCAACCTGAATACCGAAAAGCACCTGGAGAAAAAGCTATCGGCTTCCAAAAACGCTGTGGGTACAGTATGGCAAAATATTTACGGAAATTCTGATCTCTCATTCAGCACCAAATATCGAGTTTTTACCGCAACGTCTCAGTCCATCATGTTGTATGCTGCAGAATCATGGGGCTGGCGCCCTTCGGAGACCACTGAAAAACTCCTCCGATTCTTTTTAAAACGACAGTTTCGTCTACCGGACACAACACCAAACTATATGCTTCTTATCGAAACTGGGTTATCACCACTGTACCTAAAATCACTTAGATTACATTTCAATTACATTGTTAAACTGATGAACAGCCACACCGATAAAATTGCTAGGAAGATTGCAGTATCAGTCATAAGGTCCCAAAGTTCATGGTTTGAAGAATGGAAAAATTTAGCAGACTCGTGCGAAATACCTTTCAGCTTGACTTTGGAAAATGTTACAGAGTGGAAACCTTTTCTCTGTAATTTACTGGAAAGCCTCCATTACAAAGCAAGGGAAGACAACATAGAGAAGGCGAGAAGCTCACTTCACAGAGAAATATATTCAAAACTCCAATATGATTTAGGACAAGGCAACTATTTCAATGACAATTTTAGCTGTGAACAAATATCTTTCCTGTTCCGAGCAAGAGGAGAGTTGTTATCTTTAAACTTTATACCGCACCGCAATGACTTAGCTCTGATTTGCTCCATGTGCAATACCAACGAAAGGGAAAACATAGTTCATTTCATCGCAAAATGTCCAATTCTTGCAGAAATCCGACGACAAATATGGCAACAAAATATTTTAGAAGAAGTTGATCTGTTAGCGATTTTAAATGGGAAAAACTGGCAACAACTAGCACAATTTATTAAAATAGCAGTAAACTATAGAAGAAAAATAATAAGTGAAAACTTTTAAATTTAAAATAAAAAATCAATTAATTTACAAAATTCAAATAAAAACATTAAGCAAGACTATCATCTGGCTGACGGCCCCTCTGGCCATGCCTTATAAGATTTAAGTCAATTAAATATAACGATTTTGTAAAATTTTTCTTGATAAATCAATAAATCTAATCTATCTATCTATCTACATTTTGAAAATAAACACAATTTTTAATTATTAATCATTTTGAAATTTTTAATTCTTTTTTAATATACCTAATAGAGTAAGAGCCCAGGGCCGCCAGACGTTACTTATTTTCTGAGTAACAAAATGTATCGTACAGAATAGTGTTAGTGTATACTATGAAGGTATGCATACTTGCTAGCTTGGGCCGACGGCCAATTTACCTGTACCAGGTACTAAAGGTAAATAAAAAAATCGCTTACTTTTCTTAAAGTCTGAGTGATAATTTTTGTATATATTTTACACAACTTCATTAAAAATTTAAAATCAATATTGCCAGACAGTTTTCGTTGGCGGTAATTTCCGCCAGACACTTTAAAGTTTGCGAAAAAATGAGGTAAGTTTTCTTAGTCTGAGTCTTAAAAAAATAAAAAAATGTATAAAAATACATGATATTTTGGAAACTATTTCAACACCATTTGCAAACAGCCAGACAAATTGTAGGGGCCAAATATCCCCCAGACATTTTTAAAATCTCGCCTTGAGTATGAGTGCGCATATAATGTTTTGACGGTTTTTTTTCACAGGTCCGTTAAATTTATGTTCTATTTCAATCAATTGCCAGCTTTCGTCAGTGAATCGCTTGACAAAAACTCGGGTATTTTTCTAAAAATGTATTTTATAAATTTATAGCTATTCCATTATTTATTACGTTACACGTTTTTACAGAGACAAGTAATGCTGATCTTGATGACGATGATGATGACTTAGACACTCAATACAAAGATTGGCTGGATGACGAGTTATGAAATATCAACGATGACGAGAATTGAAAATTACAATATACTTATTAATTAGCAAAGTATCTAATCTTGAATTAATCTTAATATATAAAAATCCAGTGCCATATGTATGTTCCCAGTGAACTCTTCACCAAGTCAACCGATTTCGATGAAAGTTGGCATTTTATGTGTAAATTGGTCTAACTTGAGATATAGGATAGTTTATATTTCGATGAATGGTCTTAATAATTAATAATTAACAATAAACTGATTGTCAATGTTGGTGTTTGTTATTAATCGTAAGTTTCATAAGTCTCGAACAGATGGCGCCTTTAATTAGACTTTTTACAGAAAACTGTCGGACCATCTATCGTGAACTTTTCATAGATGGCGCCACGTTGGAATTCGAAATTTCTTTTTCAACAACACGTGGTGCAATGTGATATTTTGATCGATCTATTACGTAACATCGCTTTTTCTGGATTATTTCTCATTTAATTTGATGTGCTCTATATAATTCTGAATATAGTGTTATATTTATGAAATGCGTTTTCTTAATTTTATATCAAAATCGTCTATTAGTAGAGCTTTTGTCATCTAAAATTATAGTCGTTTTTCTGTTACATATTCCTGTTATCCTGCCGAAAAGTTTTATCATAAGATTTATATAATGTTAAGAACAATAGTGCGTACGATGTTAATCATACTTTAAAGCAATCTCATACAAATCTCGGATTTAAATGATTTTTTGAAGAGTTTCGTATAATATCTACACTATAATAATAATAATAATAATAATAATAATATATAATAATATATCTAATAATAATATTATAAAGAGGAAAGATTTGTATTTTTGTATGTAACGAATAAACTCAAAAAGTACTGGACCGATTTTAATAATTCTTTTTTCATTAGAAAGCTACATTATCACTGAGTAACATAGGCTATATTTATAACTAGATTACTATAGAAATCTTTAGAAATTCCTATTAAAACCAACCGAAGGTGTAAAAAAATTATCCATCAAATGTCTTTCACCGCATACGCTGCGAAGAGTATTAATGAAAGGACAAAAAAATGTTTTCTAATTTAGTGATGCATGGTCGTTTTAATTAGCATGCTTATAACTTAAATATCTGTACCTATTTATGTCTACCCGTGCGAAGCTGGGACGGGCCGCTAGTTAGTTTATAATATTTTCTATACAAATTTCTTTATATCTTATGGAAAAACCTGAATAAATATTTTTTTATAGAATTAAATGCTAGTAACAAAATTAATTTTCTAATTACTTTTAGTATTAACCTTTTGCCTATAAGTTAGCAATTTCTGTCATACTGAAATTTATAATTTGCAATTGAGTAGATACTTAAATATGGTTTAATCACTATTAAAAATATTTACAAGACTGAAATAGAACATAAATTTAATGGGCCTGTGACAAAAAACCGTCAAAACATTATATGCGCGCTCATACTCAAGGCGAGATTTTAAAAATGTCTGGGGGATATTTGGCCCCTACAATTTGTCTGGCTGTTTGCAAATGGTGTTGAAATAGTTTCCAAAATATCATGTATTTTTATACATTTTTTTATTTTTTTAAGACTCAGACTAAGAAAACTTACCTCATTTTTTCGCAAACTTTAAAGTGTCTGGCGGAAATTACCGCCGACGAAAACTGTCTGGCAATATTGATTTTAAATTTTTAATGAAGTTGTGTAAAATATATACAAAAATTATCACTCAGACTTTAAGAAAAGTAAGCGATTTTTTTATTTACCTTTAGTACCTGGTACAGGTAAATTGGCCGTCGGCCCAAGCTAGCAAGTATGCATACCTTCATAGTATACACTAACACTATTCTGTACAATACATTTTGTTACTCAGAAAATAAGTAACGTCTGGCGGCTCTGGGCTCTTGGACTATAATAACTTAATAAAATTTTTGTATCACATATATTTTAAAAACATTTTTGAATTATTTTCTTTAAATATTATATTTGGTAGTAAGTTCGAACAAGGATTTCAGGTTTGGAGCTGGATGTTCGTGTGTTGAATTTGGTCACGTATCCTGATGAAATTTTCCTTATCATCTCAAAAACTTATAGTTGATTTTTAATTTGATTTTTTTTGTTGAGATATCATTTTTAAAATTGAAGTCTTAAAATTTAGTTCAATATTAAACATCCTGTTGGAAAAAGGGTTGAATTCGGGAACTATAATCAAAATATTAACAGAGTGTAGAATTATAATAACTTTCAATTGAATTACAGATGTACATACATACATTTTTTTTATCTTTGAAAATAATTTTGAATTCTGAACGTTCTTAGATAATCAAGTTTTCGAATTTTTTTTTTCTTTCAGTTTAATACTTTCCCTATTAGGTACTTTTTTATTTACATTTTTGAGCAGACTTAGTAAATTTGAATTTTCTTTGGTTTAGACTTTCAAATAGATAGTTTTTATTTTTTTGTGTTTTCCTATTTCAACCTGCATTAGGACATTAATAGAGTTCGAGTGTGCTGTTCTGTTGAGGGTTTTCGAACTGATTAATTCATTGATCCTGATTTTTTTTCGGATTCAAAGAGTCAGTAGCGGAAGTCTTTTTCGTAGTGAAGAGGTATACTCTGTAGCTTCTGGTTGAGGTATGAGCAAACCGAGAAGAAAGTCGTTCCAAGGGAAACTACAAGAAGTCAGTTTGTATACCGAAGCTAAATTTGGGGAGTTCCATCAAAGATTTAGAAATACGATTGATCGTTTTGATCTTAATAATACGTTTAGTTTTTCTGAAGATATTAACTCAATTGCTTCTGATTTAACATCTACCATGGCTAGTGAAAACGAAAATGTTGACATTAACGGTAGGGTACAAAATACAGCCGAAGGTGAAGCCACTGAAAGCGGTGGCACTAACCATAATGCAATTAGAGTCGATGAAACAAATGAATTGTTGGTTATGAATAATTGTGTTTATGAATAACGTCATAGGAAAGTTGGAGTCGATTGGTATCAATCAACAGGAAAGAAATAATTCAAGGAATATTAATCCGTTTTCTAATAACGCTGATAGAGGGCCAGAAGTTCTTACCTCGGAGCCAAGGGAATCAATCGCACCATCATCTTCACCTAGCACGTCAGATAGATGTAGGCTTGACCGGTGGCATATCAGCTACGATGGGTCTGAAAACGTTTCCAAATTTTTAAAGTCAAACGTATGCAAAAATCCTCTGGTTATACAGACGAACAGATTATTGCAAATTTTCAAATTTTGCATTCATCCGGAAGTAGGCCAAACAAATGGTTTTGGGCATATCTTAAAAGAACCCTGATGCAAAGTTAAATGACGTCAAAACGGCAATGAACCAAGAGTTCGGCAAACTCGAAAGTGATGTCGAAATATAGTATATGCGTTTGCTTACACGAAGGCAAGGTCCTAAGGAGTCATTTGACGATTTTTACCATGCTGTAGCGGGTCTCAACGACAGATTAATGGAACCGTTTGACGAAAAGAAGATGGTCAACGATATTAGAAACAACACTAAGGATAAACTCGGTGAAATCTTGCTAGCGGCGAACGTAAAGAGTCTTGAAGAGCTGTTTTAAGACCAGATGTAAACGTTAACGAAATCCCTTTTTATGTAAAAGCTTCGCCTTCCAACTACAGAGGGTGATATTGCTAAAATTGAAAAAATTGTTGTTAACATAAACTTTTGCAAATATCGGTAAAGTTCCCAATAATTATATATACATATGAAAATGAAAATGTTATGTAAGGAGAATTTTTAACTTTAGTATCATTGTATTTTATTTTAGATTAAGTGTAGTTTTAGTTTTATTTATAGTTTTTAGTGTTTAAGTTATATTTGCCAAAATAGAGCAATAATGATAATGTTCGCCGGGAGCAAGCGAACAAGTTAAAACTTGTAGGTATATTTTAAAATTTATAATTGAATAGATTATGTTTTTGAACATTTAGAATTTTGATTCAGTCAGACATATCTCTAAGTCGACCAACTATAGTTTTAGACATTTTTTTATCAAATTGTACTGTTTTTAATTGTCTCAATAAAAACTTGAACTGAACTGCAGCTTTTTCAGGTGCTCGAAAAGCAACTTCAACGGCAAACTATGTTTGCTGGAATTGCGACCAGAAAGGCCATGTCTATCATTTTTTTCCATCGAGAACCAGACATTTGTTTTGCTTTCTTTGTGGAGCAAAAGGTGTGAGTACTGTGGAATACGGTAAACACTCGGGAAACCTGTACGGGAACGAGAGGAGGAGTGGGGATCTTCGTTCCACCAGGAATGCTCCCAACCCCTCTCAACAATAAAATCATTTCCATCCAACAACAATTTAAGTAAAGCTCTTGATAAAAATGTTCCAATCAAGATCTTGGAACGAAGTCACGTCGAAGATTCTGAAGTTGCATCCCATCCATTAAAATCGTTTAACCTTCAGACATTATATGATCGCAAGATGAATTATGACAAAGTTCGTGCTCGTATTTTTGGGCATGGCTATAATTCATCAAGCGTTCATATTCAAAAGTGTCGTCGAAGGTTTCGCCAACGTGATGAGTCCTGGGTCGAAGAACCTTCGAAACCACTGAGCTACGGGTTTAATTAAGCCAGTCACGACCCCACACAGGCAAAGCGGTACGTAACAAATAGCGCCCGCAACGTGGAGCCCCCTATCTGAATTCTGAAGATAGAGTGGCTAAAGTTTTATTATGAGCCAATGCATTTAGTTTTTTTCAAATAATTTTCATTAACATTCTTTTTATATTTTTCCGTTTAAATTTGAATTTGATTATGTTGATTTTGTGAGTCCCGGTTATTGGATTAGGTATTTGGTACCGCGTTGCCACAAGTGGGACATAATCAAACTTTATTTTTATCTGCAAGTGATGTGAATCGAGTGTTTTAGTCTTTGAGCATTCTTGATAAGGAACTCAAACACACCTTAAACAAATCTTAATGCTCAGAAGAGACCCGTTTATGTAAAGGCGTATTCGGAGGTCCTTCCAGCAAGTGATTTATTTTCTGAGAGTTTCAGAGTCCTTCAAGATGAAGTTAGTGATTCGTCCTTGGAGTTCTGAAACTCAAAGATTAATTTTTTTTCTCAAGTCCTTTTTTTAACAATAGTTAAAGTAGTTTATTTTATTTTTTTTTTATTATCTGGCTCGCAGAACACGGCTTCTTCTGCGTGATTATCATTTCTTTTTCTGTTCATTTCTCTCATCAGATTCTCATCCCTTTATTTTTTTTATGAAGATACATTTTGAAAATAAACACAATTTTTAATTATTAATCATTTTGAAATTTTTAATTTTTTTTTTAATATAGATACCTATTAACTTAATAAAATTTTTGTATCACATATATTTTAAAAACATTTTTGAATTATTTTCTTTAAATATTTTATTTGGTAGTAAGTTCGAACAAGGATTTCAGGTTTGGAGCTGGATGTTCGTGTGTTGAATTTGGTCACGTATCCTGATGAAATTTTCCTTCTCATCTCAAAAACTTATAGTTGATTTTTAATTTGATTTTTTTAAAATTGAAGTCTTAAAATTTAGTTCAATATTAAACATCCTGTTGGAAAAAGGGTTGAATTCGGGAACTATAATCAAAATATTAACAGAGTGTAGAATTATAATAACTTTCAATTGAATTACAGATGTACATACATACATTTTTTTTATCTTTGAAAATAATTTTGAATTCTGAACGTTCTTAGATAATCAAGTTTTCGATTTTTTTTTTTTCTTTCAGTTTAATACTTTCCCTATTAGGTACTTTTTTATTTACATTTTTGAGCAGACTTAGTAAATTTGAATTTTCTTTGGTTTAGACTTTCAAATAGATAGTTTTTATTTTTTTGAGTTTTCCTATTTCAACCTGCATTAGGACATTAATAGAGTTCGAGTCAGCCGAAGGTGAAGCCACTGAAAGCGGTGCCACTAACCATAATGCAATTTGAGTCAATGAAACAAATGAATTGTTGGATCGCATAGTCATCGTCATCGATAACTGGTAATCAGGTGAGGCTCATGCAGACGTTAAATGTGTTTATGAATAACGTCATAGCAAAGTTGGAGTCGATTGGTATCAATCAACAGGAAAGAAATAATTCAAGGAATATTAATCCGTTTTCGATTAACGCTGATAGAGGGCCAGAAGTTCTTACCTCGGAGCCAAGGGAATCAATCGCACCATCATCTTCACCTAGCACGTCAGATAGATGTAGGCTTGACCGGTGGCATATCAGCTACGATGGGTCTGAAAACGTTTCCAAATTTTTAAAGTCAAACGTATGCAAAAATCCTCTGGTTATACAGACGAACAGATTATTACAAATTTTCAAATTTTGCTCTCATCCGGAAGTAGGCCAAACAAATGGTTTTGGGCATATCTTAGAAGAAACCCTGATCCAAAGTTAAATGACGTCAAAACGGCAATGAACAAAGAGTTCGGCAAACTCGAAAGTGATGTCGAAATATAATATATGCGTTTGCTTACACGAAGGCAAGGTCCTAAGGAGTCATTTGACGATTTTTACCATGCTGTAGCGGGTCTCAACGACAGATTAATGGAACCGTTTGACGAAAAGAAGATGGTCAACGATATTAGAAACAACACTAAGGATAAACTCGGTGAAATCTTGCTAGCGGCGAACGTAAAGAGTCTTGAAGAGCTGTTTTAAGACCAGATGTAAACGTTAACGAAATCCCTTTTTATGTAAAAGCTTCGCCTTCCAACTACAGAGGGTGATATTGCTAAAATTGAAAAAATTGTTGTTAACATAAACTTTTGCAAATATCGGTAAAGTTCCCAATAATTATATATACATATGAAAATGAAAATGTTATGTAAGGAGAATTTTTAACTTTAGTATCATTGTATTTTATTTTAGATTAAGTGTAGTTTTAGTTTTATTTATAGTTTTTAGTGTTTAAGTTATATTTGCCAAAATAGAGCAATAATGATAATGTTCGCCGGGAGCAAGCGAACAAGTTAAAACTTGTAGGTATATTTTAAAATTTATAATTGAATAGATTATGTTTTTGAACATTTAGAATTTTGATTCAGTCAGACATATCTCTAAGTCGACCAACTATAGTTTTAGAAATTTTTTTTATCAAATTGTACTGTTTTTAATTGTCTCAATAAAAACTTGAACTGAACTGCAGCTTTTTCAGGTGCTCGAAAAGCAACTTCAACGGCAAACTATGTTTGCTGGAATTGCGACCAGAAAGGCCATGTCTATCATTTTTTTCCATCGAGAACCAGACATTTGTTTTGCTTTCTTTGTGGAGCAAAAGGTGTGAGTACTGTGGAATGCGGTAAACACTCGGGAAACCTGTACGGGAACGAGAGGAGGAGTGGGGATCTTCGTTCCACCAGGAATGCTCCCAACCCCTCTCAACAATAAAATCATTTCCATCCAACAACAATTTAAGTAAAGCTCTTGATAAAAATGTTCCAATCAAGATCTTGGAACGAAGTCACGTCGAAGATTCTGAAGTTGCATCCCATCCATTAAAATCGTTTAACCTTCAGACATTATATGATCGCAAGATGAATTATGACAAAGTTCGTGCTCGTATTTTTGGGCATGGCTATAATTCATCAAGCGTTCATATTCAAAAGTGTCGTCGAAGGTTTCGCCAACGTGATGAGTCCTGGGTCGAAGAACCTTCGAAACCACTGAGCTACGGGTTTAATTAAGCCAGTCACGACCCCACACAGGCAAAGCGGTACGTAACAAATGGCGCCCGCAACGTGGAGCCCCCTATCTGAATTCTGAAGATAGAGTGGCTAAAGTTTTATTATGAGCCAATGCATTTAGTTTTTTTCAAATAATTTTCATTAACATTCTTTTTATATTTTTCCGTTTAAATTTGAATTTGATTATGTTGATTTTGTGAGTCCCGGTTATTTGATTAGGTATTTGGTACCGCGTTGCCACAAGTGGGACATAATCAAACTTTATTTTTATCTGCAAGTGATGTGAATCGAGTGTTTTAGTCTTTGAGCATTCTTGATAAGGAACTCAAACAGCAAGACAAGTGGCACACACCTTAAACAAATCTTAATGCTCAGAAGAGACCCGTTTATGTAAAGGCGTATTCGGAGGTCCTTCCAGCAAGTGATTTATTTTCTGAGAGTTTCAGAGTCCTTCAAGATGAAGTTAGTGATTCGTCCTTGGAGTTCTGAAACTCAAAGATTAATTTTTTTTCTCAAGTCCTTTTTTTAACAATAGTTAAAGTAGTTTATTTTATTTTTTTTTTATTATCTGGCTCGCAGAACATGGCTTCTTCTGCGTGATTATCATTTCTTTTTCTGTTCATTTCTCTCATCAGATTCTCATCCCTTTATTTTTTTTATGAAGATACATTTTGAAAATAAACACAATTTTTAATTATTAATCATTTTGAAATTTTTAATTTTTTTTTTAATATAGATACCTATTAACTTAATAAAATTTTTGTATCACATATATTTTAAAAACATTTTTGAATTATTTTCTTTAAATATTTTATTTGGTAGTAAGTTCGAACAAGGATTTCAGGTTTGGAGCTGGATGTTCGTGTGTTGAATTTGGTCACGTATCCTGATGAAATTTTCCTTCTCATCTCAAAAACTTATAGTTGATTTTTAATTTGATTTTTTTAAAATTGAAGTCTTAAAATTTAGTTCAATATTAAACATCCTGTTGGAAAAAGGGTTGAATTCGGGAACTATAATCAAAATATTAACAGAGTGTAGAATTATAATAACTTTCAATTGAATTACAGATGTACATACATACATTTTTTTTATCTTTGAAAATAATTTTGAATTCTGAACGTTCTTAGATAATCAAGTTTTCGATTTTTTTTTTTTCTTTCAGTTTAATACTTTCCCTATTAGGTACTTTTTTATTTACATTTTTGAGCAGACTTAGTAAATTTGAATTTTCTTTGGTTTAGACTTTCAAATAGATAGTTTTTATTTTTTTGAGTTTTCCTATTTCAACCTGCATTAGGACATTAATAGAGTTCGAGTCAGCCGCAGGTGAAGCCACTGAAAGCGGTGCCACTAACCATAATGCAATTTGAGTCAATGAAACAAATGAATTGTTGGATCGCATAGTCATCGTCATCGATAACTGGTAATCAGGTGAGGCTCATGCAGACGTTAAATGTGTTTATGAATAACGTCATAGCAAAGTTGGAGTCGATTGGTATCAATCAACAGGAAAGAAATAATTCAAGGAATATTAATCCGTTTTCGATTAACGCTGATAGAGGGCCAGAAGTTCTTACCTCGGAGCCAAGGGAATCAATCGCACCATCATCTTCACCTAGCACGTCAGATAGATGTAGGCTTGACCGGTGGCATATCAGCTACGATGGGTCTGAAAACGTTTCCAAATTTTTAAAGTCAAACGTATGCAAAAATCCTCTGGTTATACAGACGAACAGATTATTACAAATTTTCAAATTTTGCTCTCATCCGGAAGTAGGCCAAACAAATGGTTTTGGGCATATCTTAGAAGAAACCCTGATCCAAAGTTAAATGACGTCAAAACGGCAATGAACAAAGAGTTCGGCAAACTCGAAAGTGATGTCGAAATATAATATATGCGTTTGCTTACACGAAGGCAAGGTCCTAAGGAGTCATTTGACGATTTTTACCATGCTGTAGCGGGTCTCAACGACAGATTAATGGAACCGTTTGACGAAAAGAAGATGGTCAACGATATTAGAAACAACACTAAGGATAAACTCGGTGAAATCTTGCTAGCGGCGAACGTAAAGAGTCTTGAAGAGCTGTTTTAAGACCAGATGTAAACGTTAACGAAATCCCTTTTTATGTAAAAGCTTCGCCTTCCAACTACAGAGGGTGATATTGCTAAAATTGAAAAAATTGTTGTTAACATAAACTTTTGCAAATATCGGTAAAGTTCCCAATAATTATATATACATATGAAAATGAAAATGTTATGTAAGGAGAATTTTTAACTTTAGTATCATTGTATTTTATTTTAGATTAAGTGTAGTTTTAGTTTTATTTATAGTTTTTAGTGTTTAAGTTATATTTGCCAAAATAGAGCAATAATGATAATGTTCGCCGGGAGCAAGCGAACAAGTTAAAACTTGTAGGTATATTTTAAAATTTATAATTGAATAGATTATGTTTTTGAACATTTAGAATTTTGATTCAGTCAGACATATCTCTAAGTCGACCAACTATAGTTTTAGAAATTTTTTTTATCAAATTGTACTGTTTTTAATTGTCTCAATAAAAACTTGAACTGAACTGCAGCTTTTTCAGGTGCTCGAAAAGCAACTTCAACGGCAAACTATGTTTGCTGGAATTGCGACCAGAAAGGCCATGTCTATCATTTTTTTCCATCGAGAACCAGACATTTGTTTTGCTTTCTTTGTGGAGCAAAAGGTGTGAGTACTGTGGAATGCGGTAAACACTCGGGAAACCTGTACGGGAACGAGAGGAGGAGTGGGGATCTTCGTTCCACCAGGAATGCTCCCAACCCCTCTCAACAATAAAATCATTTCCATCCAACAACAATTTAAGTAAAGCTCTTGATAAAAATGTTCCAATCAAGATCTTGGAACGAAGTCACGTCGAAGATTCTGAAGTTGCATCTCATCCATTAAAATCGTTTAACCTTCAGACATTATATGATCGCAAGATGAATTATGCCAAAGTTCGTGCTCGTATTTTTGGGCATGGCTATAATTCATCAAGCGTTCATATTCAAAAGTGTCGTTGAAGGTTTCGCCAACGAAAAAAAATTTGTAAACAAATTGTCGAAACCATAATTTCATCTAATTCGGCTAAGCTTTACGATGAATCTGTCTTCGGGTTGTTAGATAGTGGAGCTTCAATCTCCGTTATTGAAAAGATGGTTGGGCATTGGTACAGGAAATTGGGGCGGAAGTAACTCCATATAAAAACGAAGTGCGGACTGCGGATGGGAAATCGCATAACATCGTGGGATATTGTGAAGTTCCAACGACATACAACGGAGTTACCAAACCAATTACTTATTACTTAATTCCCAACCTCACTCAAAAGCTTTACCTTTGGATGAACTTTTGGCGAAATGTTCATTTAATGCCTGAAATCAGTGAAATTGAAGGGAATGTTGACAATGGTGAAGAGGAGGTAAATTTTAAAGCTGACGCGGAACTGATAGATCTTTTTCCAGAGCAAAAACTTCAGTTAGAGAAGGTGAAAAACCTGTTTCCCAACTTTATGGTGTTAGGTTTAGGGAAAACGAATCTAGGATGTCATACAGTCGATACGGGTGACGCTGTACCGATTAAATCTCGACATTATTCACTGTCTCCAGTGCGTCAGGAAGAGGCGTACAAGGAATTGGACCGCATGTTAGAGCTTGGAGTTATTGAAGTCAGTAATTCGCCATGGAGCTGTCCGGTGGTTTTGGTGCGAAAGCCTGGTAAAGTTCGGTTATGTCTCGACCTTTGAAAAGTTAACGCAGTCACGATAAAGAATGCGTATCCGTTGCCTCACGTTGAAGGCTTGTTGAGTCGCATAAAAGACACTCACTTTATCACGGAGATCGACTTAAAGGACGCGTACTGGCAAATACCCCTTGACGAGAAGTCTCGAGAGAAAACCGCGTTCTCAGTTCCTGGTAGGCCACTCTGGCAGTTCAGAGTAATGCATTTTGGTCTTAGTAATGCGGGTCAGACAATGTGTCGAGTTATCGACCAAGTGGTGCCCAGTCATCTCCGTGATAATGTGTTTGTTTACTTAGACGATTTGCTTATTTGTACTGCAGACTTCGAGTCTCATATGCGCATTCTTACCGAAGTGGCTGCTTGCTTACGTCGAGCCAACCTTACCATCAACTTAGACAAAAGCAAATTCTGCATGCGGGAGATAAAATTCCTTGGGTACATTGTCGGTCAAGGAACTTTGAAGACTTATCCTGACAAGGTGGAGGCAATGGTCAACTTTCCGCTTCCAACGACAATTCGACAAGTGCGAAGATTTCTCGGTCTTACCGGATGGTATCGCCGATTCTTTCGAAATTACGCTGACGTCACCGCTCCACTTACGGATTGTCTTAAGAAAAAGACGAAATTTGAATTAACACCCGAAGCGGTGTTGGCTTTTAACAAGCTTAAGGATGCACTTCCCTCGTCACCAGTGTTAAAACAACCGGATTTTTCGAAAGAATTTGTCATTCAGTGCGACGCGTCTTCCGATGGAGTGGGTGGTGTTCTTTTCCAATTGGATGAGAACAACAACGAATCACCTATTGCCTATATGTCAAAAAATTGAATAAAGCTCAAAAAAAATACACGGTTACTGAGCAGGAACGTCTTGCAGCTGTATTAAGCGTCAGAAAGTTTAGGCCCTATGTTGATGGATTACCTTTCAAAATAATAACAGACCATTCTAGCCTAAAATGGCTGATGTCGATGAAGAAGTTATCCGGACGACTGGCTAGATGGAGCCATGAATTGCAAGGCTATGATTTCAAAATTGAACATCGAAGGGGATTACTCAATGTGGTGCCGGATGTCCTGTCGCGAATAGAGATGGAAGAAATTTCTGCAAAGTTAACCATTTCAAAAACCGACTATAAAGAGCTGGATTCTTTGGCAATAGGTAAAGAGATCGATCTTGATTCTGTTGAATTCGATTCGGAACAATATTCACAGTTGAGAAAGAGCATCCTTTCCAATCAGTCTGCTCTTCCTGACCTTGTTGTATCGGGAAAATATATATACAAAAGAGTAAGGTTCAGGACTGGTGATGTGGTGGAGGAGGATTCATTGTGGCGTCTTTGGCTGCCAGATAATCTCACTCACGAATGTATTAAATCAGCCCATGAATCTAAACTCAGTTGTCATAGTGGTTTTTACGAAAACTTATTGTCGTTTAAAAAATAAGTACTACTGGCCAAAAATGGCTAAAGACATCAAAGCGTTCGTGAGTGACTGCGATACTTGTAAAATGGTAAAGGCACCGAATAAGGTTCTTCGTCCACCCATCACCAAGCAGATCGTGACGGAAAGACAAATTCAGAGGTTGTACATAGATTTTTTGGGACCTTATCCGCGTACGAAGCGAAGAAATGTATATGTTTTCGTAGTAGTTGACGCTTTCGCGATATTTTTCATACTTTTGGGACCCCTGAATATATTCAGTCCGATAATGGGAGACAATTCATCTCCAGCGAGTTTAAACACTTTTTGTCTAATTATGGTGTGTAGCATATCCGCACGGCACTATATTCTCCGCAGGCTAACATTGCCGAGCGCGTTAACAGGAGCGTTTTGAGTAAGTTGCGGGTGATGATATCTAAGGAGCAAAATGATTGGGACGTTCATCTGTCAAGCATAGCTTGCGCTCTACGATCCGATGTACATGAATCGTTGAATTGCCAACCATACTTTGCTCTATTTGGGCAAAAGATGATATCTCACTGATCCTCATACCGACTTTTACGAAAACTGGATGCCTTGAACGACTCGGAAATGTTAGTCTTGCCAAATGCTGTAAAACCGCCCTCGCGAGACATAATGTATCGAAGAATATATTCAGGGCATACGTTAAATCAAAAAACACGTACAATACTCGTGCGAAAGCCGTCAATTATCGTGAAGGACAAGAAGTTTTTCATCGAAACTTCGCGCAGAGTAACATTACTCAGGGCATTAGCGCCAAACTTAAAAAAGTTATAGGCAATGCCATGTCTGAACTAGAGAATTTAAATGGCAAATCCTTAGGTATATTCCATGCCAAGGATATGAGACAATGTATATATTTTTTAAATTTTTATTTGCTCGGCTAGATAAAACTTAAGTGTCCCACGTTTTCCTTGAATTAAATGATTCCTGGTGGAAAAAAAAACATTTTTATAATTCGTTTCACTAAGAAACTTTTTTAAAACATTTTAAATTCGTTCTTCCAACGGCAAAACGTTTAAAAAAAAAAAACCTCTATTTCCCGTCGGCAAACAAATTTTTTTTAACTTCTATTTCCCGTCGGCAAAACATCTTTCTCAAACTTCTATTTCCCGACGGCAAAACAAAAACAAAACTAACAAAATGTAACCGTATGGTCATTGCATAACCAAACTCCAATTCTCATGTGCGTATGTATATTTTTGTGTTTACCTTTTATTTGACTAAAACTTAATCCGATTGCCTTATTGCTAATCTTCCTGTTTTTTTATGTAACGTAAATTCGTTTCAAGTCAAGATTTTTTTTTTGAATCATTTTTTTTCGATCTCTGTTTTTATTAGATATATTTATTTATTTATTTATTTTATTTCGTGATTGCTAAATAACTGTAAGATACAATATCTTATAAGATAGTTATAAGCTAATTTTACAGAGTTGAGCAAGCAATTATTAATATTAAAATTGAATCAAATATAATTAAACGATAATGAGAGAGAGAAAAGAATATATATTTATGTATAATACAATTTTTAAATTTCATTTAAGTATTTACTGAAAAATGACTTTTTAAAACCTTTTTAATTCTTGTTGTGTTTTGAATTTCTTTAACATTGCGTGGTAAGGAATTCCAAAGACGGACTGAATTTACAAAAAATTGGCGCTCGGATGTTAAAAACGAATATCGAGGATGAATCAGTTGACGAGATCTATGCGAGGTAGCAAAACTAATTTTGTCAAAACAGTATTGTGGTTGGCGTGTAAGCAGTATGTCAGAGAGCAAGATCAAACTGCGAAGTTCAAGATAATTTTCAAACGGCATATCCAGCAGCAGCGTAGCAAAATCAGATATTCTATCGTATCTTCGTAGGCCAAAGACGTAACGAACAGTACTATTAAAGCCAACATCTAGTTTACGTTTGCTTACGTAATTGCAGTTGCAGTATATTTCGCAGCCATATGTCAAAATCGGTAATATTAAAGTTTTGGCAAGAAGTAAACGTGTTTTTACCGGCGTAAAAGACTGGGTAACCCATAATGCACGTAGAACACCATATACTTTGCCGACAAGTCCATTTATATGATTGTCCCAAGTCAAAAAGCGGTTAAAAGTCACTCCGAGATTTTTGGCAGTTTCAACATATTCTATTGGAGCATTGCTCAACATAATCGGCGGAAAATAATCAAGATCTAGACTCTTTCTAGATATAACTACACATTTTGATTTTTTTGGGTTCAAAATAAGACCATTTAATTGGGACCAATTTAAAATTTTTTCAAGGTCTTCATTGACACTGAAAGCTCCATGCTCAATGAGTCCAAGTGGGCAGCTTAGGTACAGCTGAACGTCATCAGCATACATTTGACAAGAACAATTATATCAACCAAGGATGGAAGTTCATTGACGTAAATAGAGAACAATAGAGGACCCAATATGGACCCCTGAGGAACACCAGAAGCAAGCGGCAAAAAATTAGACAAGGTGTCACCAACTTGAACTGCTTGTGTTCTATTAGTCAAATAAGAATAAATAAGCTTCGTAGCACATGGTGAAAAATCAAACTTCTGGATAAGCTTTTTACATAAATTGAGATGGTTAACTGTGTCGAAAGCCTTTGAGAAATCAAGCAGAACCAAAAATGTTACCTCATCCTTATCCAACGCTTGCCTTATGTCTTCAGTGACGTTCAAAAGTGCTGTGATGCAGCTGTGCTTTTTACGAAAACCAGACTGTTTAGGTGTAAGCATAGAACTCGCCGTAAGATAAATATTGATTTGTTTCTGCAAAATTTTCTCAAAGACTTTCGACAAGTAGGAAAGGACTGAGATAGGCCTGAATTCAACGCCTTTTGCGTTTTTTGGGAGTGGTATGATTTTGGCTACCTTCCACAGGTCAGGATACACTCCTGACATTAAAATCGTATTGAAAGCGAACGTAAGATATGGCAACACGATAGGCAAAATCATATACAAAAATTTAGGGTGAATAGAATCCAGTCCAACAGCGTTTGACTTAACAGACAGCAGACCTTCAACAACATCAGCAATATCTACGGAGCAAAAACCAAAACCAAGATTATCTGACTGATCCGTAAATGGTAAAATTTCTGATGTACTCGACGAAGACACCAGTGTCAATGGCAAAGAGGCAAAGGTTTGGTTGAGTGTATTAACATCTACAACCTCAGCTGCCACGTTTCTTGACTTTCCAATACCAATATTGCGTAAGTTCTTCCACAATTGTCGCCCGTTCAATGAAGTACTAAGCTGATGAGAGAAAGTTTGTGATTTGACTAATCGTATTTCAGCAACAACTTTGTTACAAAGCAAACAATACGTACGTCGCAACTCAACCAACCGATAACGCTTCCAATTGTTGTACGCATCATCCCGCTGTTGCATTAAGACTCGTATGTTACTCGTAAACCATGGCTTATTATTTGGTTTTAAAATTTTAGTTTTTAATGGTACATGAGTGTCATACAGTAGTTGAATATTTTGAGTTAAGAACTCCATCTGTTCATTTGAAGATGGCATATAAAAAATACGATCCCAACTAACGGCCCTAGTGTGCTCTTCTAAAAGCTGACCATTTACGTTGTTAAAATCACGAAAAGTGATTTTCCTTTGCATGTTCCTTGTGTGCGATACACTTGCAAAACGCAAAGCCCTGTTACCTAGCTCAATTTCAAACTAACCGAAATCGGGTATCCCTAAAATAGGCAACAAATCAACAATCAGTTAGTAATCGTTGCATATACGGAAGCGGTAAGGTGGAATTGTTGGTTAAGAATCTTAGGTTGAGTAGAGTTTCTAGGACGCAACATTTCCACTTTACAAGAAGAGACCAATCCGCGCTAGATTCGGAAGCGTGAGATGGGGACTGGGATTAGTGTATTGGTGAGTTGGAGAACCATCAACGGGATGGGAGCTTTGCTGGATTCTCTAAAATATGAAAATGAGTAGTCCGCAGGTCGGCTAGGAAGCTTAGATTCTTTTCAAAAACCAAAAGCCTAAGAGAAGCATCCTCAAAGTCACAGTCGGTCATATAACCAGAATTAAATTTTTGAATAGAAGTTTAAATACCCATTTTGTTAAATAAAGTGTTACAAGTTTTTGTGAACGGAAATATTGTTTTGTTTTAAAATTCCAATTGGTGTGACAAAATAAATAAAGGAAGAATAAATAAAAGAAGAATTATCCAACTCATAAGGTAAAATTTTAACACAATTTACATTTATGAATATGTATAAATATATGTAATGTATATATGCATGTAGAAGCAAATATACATTGCATATCTGTACTTTTTGCTTCGATTTTAAAGGATTCATTTTTTTTAAATCAGCTCCTGAAAGGTATCCTGAAGAATATTTTAAAGAATCTATAAGGTTTCCTGAAAAAGGGATAATACATAAAGAAACCCCCCAGGATTACGTGGCCGGACTCATCGTCAACATTCAGCACAACCAAGCTGTATAAGCCCGGTAGCCTAGAGTGTCTAGGCGCCAAATCAGTCGTTCTTTGACTTCCAAGCAGTGAAGAAGTATTTTTATTTATATTTATTTCCAAGTTAAAAAGTGCAAGTTAAGTTATAAATAAAGTTGACAGTTTGGCACCACCAAAAATAACAAATCGATAGCCCAGTGGAAGTGGCGTCCGGAAGCTTTAACCCAGCTCAAGTGTGTCCTTTGTGGAAACCAAGGGCACCCGGCTAACTATAGGGGTTGCCCTAAGGCCCAACAAATTAAACAAAAAGAGGCCAGTCAAAAAGCCGAAGAAAGTCGAACAGTTCGACAGGCTCCAATACAAAAATTCGTGGATCCCAAATTCTCCTACGCCCAAATGGTGTCAGGGAATGGGAACACGAGACAGGCTCCACCAACGGTTGTCCCAAAGGCCCCTGTGCCTAAGGCACCAGAGGTGCAGCCTGACATTGTAGCCTTGTTGTTGAGCATTCAAGGTCAGCTAACAGGGCTGCAAAGTCAGATAAAGGAGCAAGGCAAAAGGGTAGATCATCTCTACTCTTTGTTGCCTGGCCTGGTGCAATCTAGACCATAATGGGTGCGCTGCCGGAGACGCGCCTAAAAGTCCTAGCTGTGAATGTAAATTCACTGATTAGGATTGAACGAAGAGCCAATATGTTCCAATTGTTGAAAGACTACAGTCCCGATGTGTTTATGGCTAGCGACACCAAGCTAAACCACAAACACAAATTGACTCATAAAAATTACAATATCGTAAGAAGAGACCGGCCCGACTCCACTCAAGGGGGCGGTGTCGCTCTCTTTATACGAAAAGGCATTAATTATAAAGTCATATACAACAATGAATTGCGAAAGCTCAAGACGCTAGAAGTTTGCGTTGTATGCATCTCTCTCACTCAAGGGAAGCGGATGTATATGATTGCGGCTTATGCGGCTGGAGCTCCGAAGGTTACTTACTTTGCTTTAGAACTCGAGATACTTTTTAGGGAACTGAAACTGAACTTGGAAGAAAACTATTTCATCTTGGCCGGTGCAGATTCCGAACGAACGCGTGGAGTTGGAGGAATACGTTGCAACGCATTCTTACAATTACAGTAAGATGCGCTGGCCTCGTTTCACCAACGCCCTAGCGAGAGAACTTCGTTCGAGTGACATAGCCCCACCAAACAACAGAAACCTGACAAATACAGAAATTGACCAACATTTACAACAGATGGACGAAACAATAAAACGAACGATGGAATGGACAATACCAAAGTACAAAGAACGGGACCAAATGGACGCTTACAGAAACGCGACTATTGACGCATTACGTAGGGACAAGAGTGCCTTACTGACAAGACTCAAAAACTTGTACAGACGACTCACAGACCCACACGACTTGGAGGTTAAGACACTGAAGGCGTCAATAAAAAATGTCAATCTGTTGATTAGGGAGAACTACAGGTTATCGATTAACAAGTACTGGGACCGCAAGATCCGGTCAGTTAATTCCAGTGACCCTAGTATGTTCCCTAAAATCAACAAGATATTCAGGAAAAAGAACGACAATGACCTTCCGTGTCTGAAACTCCAAAGAACTGAAGAGAATAGGGACGTACTCAGGACAGCGCTAATAGATCCAGAAGAAGCCATCTTTGACGATGACTTTTACATAATTGTAGATCCGAAGAAAAAAGTGAAGGCGGTGGGAGCTGCTTTCCAGCAAGTGTACAAGGTGAATGTTAGCATTCGCCCCAACCACGACCTGGAAAACAGAGCCCTACTTAATCACTTTTACCTTCGAAATGATATGACACAATGGCGATTTGAGAACCGCGGTTTTATGCGGTTCGATGACGATTCCTTGGCAAATGCCATAATCGCCGAGCAAACGGGACCAAGTCCCTTGTTAGTAACGAAGGTTGAGCTTCAGCTCATCTTCAAATCAATAAAAAATAAAAAGTCAGCAGGTGTCGATGGTATATCCAACGTTGTACTAAGACATTTACCGATGGAGGCAATTGACATTTACACCACACTCTTCAATAATGCACTGAATAATGCATATTATCCAGTGCATTGGAAGACCGCTGTGGTTCATCCTCTCCCGAAAAAGGGAAAGGACAACTCCAACCCGTCAAATCTTCGGTCGATAAGTCTTCTTCCGAGCATCAGCAAAGTTTTCGAAAAGCTCATCAACAGGGCTCTGACTAAGTGGGCTGCGGACAACAAAATAATTCCGGATAAACAGTTCGGGTTCAAGGCGGGTCATGACAGAATTCATGCTGCGTCTAAACTCGTTTCTGATATCCAATGGAATAAAACAAAACAACAATGCACAGGTGCTGTTTTGGTTGATTTGGAAAAGGCCTTTGACACCGTATGGTTAGAGGGTCTTTACCTAAAACTGAGCAGGCTTGGCATAAGCAAACCATTGTTGTATATGCTTTATGATATGCTTAACGGTAGAAAGTTTGTTGTCAAAAGTGGAAATGAAACTTCTACCACAACATTCTTAATTAAAAATGGTCTTCAATAGGGAGCGGTGAATTCGCCGATTCTCTTCAGCATTTACACCAGTGATCTGATAGGTAGTCTTACAAAGGCAATTGCGTACGCCGACGATCTTATTGCGTACAGAACGGCCCGAAAGGTTGAGGTTATTAGAATTCTATTGCAGCGTGATTTCGACAAGATTCAACGACATTGCGACGACTGGAAACTAATAATAAATGTTCAGAAGTCGGAGACAATTCTGTTCCGGACTCCGTTGGCTAGGGCCACGAGGGATACGTGCAAAAATTGGCGCAAGATGGTCATCGTTGATCTTCACGGGCAGCCATTAGCGAGCAAAAGTGTAGTGAAGTACCTCGGTATCTGGTTAGATCAGTATTTATATTTCGACATACATATAAATGCTGCTCTGACCAGGACCAGAGGAGCCTTCGCTCTGACGAAACGGTTGTCCTGTGTGGTTCATCGTTGCCCCTTCCCAGATAGAGAAGTTTCGGGTGTTCGAGCGGCAGTGTTTACGACGCTGTACCGGCTTATATCGAGCAGCCGAATCTTCTTACGTGCATTACTATTCCAACGAGGTGCTATACAACGGGGCTCGAATCAACAGAATTGACAATTTCTTGACAAAACTCGTTCGAGGTCACATTGCAAGGGCTACGTCTTCGACCAACAATTTAATTTTCGGAGCGTGCACGCTTGAGCGGCTTCATTCCACCAGAGGCATCCCACTTTTTAGATAGATGCGGTCTGATACAGGATAGATTGGCAGTTCCGCTAATCTACCACGTCAGACGACGACGTCATGGCACAAGGCGGAGCAGAGCTCCTTCGGTTCAGTAGGGCTGTGTCCGAACGGGACCGAACTGATAGGGTGAAGCAGGAGAACCAGTTTTGGTGGCTTCAATCGGCACTTGATAGTGGGTAGTCGGGATGGGGTTTAAAGCCTTGGCTGGCTTACATACTTGTTTTACAGTTTTAGGGTTTAGTTTTAAGTAGAATAGGCATGGTGGCACAAACAAAAATACAAAAAAAATACAAAAAAGAAAAAAAAACATGGAATAAAATTAAAAAATAAAAGACAACAATATATGAAAAACAAAAAACCTTAGATAGTTAGATTTGCTGCTGTGGTTGTTCTAGTTTTAGGTAGTTTATAGGTAGAATAGGTAGTTTTAGTTAGCTTTAAGTTTTATATTAAGGACCTTATTTTAAGTAGTTTTTAAGTAAAAATAAAAAAGGATATTGATATTAGTTTTTTTGAAATTTTCTAATGAATAAAAAAAAATAAATAAAATGGAATTGAAGTTAAATAGATCTTAGGGCCGAAAGGCATTAAGCATTAAGTATTATTGTTTAACTTAGAGTGTCCGTATGGGACCAGTAAGTTAGTTGTAAGTTATGGTTAATTAGGCTAGTTTTATGAATTTTTGTCTAGCTTTAAGATAAGTTTAAGATTGAATTAATAAAAATGAATTTAAAAAAAAAAAAAAAAAGTGGAGTCCGGAAGCAGATCCAAGGGTCGTGGGTTCGATTCCCAGCCAGAGTCAAGGAAAAATTTGATTGCTTTTTTTCACAACAGAGAAATTGTTCATTTTATCTGTTGGGAAGAAAAACAAATGGAGCAGAAGAAAGCAGGGGTATCGAAAAATACCTCTGCAAATACATCAGGCGATGTAAGTGTGGTACCGGCAGCGGTACCTCATATCACCGCAAGAACATCAGGCCACCAGTCCGATCTGACATATTCAACAACAACAAGCAATAGGAAACGGGAAACACCAAATCCAAATTTGGTCCAACGAAAGAGTGCTGCTACTCGTAGAGCTATGAGGAAAAGGATGGAGACGAAAAAGACAAAAGTGATGACGTCGGATACTGAGTGCTCAGTGGTTGACGACGATATTGATTACGTCTCTGAGGAAGGAGAAGGTCACTATAGGTCTCCGAACAAGAAGAACGAGATCTTAGCAGAGCCGTCGACAAAAAAGGCGCTGGAAGAGGATGCAGACCTCCAAAATGAAGAAGGGCTGATGATGGCCCTGCAAGCCAAACAGGCCACCATCAGCCAGTTTGAAGAAAGCCTTAAGAAACTTAAGGAGGAGATGGAGCCGCTACTCAGCCAATTGAGGCTGAAACAAGAAGCTCGCCGCCAAAAAGAAGCAGCGGAGCGAGCTCAGCAACAACAGCAGTAGAAACAAACAAAAAACAACAACCACAGCAGCAACAGCAAAAGCTCGCAACCATAAGCACAGAGGCGGTGCAAAATAAAAAACCGCCATCAGCTGTGACAGGCCCAATTGCTGAGGGCCCATCGACCTTAACTAAAGCAATGCAGCAGAAACAACAACAGCCGAAACAGCAGCAGCAGAAACAGCAGCAGCAGAAACAGCAGCAACAGAAACAGCAGCAGCAGAAACAGCAGCAGCAGCAACAGCGGCAGAAGCAGCAACACCAGCAACAACCACAGCCCAAGAAAGAGAAGGTGCCACCAATTAGGACCTACCGGGTTGACCTGCATCACTTGAAACAGGTATGTAAGTCGGCCACTAAGGGCAAATTTTTAATAAACATTTTAAATGAAAAAGAAAACTGGTATTCGGTGCAGTGCTTCTCACTGGCCGAATACAACATAGTTAAATAAGTGCAGCTTGACATTGTTGCCTTGTTGTTGAGCATTCAAGGTCAACTAACGGGGCTGCAAAGTCAGATAAAGGAGCAAGGCAAAAGGGTAGACCATCTCTACTATTTGTTGCCTGGCCTGGCGCAATATAGACCATAATGGGCACGCTGCCGGAGACGCGCCTAAAAGTCCTAGCTGTGAATGTAAATTCACTGATTAGGATTGAACGAAGAGCCAATATGTTCCAATTGTTGAAAGACTACAGTCCCGATGTGTTTAAGGCTAGCGAAACCAAGCTAAACCACAAACACAAATTGACTCATAAAAATTACAATATCGTAAGAAGAGACCGGCCCGACTCTACTCAAGGGGGCGGTGTCGCTCTCTTTATACGAAAAGGCATCAATTATAAAGTCGTATAAAACAATGAATTGCGAAAGCTCAAGACGCTAGAAGTTTGCGTTGTATGCATCTCTCTCACTCAAGGGAAGCGGATGTATATGATTGTGGCTTATGCGGCTGGAGCTCCGCAGGTTACTTACTTTGCTTCAGAACTCGAGATTCTTTTTAGGGAACTTAAACTGAGCTTGGAAGAAAACTATTTCATCTTGGCCGGTGATTTGAACGCAAAACATGAGGATTGGGGAAATCAACATAGTCTTTTTAATTTGATGAATCTTTACAGCGTTGAATATGGCGTCGACCTGTTGGCTACTGAAAAGCCATCGTATCTAAGAAGCGGCTCCATTCTAGATCTTTTGCTGTACGACACAAGACTGACAGTTACAGACAAATTGGGTAATCACCCTCGAAACTGCTTACAGACAGTCGAGTACGACAGTGATCACTGCGGACTGGCTGCTGTAATGCAGATTCCGAACGAACGCGTGGAGTTGGAGGAATACGTTGCAACGCATTCTTACAATTACAGTAAGATGCGCTGGCCTCGTTTCACCATAGCCCCACCAAACAACAGAAACCTGACAAATACAGAAATTGACCAACATTTACAACAGATGGACGAAACAATAAAACGAACAATGGAACGGACAATACCAAAGTACAAAGAACGGGACCAAATGTACGCTTACAGAAACGCGACTATTGACGCACTACGTATGCACAAGAGTGGCTTACTGACAAGACTCAAAAACTTGTACAGACGACTCACAGACCCACATGACTTGGAGGTTAGGACACTGAAGTCGTCAATAAAAAATGTCAATCTGTTGATTAAGGAGAACTACAGGTTATCAATTAACAAGTACTTGGACCTCAAGATCCGATCAGTTAATTCCAGTGACCCTAGTATGTTCCCTAAAATCAACAAGATATTCAGAAAAAAGAACGTGTCTGAAACTGCAAAGAACTGAAGAGAACAGAGACGTACTCAGGACAGCGCTAATAGATCCAGAAGAAGCCATCTTTGACGATGACTTTTACATAATTGTAGATCCGAAGAAAAATTGAAGGCGGTGGGAGCTGCTTTCCAGCAAGTGTACAAGGTGAATGTTAGCATTCGCCCCAACCACGACCTGGAAAACAGAGCCCTACTTAATCACTTTTACCTTCGAAATGATATGACACAATGGCGATCTGAGAACCGCGGTTGTATGCGGTTCAATGACGATTCCTTGGCAAATGCCATAATCGCCAAGCAAACGGGACCAAGTCCCTTGTTAGTAACGAAGGTTGAGCTTCAGCTCATCTTCAAATCAATAAAAAATAAAAAGTCAGCAGGTGTCGATGGTATATCCAACGTTGTACTAAGAAATTTACCGATGGAGGCAATTGACATTTACACCACACTCTTCAATAATGCACTGAATAATGCATATTATCCAGTGCATTGGAAGACCGCTGTGGTTCATCCTCTCCCGAAAAAGGGAAAGGACAACTCCAACCCGTCAAATCTTCGGTCGATAAGTCTTCTTCCGAGCATCAGCAAAGTTTTCGAAAAGATCATCAATAGGGCAATGACTAAGTGGGCTGCGGACAACAAAATAATTCCGGATAAACAGTTCGGGTTCAAGGCGGGTCATGACACAATTCATGCTGCGTCTAAACTGGTTTCTGATATCCAATGGAATAAATCAAAACAACAATGCACAGGTGCTGTTCTGGTTGATTTGGAAAAGGCCTTTGACACCGTATGGTTAGAGGGTCTTTACCTAAAACTGAGCAGGCTTGGCGTAAGCAAACCATTGTTGTATATACTTTATGATATGCTTAACGGTAGAAAGTTTGTTGTCAAAAGTGGCAATGTAACTTCTACCACAACATTCTTAATTAAAAATGGTCTTCAACAGGGAGCGGTGAATTCGCCGATTCTCTTCAGCATTTACACCAGCGATTTGATAGGTAGTCTTACAAAGGCAATTGCGTACGCCGACGATCTTATTGCGTACAGCACGGCCCGAAAGGTTGAGGTTATTAGAATTCTCCGGCAGTGTGATTTCGACAAGATTCAACGACATTGCGACGACTGGAAACTGAAAATAAATGTCCAGAAGTCGGAGACAATTCTGTTCCGTACTCCGTTGGCTAGGGCCACGAGGGATACGTGCAAGAATTGGCGCAAGATGGTCATCGTTGATCTTCACGGGCAGCCATTAGCGAGCAAAAGTGGAGTGAAGTACCTCGGTATCTGGTTAGATCAGTATTTATATTTCGACAGACATATAAATGCTGCTCTGACCAGGGCCAGAGGAGCCTTCGCTCTGACGAAACGGCTGGTTTTTAGCAGTCGGCTTGACCCCAGAGTGAAGGTAATTTGCTACATGGCCCTCATACGGCCGATGATCGTCTATGGTTATCCTGTGTGGTTTAACGTTGCCCCTTCCCAGATGGAGAAGTTTCGGGTGTTCGAGCGGCAGTGTTTACGACGCTGTACCGGCTTATATCGAACAGCCGAATCTTCTTACGTGCATTACTATTCCAACGAGGTGCTATACAACGGGGCTCGAATCAACAGAATTGACAATTTCGTGATAAAACTCGTTCGAAGTCACATTGCAAGAGCTATGTCTTCGACCAACAATTTAATTTTCGGAGCGTTCTATCCGAACGACGAGTATTTTTAAAGTGCACGCTTGAGCGGCTTCATTCCACCAGAGCATTCCTCTTTTTAGATAGATGCGGTCTGACACAGGATAGATTGGCTTCCGCTAATCTACCACGTCAGACGACGAACAGTGGATAGGCGACTCCTGTACAATCGGGACGTCATGGCACAAGGCGGAGCAGAGCTCCTTCGGTTCAGTAGGGCTGTGTCCGAACGGGACCGAACTGATAGGGTGAAGCAGGAGAACCAGTTTTGGTGGCTTCAATCGGCACTTGATAGTGGGTAGTCGGGATGGGGTTTAAAGCCTTGGCCGGCTTACATACTTGTTTTACAGTTTTAGGGTTTAGTTTTAAGTAGAATAGGCATGGTGGCACAAAAAAATACAAAATAAAAAAATACAAAAAATACAAAAAAATACAAAACAAAAATTTAAAAAAAAAAACATGAAATAAAAAAAAAAAAGACAACAATATATGAAAAACAAGAACGTTAGATAGTTAGATTTGCTGCTGTGGTTGTTCTAGTTTTAAGTAGTTTATAGGTAGAATAGGTAGTTTAAGTAAGCTTTAAGTTTTATATTAAGGACCTTATTTAAGTAGTTTTTAAGTAAAAATAAAAAAGGATATTGATATTAGTTTTTTTTTCAAATTTTCTAATAAATACAAAAATAAATAATAATAATAAATAATTGAAGTAAAATAGATCTTAGGGCCGAAAGGCATTAGTATTAAGTGTTAAAGTTTAACTTAGAGTGTCCGTATGGGACCAGTAAGTTAGTTGTAAGTTATGGTTAATTAGGCTAGTTTTATGAATTTTTGTCTAGCTTTAAGATAGTTTTAAGAATGAATTAATAAAAATGAATTTAAAAAAAAAAAAATCTAGGCGCTGAAAAAAAGCCCCGGAGTTAAACCGACTTCAGTTCGGAACCCATCATTAATACATATATTTTTTCCTATTCTAAAGTTTAACTATTTTTCTTTTAAAATTTAACAACTTTCATTTTAAATTAAATTTGTGGTGACAATATCGTTTATTCAAATCCGAAAATGTTTTGATGAGATACGTTCCGGGAAACGTACTATAAAATTTGTTTAATTTGCTTTGTTTGAAGTTAGTTAACAGTGAACAATTTCGTACATCTATGTATAAACCATATTAAATCATTCATCGACCCAGCCTTCCAGCAGCAGTGACCACTAAAGCAGAAGAACGGGTAAGTCGATTTTATTCATTTTAGTGCATATATGTACATATAAACGAATAATAGCGCGGTTATACGAAAGTGTTCCTACAAAAAAAGAAAAGAAAAAAGATATACATACATATAATTTTATGCTCACTTTTTATAATAATATTTTTAAAAAGTATATCAAGAGCGGAGCTCTTGATATTTGATCTTTATTCTTAAGGAGTAATTTTAGAACTGACTTATGCTATCGCAGATAGCTAGTCTTTTTCATAATTTGTCTTTGTGTAAGAATCGCTTTGTCAGCGCTTTGTTTCTTCACTCTTTATCTCACAATATTAATTAAGTCTTTTTTCATAATTATTGATTTGATTGCAAATAGCAGGAAATGGTATCATATGCATATTCGATAAAGGAATGTGAATATGATATCATTTCTTTTGTTTAGAATAAAATGCAAAGATCAAAAAATGCTTTTGTTGCATTCTGTGGTTATAACTCCTCCCTCCTTAGAGGATTCCAATGGTTTAGAAGTAACCGTTGGGAGGCTTATGTTTGTAATGGATTTTTTATTTTTTAATTTTATTCTTAAATAGATAATTACAAATATAACAATTATTATTACAACCGCAAATGTTACCAAGTTGTAAGTTATGTGTTTATGTATTTTGGATTCTAACATATCTATGTTATCGATTGGTTTAAAGTTTAATTCTTTATAGTAATCTGCTGTAAAATTATAATTTATCAATGGTATAATTTTGAAATTATTTTGGTATAATTTTTTGTTATAAGTTTTATTTCTTATTTCTATTTTACAATCTTCTAATTCTAAAATATAAGTTCCTTCTAGAGTGTAATCTAGATTGTTACAATTTTGTTTGATCTTTTCTTTTTGCAAATTTTTGATTATTAGATATTTTTCTTTATTTATGATTATATTTTCTTCTTCATTTATGATTATATTTTTTTTTTTATGATTATATTTTCTTCTTCAAATTTTTCGGTTTTGCAATCTAAGTTTGTGCTATTTTTAAAAAGGTTTCTAATACAATTGTTTTTTATTTCATGTAAGTTCTTAATTTCTTTTGTTACATAATAGAGAGTGTTGTTTGTTTCAATCAATTCGTTGCTTGGTAGTTTAATTATTTTATTCTTTACAGGGAATGTTTGTATATAAATTTTGTTAAATAGTTTATCATTAAATTTAGGAATGCTTAAGATAATTAATAAATTTTCATTATAAGTTGCCAAAGTTATCTTTAATTCTTTAAGTTTATCGAAATTTATTTCATACTCGAATATCTCTTGAACTGTTAAAATGTCTTGCGTTAGGACACCTGTTCTACTGGTCATTATGATGTCAGATATCTTCCCTATAATTTCTTGTACTTCTAATAGGTTTTTATTAAATTCAATTTCCATACGTAGGGAATTGATTTCGTTTTTGATTTCTTTAAATTTGTTTAGTGTTTTTGAACTTTGTTTAAAAATGTCTTTTAATTGTAGAAATTGTTCATTGAACTGTTGGTTAATTTTTACCTGTTTATTATTATTTCTCAATAATTCCTCGTTATTTTCTTCTAGAGCTTTTAAGCTTTGTTCTATACTTTCTCTATCGTCATCGTCCATAGTTCCATATACGAGTCTCATACCTTTTCCTATAATATTTATTAATCCTCTTTTGTGTATTATATGTGCGGAATTATAGTTTGAAGTTTTATTTCTAGAGTGTCTAGTTTCTGTTTTTGCTGATCATCTTTATCAGGTAAGATCTGGTATTGATCTTTTAATTGATTAATTAGTATTTGGCACTCTGTTAGGTTAATAAAGTGTAGAATTATATCATAGTCGGTAATCAGTTTTACTTGACCTTCTTGTAATAAAAAGAATTCTCTGTCTATTTTGGTTATTTCGAGATTAGATCTCACTAGGATGGTTATTGAAAAGAGAGTTATTACTGTTATTGTCTTCATTATGGGGTTTGGTGAATTTCTTTTTCTTTCGAAACTGATCTTTATGAAGTAACTGTTTTCTAAGATGGGGTTTAATCAGTACCTTTTTATCTTGTACCTCTAATACTTTAGTCTTCTTGTGTTTTGTTTTAAGTTTATTAAATTTTTCGGGATTATTAATTTTTGTGAAGTTTGGATTTATATTTGTATCTTTTCTATCTTTATTTAATCTTTCTAAAGTTTTTTCTTTTGTATTTTCTATTCTTGTATCTATTGGTTTTTCTTTTGTGGTAAGATGAATAGTCTTATTATATATGTTTATAGCTTTAATCACCAAGTTAAATGTTTTTTTCTGATTTTTCCAGTAATCTGATGTGTTCATTGAGTGTACTATGTAGACGTTCTACATCGGAATTTCCGTCATGTCTGTAGGGGGTAGAAAAATGAGTTAAGATTTGTTTCTCTTTAAAATAATTTTGGATAGTATAAGTTTTGAAGGTGGGATCGTTGTCTAATGTTATTTTGATTGGCTGGATCATATAACTGAATATTTTCTCTAAGGCGTTTAAAATGTCTGTTTGATTTTTAGTTTTAATCTTTTCTGCAGCTGCAAATTTTGAAAACTTGTCGATGCAAGTAAGATATTTTTCATTGTTAGAAAGGATCCATATGTCTATATGGTAATGGGTGTGTGATTCTTTTGGTGTTTCTGTTTTCTCGTATGGTAGTTTAATGGGGTTTCTCTCTATTTTTAAATATCGCAATTGTTTGTTATTTTATTTATTTTAAGTTTTAAATTAGGATAGTAATATTTTCTTTTAAGTTCAAGATAGAGTTTTTCTATTCCTATATGGTTAAAGTCTAAGTGGGTTTTATGGATTATGTTTTCGATTTCTGGTTGGTCGTAAACGTCTATAAGGTAGATCTTTGATCTTACCAATACTTGATTATTATGGTTATTCTTCCAATAATCTTGGAATTTTAGGAACAATTCATCGTTTTCTATAAAGATTGCATTTTGTCGATCTACATCAATTTCGGCTATGATTTTTTCAAAATCTTCTTTTTCAAATTTAGGTTTAGATATTTTAATTCTTCTTTTGTGGAAGGGAAAGGTAATTTCGATATTAGGTTTTTCATTTATTTCTACAATCACTTGTCTCATGAATACGTTTATGGGTTTTTCGGTAATGGGAATTAAATTAGAGCTATCTGATTCATTTGAATGTTTGGTAGAAATCAATTCTATTGCATTGATTTCTTCTATTTTTATGCGAGATAAAGCATCAGCTACTTTATTCGTTTTTCCTTCAATGTGTTCAATTGAGAAATCAAATTCTTCGAGTTTGATTTTCCATCGCTGGAGTAGTTAATTGGGCTCTTTTAAACTATGTAGCCAGGCTAGAGGTCTGTGGTCTGTTTGTATTCTAAATCTTCTTCCGTAAAGGTAGTGTCTGAATTGTTTGGTTGCCCAAACGATTGCTAGTAGTTCTTTTTCTATAGTAATCTTTTGATCTAGTAGTTCCTTTATTTGGTTGTTTACCTCTTTTTTATGAATCTCTGGATATCTGTAGATTCTTGTGAAGATTGGTTCTTCACTGGTTGTAATAATTTTATGTTTTACATGGCTTGTAAAACTTAAACCTGATCCTTTTTTAAAAAAGGTATTTTTATGTTTATTTAATAAATTTTTTAATTCTCTTTTTTCTTCTAGATTCAAATGTTCAATTCTTTTATCGTCCAAATTTTCGACGTGATTGATTTTTTGTGTATCTAGGGATTCAAAGGAATTAATTTCTTTTGTGTAATTGTCTTCTTCTTCATTCGAGAAAAATATTGGTAATTCTTGATCATTTATTTGTATTATTTTTGTTTTATAATCAATTGATGCATTATTAGGAAGTAATATATTATTTCCCAATAAACCATCATAATTTTTATTGAAATTGTAAATTTGGAACACACAATCTACGCAAGATTTTAGTGTGAATTTTTCTTTAGGGATAATTAATTCTTTTTCTATAAATATTGGGTTTCCTACTGTACTTATTTCTAAAGTATAATTTCTTGTTTTTATATATTGAATAGGAGCTTTTTCTTTATTAATCAAACTGTTAGTTGCTCCAGTGTCGATTAACAGTCTAAGAGTTTGATCTACTTTCTTTAAGACAATAAAGGGGA
Organism: Eupeodes luniger; assembly: GCA_951509635.1. Lineage (NCBI taxonomy): Eukaryota > Metazoa > Arthropoda > Insecta > Diptera > Syrphidae > Eupeodes > Eupeodes luniger. The sequence goes on along the minus strand of OX608073.1, from coordinate 174,213,795 downwards.
GTTTACTGTCTCGTTGTGTATACAAGTTTCCTAAGCTATATTCGGAAAAACCGTATTACTTTCATTGTAATTTACTTGAACCTTTTTAAGTTGGCTAGATGTAGGGTCTACATCCATAGGTCTAACATTTCTTGAAGGTGGTTTATAATTAGGATTATAATTATTTCCTTTATAGTTGGGGTTAACTTGATGGTTAAATGGTGGTCTAATATAGTTGGGGTTTTTTGGAGCAAATTGATTTGGGTTATTGTAATTTTGGTTTTGATGATTAAACGGAGGTTTTACATAGATAGGATTTCTAAGTTGGAAATTGTTAGGAGTAAAATTGTTATTTCGAATTTTTATTGGTTCGAATAACTTTTTGGGTGTTTCTTCGGTTCTTTCATTTACAAAGCCTGCTTGAGTGAGTTCGTGCAGGGCTGCTTGTAGATTTGTAGGTTTTAATGCGAACAAGATAGTACGCATGTGTACTGGAAGTCTTTCTTTAAATATAGTTAGAGCAGTTTCGTTATTACCAACGACCTCCTCGGATTTCGATTCCTGAACCGTTTTTTGATTCAATTCACATAGGTTTTTCTGAATCTCATTATAAAATCCTATAACATTGCCTTTATAACTTGTCTGTCTTAATTTGTCATATAATTGTAGTGGGGATTCAAATCCTCCGAAATTGTCAATTAGTAATTTTTTAATGTCTTTCCATGTATGAAGGTGAGAATGAATCTCAATGCATCTCTTTGCCCTACCTATTAGTTTGGACTTCAAGATGTTAATGCACATCTGTTGGCTTTGGTCATCGTATTTATTTAAAGTGGGAGTAATCCCGTCTACATTCGTAATGAACGTGTGGAGATCTTCCCTTCGTCCGTCGAAAGAATTAAGTTTCTCTATGTATTTTAGAGGGTCGAGAGTCAGTGTAAGAGACATTTTGTAACTTGTTTTTTCTAACAAACTATTTTTAATATTTTCACTTGCAATAATTTTATTTTTTAAATTTGGTAAATTATTTAGTTCTATATTGTAAAAATTTGGTTCTTTAATATAACTTAAATAATTCTTACTATCGTTTTTATTTATTTTCTGGATCTGGTTTTCTTCATCTGATGAGTCAACTGTGTGTCCAGAGTAGGGTGTTGGTTTTTTGTTCCTTGTCTTTCTTAATTTTTTGATGAAGCTCATCGGTTGATTTTACAGCATTGTTGTTTTAATGTTTGTTTTATTATTTTTTTTTTTTGTTTTTGTTTTTTTTTTTAAATTAGTTTCCTCTATGGATTTTGTGGCATTACCATTTAAACTGGGGTGAGTCACTAACTAATTGATTGTTTTTCTTAGAATTTTGGGTAAGTGTTCTAATAACTTTTATTCACTGAAGTAATCTTTATTTTCATTGAAGAGTTTGTTCTTCACTGAAATGCTTTGTAATATCGTTTAAGTCCGATTTTAAGTTATTAATTCCAAAGTTTTCTTTTTCACAGAATTTTGGATATTAATTTCACTTTTATAGGGGTACAAGTAATTTTAAAATATTATCTTTCTTTTTCGTGGAAATTGATTTTTATTAAACTTTTAAGTACACTTGAACGATACACTTTGAATAAACCGTGTGTATATTTTATTGCGTATGCTCTTTTTCGTAGAGTCTTATGCGAATATAATCACAACAAAATTTAAAAATACGATGCTAATATTCCCTTTCATGGGTTGACCGTAATTTATAAACTTTTAGTAGGTTCTTATTTACGAGGGATACACATATTATATTATGCGTATCCTACCGACTGCGCCAATTTTATGCTCACTTTTTATAATAATATTTTTAAAAAGTATATCAAGAGCGGAGCTCTTGATTCTTGATCTTTATTCTTAAGGAGTAATTTTAGAACTGACTTATGCTATCGCAGATAGCTAGTCTTTTTCATAATTTGTCTTTGTGTAAGAATCGCTTTGTCAGCGCTTTGTTTCTTTACTCTTTATCTTACAATATTAATTAAGTCTTTTTTCATAATTATTGATTTGATTGCAAATAGAAGGAAATGGTATCATATGCATATTCGATAAAGGAATGTGAATATGATATATCATTTCTTTTGTTTAGAATAAAATGCAAAGATCAAAAAATGCTTTTGTTGCATTCTGTGGTTATAACTTATATATATAGCTTCAAATAAAGAGGGGGGTTTCGCAAAAAGGCGGAGTTGAGATTTTAAAGAGTTTAAGAATGTAAAAGAGATCTTGAACATCCAAAGTTTTAATAAATCGATGACGCTTCTTATCAAATCAAATGATTTTGAATTGATTGACGTGATTGCCACGTATGACGTATGATTAATTTTGTTTGCTTGTTAAATAAATTAAAATTTTTGCAGTGATAAATTAATTTTTTTTGTAAAATTTAAATTGAATTTCACTATATACATATACATACATACATATACACTTTGTGAATTAAAATTAAAGCCTTTGAAATTTAAATATTTTAATAAAACATTGTGTTGTTTAAAAAAGAAACAAATGGAATTTCTATGAAGCCTAAAACCATCAAGACGATGGCTTAAGTTTTTTTTCCATAAAGGGATGAGAGAGTGAAGGGAAAATGGGAAAGAAGGGGTAAGGAGAAGAAGCCGAGAAGAGGGGTTGCTCTAGCGAGAGAGTCAACCAAGGAAGGGAGGGTAGAGGCAATGTCTCGCGCACCATCAACACCCGGATGCTAGAATGGTTTTATTTTTCGTGATGAGTCCTGGGTCGAAGAACCTTCGAAACCGCTGAGCTACGGGTTCAATTAAGCCAGTCACGACCCCACACAGGCAAAGCGGCTCGTTACAAAGCACAATGTAAAGAAAGCAGAGGTAGAGGTCTGGTTCAAAAGCAACAAACACAGCAGCAACAACAAGAACACAAAACCGCCAAAAACTCAGCAGCAGAACAATTTTAAAGGGTACCACCAGCAACATTAAGTCAATTGTTGAAGGCCTTTCAACTTCAACAAAATCCAAGCAACGGCTAAAAGAGAAAAAGTGGCAGCAGGAACAGTAGAATAAGCAGCAGCAACAGTAACACCAGGAACGGCGACAGCCTAAGAAAGAATAAATATCACCAATTAGGACGCACAAAGTCGACCTGGCAGACATACAACAGGTATGTAAGTCGGCCACCAATGGTAGTTCCATAGTGACCAACTTATGTAGCGGAGACTGAAAGCGTCAAAGGTCAATGGAGGGCACAACTCTAACACCTAATCGCCTCAAAGTGCTTAACGTAATCGTATCCCAGTGAAGGGAAACAGTCTTTCAGTGATGTTGTGAAAGACAAGATCGCAGTCGCGATTATTGACAGGGACGATATTGATGGCACGATCTCTGTTTAAAATTGGCATGTGGTCAATGGAAAGTTACAACTGAGCTTCATGAACGTTATAATGGAAAGTCCAGAACATCCTTCAATCACAATCGATGTTACCTGGCATCAAGACTTTGGACATAGGATTTGAAAGGAGATACCGATGCACATTGTTTTTGAATGCCTGCACATTGTAATGAGAGGGAAATGTTGAGTCTGGCAAAGCATTTTTCATTTCAAATTAATTTTTATTACTTCAATCTTAAACCTATCTTAAAGCTAGACAAAAATTCATAAAACTAGCCTAATTAGCCATAACTTACAACTAACTTACTGGTCCCATACGGACACTATAAGTTAAACAATAATACTTAATGCTAATGCCTTTCGACCCTAAGATCTATTTAACTTCAATTCCATTTTATTTATTTTTTTATTCATTAGAAAATTTCAAAAAAACTAATATCAATATCCTTTTTTATTTTTACTTAAAAACTACTTAAAATAAGGTCCTTAATATAAAACTTAAAGCTAACTAAAACTACCTATTCTACCTATAAACTACTTAAAACTAGAACAACCACAGCAGCAAATCTATCTATCTAAGGTTTTTTGTTTTTCATATTTTGTTGTCTTTTTTTTATATGTTATTTTTTTTGTATTTTTGTATTTTTTTGTGTATATTTGTTTTCTGTTTTTTTTTTTGTGCCACCATGCCTATTCTACTTAAAACTAAACCCTAAAATTATAAAACAAGTATGTAAGCCGGCCAAGGTTTTAAACCCCATCCCGACTACCCACTACCAACTGCCGATTGAAGCCACCAAAACTGGTTCTCCTGCTTCACCCTATCAGTTCGGTCCCGTTCGGACACAGCCCTACTGAACCGAAGGAGCTCTGCTCCGCATTGTGCCATGACGTCCCGATTGTACACGTACAGGAGTCGCCTATCTACGGTTCGTCGTCTGACGTGGTAGATTAACAGAACTGCCAATCTATCCTGTATCAGACCGCATCTATCTAAAAAGAGGAATGCCTCTGGTGGAATGAAGCCGCTCAAGCGTGCACTTTCAAAATACTCGTCATTCGGATAGAGCGCTCCGAAAATTAAATTGTTGGTCGAAGACATAGCTCTTGTAATGTGACCTCGAACGAGTTTTATCACGAAATTGTCAATTCTGTTGATTCGAGCCCCGTTGTATAGGACATCGTTGGAATAGTAATGCACGTAAGAAGATTCGGCTGTTCAATATAAGCCGGTACAGCGTCGTAAACACTGCCGCTCGAACACCCGAAATGTCTCCATCTGGGAAGGGGCAACGTTGAACCACACAGGACAACCATAAACGATCATCGGTCGTATAAGGGCCATGTAGCAAATTACCTTCACTCTGGGGTTAAGCCGACTGCTGAAAAGCAGCCGTTTCGTCAGAGCAGCATTTATATGTCTGTCGAAATATAAATACTGATCTTACCAGATACCGAGATACTTCACTACACTTTTGCTCGCTAATGGCTGCCCGTGAAGATCAACGATGACCATCTTGCGCCAATTCTTGCACGTATCCCTCGTGGCAATAGCCAACGGAGTACGGAACAGAATTGTCTCCGACTTCTGGACATTTATTTTCAGTTTCCTGTCGTGGCAATATCGCTGGATCTTGTCGAAATCACGCTGCAAGAGAATTCTAATAACCTCAACCTTTCGGGCCGTTCTGTACGCAATAAGATCGTCGGCGTACGCAATTGCCTTTGTAAGACTACCTATCAGATCGCTGGTGTAAATGCTGAAGAGAAACGGCGAATTCACCGCTCCCTGTTTACGACCATTTTTAATTAATAATGTTGTGGTAGAAGTTACATTGCCACTTTTGACAACAAACTTTCTACCGTTAAGCATATCATAAAGTATATACAACAATGGTTTGCTTACGCCAAGCTTGCTCAGTTTTAGGTAAAGACCCTCTAACCATACGATGTCAAAGGCCTTTTCCAAATCAACCAGAACAGCACCTGTGCATTGTTGTTTTGATTTATTCCATTGGATATCAGAAACGAGTTTAGACGCAGCATGAATTGTGTCATGACCCGCCTTGAACCCGAACTTTTTATCCGGAATTAATTTGTTGTCCGCAGCCCACTTAGTCAGAGCCCTATTGATGATCTTTTCGAAAACTTTGCTGATGCTCGGAAGAAGACTTATCGACCGAAGATTTGACGGGTTGGAGTTGTCCTTTCCCTTTTTCGGGAGAGGATGAACCACAGCGGTCTTCCAATGCACTGGATAATATGCATTATTCAGTGCATTATTGAAGAGTGTGGTGTAAATGTCAATTGCCTCCATCGGTAAATGTCTTAGTACAACGTTGGATATACCATCGACACCTGCTGACTTTTTATTTTTTATTGAATTGAAGATGAGCTGAAGCTCAACCTTCGTCACTAACAAGAGACTTGCTCCCGTTTGCTCGGCGATTATGGCATTTGCCAAGGAATCGTCATCGAACCGCATGAAACCGCGGTTCTCAGATCGCCATTGTGTCATATCATTTCGGAGGTAAAATTGATTAAGTAGAGCTCTGTTTTCCAGGTCGTGGTTGGGGCGAATGCTAACATTCACCTTGTACACTTGCTGGAAAGCAGCTCCCACCGCCTCCACTTTTTCCTTCGCATCTTCAATTATGTATGTAAAAGTCATCGTCGAAGATGGCTTCTTCTGGATCTATTTGCGCTGTCCTGAGTACGTCCCTGTTCTCTTCAGTTGTTTTTAGTTTCAGACACGGAAGGTCATTGTCGTTCTTTTTTCCTGAATATCTTGTTGATTTTAGGGAACATACTAGGGTCACTGGAATTAACTGACCGCATCTTGCGGTCCAAGTACTTGTTAATCGATAACCTGTAGTTCTCCTTTTTTTTGACATTTTTTATTGACGACTTCAGTGTCCTAACCTCCAAGTCGTGTGGGTCTGTAAGTCGTCTGTATATGTAAGTTTTTGAGTCTTGTCAGTAAGCCACTCTTGTGCTTACGTAGTGCGTCAATGGTCGCGTTTCTGTAAGCGTCCATTTGGTCCCATTCTTTGTACTTTGGTATTGTGCGTTCCATCGTTCGTTTTATTGTTTCGTCCATCTGTTGTAAATGTTGGTCAATTTCTGTATTTGTCAGGTTTCTGTTGTTTGGTGGGGCTATGTCACTCGAACGAAGTTCTCTCGCTAGGGCGTTGGTGAAACGAGGCCAGCGCATCTTACTGTAATTGTAAGAATGCGTTGCAACGTATTCCTCCAACTCCACGCGTTCGTTCGGAATCTGCATTACAGCAGCCAGTCCGCAGTGATCACTGTCGTACTCGACTGTCTGTAAGCAGTTTCGAGGGTGATTACCCACTTTGTCCGTAACTGTCAGTCTTGTGTCGTACAGCAAAAGATCCAGAAAGGAGCCGCTTCTTGGATACGATGGCTTTTCAGTAGCCAGCAGGTCGACGCCATATTCAACGCTGTAAAGATTCATCAAATTAAAAAGATGGTTACTTCTGGGATTACTAAGTTGATTTCCCCAATCTTCATGTTTTGCGTTCAAATCACCGGCCAAGATGAAATAGTTTTCTTCCAAGTTCAGTTTCAGTTCCCTAAAAAGAATCTCGAGTTCTGAAGCAAAGTAAGTAACCTGCGGAGCTCCAGCCGCATAAGCCGCAATCATATACATCCGCTTCCCTTGAGTGAGAGAGATGCATACAACGCAAACTTCTAGCGTCTTGAGCTTTCGCAATTCATTGTTGTATACGACTTTATAATTAATGCCTTTTCGTACAAAGAGAGCGACACCGCCCCCTTGAGTGGAGTCGGGCCGGTCTCTTCTTACGATATTGTAATTTTTATGAGTCAATTTGTGTTTGTGATTTAGCTTGGTTTCGCTTGCCATAAACACATCCGCAGGGCCGGCTCCAGCCAAACTTGCGCCCTATGCAAGATTTGTAGAAAGCGCCCCTTTTTTATATTTTTTTTACACATAAACTGATAAACAAGCATAAGCCTTTCCCAGACTACTTAGGAGGTAGACTTTCAATGCGTTTTTTTTATTGAGGTATCCCCAGGAGGCCTAAACCATTAAACTAAAACGCAGCGAATAAATGAGCAGAAGGGAAACTTTTAAACTTTTAAACTTGGAAACTTACTTTTCTGGCCTTACATTTTGCAAATTCAGAAATGAGATCATCAAATTCTAAAGAATTTAATAATTTGTTTTCAATGGACATTATAGATAATCCTACCAATCTCTCTTGAGTCATGGTTGTCCTATAAGATAATTTTTAATAATTTTAAGTTTGGAAAAACTAAGTTCTCCTGAAGCTACCGTGACCGGGATTGTATTAAGGATTTGGATAGCAATTACTAAATTCGGAGCAAAATCTTCAAGGTTTGAACCAAAAACACTCCATTACCAAGACCGGAATCTTTCGTACGTTTCACTCTCCAAAACCCGTTTGTTTACATTGTTGTATTTGTAATTTTGACAATCAGTCCATGAATAGATGTGAGCACAAACAAAAAAAAAACGATGCCGTGGGCTAGCGGCACTTTGCACTGCAAAAACAAAGTGGGGTGGTTAATAATTTTTTTTCAGGTTTTTCTTTTTACTTTTTTTCGATGAAAAAGTCAGTTTTAAGCTTTAATTTTGCAGGCATTTTGTGGATAGTGAACCAATGTACCTTTTTGTCTTGAAAAAAGCATGTTCAACATCAGTTTATTATAATTAATTCACTAATTTACAGTAATCACTACGAAATTCTTTAAATTTCATAATAAACCTTGGATTTTTGAATCAAAGATGCGTTCGAAGAACCATCAATTTAAGGGTGCGAGTGCAATTTTTGTATTGAATTCTAATAAATTTTCGTTAACGAACGGCCCAAATATTTTGTTTGCAAGTAATTAAAATCTGTATCAATTTAATTCATCCAAGTATATTTATAGTTTGTTTTTATGATTCCATTTTGATTTATAAATATTAAATTTAAAAAAAGAGTTATAATCGAAAAATATCTTATCCATAACATTCTTGATTGATGGAAGCATACATGTATTTGCTATCAAAAAAAAACTATGCATCAAAGGAACACAAATGTTTTAAAAAAGTAATCAGAACGATTATAGTGAACATGTTGAATAAATGCAGAGCAAATAAAATGTAAATTTTGACATATATCACAAAATGAAAACGTCTTAAAATCGTTCTGAATTCATGCACAACTAATTCAATAGAACATGTAATCGTCATGAATGTTTATTGTTGACGTACAGAAGTTTTTTTAGTGAATTTCCACAGTTTAACGCAAAATATAATTTTCATTCATTCCTTAAAAATGTTCAAGTTTACTTATTATTGTTTGAAAAGTATGTTGTAAAAATGCTGCTAATAATGAAAAAAAAATAATGAGTTTTACGTATATGTTTTTGTTTTTCGTAATATAATAAATACTACCGTAGATTACATTTTATAAATGCAGAACATAGAAGAAAATATACATAAACAATAGTTTTCAGATATAAAGCAGAGGTTAGTGTAGAAAAATATTTTTAAGAAAGCCAATAATATTTTGAGTATGTTCATTAAAGAAATTTCCGTTTCGTTTAAATTTCATCAACTTTTTAGAAAAAAAAATTAGCATTAATAGCAGCCAATTATTTCATAGCATATTTAATTGTTCACATTGTAAAATGTCTAGAAATGTTCATATGCTACAAAATTCGTAATTTTATGCGTAAGCATAGAAGATAACATTATTAAGCAAGAAGTATGCATTTTGGCGCGTTCACCGATTTTTTTCTATTGGGTGTTCGGTTTCCTCATACTGGAATAAAAAAAGTTGCTTAAATCTATTTATTGCACTCATTTAGTTGGTATTGTGTGCAACCATATTGCCTATTTTTCTATTCCTTAAAGATGCTTTACACAAAGCAACTTATTTTTAAAACATGGTTCCCTCAAATTTGTATTCCAAAATCTAACTACAAACAAAATTCTAACTTTAACATAATCCCTCAAAAAGAAATTTTCAGGAATATTTCTGCAACAAACAAAACTAAAATTTGGTCTTGCATTTGTCGAACTTCTTAAATGATGAAAATACTAATCTAATTGACGAATCTGAACTAGCTAAAGTTGGCAATGGAACTTCACAAGTATGCTTCTCGTAGCATTTTCTGTACAAACAAATACGGATGCACCCCCGCCTATTGTTTCCACCTGAACTTCTAACGTCGCCAAAAAAATGCTCTAAGCTTACTTAACCAGTTGCAGCGCATGCTGCGTTCGCAAATAATTTAAGTAAACAAAATAAAGCACTAATAAATCATTAAATAATTTGTATTTGGTCAATTTTATTTTATTTAATATACATTTACAACATTTATTTGGATGGAAATTAAAAAGCTATACAAATCTTCCAATTTAAGACCATGTCAGCACTTCAGATTCTGTTGGTTAGGATTGTTTAGTTTTTGAACGAGGCCATGAAACATTCAAAATGAAGCATTTAGATGGGGCTGATTACTATAATGAAGCGTTTTGATGGGCCGAAGCACTAAATGTGAGAATGTGTTTGGTTTTTTGCATCATTTCACGCACACTTTCTCACATTTAGTGCTTTCTAGCTTGTAGGCAAACCGAAATGTCAGTCTGGGATTCCGGTCTTGGTAATTGTTTTATTGGTTTGAACTAAAAATAAAATTTAACACATCTAAACTTGAGCTTTGTATTTTAATAAGCTGGGATATTACGGTTAACTCTTGAAACAATTCTTCTCCATCTAAATCTTTAAAACTACTTTATGTTAAAACATTCTGCAAATTAAGGCATGAAGCACGTACATTTTTATTTCTTAAACATTCGCTTATGTTACTTAAAAATTAAAAATTGATTACGTATCAAATCAACTTTAAATCTATGTTTCGGGTCTAATATAGTTTCAGGACATTCATCAGCATAAAGTATTTTTCTCCGTTGAGATAGCAATGATGAAGCTACAGGAAACATATTTGGTATTTCTAGGGAACTAGCAATACGCCGGTTAATTGAACATAGTACCTACTTATTAAATTTTTCATCGGAATGCATTAAAATCAAACTGGTTTTTGTATTTTCTAAAACTGTTATGCCAGTTGACAGATTAACGGACGGACTTTGCAAATATTTACTAGTTTAATTTATATTTTCTAAAATATCAATCCAAATAAGCAGCAAATAAATGTAAAACCAAAAATTTTATTTCCTAACGATTCTGCAATGTCTTTTGCCTATAGATTTCTTAATTCTATAAGGGTTTCATATATTTCTTCTTAATTGCATCTAACCTGCTCTCTCATCTAGTCTCAGAAGGGGTTTCAAAGTATGACTTGGAATTTTTTTCTTATAAATATCCCACCTCGTTGTGGAACTTGAAAAAAAGTTATACAAACATTGAATTGTATCGGAAAATTTAACTGCATATAATGAGCACCGAGTAGCATCATTAACCACTAAATTTAAGGAATGTGGGCAACATGGAACTAAAAATGCTCTGAGTTCCAGGGTAAGAATTCGATTCTGAACACCCGCTTCTTTTCCTTTCATATTCGAACCATCATCATAACTTTGGCTTTGACAGTTACTTATTAAAATTTCATGTAATTCAAGCTTGTCTAAAATCAACTGAGTCAGAGTCATTCCCGTCTTGTCTTGTCACAAAATACGTCACTTCTATTGAAAACTGATAGCTATTTATTTAATATTAATTAACCAACAAAGCGAAAAAACAATTGAAACAATGTGCACTCTGCACCAGACTAGATATACATTAAAAGTAGCAGTTACAACAGTCATTAACTTTCAAAAAAAAAAAAAAACTGCCTGCGCAAGAACAATTCCACTCCACATAGAATCATCCCTCTTTTATTTTTAAGCTCTATGCTCCTTTTCCATTCTATTAAAAATGTCATCTTCTGTCATCAGGCACTTAACTCTTACACATTGTGCAATAAGAAAACCTGCACGCTCTGACCCATATGATTCCGTATAAATAAGTTTTTTTTAAATATCTCCCATCTTAGTTTCGATACTCAGTGTGCAAAAAAGAAAACTTGCACATCCATTGACCATTTGTAGCAAAGACACCTACCTACATAATTTCCAAATATTTCACCCTGTTCATACAAGAGAAAAAATCTCAACACAAAAAAGTTCCATGCAAGAGAAAAAAAGAAGAAGAAAGAAAGAGATTTTTTCTTTTTTTCTCTTACATGGAACTTTTTTGTGTTGAGATTTTTTCTTTTTTTCTCTTGTATGAACAGGGTGAATGGTGAAATATTTGGAAATGAGGTAGGTAGGATTTTTAGTTCTGCGATGTCTTTAGTTAAATTTTCATTGAATGCAACAATGAAAGTGATGTTAGTTAGTGCGCAAGAGATAACTTAGGACAGTTGTGATGGATGTTTTTTTTAAATTTTTTTAAGAATGTTTGTGGTTAAAGAATGGCAAATAGTAGTACATATATGTTTGCAAGATCAGATTACATTTTGTTGCCCCTGGTGATGCGACCCCAGAATTCTGCGCCCTGTGCATTTGCACATTTTGCACATATGCTTTGTCCGGCCCTGCACATCGGGACTGTAGTCTTTCAACAATTGGAACATATTGGCTCTTCGTTCAATCCTAATCAGTGAATTTACATTCACAGCTAGGACTTTTAAGCGCGTCTCCGGCAGCGCGCCCATTATGGTCTAAATTGCGCCAGGCCAGGCAACAAAGAGTAGAGATGATCTACCCTTTTGCCTTGCTCCTTAATCTGACTTTGCAGCCCTGTTAGTTGAACTTGAATGCTCAACAACAAGGCTACAATGTCAGGCTGCACCTATGGTGCCTTAGGCACGGGGGTCTTTGGGGCAAACCTCCGGCACTTCGTACATTGTAAAATGTCGTCGTGCCTTTTTACTGTGTCCCAGTGTACAGTTTGATTGTCGAGGGATTGGATTTTATTCACACTCTCAAAACTGCTTTGGGGCGATAATGTTACGAGGAACATTGGCAGCCTATAACCCCCTCGCCTGGACTTCACCGTAGTGAAAGGCTTGACCCCGATGAAATCGAGATCGTCGATGGCTTTTTGGTGGAGCTCAGCTAAGAGTGCCTCAAGTTCCGTGCAGGAACTTATGCTCTTCAGAAGGACCGTCTTAAATTTTTTGCTTTTAGGCGTGAAGCTGAAGAACTCAGCGGTGGCCTGCTTAAGCCTTTCTTTCAGTAGCTTGTGTTCGGCCAGTGAGAAGCACTGCACCGAATACCGCTTTTCTTTTTCATTTAAAATGTTTATTAAAAATTTTCCCTTAGTGGCCGACTTACATAACTGTTTCAAGTCCTGCAGGTCAACCCGGTAGGTCCTAATTGGTGACACCTTCTCCTTCTTGGGCTGTGGTTGTTTCTGGTGTTGCTGTTGCTGCTGTTGTTGCTGCTTTTGCTGCTGTTGCTGCTGCTGCTTCTGTTGATTCTGTTGTTGTTGTTGCTGTTGCTGCTGCCTTGGCTGTAGCTGTTGTTGTTGCTCTTTCTTGGCCTTAGCCGAAGTTGATGGGGTTTCAGACATTGGGCCTGTCGCTTTTAGTGAAGCCTTCATTTTTTGCTCCGCTCCAGTAATTTTGGTAGCCGGCTTTGGCTGTGGTTGTTGCTGCTGTGGTTGTTGTTTTTGTTGTTTTTGTTGCCTTTTTTCTGGCTTTTTTTGTTTCGCCTGTTGCTGCTGTTGTTGTCGTTGCAGCCATTGCTGCCGTTGTGTTGCTTTTTCCTCCTTCTCAGCTGCCTCTTTTTGTCGGAGCGTTTCAATTTTGGCTTTGGCGTGCACTGAGAAGGGGCTCCTTCTCCACCTTCAGCTTTTTTAGCTGGTCCTCATAAGCATCTATTTGCTGCTTTTTTGCCTGCAGCACTTGTGCCAGCTCCACTTCATCGGCTTCGTTATCGTTGGGGGCATCAGGCACCTCCATCTCCCTTTCCTTAGGCTGCTCTGGCGGCGCTAGGCTTGAGAACCTTTTTTTATTTTTAGGTGACCTGTAGTGCCCCTCTCCACCTTCAGAGACGTAGTCAATGTCACCGTCTGATGACTCGCTTTGTGACGTCATCCCTTTTACTTTTGGTTGCACTTTCTCCCGCATCGCTACGCGCTTGGCAGCATTATTTCTGTCTACCCGATTGAGCGTATACCTTCTCCTTTTAGCAGTTGTTGTTGTTATTAATGACCCAACAGACTGGTGGCATGATACGGACACTCTAAGTTAAACAATAATACTTAATGCTAATGCCTTTCGGCCCTAAGATCGCCTATCCACGGTTCGTCGTCTGACGTAGTAGATTAGTGGAACTGCCAATCTATCCTGTATCAGACCGCATCTATCTAAAAAGAGGAATGCCTCTGGTGGAATGAATCCGCTCAAGCGAGCACTTTCAAAATACTCGTCGTTCGGATAGAACGCCCCGAAAATTAAATTGTTGGTCGAAGACATAGCTCTTGCAATGTGACCTCGAACGAGTTTTATCACGAAATTGTCAATTCTGTTGATTCAAGCTCCGTTGTATAGGACATCGTTGGAATAGTAATGCACGTAAAAAGATTCGGCAGTTCGATATAAGCCGGTACAGCGTCGTAAACACTGCCGCTCGAACACCCGAAACTTCTCCATCTGGGAAGGGGCAACGTTAAACCACGCAGGACAACCATAAACGATCATCGGTCGTATAAGGGCCATGTAGCAAATTACCTTCACTCTGGGATCAAGCCGACTGCTAAAAAACAGCCGTTTTGTCGGAGCGAAGGCTCCTCTGGCCCTGGCCAGAGCAGCATTTATATGTCTGTCGAAATATAAATACTGATCTAACCAGGTACCGAGGTACTTCACCACACTTTTGCTCGCTAATGGCTGCCCGTGAAGATCAACGATGACCATCTTGCACCAATTCATGCACGTATCCCTCATAGCCCCAGCCAACGGAGTCCGGAACAGAATTGTCTCCGACTTCTGGACATTTATTTTCAGTTTCCAGTCGTCGCAATATCGCTGAATCTTGTCGAAATCACGCTGCAAGAGAATTCTAATAACCTCAACCTTTTGGGCCGTTTTGTACGCAATAAGATCGTCGGCGTACGCAATTGCCTTTGTAAGACTACCTATCAGATCGCTGGTGTAAATGCTGAAGAGAATCGGCGAATTCACCCCTCCCTGTTGAAGACCATTTTTATTTAAGAATGTTGTAGTAGAAGTTACATTGCCACTTTTGACAACAAACTTTCTACCGTTAAGCATATCATAAAGTATATACAACAATGGCTTGCTTATGCCAAGCCTGCTCAGTTTTAGGTAAAGACCCTCTAACCATACGGTGTCAAAGGCCTTTTCCAAATCAACCAGAACAGCACCTGTGCATTGTTGTTTTGATTTATTCCATTGGATATCAGAAACGAGTTTAGACGCAGCATGAATTGTGTCATGACCCGCCTTGAACCCGAACTTTTTATCCGGAATTAATTTGTTGTCCGCAGCCCACTTAGTCAGAGCCCTATTGATGATCTTTTCGAAAACTTTGCTGATGCTCGGAAGAAGACTTATCGACCGAAGATTTGACGGGTTGGAGTTGTCCTTTCCCTTTTTCGGGAGAGGATGAACCACAGCGGTCTTCCAATGCACTGGATAATATGCATTATTCAGTGCATTATTGAAGAGTGTGGTGTAAATGTCAATTGCCTCCATCGGTAAATGTCTTAGTACAACGTTGGATATACCATCGACACCTGCTGACTTTTTATTTTTTATTGAATTGAAGATGAGCTGAAGCTCAACCTTCGTCACTAACAAGGGACTTGGTCCCGTTTGCTCGGCGATTATGGCATTTGCCAAGGAATCGTCATTGAATCGCATGAAACCGCGGTTCTCAGATCGCCATTGTGTCATATCATTTCGAAGGTATTAGAAATTGAATTAGTACTTTTATTACAACATTGTCAACACAGTACCTTTTGCTATAATTTTGTTATGTAAAGCTTTTTTCTTTCCTTTTGAATTCTTTTTACTTTGAACTATGTTAGCTTAGTTGCTTAATAAAATCTTGTTGAACTGGATGTGTTCCGAGCCTTATTCATATTTTTTCAACAAAGGTTATGGGCCCAGACCCAAGTTTTAATTAACAAGATACGTTTTTTTCTGTAAGCCAGTCTTAATTTAAAAATTAGCAACCGTTTGAGCAAAATTTGTGCGCAAGTTAATTTATTAGTTAAATTGGCGCGAAATGAATTCGTCCTTGTACCAAATAGAAAAACTATCCAATGAAAATTTCGATTGCTGGAAAATCCAGTTGAGGTCAGTCCTTATATATTCGGAACTTTGGGCACACGTTTCAGGGGACAGTGTTAAACCTCAGTTAGCAGCTAACAATGCGAACGCTGCTGAGATTGAAAGCTGGGTCAAGAAGGATGAGAAGGCATTAGCAACAATTTTATTGTGTGTACAGCCAACGCAGTTGAGCCACATCAAAAATTGTAAAACGGCAAAGGAAGCGTGGCTTAAGTTGTCGGGGTACATCAACCTAGCGGTCCAGCTAGGAAGGTAACACTTTTTAAACAGCTTTTGTCATTAAAATTAGACGACAGTGGTTCAGTTTCAAATCATTTAATTCAGTTTTTTAATACAGCCGACAAATTAATAGAAATTGATATAAAGCTTCAGGATGAGTTGCTCGCGATCATTTTGCTGTCTAGCCTTCCGAAAAGCTTTGAAAATTTTGTAGTTGCAATTGAATCCAGAGATTCTTTGCCTTCTATCAGTGTGCTAAAAACTAAGCTTATAGAAGAAGGGAAGCGTAGAGATGAAAATCAGCAAGAGGTTAGTGGGGCATTTCTTATACGACAACAAACAAAGTCACATGATCCGAAAAATAGGCGTAGAGTGAAAGGCAAATGTTATAATTGCAATAAACGGGGGCATTTTACGTCATCGTGTAAAGAACCAAAAAGTTCTTCAAATAAAAATGTGATGTCATCGTTTGGTATGCTCAACTTGCACAGTTCCTCTATTCTTGATAGGAACAAATGGGTTTTGGACAGCAGCGGTTCAACTTGCCATATGTGTTGCAATGAAAGTTTTTTTTCATCAAGACGCCCACATACAGAGAAAGTTCAGCTAGCGGCAAATTTTTCAATAGAATCGAAAGTGATTGGATCCGTTATAATTGCAACAGATGATCGAACAATTAAGCTTCGGAATGTACTTTTTGTTCCGCAATTACAAACCAATTTTATTTCCATATGTATAATCATTTTGTTCGATTTAGTAACTCCGGTGCAGACATTTATGATGTTAAAAATAATCTTATTTTGCATGCTGAAAAATGTGATGATCTTTATTTGTTAAACATGAAACACAAATCTAAAATGTTTTGCATGTATAAATGTGATAATGATTATTTGGTATGGCATGCACGTTTTGGCCATCTAAATTTTAAAAGTTTGCATGATTTACATACGCATGAAATGGTTAAGGGATTGCAGTTGAATAGTGTTCCTAGGCAAATTGATTGCGAAGTTTGTTACAAAGGCAAGTTATGTAGTTCAGCTTTTCCAAAGCATAATGAGATTAGAAGTCAACAGATTCTGGAAATAGTCCACTCAGACATTTGCGGGCCAATGAGGACCACTTCACTAGGAGGAGCAAAATATTTCACCCTTTTTATAGACGATTATGGTAGAAAAGTTTTTGTTTATTTTCTCAAAGCAAAATCTGATGTATTCGATGCGTTCAAGAGATTCAAGGCTGAGGTTGAACGTGAAACTTCTCACAAAATTAAAATACTTAGAAGCGATAACGGGTGAGAATATGTCAACGCTGATTTCTCAAAATACTTGGTTTTAGAGGAAATTAAGAGGCAGTTAAGTGTTGAATATATTCCACGGCAAAATGGTGTCGCTGAACGCGCAAATAGAACTATGATACAGATGGCTAGGTGTCTTCTCCTCGATAGTAATCTGCCCAATTCCTTGTGGGCAGAAGCAGTGTACACGGCTGTGTACCTACGTAATCGTTCTCCTACAAAATTGCTAGGCTTTAAGACTCCATATGAAATCTGGCATGGGGCAAAACCATATGTTGGACACCTTCGTGTTTTTGGATGTAAGGCATTTAAATTAGAAAAACGGCCAGGAAAGTCTAAATTCCAAGCCAGAGGTGTAGAATGCGTTATGGTTGGTTACTCCAGTGAGTCCAAAGCATATAGACTCTATGATCCCAAAACAAGGACTGTTTGTAAGGGTAGAGACATAAAATTTGTAGAAAATTCTATACAGATTGGACAGGGAAAGAACAAGGATCTTGTGCTTATGAATTTGAAAGCTAGTGAGCCCAGAGGAAAAGGAAACTTTCGAGATCTGAAGAAAAACAAATACATAAGCTATTGTTCAAATAATAGCGAAGACTCTTTTAAGACAGATTGTGGGGAAAATGATAACGTGGATCCAGATGACGATGACAACGATGCTGAAGATGACGACAGTGTTGCAGAGGGTGAGAACAATGTTGCAGGGTCTGACACCAATGTTGCAGAGAAGAGTGACGATGGTGGTGAGAATGACGACTGTGCAAAGTAGATTGACGAGGTTGGTGAGAATGACGACTATGTTGCAAAAATTGATAATATTTCGGCCGATGATGATGAAGAGGGCGATGCTTTAACTGATGACAATGAAGATTATGAGGGGGTGGCAGGTGATACAAGAAGTCTTAGGCCACGTTTGAAGAAAATTAAATATAACTACTTTATAAGCGATTTAAAACTGCGTGATAGCCCCCCAACAGTTAAGGAAGCCTTACGTAGATCGGACGCTCATATATGGGAAGAAGCAATGAAAAATGAATTTGAATCTCTACAAACGAATCAAACATGGGACCTTGTTGAGTTGCCACACAACCGTCATGCAATTAAGTCCAAGTGGGTGTTTACAATAAAACATGATAAAGATGGAAACCCTATTCGGAATAAGGCAAGGCTTGTTGCAAAGGGATGCAGCCAACGTTTCGACCTCGATTATACTGAAACATTCTCGCCTGTAGTAAGATACTCCACCATTCGTCTTATATTAGCATTAGCCGTTGAATATGACCTCGGAGTTCACCATGTCGACGTTTCATCGGCTTACTTGAATGGTGAAGTTAAGGAGGAGATATAAATGGAGCAACCCGAAAATTTTGAAGATGTTTCAAGTGGCAAAAGGGTTTGCAGATTAAAGAAGGCTATCTACGGATTAAAGCAAGCTGGACGCGAATGGAACAGCAAGTTAGATAAAACACTTATGTAAGTCTATTGGATTTAAATGTTGCTCTACTGATTCGTGTGTGTATACGAAGAACGAAAATGGATTTCGAAACATAATTGTGGTGTACGTAGACGATCTAATTATTGCGTGTTCACAGAAAAGCCATGTAGTCAACATAAAACATGCAATAGGTTTGGCGTTTGATATCGTCGATAAGGTTCCTATAGATTTTTTTTTTGGGTATAGGCATTGAACGTGATAAGAAAACAGGATCCATCAGTCTCTCTCAAGAACAATATATCCGGAATCTTTTAGCTAATCACAATATGATGTCTACAAGGAAATGCAGTACTCCATTAGATCCTGGGGATGTTCTTAGGAAATGTCCAAGTAATTCAAAAAGCAAACGGGTACAGTCGAAACAATATCAATCGCTTATAGGGTCTTTAATTTACTTAGCGATTTCAACGGGTTGGGTTCGATATCCCGGTTTTTATATTCCCGTTTCTTAAAATCCCAATTTTAAAATCCCGTTTTTTATAATCCTGCTTTTTATAATCCCGAGTTTTTATAATCCCGCTTTTTGTAATCCCGTTTCTTATAATCCCGTTTTTTATTATCCCGATTTTGCAATCAAAACTAGTTGTTTAATTTTAAAAAATCGCGCGATTTTACAGATAGTAGTAAGACCGTTATCGAGAGGTAGATTTGCTGTAGGATGCAGTTTGTTTGTGATAGAATTAATATTGTAAACAAAAATTATTGTAAAAACAAAACAAATTACGATATTGTTATACATATTATATTAGTTTTATTTGTAATCTATATCTATACTATTATATAAAAGCGAAACCATTTTAAAGTTTGTAACGCACGATCTCAGAAAGTAGTCAACCGATTTATTTGAAATATATTTTATTATTTTTTATATTGTTATGAGAGTGTTTATGGTTTTTTTTTTCATTAATTATTTGTCAAACTTAAATATTATTAATTTTTTGTCCATTTTTTTTCATTAGTTGACTTATACAACCACTCATATCTTAAAACCTATACAATAATCGACAAAGATTAGCATTGCTTCATAAAGTCAATATTGTTGCGAAAATTTTAAGCCTAAAATCACTTCTAAGTTAAACATACAACCTGAGAAATAAATAAAAACAAATTATAGAATTATAAACTTTTTGAATTTATTTTATCCAGGAAATTAGATTCCATCACAATCGCGAGGTCGCTGCTTTGTTTCATTTCATTATCATTCCAACATTTTTAATTTTCTTTTCTTCCCATGTTCCTTCTCTCTTAATATGTGTTCCATTTAATAGTTACGTTTTTTCTCTTACCTACCTACCTACATTTACATATTCAATTTTTCTGTATTGTATAGTTCATCAACTTACCTACACACACATTATTTTTTTGTTTCTCTAATTCTATCGTCACATCGCTGAGCAGTGTGGGCTCTTTTTTTTAAGTTACTATGGACATTTAATTAACTACAGTGCCGTGCACATGAAATGCCGATTTATCTAAAGAAAAATTAGATCTTTTTTATTTTTCTGGTTCGAGGAAGTGAATAGATTATAATTCTTCCAATTTAAAAATAAAAAAAGTTCTATTATAATAGCTTGAATTACCAATTTTCTATCACTTCCTCCAACAATAAAACTGAAATTAAGTTAAAATTTTCTTTACAAATAAATCGAAGAAGGTACTTAAAATGACGTCGATAAAAAGAGCACACAAATGTGGGTAGGTTAAGTCAGTTGCACTGCACTGAACATGAGCAGATGAATAAAAAAATGTGTAAAGAGAGCGACACCGCCCCCTTGAGTGGAGTCGGGCCGGTCTCTTCTTACGATATTGTAATTTTTATGAGTCAATTTGTGTTTGTGGTTTAGCTTAGTTTCGCTAGCCATAAACACATCGGGACTGTAGTCTTTCAACAATTGGAACATATTGGCTCTTCGTTCAATCCTAATCAGTGAATTTACATTCACAGCTAGGACTTTTAGGCGCGTCTCCGGCAGCGCGTCCATTATGGTCTAAATTGCGCCAGGCCAGGCAACAAAGAGTAGAGATGATCTACCCTTTTGCCTTGCTCCTTTATCTGACTTTGCAGCCCTGTTAGTTGACCTTGAATGGTCAACAACAAGGCTACAATGTCAGGCTGAACCTCTGGTGCCTTAGGCATGGGGGTCTTTGGGGCAACCGTTGGTGGAGCCTGTCTCGTATTCCCATTCCCTGACACCATTTGGGCGTAAGAGAATTTGGGATCCACGAATTTTTGTTTAGGAGCCTGTCGAACTGTTCGACTTTCTTCGGCTTTTTGACTGGCCTATTTTTGCTTCATTTGTTGGACCTTAGGGTAACCCCTATAGTTAGCCGGGTGCCCTTGGTTTCCACAAAGGACACACTTGAGCTGGGTCAAATCCTCAACCCACTCATTCCCCAGCTTGCATTCTCCTTCGTTGTGGGTTTCTGAGCACCTGACACAGCGCAACTGCATTTTGCAGTTGGCTTTGGCATGGCCAAACCTCTGGCACTTCGTACATTGTAAAATGTCGTCGTGCCTTTTTAATTTGTCCCAGTGTACTGTTTGATAGTCGAGGGATTCAATTTTCTTCACACTATCAAAACTGCTTTGGGGCGATAATGTTACGAGGAACATTGGCAGCCTATAACCCCCTTCAAAAACAATCTACAGGAATATCAATCAAGATTTTAACAATAAAAAACCTAGGGAACCAGCTGGATTCAGAGAAGGTTTCTCAACAACAGACCACCTACAGACGATGAATCAACTAATAGAAAAGTGCAATGAATTCCAACAACCAATATACTTTCTATTCATAGACTTCAGTAAAGCATTTGACAGCGTTGAACACGAAACAATATGGACTTCTCTAGAAAATCAAAATATGAACCCAAACGTTATAAGGACTATCAAAAACATATAATTATTATTTATTATTATAAGCTTTTATTTGCCTTTATTGATATTTCTTACAATATTTATTTACATTTTTGTTTACATTTTCTGTTTCTTTTGAATTAATTACTATATAAAATTGACATATTTTTTTTTTTAATCAAATTAATTTTAATATGTAAGCAAAGTTTGAATAAATAAATGGAAGCGTTTCAAAATTCTATGATCTGGCATAAGCCTCCCCCAATGTTGCCCAAAGATCTCTATCTTTTGCGTCATTGTACCAACTTTGTCTTTCTTTAAGCAAATCGTCTGCCCATCTTTTCTTCGGTCGTCCAACTGGTCTTCTGCTTTCTGGTGGTGTCCATTTTGTAATGATTTTTGTCCATCTTTGGTCCTGTATTCTAGATGTATGTCCTGCCCAATTCCATTTAAGGAGTTTTGCTCGTTCAACCGCGTCCGTTAAACAGTTCTTCGTCTTATTTCTCTATTTCTCACTCTCTGGTTAATTCGTAGGTTAAGTAGTTTTCTTTCCATCTTGGTTTGGCATATTCTTATTTTGTCAAGTAATCTTGAAGTCAAGGATATAGTCTGTAACCCATACGTCATAACAGGTAGAATAGCAGAGTCTAGTATATATTTTCGTGTTTCGTCCCTTAGATTTGATTGTAATATTTGTTTTAGACTCCAAAATTGTTTCCAATTATTGGTAATGCGTCTAGAAACTTCTTTTTTCTCCTGGTTAATGAATGACTTAGTCTGTCCTAGATACGTATAGTCTTCTACATATTCTATGTGTTGGTTATCCAGCATTATGTCAACTTTAATATGGTTAGTCATTATCTTAGTTTTTGACTTATTGATATGAAGTCTAACTTTCTTGCATTCATTTGTCAATTCTATGAGCATATTTTGTATTTGTCCGGAAGTTGATGAAATGAGAACTATGTCATCAGCGAATCTTTCTAAGGTTGCTCAAATATTGTCCCCAAATATTTATTCCATATCTATTGTCCCAGTTTAGTTTCTTGAATATTTCTTCCAGTACGGCAGAGAATAATGGTGGTGACATTGGATCCCCCTGTCTTAGGCCGCGGCCACGCAGTAAGCGGCTGAGCGGAAAAAAAATATAAAACATATGAAATCACATAGAAGCGGCCACGCAATGAGCGAGCGACGAAACAAAATTCTGAGTGGCTAAGCGGCGCCGCTCAGCAACCAAACCTGTTTTAATTTTTAGTAATGTTCTGAGCGGCAAGAAGAAAATATGGCGAAAGTAAACATTGAGTTGTTAATTTCGTGTGTGCAATCTCTGCAAAAACTACTAATCGCTCAAAAGCAGTCGCTCAGTGCATGGCCATACGTCGCTTAGAGTTGCCTCTCAGCCGCTTGCCGCTCAGCCGCTTACTGCGTGGCCGAGGCCTTACGCCTCTCTTTATTTTTATTTCTCTTCCTATTCTTTCGGTTTTTATTTTCGCCACGCTGTCTGTATATCTATTTTTCAATGTCCTTATAAAGACATATACAAAAATAATATAGCACAAATAAAAACAGAGAGTACAGGACGTAAATTTAAAATAACAAGAGGCGTCAGACAAGGAGACCGCTTTCACCACCACAATTTAGTGCAGTCTTAGAGGATATTTTTCAAAGGATGAACTGGAAGACAAAATATAGTATAAGGATATGTGGACAACTTCTAAACAACTTAAAATTTGCGAACGATATAGTACTAATATCTACAAAAGCTAAACATATACAAGAAATGACAACAGAACTTACTAGCTTGTGCAAGAACTATGGGCTACAAATCAACAAGTCAAAAATAAAAGTGATGACAAACCACATCAGAGAAGATATAATTCTGGACCATGAAAAAATAGAATACATAGAGGACTACATATACTTGGGACAACTAAAATCTTTTAAGGAACAAGAGAAAAAAGAAATCAACAGACGCATCACAAACAGCTGGACTCCGCTATTTTACTGGTGCTTACTTATGGACTACAAACCCTGAGCTTGACTACTGTTATACAGTTTACTTGTCAAATAAAACAATGCGTCTTCTAGTGAGTTCTTTATTCTATCGCGTAATACCAAGTAATGACTTAAAATTAGGGTTAAGAATATGAAAGATGACAGCTGATGACCTATGTGTTTGTAGAGATGAGAAACCGAAGTGGTACATAGAGTCAATTGATTTTGCATACATGACAGTGAACTGAAGTGGTACATTGAGTCGCAACAACTTGCATACACAACAACTACAAAATCTCTTGACCAGCTAAGGATCTGTCAATCCAAAATGGAAAGAAAAATCCTCAGAATAAGACCCAGCGAAAGGATAAGAAATGAAGACATCCGAAACAGTACTCGAATAATTGACGTGATAGATAGAACTAAAAGACAAAACTGGAGTTGGGCAGGACATATTTCAAGACTACAGGATCAAAGATGGACAAAGTTGGCAACAAAATGTAGACCGGAAAGCAAGAGACGAACAGGCCGACCGAACAAGAGATGGAGCGACGATCTTTGCCAAATAAACGAAAATTGGTACAGTGATGCGAAAAATCGAGACCTATGGGCCGCTTTGGGGGAGGCTTTCGCTACAAACTAGTAATAAAAATTGGAAAACAAAAAACCAAACTTTTAAATATCAAATTATCTTACTTTTTTATTATCTAATTAATAATTCTATATTTGTAATTTGTATCATTATATCAAATAATTTGTAAAATTCTAATAAAAAATTAAAAAAAAAAAAAAAAAAATTGTATCTATAGATGTATCTAATTGTATTTAAAATTATAAGGCAATAAAAGCTTATATAATAATAATAAAAAAAAAAAAACCCTCGCCTGGACTTCACCGTAGTGAAAGGCTTGACCCCGATAAAATCGAGATCGTCAGTGGCTTTTTCACGGAGCTCAGCTAAGACCGCTTCGGTTCTTTGCAGGAACTTATGCCCTTCAGAAGGACCGCCTGAAATTTTTCGCTTTTAGGCGTGTAGCTGAAGAACTCAGCTGTGGCCTCTTCTAGTAACCCTTTTACTAACTTGTATTCGGCCAGTGAGAAACACTGGACCGAATAATTCTTTTCTTTTTCGTTCAAAATTTGTATTAGAAATTTGCCCTTAGTGGCCGACTTACATACCTGTTTTATGTCGTCCAGGTCAACTCTGTGTGTCCTTATTAGTGGTATTTTTTCCCTTTTTGTCTGTGGTTGTTTCTGGTGTTGCTGCTTCTGCTGCTGCTGCTGTTTCTGCTGTTCCTGCTGCCTTGGTTGTTGCTGTTGCTTAGCATTAGCCGAAGTCGATGGACCCTCAGACATTGGGCCTGTCACTGCTGATGGCGTCTTTTTATTTTTCTCCGCTCGTGCGTTTTTGGAAGCGGGCTTTAACTGTGGTTGTTTTTGCTACTGTGGTTGTTGTTGCTGTTGTTTTTGCTGCTGTTGTTTTTGTTGCTGTTGCCGTTGAGCTGCCTCTTGTTGGCGGCGCGCCTCTTGCTTCAGCTTTAGTTGGCTGAGGAGCGGCTTAATTTCCTCCTTGAGTTTTTTAAGGCTTTCTTCGTGTTCGCTGATTTTGGCCTGTTTGTTTTGGAGGGCCTTCATCAGCTTTGCCTCGGATTGGAGGTCCAACTCCACCTCCAACACCTTTTCTTTTGACGGCTCTGGCTGCGATAGGATCTCATTTCTATTCTTCGGAGACCTATACTGCCCTTCTCCTCCATCAGAGATGTACTCGGGGGGTTCAGAGTCGTCACCCTCAGAGACTTCACTCTCTGATGTCGTCACGTCTTTCCTTTGTTTTGGCAGATTTTTTTTCAGAGCTGTCCTCTTAGCTGGATTTGCTCTTTTAACCAGGTTTGGTATTGGTGTATCCCTCTTCCTCTTTGTCATTGATGTTTGCGGGCCCGATGCATGACCCGATGTTACGGTGACTTGTGGTACCGCTGGTGGCAGTACTTTCGCATCACCCAATATATCAGCAGAGGTATCTTTCGATACCCCTGCTTTCTTCACCTTCTTCATTTTCCTTTCTTCCCAATTAATAAAATCGACTATTTCTTTGTTATGAAAAAAAGCCAATATATTTCTTGTCGACTCCTCCTGGAACTCGAACCCACGACCCTTGGAGCTATCTTCGGAAGCCACCTCCTCTGGGCTACCGATTACTTGTTAAAAATGGTGGCACACTGCCGTCTTAAATGCAAACCCTACAAATGCACTTTTATTATTATATTTTTTTTAATTAAAAGTCAACTGCTTATCACTTCCAAACACTTGTATTCACTTTAAAAGTCAAAGAACGACTGATTTTTTTTTCCGGACGCCACCTCCACTGGGCTACCGATTGGTTATTTTAAACAGCTGCAAACTGCCTTTTTAATTCTCAAACACTACAAATGCACTTTATTTAATTAACTATTTATCACTTCTTCTCACTTTGAAAGTCAAGGAACGACTGAGTCTGGCAAAGCATTCCACATTCGTGTAGTGCGACTAAAAAAAGGATCTCTGTACTTTACAGTAGGACCAAAGGTAAACTGATGTGCATTCCTTAAAGAACGAGTATTATGGTTGAATTGTTTGAAGGGAGGAATGCAACTGGCTATTTCATTAGAGCATTACTTATGGAAGTAGCGATAAAATAATGAGAGACATGAAACCTTACAATGGTGCTCCAGAGATGCAAAAGTTTCAGTTAGACAACGGTAACCTATCATTTTTAGAGCTTTCTTTTGAATTCTGTCCAATAGACTCAAGTGGGTTATAGGAGCACCTGCCAAATATGGGAATTGTACTCAAGTTTTGGACGAATATAGGCTTTATAAATTATAGCCAGATCAGAAAGGTTAAAAAACTTCTTGCATCGTCGGAGAAAACCTAAACACTTAGCAGCATTTTTGGCGATGTCAAATATGTGATCACTTCACAACAAGTGGTTTGTAATGCACATACCTAGGACTGATAGCTGTTCAGTCTCCTCGATG
The DNA here is from genome assembly GCA_951509635.1 of Eupeodes luniger. NCBI lineage: Eukaryota > Metazoa > Arthropoda > Insecta > Diptera > Syrphidae > Eupeodes > Eupeodes luniger. The sequence goes on along the minus strand of OX608073.1, from coordinate 174,187,222 downwards.
CAAGTACCACTCATGGATAGTGGCATTGGAAGAGGGTTACGCTTTTGCGACAGTAGACAGCATTGAGTTTTCGAAGTATTAAATTCTACATGGTTTTTGATTCCCCATTGTACAGTGCTGTCAAGCTCAGAATTTAATGAGCTTATCATAAGCTGTCGTTGGTAGTCCACATCTGAAAAACAAGGATGAGAATCTAAAAACCAATATGAAAAGCTGAGGGTACTGTCATCAGCGAAACAATTTAATGGGTTAGAAGTTTCAGACAAAAGGTCATTTATAAAAATAACGAAGAGCGTCGGAGACAAAACGGAGCCATGGGGCACACCACCGTTTATTTTGTGGATATCAGATTTGAACCCGTGCAATACTACTTGAATTGAACGGTCCGAAAGGTAATTTCTAACGCAACGAAGAAGGGATTCATCAATACCAAATGCACGCATTTTCGATAAGCTTGATGCCGAACTCTATCAAATACCTTTGAAATATCAAGTGCAATAATCTTACTTTCTCTAAGACGATGTAAAGATTTGTTCCACTGTTCGGTGAGATAAACCATGAGATCACCAGAGGACCTATTGGAACGAAAGCCATACGGCCGGTCATTAAGAAGCTTCCGTTCTTCAAGATATTTCAGCGTTTCCATGACCTTGGAAAGAATGGATATAAATGCAATTGGATGATAATTAGATGGTGAGGAGGATTCGCCTTTTTTAGGGACAGACTGGACAAATGCAGTTTTCCATCCACTCGGAAAGAGACCTATAGAATAGGACAGATAGAACAGCTTACGCAGTAGTTTTGCCAGCGTTGAAGAATACCTCTTCAGAACAACAGGGGGAATACTATCCGGGCCAGCGGATTTGTGAATGTCAAGATTTTTAAGTATTCTAGTAACTGAACGAGGGCGAAAGAATATTCATCCCATAGAATCGTGTACGCTTTCAAGTACAGGCGGAGTCACTCATTGGCAGCATCGAATTAACAGCAAACTGTGCTGCAAGCAAATTGTCTTTATCAATCGAGCTTACATTGGGAGTGTCATTGGAAACGAGCGTCGGAATTGACGAAGACGTAGTGTTAAGCACATTTTTTACAAATGACCAGAAATTGTTACTACCATTGTAGTATTTTTTGCCATAATTTCTGGTCATGCAAAAATGAGTTTTCTTTGGGTTTGATAGATTTTACCCTATTCGGGATAAAATGTCTCATTCCACAAATAATTAAGTTTGTAATCATATCTGCACTGGAATCCACGTCACTATCGAGGAAGCATAGTGACCAGTTAAGAAGAATTCATTCAGACCGTCCCAGTTGGCTTATTAGGATCAGAGGTAAGAAACAAGTCTAGAGTGTTGGCGGATTGACCTGCAACGTCAGGAATCCGATTTGGCTCGTCAACTAAGTGAGTCAGGTGGTTTAACTCAGCAAATATCACGACATACCTTCCTTCGGGTGTTGACTGACCAGATTAGCGCAGCCACGAAGAATTGTGTACATTGAAATAGCCCGTAACAACGATCTCACTGTGCGGAAAATGAGATACAATTCTCTGGATAGAGTCGGACAGCGCATCGAATTCGTTTCAAGTCGAATTACTATCCAAACTTGAGCTGCGATAAGTAAAACAAGTATGAATGATGCGCCTTTGAACAGTAAATTTGAACCATATATAATTAAAATTTGTATTAATAAATTGGCCATACTGTGGTAGAAGCTGGTAGGCAACATCATTACGGACGTAAACGGCTAGACCATGGTGATAAAAGAATAATGGCACTATTGCAGTAAGCTATAACCATGAAGGTTAAACTCCGTACGATCGGTGTTTTCGCCAACCTTGGTTTCACTTAATGCCAGAACAGCTGGCCTGTTTGAAACAGTACGGACGTATACAGAACAAAAATTGTATATCCCTTTATTGAATACTCGTATAAAGCATACCCTATGTCTATTGAAAACCATAACTGTCGTGCCGACAATTAGTTTTCGGTCTTCTGAACATAAGAACTATTTCTTTGCTTCACCTATCAAATTAGTCTTCTTAAAGCTGATACTCATTGAAAAATAAATTGATGGATGAACTGAATATATATATCAGTGTAACTGTCTAAAATTGTTATTAAAATTTAATCAGTCTAATCTATTTCAAACAATTAGTGCATTTTAATTTAAAAAAATAGTAATCAGAAATATTTTATCTTATTTCTTCGACATTCGATGGCAAAATACTAAACTTGAACCTGATTATGTTTTATGATATAAACTTGTTGAATTAAATAGAAATCCATTCATACAATTATTCATTGTCAAAATTATAATAAACATGTATTATTTAAATTATGTATTAGATACTTACTTCCATAAATCGAACCAAGGCACGGAGTGCTCTGTACACTAGCACTTCACTGGGGTTACTATTGAAAAATTGAAGAATTGCCATTGTCAGTTCTACAGCAACATCATCGAAGACCTGAAAGGAATAATATTTCTTTAAACCAGTTCCAACTCAATCTAATAAAGTCAAGTAAATACTGATGTTATCATACACATAATAATAACAATGTTATGGAAACATATGCTGAAAACCCGCTATAGCCTAGATGGTCTGAAGATACTCGTATTCTTTGAAGGTCAATGAGTATTTTGGGCGTAGTACCAACAGAATTCAAATATCTACCAAATAAAAGCTTATCACTACAATATTATTTCATTCTATGGCAATATGTATAAAAACCACCGCAGACCTGAGATATGGTCTATTGGAACGTTTGATGTTTTGCATAAATGGTGCATTTATGTACCAATACACCAATGTTCTCCGTAAGTACTTAACAGATCTTATTTGTATTTTTTCCCCAAATATACATATATCAAAAAACAGTTATTTGAGTTTTTAATGCCTTTAAGTTTTTATCATTTGAAAGAAGTCTGAAATTTTGATCGATGCATCGCGATGGTTGAAGTTATAAATATATATGTATGTTTTTTTTATAATTAGCGAACACTAAAAGGGTTTTGTATACCTTTAATGTGCCATAGACACAGTGTGAGCATTAGGAAAAGAGGGAAGGGTTGGATGGGAGGTCTCGGTGCACATTGATTTTGAATTCCTGAACATTGCAATGATAGGGAAAGATAGAGCGTGGCAAGGCATTCCACAGTCGAAGCGCTTGCTTTACTTCCTAGTGGTGATCCCCAGGCAATGATTTATATATCCTTATATACACAAGTTAGCTAAAATTGCAAGGGTGAAGTTTCCTGACTCTTCAGGATAGGTTACGGAGATTAGCACTCTTCGTAACTCAACTCCATCCCGCTATGGAAACCGAAACTAAGCCTCGTATAGTTAATGATAACTCTTTGACGGATTTTGGCCATTGTATCCGGACAAAGATTGTTTTTTGGAAGTTGAGGACGCTTCTGGACGCAGGACTCCAAATTCCTACAATTAGAGAGAGAATTTATGCGGAACAGGATAGATATCTTAGGGTTAAGCGAAGTGCGAGGCACCGCCGACATGGGACTTGCCCGTGACCATCACTTAATGATAGCTACCCTAAGATTGCATACAGCTACAGTTGAAACCATCCTCTCAAATAAATATTTCCTCACAACCGGTATAGAAAGTGGAGGGCTTTCAATACCTTGGAAGTATCGTCTCCATTGAAGGCGTCATCTGCCGCATCGGCAAAGCAAAAACGGCCTTCGGTATGTTGTCGAAATTTCGGAGGAATAACTCTTTCAGCTTAAGAACAAAGCTACGACTGTTTCGCACAAATGTCGAATCTGTACTTCCATATGGGTGCAGCACCTGGAAGGTTACTTCAGCCATTACAAGGAAGCTGCAAACCTTCGTGAATAGATGTCTTCGCTACATCCTAAAGATTTTCTGTGCCAAAGCGAATATCCAATCAAGTCCTTCATAGAAAGACAGGTCAGAAACCTATAGACTCTATTATACAAAGGCGTAAGTGGCAATGGATTGGACATACGCTTCGAAAAGGTAACGACTCCATTGCAAGCCAAACAATACAATGGAATCCGCTTACACAAGAAGGAAGAAGAACTGTACGACCGAGAAGCACATGGCGCAGGACAGTCGAGGAGGAATCAGCGTCACTAGGCAAGAGTTGGAAGGAGCTGAAACATATTTCCCCAAACCGCATACGATGGTGCGTAAGCGTAGTAGACGCCCTATGCCTTATTAAGGGGTCTTTAATGGACTTAACAGGTCTGAGGACCTAAGTTAAGTTAAGTAAAGTGTAATCGTGTAGAACTCTTAATTTTGTTATGTATCATTGACTGCAATTAATTATTTTTAATAAATTAATTAAATTAATGATATGTTCATGAAAATTGGCCATTTTTTCTTACAAAATTGAAATGTAAAACTTATAAGCTCTAGCATACTAAAAATATTTTTAAACTCATATTACAAAATTGTATGTATTTTCAAATACAATTTTTTTTAAATTAATGTTTTTTTGAGAAATCAAATGAATTTATGAAAACAAACGTTTTTGCAGGCACATTTGCAGATCTTAAAATACAGGAAATATTTTTAAACAGACTCTTTGAATACATAACAAGTTCGTACGAGCAATTCGTTTATTTTATTTTTGACTTGTTTATAAAACTCTGTTTTTGTAAAACGATTCCTCTTAAAAATTCCAATGTACCACAATGATTTGATTCAAATCTCAAAAACATAAAAAGTAAAAGAAGCAAACCCTGGGTAAAATATAATAGGACAAAAGCTGATTCAGATTATGAAACTTTTTTAATTCTAAAACAACTATTTACAGAGTAGGTATTCAAATTCTTTTCTAACATAGAAATTGATCTTAAATCTAATTCAGATAATTTCTGAAAATTTGTATATTGTAAAAAGAAAACTAGTGGCTACCTTAACTCTTTGTCAAATTTATCGTCAACTAGTAATGAGCCAGGTTATCGCAAACATTCTTGCAAACTTCTTCAAAGATGCTAACGATGACAACAGTTCTTAACCTTCTTCTTCAGAAGTAAGTTTTCCTCACTTAAATTCAATTAATTTCGATATAAACGAAGATACTGTTGCACATAGTATCATGAAATTGAATGAGTGTTTTAATCCAGGCCCTGATGGTGTACCATCGTCTATTTATCATATCCGTTATGTGTTCTCTTTAACGAGTCCTTAAATAGTTCGCTTTTTTCTAATATCTGGGAAAGTACATCTATTTTGCCTGTGCATAAGAAAGGTCCTAAAAATTATGTAATGAACGACAGATCTATATTATGTGATACCGAAACTTGTTGAGCCTGTTGTATATAATGTTCTTCCTTATCTCTGTACTTCAATTAAATGTGGTAATCACCATGAGTTCAGTCGATTGTGTTTTACTGATTTTAGTAAAACCTTCGACAAGTTTTGTCACCAAAAAAATAATTTTAAACTAAAAACCAATGTTTTAACAACATTTTTTTGAGTTAGATCTAATCGTTTTTAAAAAATAGACTTGATGGTTTTGCATTTCCTAATGGGTATTCGATTATTTTTTATTTTATTCATAAATAACATGGCTTTGATCATAAAAAATGCCTCCGTTCTTATATATTCCGAATATATTAACCTATTCAAAAGTACCAAATCTCCTTCTGATTTTTCACTTTTCCAAGAAGACTTGTTAATATTTAGGGATTGATACAATAAAAATCGTCTCGTTTGAAATGTTAACAAGTGCGAAACCATGAGTTGTACACCCAAAAAAGTTCCCTATGATTTTAATTTGATACATGTCTTTTTAGTAAAGTGTCTGTGTTTTCTGACTTAGAGGTTATTCTTGATCTCAAGTTAACTTTTAATGAGTCTTTAAACTACATAATAAAGAAAGCTAATAAGCTTCTAAGATCCATAAAAAGAAACGGTCGCAATTTGCGTGACCCTTACGTTCTTAAGCTTTTCATTTGTAAGACCAATACTTGAATATGTAGTGTGGTCACCTTACTATTCCGTTCATATAACAAGACTTGAAGCAGTTCAGAGAAAATGTATGCGTTTTTGCCTTCTTATTCTTCCATGGTCACATGAACATACAATTCCCCCTTACTCTCAAAGACTCGCTTTTAAAAACTTCCAACACCCACTAATCATAAGTGGTATTATAATTTTGTTTTATGGTTAAAATTATTAATGTTTCAATATCATCTCACTAGTTCTAAGTCAGTTAAAATTTAGCTTTAGTCCTACAAGTATAACCCTACAGCAACAATGGTGCCATATATTTAGTAGATCAAACTAAGGAGCAAATCCCTTAATCAATTGATTTCAATATTTAATAAGATTTACTTTTGTGTGGAGTCTATAAATGAGAACCTAAAATGGTTTAATATGTTCTTTAACAGCTTGGAATAATTAATGAAGATTATAAGTACTATGTATAGGCATTATTCACGTTAGTATTTGATTTTTGAAATATCTTTCAAAAAGTAATTTAAAAGAAATCGTGTCTATAATAAACATACCACTGTTTTTACGTCTTTTATGGCTAAATTAAACAAAATTGATGTTCCAATATCTTTGAGAGTAGGACAATTCGAAAGCAAACAATGAACTGTCACTTTTGTTGTTACTGTTAGATTCGAAATAGTCTGGTTATTGTATTGCCATTCAGATATATATAAGAGCCACTCAGATGAACTTGGATTTTCAAACAAATTGCACATCTGAAAGATAAGAAATAATACTATTACTTATTTTTTTTGTTATACTAAAGTTATACAAAAGTTCCCCAAGCTTGTTGTTCATCAGGACTTTGCCTGTCAAAGTCATTTGCGAAGTTCATCAATGTGTGTTCCTTTCTATCTTGGTGTAACAAAATAATAATATCATCGTTGAGAGCAGCACACGCTAGAGCTCTTATTAAATGAATTCTTGTTTCCAAGGTAAATGACATATCCTTAAAGACTCGACCTGAGGTAAATAAGATCTTCTATTTGATTTCGTTTAAATATGTATTTGTTGTATTTTTACCAACAAAATTTAAAAAGTTATCACTCAGCGCCCAACAGCCATCATCTTCGATCAAATATTGATGTAATTCTTCCATAGCAATTTCCTCTTCTTTGTATATTTTTCCATCTAGAAGTTTAACAAGACTTTCCAACTCTGTTTTGACCTGGAAAAAATGTTTTTTACATTTATGAAAATATATTAATTTTTTAACGGTATATATTTTGTTATTATTTATCGGATTGTTATTTGTACGCTTGTAGGAGAACTAAAATCGTACTGTTTGTGTATGTGATTACTGTAGCATCAGCAACTAGATTGCACAATGGCAACACTTGGTTGCATATAAAAGTTTGACATTTCCTATCTTAAAATAATTATCTCTGTTTTGCTTTCTTGTGTATTCTTGTATATTTCTTACCTCATGGTTAACTTTCTTTTTGATGTCTGCCTTCCGCCGAAGAGGTTATCCCAAATTTATAAGTTCATTTTCAATCATTAAATATATTGTACCTAAGTTCAACGAAGCACCGAGTTTTTATTTAAAATACTTTTTGGTTGAAAAGTTTGTGGCGACGAGGATGGGATGAATAAGATACATATAATGGATAAAGAAGCAATTGAAAAATTGCTGTTGCAGCAACAAGCTTGGATGCAAAAGATCTTTGAGTCCAACAAAGATTTTATGGAGAAGGCTTTGCAGAAGAGTGCAAAAGTTTCTTCATCGTCAGTTCCATCATTTCGCCAATTTAATTCGGAAAAAGAAAGTTGGGATAACTACCTCTTTCAGCTACAACAGCATTACACCGCGAATTCCCTGGAAGACGTTGAACTTCGGAAGTCACATTTTCTGTCAGAGTGTGGTCCAGATGTCAACGAACTACTCGTGAAGCTCTTTGAAACAGAGAACGTAAGTACACACACTTTTAAAGAACTTACGGAAAAACTAACAAGCCATTTTTCGACAAAATTACATGTATTGGCTTCGCGCTGTAAATTCCTCCGCACAAAAATGTCTCCTGGCCAGTCATATGCGGAGTGGATCGCGGATTTAAGAGGAGTAGCAAGAAGCTGTGCTTTTGTTTGCGGCAAAGAAGGTTGCAGTCAATCGTATGCAGATATGATGATACGCGACATGATAGTGTTTCACACTCCGCATGATGCAGTCCGCAACGCAGCAACGCAGCTAAAAAAATCCTACACTAGAAGAGATAGAGGATATTGCCACCGCCTACGAGTCCACCCAGCTTGCAAATGACATATTAAAAGACAAAGGAAAGTCTTTAGATTCTACTGAGGTAAACGCAGTTAGTACAGCCAACAATTTCAAGAAGGCTAATGATAGTCATGCAAGAAGGTCTTGTCCAGGTTGCAATATATATCACGACCGAAACGATTGTCGTCATTTGGACTCAGTTTGTGATCTCTGCAGTAAGAAGGGTCACATCAAAAGTGTATGTTTGTCAGCAGCACAGCGATCCGATGGTGGAACTTCATTCACAAAGAAAAAGCAGAAGTATAAGCATTCAAAGTCACGTGGCCGTGCTGCAAAGAAACAAGTAATAGAGAATCGCAAAAAGGAACATGAATCAGCACACTACATTCATCAATTAGAAGAAGATATATCAGAGCCTACCCATGTGGAAAAGAAAGCACTCATTTCCATTTCAGATAAGGTATCATCATCGTGGGAGATGGAGCAAAGGGGGCGTAAGATTTTTATACGCTTAGACATAAATCAAATCCCAACTACTTTTCAGGTGGACACAGGGGCTACCTCTTCACTTATGGGACTGGAGAGTTTTCAAAAACTTAATAATTTCAATTTGTTGCCTACAAGTCGCACGCTCTCGACATATGGTGATATGCCCGTTCCCATTAAAGGTGAAGCTGTTGTTACTGTGCAATGGCGTAACGAGAGTAAGCAGCTAACATTGCTCGTTATTGACAGTACGAGCGCCTCAAACATAATGGGACTCGATTGGTTTGAGGCTTTTAATTTTGGGGTTAAATATCCGAATGAGAACATTTTGCAGTTGTCAGACGGATCTTGTGATCAGCTTGCCGCACAAGCACAAGGCCTTTGTGCGGAGTACAAATCTGTTTTTACATCCGAACTTGGCTGTAGCAAACATTTTGTGGCTCACCTTACGTTGAAACCTGACAGTCATCCCCGATATTTTAAATACCGGCCAGTTCCTTTTGCGCAGCAAGCCGCTGTCAAAAAGGAAATTGAGAGGTTAGTTAGTATGGGTGTTTTGAAAGCCGTTGAAACTAATCAGTGGGCAGCCCCTATCGTAGTTGTCAAGAAGCAGAATGGTGATCTTTGACTTTGTGGTGATTACAAGGTCACCATTAATCCTCAGTTGGAAATAGACAGACACCCAGTTCCACGAATTCAAGAATTATTTTGTCGTCTTCAAGGCGGTCGTTTCTTTTCGAAAGTGGATCTCTCTGATGCATACCTCCAAATTCCACAGGACGATGCATCCAAGCGCCTGTGTGTCATCAATACGCACCTTGGGTTGTTCGAATATCAGCGACTTCTATTTGGGACCGCAAGCTCGACTAGTATTTTCCAACGCTACATGGAGCAACTGACAGCTGATCTCGACTTTTGTGTCTCATACTTAGATGACATAATTGTGTCAGGCCGCAATAATGCTGAACACCTTCAAAATCTAAAGACACTATATCAACGTTTCGAAGACCATGGATTAAAATGTCGTTTGGTGAAATGCAAATTTGCTGAGCCCGAAATTGAATATTTAGGGCATATTATTGATGAGAAATTAATAAGACCCTCAGAGACGCGTTTAAAGGCCATAACTAACCTACCAAAACCACAAAATCTTTAGGAACTGGAAGCTTTTCTCGGTAAGCTAAATTATTACAATCAATTCATACCTAATTTTGCACAGTCAGCGGCACCATTGAACAAGCTTAGATCCAAAGAAATACCTTTCTCTTGGGGTCAATAGCAACAAAAATCGTTCGATGATTTTAAGGAGAAAATGAAAATTTCGAGTTTGGTTAATTTTCAAAAAGATTTGCCTATTTCTTTAGCTACAGACGCCCCATATCGCATGGCATTGGAGCTGTGATCTCCCATCATTACCCTGATGGAACGGAGAAGCCGATAGCGTTTGCTTCAAAAACACTGACAGAAACTCAAAAAGGTTACAGCCAGATAGAAAAAGAGGCACTTTCAATAATATTCGGTGTAAACAAATTTCACCAATATCTATATGGCCGACAGTTCGAATTAATTACAGACCATCAACCTTTGGTCACTATTTTCAGCCCGAATAAAAAATTACCTGTCATGACCATCCATCGTTTGGAAAGATGGGCTATCATGCTTATGAGTTACACATACACGATACGCTATAGGCCTATGAAATCTCATGGAAATGCAGATTGTTTGTCCCGTCTACCCATGGGACCAGACGAGGATTTCGACAATTCAGAGGAAGATAGAGTTTATCTAATAGACAAAGTGCTGGAAAATTTCCCCGTTAATGTGGCAGACATCGCTGCTGCGTCAATTCACGATGTACTGATTAAAAAGGTCATGTCTTATGTTCAGCATGGCTGGCCAAATTTTATACCGCCTTCTGAGACCGAGATACTCCCGTTTTTCCGTAGAAAGTTCTGTTTATGTGTGTGTACTAATGTTCTTCTTTTTCAGAGCGAGAATTTTTGTAGAGTGGTTATTCCAAAAGCTTTACAACAAAGAGTATTGCAGATGATTCACCATGGACATTGGGGCATGACTAGGATGAAGCAGATTTCGAGGCGATATTGCTGGTGGCCTGGTATAGATGACCAGATCCAGATGACAGTGAAGGAGTGTCGCGCGTGTCAACTTAATGCCAGTCATTCGCCGAAGGAATATTCTAGTTGGCCAACTACTACCGAGGTTTGGGAGCAATTGCATGTGGATTTTGCGGGGCCATTTAAGAAAAGCATGTGGCTTATAGTGGTCGACTCCAACTCTAAATTTCCTTTTGTAATCAAGATGACATCAACTACGTCACTTGCGACCACACAAGCGTTGCAAACAATTTTTGCCTTGGAGGGTTTACCAAAGACCTTAGTTTTCGATAATGGGCCGCAATTTACGTCCAAAGAGTTTGCGGAATTTTGTAAGAAAAATTCGATTCAACACTTAACCTCAGCACCCTTCAACCCTGAATCTAATGGAGCCGCAGAGCGAATGGTACGCACTTTCAAGACATCATTGTCTAAGATCTTGGAGGCTTCGTCTCAAGATGAGGACGCTTTGGCAATTTTCTTGGCGACATATCGCTCGACACCAGACAGTACAGGAATCTCTGCAGCTGAAAAATTGCATGGTCGAATGCATCGAACAGTTTTAGCTGCAATGGTCCCCGAGAGACCCATTACTACAAAATCACCCGAGAATGACACTAAATTCTCGCTGGAACAACCGGTTTTCTTTCGTCAATACCTTAACAAACAGAAGTGGGTACCTGGTGTAATTTCAAAAAAACTTGGTCGTAAGATGTACATCGTGCAAAAAAATAAAACCAATTACAGAAGACACCAAAACCAACTTCGTACTCGAGAGAATCAGAAGGAGTCACAAGACATGCATGAAAGCGCAGTCGATGGTAATTTATTACTTAAAAATCACTCTAAAAATTCAATTACAGAAAATAATCATGTAAATTCACCACCAACAAATCCTTCAAATAACTCAATAATTTGGGAGAGTCCTACTGCTGCAAGTCCTGTGGATTTAACTTCTCCATCAGCATCTAACAATCAACAAGTAAACCCCTCCAGTCAGAAGAAATTTTCGACTCCAAGTACCCCCAGAAGATCTGACCGTTTACGTTTCAAAAAGGTTTCTTATTATACTTAAATTAGGTGCGAGGGAAGCTGTAGCATCAGCAACTAGATTGCACAATGGCAACACTTGGTTGCATATAAAAGTTTGACATTTCCTATCTTAAAATAATTATCTCTGTTTTGCTTTCTTGTGCATTCTTGTATATTTCTTACCTCATGGTTAACTTTCTTTTTAATGTCTGCCTTCCACCGAAGAGGTTATCCCAAATTTATAAGTACATTTTCAATCATTAAATATATTGTACCTAAGTTTAACGAAGCACCGAGTTTTTTGGTTGAAAACTCAGCAATTACTTTATGCCAACAACTTTTAAAGCATACATCCTTGTAACGTCTAAAACCAAAGGCAGTCTTTTTAACACTGAGCTTTATTTGATCTTCCTTATCCTTACTTACTAATTACATTGTGTTCTTACATACTACCTTACAATATTTCCAGTATTGTATATAAGTGTTAGTATAAACTTATATTCTATGTTCTATGATATTCCATGATTTGTGTTTATCGTATAAGGGTGCCTATACACTTCAACATCCCCCTTAAATTGCGCAGTACACGAATGAAAATCAGGATTCTATTCAACTCGATTTCTTAAACGACCATTCCAACGAGTATCTGCTGGATAGATCTTGCGTGATGTCTTACGTGTTGCAACATTTAAATTATCTGACTCTTCGTTGCCGTTTATATGTTCTTTTTCGCTGATTTTCATTTTTGCACTGGGATCAATTAAGATTTCCGGAATATAATTATTTGTATCTTTATATTTAAATTCATTTAATAACATTGTTTGATTGAAATGTCGCTTCCAAATTACATCGCAATTTCCTTTTTTAACTTTAACTAAAAGATAACGTTTGCCAATAACTTTTAAGATTATTGCTTTAATCCAAGAAATTTTTCCTGGTATTGAAAAATCTTTGACAACTACTTCATCTTCTTTTCTAAATATTTTCGAATTATTTCCTTTATAATATTTTCTTTGTTTCTTTTGCATGCAGTTAACTTTTTTTAACAATTCTTTTGGTTTCTTTTGAATTCTCTCTTTTTGATTTACATTTAACGGATTTAATAAGTCTAACCTACTTCTTAAATTCCTGCCAAATACTAATTCAGCTGGAGCACGACCGGTGGTACTGTGAATGGACTTTCTATAATCGATTAAAAAGATTTGCAAACAATGATTCAAACTGTCGCTTGGCTTCTTTGAGTGTAATGCTTTTTTGAGTGCCCTTTTAATCAATCGAACACCATTCTCTGCCTGCCCGTTCGTTGCTGGGTGGCCCACCGGTGTGGTAATATGCTTTATACCGTTACCTTTTAAAAAATCTTGAAAAAACTTTGAAATGAATGTTCGACCATTGTCGGTAACAATGGTTTCAGGTAACCCGAATCTACTAAAAATCTGAAGCAAAATTTCTTTAGTATGAATACTCGTAATATTTTTACCCATGTCTACACACTCGATCCATTTACTAAATGCGTCAACAATAATTAAAAAATTTCGGTCGAAAATCGGGCCCATGAAATCTAAATGGATTCTCTCCCAAACTTTAAATGGCCAATCCCAATTAATTAATTTCGTCTTTATTGGGTTATCTTGATATAACAAACAAGATTCGCAAGATTTAGCAATGTTCTCCAAGTCCTTATCCCAAGAAGGCCACCAACAATATCCTCTAGCTAATCCCTTCATTTTTACTATACCCAGATGTGACCGATGAAGTTCGAACAAAACCTGTTTCCTAAGAGATTCAGGTATTACCAATTTGTAACCCCAAAAAACTCCACCCGCTTCAACCGATAACTCTGAGCTTCTTAGCAAATAAGCTTTTAAACTTTCATCCTCCACATGCTTAGGCCATCCTTTTTTTATATATCCTACAACTTTTGTCAACACGCTGTCCTTACTTGTTTCGGCTACTACGTCCGCAAACTTTATTGGCAAGTTACCAACTTCTTGTACATAATTGATGTAAACGTCATCAGCGGCAGTATCTTCTTCTGGTGGATCTATGGGGGTGCGTGAAAAATAATCCGCAATATTCTTTTTCGTATTTACGTATTGCGTTCGAAACTGATAGCCGGAAAGGAAAAGGGCATACCTTTGAAGGCGATTCGCCGACAGCGGTGGTATGCCTCTTTTGGAACCAAAAATTGAAACGAGTGGCTTACTATCAGACAACAAAATAAACTCTTTCGCGAATAAATATTGATGGAATTTTCTAACACCAAATACAATCGCGAGTGCCTCCTTTTCCACCTGCGCATAGTTTTTTTCGGAATCGGATAGCTTCCTAGATGAAAAACAAATTGGTCGTTCTATTCCACTTTCATATACATGAACTAACACCGCTGCTAAACCGCTTGGGCTTGCGTCTACAATGAGTTTAACTGGCACGTTGGGATCATAATGGGCTAACACCTGATTTGAAGATAACAGCTTCTTTACCTCAGTGAATGAATTTTCTTGGGCAACGCCCCATTTGAATTTACAGTCATTTCTTAACAATGTGTAAAGGTCGTTTGCCTTAGATGCTAAATCTGGCATAAAACTCCGGTAAAAATTGATTACCCCTAGAAATGATTGCAGTTCCTTCACTGAGCTAGGACTTGGAAGCTGCATTATATCTTCGACACGTTTTGGATCCTTATGTAGCCCCTGCTTGTCTATTACATGCCCTAAATACTTGACCGAATCTACAAAAAAGCTACACTTATCTTTAGCTACCTTAAGCCCCGCACTTTTTAAACGTTTTAAAACTTCGGCTAACCTTTCTAAATGCGTTTCCTTGTCACTAGCTGTTATAAGTAAATCGTCCATGAAAACTACTACTCCCTCTAAGTCGATCAATAATTTTTCCATCTCTTTCTGGAATATGGCAGCCGCTGGAGCAATGCCATAAACTAACCTTGTACTTCTTAACAACCCTCTAGTTGTACTTATCGTGGTCAAATCTCTGGATTTCTCATCCAAAACTAACTGCTGGTATGCAGATGACAAATCGATTTTTGTGAATGACTTCCCGCCATGCAATTTCGCGAAAATTTCGTCGATGGTCGGTAACTGGTGCTGCACTCCCTCAATAACTTGATTCACAGTCGTCTTATAATCTCCGCAGATACGAACTGAACCATTCTTTTTTAATATAGGGACGATCGGCGTCCCCCACTCACTATGATCAACCCGCTCATAAACACCTAATCGGACTAAATCATCTAATGCCCTCTCCACCTTCTCCTTTATGTGAAAAGGTAGTCGACGAGGTTTAAAAAACTTTGGAGTAGCACCTTTTTTTATTTGTAAAGAGATTTGTCTCTTGTTGTACATGCCTAACTTCCCATCAAAAACTTCAAAAAACTTGGATAAAACATGTGCTAAATCTTGGTCTTTAACATTTATGAAATTCACTTCTTTAATGCCTACGTTAAATGCGAACATCCAATTTCTACCAAGAATCGGCGGGCCACCATTTTTTACCACGTGAATGTCTAACATTTTACATTTATTGGCATAAATTACCTTGAGATTACAAAATCCAAGAGGTGTTATAGCACCGCCGTTATAATTACGAAGCATCACACTCGTTTTTTTTAATTGACAGCTTGAAAAATGCTTCTCATAATCTAAGTCAGATATTGCTGTGATTGCCGACCCGCTATCGATCTGCATGCACATGTTTTTACCGTTCACAATAACATCAGCCGTGATGGGTCTTAAACTAGAGTTAGTACTGCAATAAAAAAGAGACAATTCGTCATCATTAGATACATAATTACACTCTTTGTTAAATTTATTATTAAATTTTTTGGGACACATTTTTTTTAAATGACCCCTTTTCTTGCAATTTTTACAAATATAGTTTTTATATCTACATTGACCTTCACTATGGTTTGTGTAACCACACACGTTGCACCGACCAGATTTACCGCTCGCTGATGTTAATTGATGAGATGATAATACCGTTTCGCCTTTACCGCTACGTTGCATGTTTTTACCGCTCTTCCTCTGGATACTAAACACGCTTGCTGGTTCTTCTTTGATATCTTGTACAGTGACGTCATACTGCCTTTTTACGCATTCAACAGACAAAGCCATTTCTAACGCCTTTTGAAACGTCAGATCACTCGCCTTCTCCAGGAATAGTTTGTCTTTCTCAGGGCCTTTTTTGAGACCCATCACAAACCTGTCTCGCAACGCTACGTTCAGATGAGTATCGAAAGAACAATTTACAGCCAAAGCCTTCAGCCTTGCTGCCCATTCTTGTAAGGTTTCATCGTCGTGTTTCACAGATTCATAAAACTTTCGTCTCTCTGCGAACACTGAAAACGATGGCTTGAAATGTTCTTCCATCGCCGTTATAATTTCACTGTATGCTGTGGTGGCATCTTCAGGAGCCCTTGGATGCATGATTTCTTTAAGAAAACGGAGCGTTCTCTCACTGAGGCCACTTAACAGCACTGCTTTTCGCTTCTTTTCGTCAGCTGCGTCTTCCAAATTATTAGCGATGAAAAATTGCTGGATTTGGATTTTAAAAAGATTCCAATCATTTTCTTTAAAATCGTAGGTTGGAGTTCTGCCCAAATACGCCATGGTTTTTATTACTTTTTATTTTATTTCCTCGTCGCCAGTTGTAACGTCTAAAACCAAAGGCAGTCTTTTTAACACTGAGCTTTATTTGATCTTCCTTATCCTTACTTACTAATTACATTGTGTTCTTACATACTACCTTACAATATTTCCAGTATTGTATATAAGTGTTAGTATAAACTTATATTCTATGTTCTATGATATTCCATGATTTGTGTTTATCGTATAAGGGTGCCTATACACTTCAATCCTAAAAAATCCCTTAAAAATGTTTTACTTTCGGACTTTTAAAGCATACATCCTAAAAAATCCCTTAAAAATTTTGTACTTTCGGACCGGAGCAAAACAAATTTTAGGAGAGGTTAAAGGGGCTCAATTACAATATTTTGCAGACAACTTAAAAAGTATATTTTTTTTTGAAAAAGTTGTAGTGGTACACATTAAGCTTGTATAATTCTACACAAAAAAAGATTTTTTTTTGTTTTATGTCGAAAGGAATGTTCTTTATTAGCAACAAAAAGTTTCAGATACCCCTTGGCCAACCCCTACATCTTGAAATTAATAATTTATTTTCATTTTTATTTAATGATTCCCACGAAATGTATTTTTTCATACAATACATCAAGCAATACATCTATTAAATGAAATATTAATAACGGTGTCTTTGTTGTCAAATAGTTCTTAAGCTATCCAAACGTCGTTTTTTAATCAAGATGGCGGAAGAAAAACTTAGACTCTTTCTGTGGTATCTCAAATGCATTTTATTGTTTCTTTTTTGGATTATGATTTAGATTTTGTCCATATTTCAAGAATTCGCCTTATTTCAGTTTTGTAACGTGTAAGTGGACAGTTGGTCTTATTAAACTTAACATAGTGAAATAAAGCTAAATAGGTTTCATTTTACTTTCAACGGTGTGGTTTGTCATTAATGCAAAGAAACTTTTAATACACTCAACCTCGCACCTACCCCAAGTCCTATAGTGTTCCAGGCAGGGGGCAGCTGCATATTACATATATTTCATACATTTTGAGATAATTATGACAAAGTTTTTTTTTAATCACCATAAATATAAGAACATAGTAACATGGCACATGTCATTAGTAGATAGATAGATAGATAGATGTATATATTTAACAACTCATCTGACAAGTCTGCTCTATTCGTTTATGTATGAACTAAAAGTAAACTTCAATTTTATTTGCATACTAAGCATTAAATTACTTTTTAAAATTAATTTAATAACCACAAAAGGCAATAATCAAAATGAGTGAGAGCGGAAAATGTTCCCAATTATGCGATTACATGGTTGACTCCATTATGTGCTATGTTAACTGTCATAAAACTTTTCACGTGCATTGCATGAATGCAATTATAGTTCAATCAAAGTTTTTAATAAAAAAAAAAATTTGTGTGGAGTGCGATTATTTGGCTGATAAAACATATTATTCGTGGTCGTCACCTTCTATCTATTACGACGATGATTCTAATACTGAAAAAATACTAATAAATTGAAAGCAGTCTTCTTTTGCTCGAACGTTGCAGAGGGTACAGAATTGCTCATTGCTGAGTTCATATCTGGATTTTAATGTACATAAGTGGTATATTATTGATTAACAGATTGATTAAGTTGGGAGTAAATAATTCTGCTCTCTGACTGCTAAGCTTATGTTTATAGTGTTTCTCGAACAAAGTCTTCGTGATTTTGAATTATAATTGTTTGTACTTGCGGTTTGCATAAACGTACCGTCTTCTAAGTTCATCTAACAGTTTCGCAGTTCTTGAAAAAGTGCGGATGATTTTTTTCTAGCATTCATACATTCTTTGAGTCTCGTCTCCAATGTACTAGTTGTTTACTTTTCTATTATTATCGTTGATTGTATAATTTTAAAACAAAATGAACCAAACACTTAGAAAATAATAGACCTTCCCCTATCTCTTTTTAATTTAACTAATTAATACGTAGTAAATTCCACGCCGACGACGCACGTACGTGTAAACAAAGAAATGGAAAATAGAAAAGTGATAACACAGTGCAATAGGTAAACCCTTCTCTCTCTTCCTTCCACCTGCGTACGGTTTTTCTTTGCCCATACAGTGTGTACAACGATTGAGCTCATGTGTTTGTGGTTAATCAGCACACAGATGTCACTAAAGTATAGTATTTTAAGCTTTATTCAGTTATTAATTTATTACAGGGGGAGAGTACGATGTAGAGGGGTTAAAAACAAGCACTTTTTATCATTGTATAAGTTAACGCTAAATAAGTTGGAAAGCAGAGCTTCGCGTGGGAAACTAACCAGGTCAACATTTCACACGAGCGTCATCAATTCTGCTGACCTAGCGTCGTCGGCAACAGCGGATGCACCGGACACTCACCTGAGGCAATAGGTGATTTTAGAATTAAGAATTGAATTGTAATTTAGTTTAAGTTTGAGTCTTGAAGAATAAAGATATATTTTTTTTTAAAGAAAATAACTAAGAAAAATTTAATTGGCGCCCAACCAAGTGTGGCTCGCATAAGACGACATTAAGTGCTCACGTAAGACGACGTTAAGTACCTCGCCGTGTGTGTTTAGTCAGTGCTCGCATAAGACGACGTTAAGTACCTCGCCGCGTGTGTTAAGTCAATGCCTAAGTCGAAAACTCGCCATCCACAGCCAACACGAGCCCACAACAAGAACTAGATCATATCAGGATTCTATAGAAACACTGAGGCTCACGAAGGAGTGTGGTGAAAAATACCCTAGTAGCAGTAAAGCAGTACAGCAGTACAAACAGGATGAATGTTTTTCACACCAGCGGGAGTTATAACGTTCCTGGTTCTATTAGAGTAAGACTTAGTATTTAAGAAACTATTTTAATTTTTATACTGCCATTTTTTCATCCAAAAGCAAATTATTATAAAAAAAAATAAGTGAATCCAAAAGCAAATCTTTATAAGAAATTAAGTAAATCCAAAAGCAAATTATTATAAAAAAAAATTAAGTGAATCCAAAAGCAAATTATTATAAGAAATTAAGTGAATCCAAAAGCAAATTACTATACTACTATTCAAGAAATTAAGTGAATCCAAGAACAAATTAATTAAGAAGCAATTAATTTAAAAAAAATTAAAAATTTTAATTAATCCTAAACCGTACTGGTGAAACTAATATCAAGTGAACATTTTTAAATAATCCTAATCATGGCTCCTCCGAATGATCAACCACAACAACCAGGTGTTGCTACACCTGCTTTGCAAAACTTAATATCAGCAATGATAACTCAAGCCATGCAACGGGAATGTAGATAATTAGTCTACTCGATTATGAATCCCAATGCGGATCAGTTTGCAGGCATCGATCAAGGTATAAACCAAGATCAGATGGCAAACATTGGTGAATTGGACAAGCTTCCAGATATAGTACGAAGCTTACGCGAGTTCTCAGGGCAACCTGGAGAATTCAGTTCATGGCGCAAAAGCGTAGAAAGGGTCCTCAAAATTTACGAACCCCTTAGAGGATCTCCCAAATACTTCGGCATTATTAATGTCATTCGAAACAAAATCGTTGGTCACGCCGACCATATACTTGAATCATACAATACTCCATTGAATTGGAACAATATCTCAAGATGCTTGACCCTGCACTATGCAGACAAGAGAGATCTAGGAACGCTTGAGTACCAAATGACATCATTTTTACAAGGCAATAAATCTGTACAAGAATTCTATCATTCAGTGTATGAACACCTTTCACTGATATTAAATAAAATATCTGCTATGGAAGTCAGTGGAGAAGCACTTAATCTTTTAATGCATTCATACAGAGAAAAGGCACTCAATACCTTTATTGGAGGCCTTAAAGGAGATCTACCTAGACCTGGGCATTCGAGAGCCCTCTGATCTACCTCAAGCCCGTCATCTTTGTATGAAACTTGAGAATCAAACCTTTCGGCAGCAATATGCCGCTGCTACAAATAATAATGTTAGAAAAATGCAACCTGTTCCTCCTCCAATTTCATCTTTTCCACCTCAAATACCATCTAAGGGACAAATGCCAATTCGTAATCAAGGTAATATCCCATTCAATAATTACCAACCCAAATTAAATCCTCTCCAAGCTAACTATCCTCAATACACTCAACTAAGACCGAATTTACCACAAAAACCTATCCAACAATCCTTTAATCGTCCTCAAGTTCAACAACCCTTTTATCTTTAATTAGAGTCTTTAAGGAACACTTGTAATTTTAATGGAAAACCAACAATGTTCTTAAAGAAAATTGAACTTATTGCAGTCGCGTTAATTTGTTCAGCAAGAATATAAAACTCCTTAATGACCGCAAACATTAGAAAAATAAAACAAAACAAAAAACGATTTTTCTTTTATAATATTTTACATTTAATTTGGATGCATTTCAAACCAATTGTGGTTCATCATCAGCAATACACTAATTTGACAAAGAAAAGAAAGAAAAAGAAAGTACAAAAGTAAAGAAGAAAAAGAAATTGAAGAAAGCTTTACATTATAACAATTAGACTAAAAGAGAACATTTAGATTAATTTAAACAAAGGTGACATAATATTGCCATTATCACTGTTCATGACATTGTTGTTGTTGTTGATATAAAGACTTTTATATGCATCAAGTCGGCGGTTGTTGGTAACATGTTTTATGAGCTTTACATCTTCTAATCTCACATTGAAATGGTTGTTGGCGAGGGCGTGTGCAGCGACGGAGGATTTTTCAGGTCTGTTGTACTTGATGTGATTCGAGTGTTCGTTGAATCGTACACCAATACTTCGCTTTGTCTGGCCGATGTAAACAGCGTTGCAGTCTCCACATTTAATTTGATATATTCCCGATTTGTTTACAACTGTTCAGTAAAGAATACTTTCGATTTCGTGGAAAAAACTAAGAACGTCTTAATTGAAGAAGACGAAATTATGATTTCATTTGATGTCGAAGCCCTGTTTCCAAGCATTCCTATCCCGGAAGCCATAACTGCCCTTCAAAAACATCTTGAAAAGTTTGAGATAGACGGAAACAAAAAACATACATATTTAAAAGCAGCCAAAGTATGTATGTCTCAAAACTATTTTCAATTTAGAAACAATTTTTACATAATTGAAGCTGGAACAAGTATGGGAAACCCTTTGTCCCCACTAATAGCGGAAGTTTTTATGTCGTCTTTCGAAACAAATTTGAACGAAAGAGGATTGCTCCCTAGAATTTGGTTTCGTTATGTAGATGATGTTTTTGCAGTAATAAAAAGAGGTGAAATTGATTTGATATTAAATACCCTAAATTCGCAGTTCGATTCCATAAACTTCACCTATGAATCTGAAGAAAACCAAAAGCTAAATTTCTTAGACTTAACCCTGTCAAGAAAAAACGGACGAATTGAATTTGCCATATACAGGAAACCTACAACAACAAACAGGTACATTACTAACGACTCATACACCCCGATTCAACATAAACTCGCTGCTTTTCATTCGATGGTCCATCGCCTATGTAAACTACCACTTTCAATTGCAAACTATGCCACCGAGTACAACCTATTAAAAGATATTGCTGCCATCAATGGATACAATCCATTTATTATCGATCAATTGATAAATAAACACAACAAAAAACTCAAAAAATCAGAACTAACAACTCTATATAAACAAAATAAACAACTTCACGACAACAACAACACAGAAAGAGCAGCGATGACGTATTTCCCACCCATCACAAACAAAATGCACACAAAATTAAAACAACAAAATATAGAATGTGTCTACTCCAGTAATGGCAAAATTAAAAACATGCTTGGCTCAACCAAAGACAAATCCACAGTTGTAAACAAATCGGGAATATATCAAATTAAATGTGGAGACTGCAACGCTGTTTACATCGGCCAGACAAAGCGAAGTATTGTTGTACGATTCAACGAACACTCGAATCACATCAAGTACAACAGACCTGAAAAATCCTCCGTCGCTGCACACGCCCTCGCCAACAACCATTTCAATGTGAGATTAGAAGATGTAAAGCTCATAAAACATGTTACCAACAACCGCCGACTTGATGCATATGAAAGTCTTTATATCAACAACAACAACAATGTCATGAACAGTGATAATGGCAATATTATGTCACCTTTGTTTAAATTAATCTAAATGTTCTCTTTAACTCTAATTGTTATATGTAAAGCTTTCTTCAATTTCTTTTTCTTCTTTACTTTTGTACTTTCTTTTTCTTTCTTTTCTTTGTCAAATTAGTGTATTGCTGATGATGAACCACAATTGGTTTGAAATGCATTCAAATTAAATGTAAAATATTATAAAAGAAAAATCGTTTTTTGTTTTGTTTTATTTTTCTAATGTTTGCGGTCATTAAGGAGTTTTATATTCTTGCTGAACAAACCCTTTTATCGTCCTCAAGTTCCTAACAATACCAAACACCAACAGCCCGAACCAATGGATACTTCCACTATTAAAACAAATAATGTTAAATATATGAACAGGCCATCAGCTCCTAAAAGCCCAAACAATCCCCCTTCTCAACAAATACATCCCAATAAATTACAAGGAAATTTTCATGTGAACACCTCTCCAGCTGATCCAACTGAGGAACAACAATACGAACAAACCATTCAAAACGAAGATCAATGTCACGATCAAACTTTGCAAGAATACGTAGAACATTATCCACAAGATTATTCTGAAACTTTTCCACAACAAGATACAGACGATCCCTACAACCAGCAATCATTAGAATTTAGTGATATCCAGTTATTAGACTGAGCTGTTCCTCTCTTCCATATTTCGAGTGTAAAACGAAGAGCGGAACTATACTCAAAACTTTAATAGATACCGGGTCAAATAAGAATTATATTCAACCTTCTTTGGTACCAAACCCTCGAACTAATGAAACAAATTTCTACGCGAACTCTATAGGAGGAAATGCTAAAATTACGCAACACACATTTTTGAACCTTTTCGGCCTTAACGACATTTAGATAAAAAATTTCCTCATGCCTGAATTAAAATCATTTCATGCCATTCTAGGAAACGATAGCCTAAAAGACCTCTCGGCAGTTATTCATACAAAAGACAATTTTATGATTGTCAAAAATAGAATCAAAATCAAAATTAAACAGTTAAAAATCCATTCAATTAATACTATCAATATCAGGACGAACCATATGTCCAACGTACAAAAGACAATGATTCAAAAAGTAATTGACGAATTCCCTAGACTTTTTGATGACCCGGATAAT
This sequence comes from Eupeodes luniger, assembly GCA_951509635.1. NCBI lineage: Eukaryota > Metazoa > Arthropoda > Insecta > Diptera > Syrphidae > Eupeodes > Eupeodes luniger. The sequence continues at coordinate 174,163,500 of OX608073.1, read as the reverse complement.
AAACTTTTATGTACTACTCCTATTTATTCTAAATTTTATCCTTACCCAATATCACTAAAAGAAGAAGTCGAAAAACAGGTACAGACACTATTACAAGACGGCATAATCAGGCGATCAAGATCTCCGTACAATTCACCCGAAAAAATTCTTGGTTTTCTGTTCTTGACCTTAAGAGCGTATTCCATCAAATTCCTTTGAAGGAAAAAGACATGGAAAAAACTAAATTTTCTGCTAACCACGGAAAATACGAGTTTACCAGGTTACCATTTGGACTTAAAAACGCCCCTTCAATCTTTCAAAGGGCTTTAGACGATATACTTCGTGACTTTCTCAGGAAAATGTGTTACGTGTATATCGATGATATAATTATCTTTAGTCCAGATGAAAATACACATTTTGAAAATATTTGTAAAATCTTTAAAACACTTAATGAAGCAAATATGAAAGTTCAAATCGATAAGAAGTGTAAGTTCTTTAAAGAAGAACTAGAATTTTTGGGTTTTGTTGTTTCTTCTAAAGGTATTAAGACCAATCTGGAAAAAGTAAGCGCAATCAAAAACTTTCCACCTCCAAGAACTCTAAATGAATTAAGTTCCTTCCTTGGCATGTCAGGTTATTACCGTCGGTTTGTCAAAGACTATGCGAAAATCGCAAAGCCCCTTACATCCCTTTTAAGAGGGGAGGATGGACGCGTGTCCAAAATTATATCAAGTAAAAAACCAATACATCTAAATGAAGAGTCCTATGAAGCCTTTAATAAAATCAAGAGATCTTTAATATCAGAAGACATCATTTTAAGTTACCCCGATTTCAGTTTACCCCTCGAACTTACAACTGACGCCTCAGATTACGCAATAGGCGCTGTGCTGTCCCAAGAAATAGACCAATCACCTTTATATCTAGGACTTTGAAAGAAACCGAAGAAAGCTATGCCAAGAACGAGAAGGAAATGCTCGCTATCGTGTGGGCTTTGAATTCATTAAGAAATTACCTGTACGGTTCTGCGAAAGTTATAATCTTTACCGATCACCAGCCGCTAACTTACGCACTCAGTAGTAAAAATAAAAACACAAAACTAAAACGCTGGAAAGCTCAACTCGAAGAATACAATTATGAGTTGAAATACAAGCCTGGAAGTACTAATGTTGTGTCGGATGCTCTATCTAGACCACCACTAGCTACCCAAGCACAATGTAATTCTCTAACCCCAACCATTCATAGCGATGAATCATCAAGTCATGGACTCATTTAACGTGTGGAATCACCTATAAATTGTTTTAAAAATCAAATTTTTCTGTTAGAAGGTACACCCCCTAGCCAAAACTTCCAAATAATATTTCCAACATACCATAGACATACTATTACAGAGCCCAATTACTCCGAATCGAACTTGGTCCAAATCCTAAAGAAAATCCTTAATCCATCCGTAACTAATGGAATTAAAACAACTGAACACATTATGGGTATGATACAAAACATTTACAAAGATAATTTCAGTTCAATCAAAATCCGATTTACACAACTTTTAGTACAAGATATTGTGAACGAACAGGATCAAGAAAATCTAGTTATTGAAGAACACAATCGTGCTCATAGGAACCAAAGAGAAAATAGAGCACACATTTTGGAAAAATATTTCTTTCCTTCATTAAGTAAAAATTAAAAAAAATTCCCAAAACATGCATAATTTGCAAACAATATAAATATGAAAGGCACCCGAATAAAGTTCCGATACGATCAACTCCAATTCCTAGATATCCTGGAGAAATAGAATCGTCAGTTGTGAGAACGGAATAAGTCCACTTTTTTTCGAAATTCACTTTTTGATGCAGATCTTATCTTTAGAAAAAAACAAAAAAATTATTTTGGTTGTCGAAGTTACAGGGGATGAAAAATTTCATAAGTTTGAAGTCCAGGACTTATTCTGTTCTCAAAACTTATGGAATTTCGTGTACATTTGTAGATTTCTTCAAGATTTTTTCGGAATCATTTCTTGGAAAACTAATTTTTTTTAATTCAGCTTTGACAGGTCCCTAGGAAAACGTTTTGGAATTTCCCAAGTTCTGTTAATGAAATGTAAGATTTTACCTCTTTTAATTAATCATTAGGAAAACCCACGAATAAAAAAAGGTATGTTTTTTCAAACTGTCCGGATCGCGAAAAACTTGTGCTATAAATGTGACGTTATTTTTTCATCAATATCTAGTTTGGTTATTAATATTAGAGAGTAAACTATTTTGAGTTTTACAGTTTTTAAAAAACAGTAATATTTGCTTTTTCAATAAATATATTTTTAAAGGTTTTAAAGGTATGTAAGTGTAACATTTAAGCGTTGACGTGGATTTTTTCTAACAAAATTTTCTTTTAGGAAAAAAATTTGTAATTTCTCCCAGAAATATCTAGTGACTCCAGCAACAGTGATGTACCATCTTGCAAGCTAAGTTGTACGAGAAACATAGACACAGAACAAAGAAAAGAAATACTGCAGAACGTTTACAATGGTCGACCAAAGAATCTTATGGGACTTATAGAATGCATGCCAGTGGATCGAAGACGGCCTCGGTCAGGCACCGAAAATCCAGCAACACGACAACATTCCTTTGGTTACAACATAATGGTGTCAAATATTGTTAAAACAAGAATATGCAGACAAGCGTTCTCCATTTTGTTTTGCGTATCTAGCAGTGCAATTTATCGGCTCTCATCACTTGTGGCGGCGGCGGGCAGAACACCTGTAGATCAGCGTGGGAAACATGATGTACGTGCAAACAGGTTACCTAACAGTATGCTTGTTGCTATGAATGATCACATACGATTCTTCCCCTTAAAAGAATCACACTACAGAAGCAAGCATATTCAGTATTTGGAGGCATCACTGAATATCAAGATAATGTATGAACTTTTCTGCACCAAGTATCCTGAACACACCAATTTCTCGTACAGATTTGGGCGGCCAAAGATTGACGTCTGTTCAACATGGGAGGGACTAAGTACAAAAATAAATAGTGCAGGACTAAAAGTGGTACTGCTGAACGTGAAGCGGTCGCAGAAAAAATTATTCATCTAAGACGGGCAAAAAAGTTTTACAATAAACAACAAGAAGTGCTGGCTTTATCTGGTAAACGAGAAGATGTTGGAGCAGAACCTGCCTTTGCCGAAGATTCCAGTGCAAGAAATGTTTTATTTGCGAAAACTGTGGCTCTATGTATTTTGCGTCCATGATATGAAGATGAACACTGTGGACTTTTATACGTACCATGAAGGCATAGCAAAGCGAGGACCTGATGACGTTTGCAGTCTGCTGTGGAAGAACATTCAAAATCTTGATCCTGCTATCAAAGAACTACATGTATTTAGTGACGCGTGTGGAGAGCAAAACAGAAACAACACCCTAGTCAGATTCTTCCTGCTACTAGTTTCATTGGGCCGTTTTCAGGTTATTCATCAGTACTTTCCTGTACGGGGTCAGTCATTCCTGCAAAGTGATCGGAATTTTGGGACAGCAAAAACAACGCTTATAAGAAGAACTGATCGGATATACACTCCCTGCAAATACAACACAATGATATCTAACGCAAAACGAAATGGATTATTTAGAGTAACGAGCATTTCGTCTGATAATATACTGGATTTCAAAAACACCTGGCCAAATTTTTACAAGAAAACCAGCAAATGATTAAACAAGGATTCCATGTTTATGATTTCTAAATACAGACATCTGACCTACATCTATAGGGCGCGTGGAAGCTTCGAAATGGAAAGACGGTCTTATAACACACCAGTTTTTGCTCCAAAAACGCCTCGCCACTCCTGCCTTACCAACGACAATGGCTTAAAATAAATAAATTGGGTGGCGCAACAGTCCGTTTGAGAACTTGGGTCTAGTGACTTACAACTCTTAACCATTCCTGTGTGCGAGTACTGTTGTCAGGGATGGAAGGGACTTACAGTTTCAAGCCGAATCCGAACGGCAAATTTTGAGAAAACACTTTTCATGACAAGAATTACTCTTGGAGAATTTGTCAATTCCTCGCAAGAGGCAGTACCCGTGAAAAAACTTTAGGTGGCATAGGCAGGGATCGAACCCAAGACCTCTCGCATGACCATCATGCCACGGGTACTACAACGACAATGGCTTATGAAAATAAAATTCCCATAAACCATAAAAAGATGGAGGAAAATCATATCTTATATAGAAGACGACAGAAGGAGTTCTACCTAACTATATTAACATGGCCAACCACAGCTTATGAAGGTGATGAAGAAGAAGAAGGATAAAACTTTTTTTATTAAACTTTTTTTTTACTATATTTTTGTATGTAATCTTGCTTATGTATACCACTTTTTTTTAATTACATAATCTCTACTATTACTTAAATATTTTGTTATCATTTAAAGCTCTATTTTAAATAAATTATGTATTTATTTAATTAAAATTTGAGTTTTATTTGAAATTTCAAACCGTAAGTTGCAAGAACGGAATAAGTCCAACGTTTTCCAACCGTTAAACCTGGCTACCAGAACCGGCTACAAACATTCATTCAAATCCACGTGATCTTCATTTTATCTACGCTATTCAGTTTTTTGCGTTTTCCCAACACTTTTGCAAAATAGACTTATTCCGTTCTCACAACTGACGATTGAATTATACATATCGACATCTTTTCTACAGAAGGAAAATTAGTAATAACTACAATAGACAAATTCTCTAAATATGTGGTAACAAAACTAATGAAGTCAAGAGCTGTAGAAGACATTAAACAACCAATTAGAGAAATCGTTTATAGCTTCGGAATACCAAAGCTAATAGTTTGCGACAGTGAAAAATCTTGTAGCTCATCATCACTGCTATTCATGTTACAAAACGAGTTTGGAATACAAGTTTTCACTACACCCCCTTATACAAGTACTTCTAATGGACAAATAGAGAGATTTCATTCAACTCTCGGTGAAATTATGAGATGCTTGAAGGCAGAGAAAATCTATGAATCGTTCACAGAATTTTTAGAAGCCTCCGTCCATGCCTACAATTCTTCCGTTCACTCTGTGACGAAGAAAAAACCCATTGATATATTTTTTAGTAAAAACACTACAAGTACAGCTCAGGTAGAAGACGCACGTATCAAAAATATTGAAAAATTAGAGTCAAAACAAAAAAACGATTTAGCATACCATAATAAAAGAAAATCTGACTTAATAACCTATTCCCCTGGAGACACTATTTTCATAAAGGTAAACAAACGATTAGGATCCAAACTTTCGGCACATTACAAAAAAGAAAAGGTTAAAGAAAATAGATCTACCACAATTTTAACAGAATCAGGAAAAGTTGTTCACAAATCGAACATTAGAAACTAATTTTCATATCCTAGAATCCAAACCCTATTCATTTCAATTTATCCCACAGATACCTAATAAAACCAACCCAAGGAACCGTTAACATCCTAGACTATTCCAACTCACCCATCATTATCCTAAATAATGGAAAGGCCAAAATCTCTGAACGAAACTTTAAGCACAGATAATAATTTTATACAGATGTCTCACCCTTATGGCGAGAAATGATATATGAAACTGATTCATTTTTTCCTGCAGGGATGAGACATCTGTAAAAAATTATTATCTGTGCTTTAAGCTTATCCACACCGTCGAACTGACTCCATACGAAAACTTCGTTTCAAAAGCACAAAATGTTTTTCTCAAACAAATTCCAAAAACTAACCCTTATTTTCCAATTATTCACCACGAAATAGAACAAATTCAAAATACCATCCAAAATCTTAAAGTAAGTAGAGCAAAACGATCATTAGACTTCATCGGAACAGGATGGAAATGGATTGCGGGATCGCCCGACCACAATGATTTTACCATTCTTAAAAATAAAATAAATAATGTAATAGATAACAACAATGAACAGATAATAATAAATGAAGAGTACAAGAAAAGAATAAATTTACTTACTAATGTAACGAATGAAATAATCAACACTATAAAGAAAGACAGTAGGGGAGAGTGGGTACGAAAGTAACAATTTGTACATTTTGTACAATAACTTTTAAACCAAAAGACTTAACAAAATAAGACAAAACATATATTTTAAAGTGGACATTTGGCTACCATTAAATACTAATTTGCCATCCAACTTTACCCTTTCCTCGAGTGAATGGTGGAAAAAAGAGGTGAAAGTCAAGTGTTACAACCGTCCTTTATGTCGTACCAATTGTAACACGATGAAAGGACGGTTGTAACACCACATAAATTTAATGAAATAAAAGAGAAACTCGGTTTAACTTCAGATTTATTTAAAAAATTCCATTACAATGTATAAAAAAGTACCAATCTTATGGCATATCAGCCTTGAGATACGTAAAACTAACTTCAATCACAGATTTATTAATCGTAGTAGGCAAACAAAAAAAAGTCAAAAAATTAACAAACATAAATAAGATTCTTCGAAGAAAAACATAAACAATATTCCATTTTCAAAATAAAATAAAAAAAAAACAAAATAATATAAGACGTTCAACATAAATTACTATTCTGTATCCGACTCGCAGTTTCGACATTGGAAGAAGAGCTGTTTTGATTTATCGCCCATACACCTAGTGTGAACCCACATTTTGCAGGAAGTACATTGGACCCACTGTTCTTTGGGAATGGATTCAGAAAATTTTCCAAGGCAATAAAAACAGATGGAATCTTCTTCTTCACTACAACTTATCGCCTCAAATGAATTCTTACGTGTTCGATTAATTTTTGGCTTCTTAATCTGATTTGGCTTGGATATGTTGCTTAATTTTTTCTTAGCTTCTTCTAACGCATTTTTTTCAGGGGTGTCCGTCAGGATAGTTGTCCGCCCCCTTTTTCTTCCACCACTTGAAAGTTCCTGCAATATTCATTTTAGATCAAAACAAGAACTGTCACATTGATATTTTTTGGGTGGACGTTTGTAACATGTTACAAACGTCCACTCAAAAAATGTTACAACCGTCCACATCTGGTTTTTTTATATTGAATATGAAATTAAAAAAGAACGATTGGGTCGATCACAAAAACTTTAACAACATTGAATAAAGAAATAAATGAACTTTAATAACACAGCTACCACTTTGTAAAAACGATGTTATTCGAAAAAATACAACGAAAAATAACTTACAGAAAAAATTTACGACAGGACCCAAATTTTACGTTTTCAACTTTATCTGGCACAATTCAGTACTTTGACGTTTGGATTTTTGTAGGTGCATTCAGGACCAAATTGCCAAGATTTCTACATTTAAGAATGAACGTATACAGTCTCAGGGTGTTTTTAAAGCTCAATGTTACAACCGCCCCATGTTACTTTCGTACCCACTCTCCCCTACTATCGAATATCAAAATAATGTAATATTACTATTTAAGATAAAACTCATTAAAGAAGAATTAACGAACATTATTTATGCAATCGAACTTATTTAATTTATTTATTTATTTACATCATTTAGAGATTTTAAATCTACAGTTAGACTACCGAATTCGAATACATGCTAATACATCGAGATTGACTTATAGCCTATTACATACAACAAAATATTTTTAATAAAATAAAAATAAACATTAACAATTTGACAACAGTAAAATTATATTGTAAAATTAAAAATCAATTAAAATGAAAATACAATAACAATCTATTTTTTTAAAGAAGATCTACTCAGATGAAAGTCAAATTCAATATGAGACGCAATAAGATTAGTTTCACTGACACAGCGGGTTATAGGTTCGTTTTTTGCATAGTTAACTCTCAGTTGTCGCGATGGAGCATATAAATTAATTAAATATAAAAGAAATGGGCACTTGATATGGTACGATAAAATATCACTTATAAACATAACTGAATACATTTTTCGTCTATTTACAAGTGATTGCATACCTAAAAGTTGACATCTGGTAGTATATGATGGAGTTTCGATGTATAAACCTAATTTCCGAATTGCGAACCTAGTAAATTTTTTTTGAATCATTTCAATTCTGTTTGAATGAATGTTATAGAATGGATTCCAAATAACACAGCAGTATTCTAATATTGATCTGACATAAGATGAATAGAGCGATTTAAGAGCAAAAGGGTCTTTGAAGTCTTTACTACTATTAATTTGCTTTAGAAACACTTGAAACTATATGCTTGACAAAGTTTAATTTAGAGTCGAAAATTACGCCCAGATCTTTCTTTTCACAAACTCGAACAAGAACATGGCTATTAATCTTATATTCGAAGATAATTTGGGAAAAATTACGACAAAAAGAAAAACATTCGCACTTAGAGGCATTTAAATATAATTGGTTTACAGAGCACCATTCAGATAATTTACAAAGATCATTTTGCAACAGATGACAATCCGTAATGGACTTTATACATCTAAAAAACTTTAAGTCATCAGCAAATAGAAGTTGAACAGAATTTTCGAAAATATCAGGTAAGTCATTGATAAAAATTAGGAAAAGAAGTGGCCCAAGATGGCTACCTTGGGGAACACCTGAGGTTACCAAAACTGGACTTGAAACTATATTTTCAATTCTAACATATTGAATACGATTCTTAAGGTAAGAGTCCAACCATTTCAAAAGATTTGAATGAAAACCAAAAGAAATTAATTTTCTCAACAAAATTGAGTGATTTACTCTATCAAAAGCTTTCGCAAAATCTGTGTAAATTACATCAATTTGGTGACCTTTTTCGAGTTTATTTAAAATAAAATTGGAGAAAATAGACAGATTGGTGGTTGTTGATCTTCCCGATACGAAACCGTGTTGAAATGGTGAAATCTGTTCTTTCACGAGGAAAGCTAACTTATTGTATATCAATTTTTCGAACAGTTTTGGTATACATGATAATTTACAAATTGGACGATAATTGTTTATTTGATGCTTTGATCCAGATTTATGAATTGGAGTTAAAAATGATTTTTTCCACACTGATAGGAACTCACCATTAGATAGAGAGCTTTTGAAAATAAGAAAAAGAGGTTCTATAATTGCTAATGCACATTTTTTAAGGATAATCGGTGGTATTTCATCCGGACCTGTATTTGTGTCTTCATTCAAACTCAAAAGGCCACTTTCTATTTCAGACATATTTATCTCTATTTGGCCAATATTCACCTTACAATCCTGAAATAAAAATTCTCTATTACTTGAATTAGCTTCGTCAGATTTGGTGTAATTTGATTGAAAATAGTGAGCAAAAGAATTACAAATAGATAAAAGATCTGAATGTGTTGAATTAAGGTAATGCATATTACTAGGAATGCCACAAGAAGATTTTTTGTTTTTAATATAAGACCAAAAACTTTTACTGTTTTTTTAAGGTTTGATTCAATTATTAAAATATAAGATTTAAACAGAAATTTATTAAGAACATCGAATTCTCGTTGTAATCGTATATAAATACCTTTTAAATCATTATTGTTTCCCGATACACGCGCTCGTTTATAGGCCTTGTTTTTTTTATTACATAAATTACAAAGCCTTTTATTAAACCAAGGAGGCTTCGAGTTATTTTTTACTTGAACTATTGGTACATACATAGCAATTGCCGATTTCATATTATCAATAAAATAGTCATAGAATTGCGATAAATTTAAAGAATTAAAATTTTTGTGCCACGGAATATCGGACATATAACTCGCTATGCCTTCGAAATTAGCTTTTGTGTAATTAAATTTTACCTTATTAAAATTTAAAGACTTAACGTACTCATAAAATGAAAAATGTATATCAAGAGCAATATGGTGGATCGAGTTAGAAAAAATTGGATTTAATGATTTGTCTACATTAATAAGTAAATCTTTATCTACAAAAATAAGATCTAGAATACGATTTAAATCATTTTTGCAACAATTAATTTGAAGTAAATCATAACTTGTAAAAGAATCAATTAATTCGCTTTCAAAATCAAAATTCACATTAAAAGGTAATAGCTGAAGCTCTTCGGGATCAAAAACCCATTCTAAGTTAGAGAGATTAAAATCACCTAGAATTATAATATGTTCATTGTTTTTAAGATTTGATAAAATATATTCACAATTTTGTACATGTAGTTTATAGAGATCGAGTGAACTTTTTGGCGGTATATAACTTACAATGACAAACAATACATAATTTTTATTAAAATTGATTTTAATTATTATTTGGTCTATATCATATAAACCAAAAGAACGAGAAGACGGCAATTCTAATTCAATACAAGAGTATAAAGAGTTCACTGCTAGTAAAACCCCTCCTCCTCTTTCTAATCCAGTTGTTTGCGGACAGCGATCTTTACGAAAAATGGAATAATCGTTGTTGTTGCAAATTTCTGCATTGTGATGATTATTTGCTAGCCAAGTTTCTGTGAGAGCAATGAAAGTGAATTGAGAAGATGACAAAGACAAGAAAATGTTTTGTAATTTTGTGCGCATTCCACCAACGTTTTGGTAATAGCCGAATAGCTGATTATTATTATTACATTTATCAATGTGAGGAAACGAGTGAGAATGCGAACAACGAAGAGACGATGATGATTGTCAATTGAGAGGCGGCTGTTGCAATGGTTGTATGGTTGATGCCGACGACGACGACGACGCCTCTGCAGCTGCCGAGGTAGATGGTGGCGGTGACGACGGCCAAGCAACTTGCTAAGCAAAATATTGTGAATTCTAACATTATGTCAAGAAATGAATTAAATGTTATATTAGATAAAATGGATAAAGAAACATTACCATTTATAAATATAGAACAAGCACTTAAATTTGCCGAAAATTGCATCCAATTCAGAAAATTTACTCTATATCATAAGTATCCCAAAAACAAAAAAGAAATATATGAAAAATTAGTTGTAATTTCAATGAAAAAGAAAAACGGTCTAATAAACAAAATATCTCATAGAAATATGTTAAGAAATCATAATAAGGTGTATGGTATAATAAATAATTGTAAACAAATCGAAGATATTACTCTTTGTGAACAAACCGATTTATTAGATTTAAATAGTAATAAGTGTATAATAGGCTTATTTGAAAATAAAAATGCATCATGCAACTGCACAAACAGCCAACATATTGCTCAGGTCGAGGAAGTATCAGCAGGACTTGTCATCCTTAATTAATTTAACGGTACAATAGAAGCTAATAACTACACGCAATCGCTTAACGGAAACTACTTAGTCAAATTTCACAACGAAACAATAATGATCAATAACCAAAAGTACGCTTCTCAAGAAATTGTCAATATTCAAGCTTTGCCCCCAACATTACATCCAACTTATTCAGACCTTGCAGTAGAGGAAGTCCTATCGCTGGAACTTATGAAAGAATTGCATACAAAAAACACACAGCATCTTACCAAGATACAGCTAGAAAAAAACGTACACCAGATAACAACCTACCTCATATTTACAGTCGTATTCATCGTCATTATATTTATACGATACAAATCCAGGACATCCAACAGTAATCCGATAACAACATAACCTATAATAACGATAACAAATCAAGGTGAATCCCATCAATTATCACCATCATCCTTACAAAAATACCCCAGTCTTTACAATATCCTGTAAAAATGCTAGGACGCATTATTTTAAGACGGGAGGAGTCAACGCTAAATAAGTTGGAAAGCAGAGCTTCGCGTGGGAAACTAACCAGGTCAACATTTCACACGAGCGTCATCAATTCTGCTGACCTAGCGTCGGCAACAGCGGATGCACCGGACACTCACCTGAGGCAATAGGTGATTTTAGAATTAAGAATTGAATTGTAATTTAGTTTAAGTTTGCGTCTTGAAGAATAAAGATATATTTTTTTTAAAAGAAAATAACTAAGAAAAATTTAATTTATATAAAGCAAGTGATCGCCATCAAAAATCAAAAATCATAAAAAAGTAGTTTTGGTAATTTTCGATTTTCTCAATGCGGTTATTTGTGTTCGATTCAGAATTGATCATTGCATGGTACACATAAGTTAATTTTCAATTTCATTTCACAACTTTTTCACTTTTTTTATAAAAATTTGGAGTTTGAATAGAAATTTCTCAAAAACCATTAACATGAGTAATTTAATTTAAATGCAGGATGTGACCAAACCGGGTTGAAAACATAGTCAACCAGTTGGCCAATGAAAATTTACCGAACTTGAGATATTCAGCCAAGATTCCATCATTCCACTTTTAAGAAATGGTTAAAATACTTGCTCATTGGTTTGTTGTTGGATATTCAATGTATCTTCGCTAGTACGTGATTGTTTTGAATATAAATTGCTGAAAAAGCTCGTAGCTATATCGTTGATAATTTTTAACGTTTTTATATGAAACGGATGTTATCCATTCTCTGTAGTCTTTGACTGTTTTTTTTAGCTTTTTTAATTGATTTATTGTCTTCAATTATTGATTTTATAAGATTATAGTACCCGTAGCGTGATGGTTAGTGCGTTGGACTGTCATGCAAGGGGTCTTGGGTTCAATCCCTGCCTGTGCCACCTAACTTTTATTCACGGGTACTGCCTCTTGCGAGGAATTGACAAATCCTCCAAGAGTAATTCTTGTCATGAAAAGTGCTTTCTCAAATTAGCCGTTCGGATTCGGCATATAAACTGTAGGTCCCTTCCATCTCTGACAACATTACTCGCACACAGGAATGGTTGAGAGTTGTAAGTCACTAGGCCCTGGTTCTTCATGGACTGTTGCGCCACCTAATTTATTTTTTTTAAGATTATAATTGAAGTTTTTGATATCTTCTTGCGATTTTTTCTATTTTTGTTTGTTTTTTGTGTGGATTGGTGTAGTTGTCTGGTGTAATGGTTAATAATTTTCAATTCAGTGCGTATTATTCGGTGGTCTGACTCAAATTCAAAGTTATTTAAAACTTAGGTATAACACTAGTGGAAATCTGTTATTGAAAAGTTCAAATTGGATTCTAGTTTAAACATATTACTATTTTTAAAAGCTTTTATTGATATTTACAATTTTACTAACTATATGATTTAAAGCTTTAATAAAATATTTTTTGTTCAAAAACATACAATATTAAAATAATACAATTATAAATCTAAAATTTGTATATTGAATTTAAAAATAAAATAATTAGGTGAAATGTTAAAAGTTAATAATGTTGGTTATTGGCATAAGCTATCCATGTGTCTCTATTTTTGGCTTCGTTGTACCAATTTGTGCTGGTTTGTAATAGATCGTTATTCGATCTTTTATTGGGTCGTTCTGGTCTCTTGTTCTCTGGACTTCATTTTGTTGTCAATTTTCTTTGCTCCTGAAGTCGAGATGCATGACCTGTTCAGCTCCATTTCAGCCTTCTTTTTCTATTTATGACGTCAATAGTTCCAGTTCTATAGCGAATATTTTCATTTCGTACCCTTCATTTACGTATGTTCAGATTTTTTTCTTTCCATTTTGTTCTGACATATCCTAAGCTGGTCAAGTGTTTTTTTTTTTAAGTCAAACTCATTGCTAGTAGTCCGTAAGTAAGGATCTGTTGAATAGCATATTCGATGATATATTTCATTGTATGTTTTAAAATATGTTTAGGGCTCCAGAATTATTTCCAGCTATTTCTTAGTCCTTAAATGATGTTTGCTGTCCCAAATATATAATATAATTTTCGTCCAACGTTATATCGTCTTTTGTGTGATTTCTCATGGCTTAATTTATCGATTTTAAAGTCCATAATTTTTATACAAGGTAGTTAGTTCTGTCAAAATGTCTTGAACTTGTGTAGTTTTTGTAGAAATAAGAACTATTTCGTCTGCAAATCTTAAATTGTTTGGATATTGTCCACATACCCGTATTCCATATTTTCTCTTTGAGTTAGTTTTTTTGGAAATGTCTTCCAGTACTGAACTAAATAAAGGTTGTGGAATGGGATCTCCTTTTCTAACTGCTCTTGTTATATTAAATTTGCGTCCTATATTCTATGTCTTTTATTATTTTTTATTCTTTCTATGTTATTTTTGTATATGGTTAATCGTTTGTACTACGAGTATATTTGGGTTCAAGTTTTGATTTTTGATTTTTCATTACAGTTTTCTATTAGCTATTATTGTCTGCAAGTGGTATTTTGCTGAGTAAAAATATATAATCCTTTTGTTTGGATATTGGCAGATGCTGCTAACCATTAGGATGAGGCCAGACATTTTCGAATCCATTCTCGCTTTTTATACCTGGTAGAAGTGTTGTACCCGGAAACTTTTACTACCTGTGAATAGGTACGTATTTCACTACTACGAATTCATGAAATTAAAGGGAAAAATTAGAAACAAGCGTTGGTATTTCCTAATATCAAACTACGAACCACTAAAAAATCGTATAAAAAATGCTCCACTTGGATGGGGCCATTGCGAATATTGCCGTGCAGGAGCTTACAAATGCGATATTTTAAAAACTTTTGTATAAAAAACTATTTTAATTTAATTTGAAATGGTGCAGGGAACTAAGTCCCCGAGAACCTAGTCCACTAGGTTTCCCTGACTTAGTTCCCTGTACCATAATATATGTAAGTAGTGTTAAAAATCTTTTTCTCAGATTTCAGTTTTTTTTTTTTATTTCATACTAGAAATATTTAAGAAAGTATGTAATACTAGTGGAGCGCCTGGGGGTTTTTACCTCGGATTACAGTTACAGTGAATGAATTAATATGATCGATGTGAGAAATTGTTTTTTAAACCATAAATTGCAATGTTTATCCAAAATTTTTTTGTGCATTCCATTTTTTCATTGTTTAAACAAATTCTTATAAAAAATTAATGTTTGACAATATATTTTATACAGGGTGTCCCATAAGTAATGGTCCAAACTGTACATGCTGAATGGTCAAGTCATGACCTACCAGAATTTGGTAACTTGTCTATACCGCATCCTAACGATTTTCGAGTAACGGTTGTTTTAATAAAATTTTCAAGAACACCCTGTCCACAAATGATTTTTGTTTTTACTATATGTTAATATTTTACAATTTTGAATAAACATTTAATATTTTTGCATTTAAAAATTTCAATTTTCGGCACTATTTTGCAAAATATTGATAGTTAAAATCATATTTTTATCAAACTTAATTTTTTACATCGAACTTTAAAACAGTTTTATCTAAAAAAATACTGAAATAGTTTGATCTTAAGAATCATTTCATACGCTTACTTCCTTCTATTGAACTGTTCACTTATTACTTTCCCGTACTTAAGAGGAACGTAAATCTGTTTTTAAATAAGAGTGAAATTAACGTTCCAGAAGTCTTTAATACTTCAATAAGTAGTTTTGTGCTGCTTGTGAATTGATTCCCGTATAAAGTAGTTTTTGAGATGGTTTCCTCATTTGGAAACTATTATCTACTCGTATTAAAAATTAATAATTCTAATGAATTAATTTTCAAATGTAAGTTAATTTAATTAAAAAGGCACTCACGTCAATGTTTTTGTATACGATTGAAGGTTCTCCGGTGTTCTTTTTTGATGTGCTTCCATTATCCATTTCAATATTGCCTTCAGACATTTTGTCTATAGTTTTACGAAAAAAATTGAAAAATTCAGTTCAAAGTATCTCCATAATACTTACAATCTATTTTTAGATGTATATGATGATAAAAATAAAGTCAAGATAGTTTGCGTATCCTTTACTTCAAGTATTATTTTAAAAAATATAAATGTATAAATGAGAAATTGATAAATAATTAGAATATGTTTGTGAAGATAATTTAATTACAAGAACAGAAATCTTCTGTGTATTTAATTTACTTTAGATTAAATAACCAAGAGGTATCAATTCAGATTATTTGTGAAACAGTATGAAAAAAAGACAAATCTCAGCTCCCAAGAGTATTTAAAATAAATGTGTTTATTTTTAGACAATTATGAAAACACAGTCTCAACAAAAAATAAAATAATAACAAAACAAGTATACAGGGTGTAATTTTAAACCAAAAAAGAGACTGGGATGCGAACCACACTGATAACTTCCCATCCTGTCTGCCGATTTGTCTTGCTTAAAAAGTTTATAGGTTTTCGTGTTTTGTTAAAAAAGTTGTCAGTTAAATTATTCTAAAAAAATTAAAAATTGTGAACAATATTTTGAAAATGATGAAATAGTTTCATTTCAAAATCTATTTTTGTTAACGAGATTTTTAGTCGAAATCCAATTTTTACCAATTTTAGTAGCATTTGCGTACTATTTTTTGTAGTTTTAATTTTTATGAAAAAAACTGACTGTTGGATTTTTATAAAAAAAATTACGGAATGTCGGAAACAATATTCTGTGAGATAAAATTAGTTTGAAGCCAATATTTTTTTTTAATGTCTGGAAAATCAATTTTTAACAACTTTTAGTAATGTTTTATTTAGGTTTTTATTTTTTGTGAAAAGTTGTCAATTTGATTTTTCTCAAAATTATGTAATGTTTTTTTTAAGGTTTTCTTTTTTTTTTTAATTGTCAATTCGATTTTTGTCAAAATGGTACTGAATATTGACAACAATATTTTGTATAAAATAAAATTGGTTTGAAGCCACGTCTTCAACTTTTGAAAAGATATTTGAGTCAAAAATCAATTTTTACCAACTTTTAGTAATGTTTTTAAGGCTTTTATTTTTTATAAACATCTTTATAAAGATTTTTTTCATTTTACTAGATGTCAAAAACATTATTCTTCGTTGCATAAAATTATTTCAGACACAAAATCATTTCTGTTCGTAATATATTGGGTGTGACAATAATTATTTTTTTTGCAGTTTTTTTTTGATTTATTAAACAAAACGTTTGTTAAAATTTTTTTTTCAAAAAATATACTTGTTTGGTATCATGTTACAATATATGATATACAATTTAATTCAAGTCCTTAGCGTTATTGGTTCGTGAGGTATTTTGGGTTAACCAAAATGTTCACCTTTTTTTAAATTGCTGCGGTAAGAAAAACCACCAACTTGATTTTTTTGAGAGTCCTTTCTGAACGCACGCAGAGACATCTCTCTAAAAATCTTTTATTTAGACTCTAGGAACCTTTAAACATCGATTTGCCAACATTAAATCGGATCGATTACAATAACTTCCTATGGGAAGTTAAAAAATTCAGGGGTAATTTTCTATCTTACACTTCCTTTTGGAGTAATATCTGTTTTTATGATTTGTGTTAGGTATCCTTTCATAAATTATTTCTCATATTGCCCAACTGGAAACGATGCTTGATTTGAATGTTTTGAAGTAAATGGAATAAGTTTTTTTTCGGTAATTTATTATATAACTATTTTTTTTTTTATTTTCAAGAGTTTTGTTTGTACTTCTATGTACATATATAATTTTTTTTTATAAAAAAACACATTATCAATTATTGCTTTTCATATTGTTTAGTAGAAGTTTATTTTGTTTGCTTAATAATATTTAATATTTTCTTAAATGAAACAACATTCAATATTATTAATATACATAACCAATCTAGGAAAGAAAGGGTTAAAAGAATGCATGATTTGTTTTACTACGTTCTTCCACAAGTACCACAAAATAGTAAAATTTCGGTATGACAATACTTAACTCCTACTTTATTCCATCGTTCTTCGGTATGATAATATATGGATTCTTTATTCAATCTGCAATTGTTCTTTATTATTTATTTTCTTCACGAACTTAAACTGGTATGAAGATTTCAGAAATAGCACAAAATATTATAATTTCGATATGACATTTATTAATTCCTACTATATTCAATTTTTAATTGGTATACCAACTTGTGGCATATAGTCCAGTCAAATTAGACGAAAAAAGGGGTTCAGCTGGGAAAAATTCCCACCTAGCTGATTTTGGTACACATCTTTTTTATATTGTTGTTAACAATGTGTAAAAAGTCGACCTCGATATCATGTACGCGTCAAAGGTTATTTGAGGTCAAAGGTCACGGAATTAGCTTTTTTTTTAATATCTCGTTTTTTATTGGTCGTACAAAAAAAAGTTTTAGACACAAATTGTAGAGGAGGTAATTATCTACAAAAATGGTCTTCTAACATTTTCACGTCAAGTTGATAGTTTTTCCGTTATAAGGCCAACAAAGTGTACACTTTTAATGAAATATGATTTTTTCGCTAAAAACAAGTAGCCTTTGCGTTTATATCTCGCTTCATACTGTTTGTACAATAAAAAGTCTCGAACAAAAATTGTAGAGGAAAAAATTATCTACAAAATGGTTATGTATATATATATCCAATCGCACTTGCGCTATACAAATTTTAATGTTTACCGTAAAAAATGACAATAATATACAATATTATATAAGGTACATAGTACATATTAATGTCGTCTGGATGCCAGACGGCGAACTGGGTGGTTGGGGGGTAACAGGTTATACATATACATATTATTTTTATTTTTTTAATATTATACGCGCACTCAAGGGGATATGAATTCCCTTATGATGATTAATCACAGTGCGAGCAATTAGGAAGGGAGGATAAAGGAGATACCAATGCACATTGGTTTTTGAATGTCTGAGTGGGAAACATTGAGTCTGGTAAAGCATTCCACATTCGTGTAGTGCGACTAAAGAAAGAGTCTCTGTACTAACACTACGTCCAAATTTGGGCTCAAGGGTAAACTGATGAGCTTTCCTAAAATAATGGGTATTACGGTTGAATTGTTTGAGGGGAGGAATGCAACTGGCTATTTCATTAGAGCATTGTTTACAAAAGTAGCGATAAAATAATGACAGGCATGAAACCTTACGACGGTGCTAGAGAGACACAAAAGTTTCAGTTAGACAACGGTCACCTATCATTTTTAGAGCTCTCTTTTGAAGATATGGGAATTATACTCGAGTTTCGGACGAATGTAGGCTTTATAGATTATAGCCAGATAAGAAGGGGTAAAAACTTCTTGCATCTTCGGAGAAAACCTAAACACTAAACAGCATTTTCGGCGATGATGTCAAACATGTGATCACTCCACAACAAGTGGTTTGTAATGCACATACCTAGGACTGATAATTGTTCAGTCTCCTCGATGCAAGTACCACTCATGGATAGTGGCATTGGGGGAAGGTTACGCTTTTGCGACAGTAGACAGCATTGAGTTTTCGAAGCATTAAATTCTACACGGTTTTTGATCCCCCATTGGACAATGCTGTCAAAATGCAGTAGACAGCATTGAGTTTTCGAAGCATTAAATTCTACACGGTTTTTGATCCCCCATTGGACAATGCTGTCAAGATCAGAATTTAATGAGAACAAGGATGAGAATCTAAAAACGAATATGAGAAGCTGAGGGTACTGTCATCAGCGAAACAATTAAGTGGGTTAGAAGTTTTAGACAAAAGATCATTTATAAAAATAAGGAAAAGTGTCGAAGAAAAAACGGAGCCCTGGGGCACACGAGCGTTTATTTAGTAGATATCAGATTTAAACCCGTCCAATACCACTTGAATTAAACGGTCAGAAAGGTAATTTCTAACCCAACGAAGAAGGGACTCATCAATACCAAATGCACGCATTTTCGATAAGAGAGCTTGATGCCAAACTCTATCAAATGCCTTTGAAATATCAAGTGCAATAATCTTACTTTCTCCAAAATGATGTAAAGATTTGTTCCACTGCTCGGTGAGATAAACCATAAGATCACCAGTGGATCTATTGCAACGAAAGCCATACTGCCGGTCATTAAGAAGCTTCCGTACTTCAAGATATTTCTTAAGGTGAAAATTGATCAGCATTTTCATGACTTTGGAAAGAAGGGACGTATGTAATTGCAATTGGACGATAATTGGATGGTGAGGAGGATTCGCCTTTTTTAGGGACAGGCTGGACGAATGCAGTTTTCCATCCACTCGGAAAGAGACCTGTAAAATAGGACAGATGGAAAAGCTTACGCAGTGGTTTTGCCAGCGTTGAAGAACACCTCTTCGGATATAGCCTAGATATAGCCTATGTTACTCAGTGATAATGTAGCTTTCTAATGAAAAAAGAAATTATTAAAATCGGTCCAGTATATTTGAGTTTATTCGTTACATACAAAAATACAAGTCTTTCCTCTTTATAAGATTAGTGTAGATTGTAATTTTGTACGGTAAACATTAGAATTTGTATAGCGCAAGTGCGGTTGGATATATATATATGTATAACCATTTTGTAGATAATTTTTTCCTCTACAATTTTTGTTCGAGACTTTTTATTGTACAAACAGTATGAAGCGAGATATTAACGCTAAGGCTACTTGTTTTTAGCGAAAAAATCATATTTCGTTAAAAGTGTACACTTTGTTGGCCTTATAACAGAAAACTATCAACTTGACGTGAAAATGTTAGAAGACCATTTTTGTAGATAATTACCTCCTCTACAATTTGTGTCTAAAACTTTTTTTTGTACGACCAATAAAAAACGAGATATTAAAAAAAAAGCTAATTCCGTGACCTTTGACCTCGAATAACCTTTGACGCGTACATGATATCGAGGTCAACTTTTTACACATTGTTA
Organism: Eupeodes luniger; assembly: GCA_951509635.1. Classification (NCBI taxonomy): domain Eukaryota; kingdom Metazoa; phylum Arthropoda; class Insecta; order Diptera; family Syrphidae; genus Eupeodes; species Eupeodes luniger. Next base: position 174,143,047 of record OX608073.1, on the reverse strand, counting down.
ACAACAATATAAAAAAGATGTGTACCAAAATTCAGCTAGGTGGGAATTTTTCCGAGCTGAAAACCTAATTTGACTGGACTATTATAAACTGATAGATTTAACATATTGTCCGTGGCTTAGGAGTCTTTCCTTTGTCTTCCTTGGTGTGAAGACGTGATTCCAAAAGTAATAATTCAAGTAGTAGTGGCATTTGTAGTGTTTTAGTGATTATAGTATGGTCACACCTTTATCTACGTGTTCGACGGCCCAGTGTTGACGTCTGCACCAGAGTCCATCAAAAATATTGAAGCTCTTTTCCATAATCGTGAAATCGTTGATTTTATTGATTGGGAGACAAGGAAAATGAAGATGGAGAGGAGAGCAGGGGTATGAAAGATAACTATGCGAATTCGTCGCAGTTGTACCAGCAGTGATGCATGCAAACACTGAAACATCAGCCTACCAAAATTCGACCAATAAATGAAGGAGGTCGATTAAAAAAATAACATTAAGTGACCAGGAAGCCCTCCTCAGCTTAGCACCGAGCTGAGGAAAAGAAAAAAAGGGGAAAAGAACACGTTGAAGTTGAGGAATATTCAGGAATCCAAAAACAGCGCTTATCATAAAAAAAAAGCAAGCACCAGTTTGTGAAAAACTTAAAAAAGTTCAAGGGTAAAATGGACCGCTTCTCAGCCACCTCAAAATAAAGCAAAAGTGCGCAGAAACAAGAAAAACTGCAAAATAAAAACAACAACCACAGCAACAGCAGCAAAGCAGGAGCGGGGCAGATTTAGAAGGCTACACCATCAGTACAGGGCCCAATTTCTTAGAGCCCATTGGCTTTGGCTCATGCGAAGCAGCAACAACAACAAACGCGACAAATGCAACAGCAGCAACAACACCAGAAACAGCCACAGTGTAGTGCGCATATACTACACTATATTTTATTGCAGGTCATTGCCATAGATTTATACTCCACGTTCCTATAGCCAACCCATTTCATATAATATGTACTCGCATTTCATTCCCCCAGAAAATTATCTAATAAAATGTTCAATGCCACTTGAGTCTAAGATTACTTTTACGATGGTCAAGTGTATCTACCTATTCATGAAGGTTCAACGCACTGCATGCTGTGTAGTAAATATGCCTGAATGAATTTGGATACATTTGTGCATTGTGAAAGGGGCATGCATATTGGTTAAGATTTTGATGACATAGAAAGAATGCTGCCCGATTCTGTCATTTGTTTCCCACCAAATTAGAGTTCAATATAATGTATATATATTTTAGTAATAATATGTATAGCTTTAAGTTCTTAGTGTGTAAGTAAATTATTTCGTATAAATAGCCTAAGTTTGTTCAAATAAAATTCACTTTCAATTTGAGAGTCAAAGAAAGAAATTCGGCTTCTTAGCCTTCTTTTATTGTCTTAACAGATCGGCTCTTTAGCCATCATTCATAATTGGCTTGAGGAAGCCCATATCCTCCATAGTTTTTATAGGACAGGCAGGGCTCCCTTTACATGGCGATCTTGCCAGTATTTTTTTAAATAAAATATTATGTCATATAATCCCGAAGAACTTGACAAACTGTTCGAATATATGGATAGCCCATATCATCCGGGCGAGCCAACCGAAGACATACCACAATACATTGCTACTTCCAAAATAGCGGGTCCAAAGCCTTTAACGATTGAGGAGTACAAAAAAGACAAATCATAAAACATCAGCCGGAACAGCAGGAACAACAGCAGCACAAAAGAAAACGCGCTGGGCGCAAAGTAAAAACTAGACAGGAAGTTAGTAATCTGCACAGATAAGCTGGATTAGCCAACAACGAACAGAGAAAACATTTCATCGAACAAGCAAGAAATTTGCAGCGACAGGCAAACAGGAAAAATAATAAAAACCAAAAATAAAAAAAAAATTGTAAAAAACAAAAAAAACTTTGGATAAAACAAAAAAAAAAAATTGTAACACAAATGGGAGGAAAATCATCCAAAGAAGAGGTGATTGTTAATGCCTCAAATAATAATAATAATACAACTCTAAGTTCAAACCTGTTATTTATAGATGTTTTAATTATAATTTCAATAGTATTTATAATCTACCTTTCTTTCAAAATTTTTAAATTTTATTTTAGAACTAACGTACAAAAAATTGTAAATAATGAAGTTAAAAATATAACAATATAAAAAAAAAAGAAATTTTGAACAAATAAGAATTTTATTGATTGTTATGATAAAAATGTATATTTAAAAATATGTTGAACACAATAAAAACATTAAAAGAAATAGTAGCAAACTTTAATAAAACTCCAACAAGAAAATATTCTCAAAAATATTTAAACGAAAAAAGATGTTACGGTAAATTTTACCGCAACAAAAACCAGCCTTTGGCTGTTTTCTTTTTCTCGTTGTGGCTGCAAAATATCGGCAAAGTTGAGGGCAACCATGGTCTCATCAGCCACAGGTGCCTTTATTTTGCAACAAAAGCAGGTGATCGAGATCGAGAACGAGTTCTTTCGACAAGGTCGAAAGTGCCGGCGGATGAGCCGAAGAAGTATGAGGTCAGGCGGACCCTTACTTAAACAACAACAACAACAACATATTTGCATTTTAACATTTTAACTTTTAACGTAGATTTAATGAAATTCACTTAATTAACTTTTAATTATTAATGTACAAAATGGGTTTTTAACGCCGCGTTTTTAAAGTAATTTAACTTAATATTTGGTACGAAATTCACACCTCGAACCTCGCGCGTAATTAATAGTAATAGGAAAATGCCTAGTTTAGACTTCTTCTCGATTTTTGTTTTTCTTTGAACTTTCTCGAAAAATAGGACTAGTTGGGAAGGGGTCTGAACTCGCCATTATGTTTCGGCAAGTTTTGGAAACTCATCCAACAACTTGTCGAAACCGTGATTGTGTGTGTGAAAGCAAAGTTTCGCTGAGATGAGCGTTAAGCTTCCAGGAAGCCGTGATGCTGTGACCGACAATCACGAAAACGAATGCTTGTGTTGGATGAATGTGTGTGTGACTGGAATGGTCGAGGGAGGAAAAATTAGTTTGGAATTAGCTTGGAAGGCACTCTGGTAAGAGCCTAACAAGCGAAAGCATTAACGAGAAATAGAAAAGTGTTCGAGGATTTTGAAAAGAAAAGGAAAAGTCGAGAAGGAGGAATGGAAATCGAGTAGGAGAAATCCAGAGAAAGAAAAAGGAAAATTTGAGGATCGAGGTGTGAGAATTTTGTGAGGATCGGGAAAAAGAGGAAAATAGGAAGGAAAAGAAAGATAAGTAGTTTGTTTCTTTTACTTCTTTGTTCGTTTATATATGTATATATATTCCGCGTTCGGTGTTAAGATCCCATTTTATTTTGTCATTTTCTTGTGCGAGTTGTTTTCTTTGTTTTCTTTATTTCCTTTGTTTGTAATTTTCACTTTGATTTTGAAAACATTTTGGGTTTTAGTCCAGGGATCTTCAATCCCACGGTTTCCCAAAGAAATAAATATTAAATTTAAAACCAAACGTTCGTTGTGTCTTTGTTTACTATCGTTTCACTCATCGCAAAGAGTTTTGGAATTTTCTTCTTCGGTTTGTAAAAAAAATTCCTGGCGCCCATTTCTTTGCAACGTACCCCACTGTAGGTACTTGCAATAACATATTCCTAAATTGTAGCGATTTGATTGATTTTATAAATCAATGAACATTGTTATAATAAATAAAATTCTTCCAAAGAACCCAGCCCAGCTGAGCAGCCGCGGTAACAGCTTCTTTAACGAGCTGTGTTGTTGCACTTTTTTTTGTTCTCTTCTTTGTGTCGCATTCGTACTCGGTTGACTGCGAGTTGCCCGAATTGTTGCGTACGTCGTCGTTCGTCGCTACGCGCCGCCGCGCCAGAGAGAAAAAACTAAATGAGAGAGCCAAACTTCCTCGTCTCTGTCCCTTCGAAACCTCTTACTCTCATTTTTTATAGCGTGTTGAATTCGTATCGGTGGATACATGTTTCCACCGCGAAGAAGAGTACACAAAAAAACATGATTTCCGGGAAATCCCACATTTTTCATTTTTGTTTATTGATAGCCAAGAAGACTATGTTTTTTAAAGTCTCATTATAATGTTTGTAATTCTCATGAATTTCTTTCTTTAATTTTACTAACATCTTGTCGTTTTTATATCTACAAAAATACTCCTATAATTCAAATTAATTCTAGCAAAACATTTTTGTTTGTCAATAAATAACGGGAGAAGTTATACCGGTAGTTCGTGGTGAGTTTGTTTTTCTCTAAGTTAGAGATAGATGGCATTAACAACCAAAATAAGAAAGTATGTGTGCAGTAAAGCAGCATTCACATGAGCGCGACCAACGAACGACGAATGAATTACAAAATGTGAGTTTATATACGTTTGAAGACATATTTCCACACAAATTCTTAACGAAACGATAACAATATAGTTTCTATTTGATTTATGATGCATACTTTTACTTTTCAATATCATATATGTATTAATAAATTTAAGAAAACAAATTTATTCGTCGCGAAAAAATTTTAGTTGATACGAACTGTCAAACTTTATTCGCGTTCCACATTATCCACACTCGCAACGAATATAATAATCGCGCGTACTTAACCTAAAAAAATCATTCTTGTTTTGGTTTCGGTTTTGAATGTCAAACTTTATTCGCGACGAACTCTCATGTGAAAGAAATGTCAAAATCGACGAATATTCGTGCATTAGTTGGTCGTTGGTCGTGCTCATGTGAAAAGTGCTTAAGAGTGTAACAAGGTTTAGGTTTTTTAGACTAGACTTTATTTGTATATATGAACGAGTACATGTTTTTTATAAATGCAAACATCTATGAATAAGCCACAATGCACTTTCAGAAAATTGGCAACAGAAGTAACAAGTTGATAGTCTTTTTATTTAGTCTCTTCTTAAATCACTTATTTTCAGCATTTTGGAAATGTCGTGAGTAATGTAAAGAAAATAAACAACGAGTACACACAAATAAATTAAATAGGAATGGGAAAAGAGATGAGTATATAGAAATGTTTTTAATGTTCCATGTTTACATTCTGTAACTCTCGTTTTCAATGTTCCTGAAACTCTCGCATCGACAAAATTAAGTCGATAAACTCTGAAAATTGAAACAAATCTGAGTTTTTTTTGCATTTTTCAACAGTCTGAGAAAAAATTAAACGCATAAACGAAGCTAATAATAAAATTAATAGTTGTAGTGCTTTCAGAGTCTTATGTTTCTAAGGTGGTCGCCATTTTTCAAAGGTGGTGAGCAGAAAGAAAAGAGAGAAAAGTTTACTCTTTCTCGTGGTGAGAATTGCGCACAAACTTGCATAAGTATTGGTTCCCCACATTTTTTTTATATGGAGTTAATACATATGCAAGTTGGTGGCCAAATCGCAGCTTGTAGGCAAAAAGAGAGCAACCGTCGAAGTTGGTTCTCTCTATTAGTTCTTTCTCGATGGCCGCGCCGTCACAGATACTATAGTTCCATAGATATCGCACGCAGGGAAAAAAAAATGACCATTTTTCAATCGACTGGGACGTACCACTACGTCCCAGTTTGATCGAACTAGCATGAAACATACTCAAACATTTTATTGCATTGTATAACTTGTTGTATTTTCTTTTTTTTACTTCTTGTGCCTTATTGTTTTTTTTTTGTCTTTTGTGTATTTTATGTTGATCTTTCTTAACGATGTGTGTGAATTTTGTTTGTATTTCCTGGGTATGATTTTTGTATGTGCCAAGGCCAACCTGTGAATATAAGCAAGGTTGTTCTTTAAAAGCAAGGTTGTTCTTTAAAAAAACATTAGCTCATGAAACTGGGGTAACATAGAAAATCCTTAGAACAATTTATTGAAGAAACTAACTATGGCATAAGATATAAGAGGTTTCGGGATGGCTCGTCTGGTGTGTCGTTGGATTTGTTTGGTCGTGTCGTGCGTAGGTATACATTTTCTATATTTTGTTGGGTTGTGCGATCGGTGTTTGAAGTTATTTTTACTTCATTCGTCGTCGACTTTCGATAGGGATGAGAATGCTAAGCCCAAAAAGTGAAACATTTTGCCCAAAAAACGAAGTAGATTTGTAAAATATGTAGCAGATAATGAAAAAAACAAAAAATAAAAACAAAACAAATTTATTTTCATTTTATTTTACATCCATATAACGAAAACATACATTGACTAGAACAAGTCTCACAAATTCATAAATTAGGTACATGTATACATATATAGTACATACTATGTAGGTACATTATTATATTGAAATAAATAGGAACATTCTGTTTTAAATTAAATTAGATTCTCCTCTAAGGGAAACATAACACAAATTCATAAAATATTATAAAGTATATGCATATAATAAGGATTTTAATCGGTTCTTAATACGTAGCCCTCCTGAACATATTTAAACTTTGAAAAATATCGTAATAACTTCAAATCTTTCTTATTAATAAAAGGGAAGAAGCGGTACTTATGTCTAGTCTATTTCTTTTTTTGTTTTGACGTTATTGAAATCTGATAATCGTCTTTCGGCTGCTGCACTGCTATGCGGTAAACTAGCTAGTGTAAGCATATAGCCGGGCAACACCCTAAACATATCCTCTTCCAATATATTTTTCTGAGAGTGTAAACGCGTCCAAAACTCAACAACTTCTTCGTCGTCGTTCATTTTTATACTTTTAGTAACCATAAGCGTTCTAAATTCGTAGTTCAGAGTTTCTATGTTTGTTACATTATTATCAAAATAAGGAAATTCATTCAAAAGTGGAAGGATTGTCGGATATGTTTCAGTTTGTATTACTTTTGGATCCAAAAGTTCTAACAATTCTAACTTTTTGTCAGTATTATGCAAGTGAAACACACGGCTGACAAGATATAACTGACTTTATTATGATAATGTTGATGTCATATAAGCATGTACCTACTTAGTTAGTTTACATGTTGTTATACTGTATAACACTTACTCTAACATCTCCCTTTTAATATATATTAATATAATACTAAGCTTTTTAATATATCTAATCATAATAATGTAAAATATATACCTTCAATTATATATATCATAATTCATAGCAATATATGTTAATTTAAATATTATGTGGTGCAAGATCAAGTATTTTATAGATTTCAATATCAATATTACAAAAGTGTATTTTAGTTATAATATGCTAATCGATCTGGTGGCCTGAGTGGTCTTCCAGCTCTAGATGTCATTGGTTTATTATTTTTTGAAGCTAAGATACGAGTATGATCTTCGTTATCACATTCAGGACTCAAAATGGAGCTATCACTTGATGGACTACTTTCTGGATCCAACAAAGCTTCAACAATTGGTTTGTGCGGTGGCGAGGGAATCTTTCTAATTTGCTGCCTATTACGTCGATAAATCTGATTATTTTCATCCTGAATTAAATACGATCGAGGCTCTGAACATTTCTCATTAACAACTCCCGGGTACCAAATCGATTTAGGAAATTTCTGATAATATATATTTTCCCCATTCTCTAATTCTTTTAAGGGTTTTGTTGTTCGATTATAATATTTTTTCATTGATTCATTATTAGTTTTAAAGGCCAAATTAACCTTTTGCTCATCTACTCTAACAGGCTTTAAATTTTCAAAATTGGTTGGAATTTTAGTTTTTAGTTTTCTATTCATCAACAATTCTGCGGGTGAGTATGAAGTAAAGTTCGGTGTTGCCCTGTAATTTAAAAGTGCAATATATGGATCGGAATTGCTTTCTAAGGTTTTCTTCAACAATCGTTTTATAGTTTGAATTGATCTTTCTGCAAGACCATTTGACCTCGGTGTATAAGGACTAGATGTGACATGTTCAATGTTCCAAGATTTGCAAAAGTGGTTAAATTCTGTCGACGAAAAAGGTGGTCCATTGTCACTTACCACTATTTTCGGAATGCCGTGACGAGCGAATATAGATTTAAGTTACAAAATTAGTTTTTTGCTAGCAAAACCACTATTTAGAAGAGCGATTTCAATATATTTAGAGTAATAGTCGACAACTAGCATGTAAACTTTCTTTTGAAATTCGAAAAGATCAATTCCGATTTTTTGCCAAGGCAAGGGGAAAATTTCATGGGGCATCAACGGTTCTTTGACGTTTGAAACTCTATACCTTAAACATATTTCACAATTATCCACTATGTTCTTTATATCTGAATTCAAATTTGGCCAATATACCAATGATTTAGCCAGACTGATACATTTTTTAGAGCCCATATATCCTTCATGTATAAGATTCAAAATTTCTGAACGCATTGACTTTGGTATGACAATTCTGTTGTTCATAAAAACAATGCCACTGACGAAATGAATTTCACTTTTTATTTTAAAATAGGGCAGTACTAAGGGATCTATGTTATTTTTTATCTCTGGCCACCCTTGCCTATAATATTGTTTAAGCTTAACTAAGATTTCATCTACTAATGTTTCTTTACGAATTTGATCTAGTTTTTCATCACTGACTGGCAAGCTTGACGACACGAGATTGCAATGTATTTCCATTTCATTTTCTAATTGAGGTAATGCTTCTTCTAATAAGGCTGCCCTTGACAAAGTATCAGCAATGACCATATCTTTTCCTGGCTTATAAATTACTTTTAGATTGTAAGCTTGTAATTTCAGCATCATTCTTTGAAGACGCGTAGGCACCTTATACAAAGGTTTTTCAAACAATGGTATAAGAGGCTTGTGGTCTGTTTCAACCAGAACTTCTCTTCCAAACAAAAATTTGTGAAAGCGACTGCAGCCAAAAAGAATGCCGAACAATTCCTTTTCGATTTGCGCATAATTTCTTTGGCTTAACGTTAAGGTGGCTGATGCATAAGCAATGGGTTTATTTGCCTGCTGTATGACAGCTCCCACAGCTGATTGAGAAGCATCAACAGAAAGCTTTATTGCCTTACCATTGTCAAAGTAAGCTAAAACAGGAGCTTTTGAAATTAGGAGCTTAAGATTTAGAAACTCATTTTCATGCCTCTCTTCCCAATGCCACTCAACTTCTTTTTTAAGCAACTGCCTTAAATGCTCATTTTCAATTGCTAGCTCTTTAATAAATGAGCCCAGATAATTAACCATACCTAAAAATCGTTGAAGGTCTTTGACACAACTAGGACGAGGCATTTTCATAATAGCTTCAATTTTACTTTCATCCGGTCGGACCCCAAATTCATTGAAAATATGACCTATATATTTTATCTCTTTAACTCCTATACAAGATTTCTCTCGATTAAATTTTAGACCGATTTTCTGAGCTTTTTCGAGAACCATATTTAAATATTTATCGTGCTCCTCTTGCGTGGCACCGTATATTAAAAAATCGTCTATATAAATTACAACATTTGGTATATGAGAAAAATGCTTTATCATTTCTGCATGAAATATTTCAGGAGCCGCATTGACTCCAAATGGTAATCTAATAAACCTGTATCTGCCAAAAGGTGTATTAAATGTACATAGCTTAGACGATTCTTCTTCCAAGGGTATCATCCAAAAGCCGCTATTAGCATCCAAACTACTGAAATATTTTGCATTTGAAAGACGAGATTTTACCTCATCAATATCTGAAAAAGGAAAATGGGGACGCATTATTACCTTGTTCAAGTGTCTAGGATCCAAACAAACCCTCAGGTTTCCATTAGCCTTTCTAACTACACAATTGAGTTCACCCACTTTGTTGGTTGATTTTCTTGCACTATCACCCCTAAATTTTCCATACGTTTAAGCTCAGCCTTGAGTTCCTTTTGTAAATCAAATGGTATTTTTCGTGGTGGTTCCACTACCGGTAAAACATTTTCTTTTAAAACTAATTTACACTTGTTTTTAAGACAGCCCAGCCCATTGAAAGCCTCTTTATATTTTTCCAAAAGCATATTTGAACTTTTTATTCCTTGATCTTTAGCACCACGTACAATATTAATATTTTTCACCAAATTCAATTCAATAGAAGTATCTAAACCTATTACAGTTTTACAATTCATTTCAAGTACATAAAAATCAAGATAAATACCACTGTTCTTAAAAAGACAATATAATTTACATTTTCCTTTAACTCTTAATTTTTCTCCCGAAAAGGTTAACAAATTAGTATTAGTTTCTTTAATCAATTTTTTGTCCAAATTTAACATTTCAAATTTCTTTATTGACATTATGTTTCCCTCTGCTCTGGTATCTACTTGAGCCACCACCACTTGATTGTTGATGTCAATGTCCACGTTCCATGCCTTGGTGTATGTTGAACTCATTATTTTTCCTATAAAAAGGTCTTCTTCAGATGATTGTGTAGCTGATTCCCCTTCTGCTTCTACGTTACCGATTGTTTTTTTAATTTTATTTTTGTTGCACATTTTCGCATAGTGATTCTTTCCCCTGCACTGCTGACATGTAACTCCCCATGCAGGGCATTTATTGTAAAAATGCCGTTGTCCACATCTTCCACATGTATTTAGTTGTTGATTATTTGATTGTATGCAAGACCCGCTATGCTCATGCTGAATTTGATTTTTGGTTTTGCGGAAGCTGTTGTTTCTTTTTCCTTGGTTGCTCCATTGCTGTTGTCTCTCTCTTTCTCGAATGCTGCCAATAAACTCTACTTTGCTGTTGTCTTCTCCATTACTTCCATGAATAAATTCTTTAGACTGCTGCTTTGCTATTTCCAGAGATTTAGCAATTTGGATTATTTCTTCGAGATTTTTTGATGATTCATTTAATAATTTTTCGCGAATAAATTGATGACTTTGGTTTAGACCACAAATAAATAAGTCCCTAACCAATTCATCTTTAAGGGTGCCAAAAGTACATGTTTTGCTTAAATTTTTAAGTGCCGTTAAGAATTCATCAATCGACTCAGATGTACTTTGACATCGCGAGAAAAAATTAACCCGTTCCATGATAACATTACATTTTGGAAGGAAATATGCATCAAATTTTGTAATTAAATCGGCATGCTTTATGGTTTCCTCATCCACATCGAAAGAATCAAAGATTTCAAAAGAATCAGGTCCTATGTGGTGAAGAAGCAATGAATTTTTTCTGAAGTCTGAGTCACTGAGAAGATCACTTGCGGCTAGAAATATTTTAAATTGCTTTTTCCAAATTTTCCAAGCCGCCGCAAGATTTGTTGACTTTAAATCAAGGGGACGTAAGGAACCACTATCCACGGCCACTTGCTTGTAATTATTATTAATAACTTTGACTTTATCTTCTGTCATTTTGTTTTAAATACAGTTAATTTTCGATTTATTTTCTTCAATTAATTTTTTTTTTTTTTTTTTTGGTTTACATCTGACACCATATTATACAAGTGAAACACACGGCTGACAAGATATAACTGACTTTATTATGATAATGTTGATGTCATATAAGCATGTACCTACTTAGTTAGTTTACATGTTGTTATACTGTATAACACTTACTCTAACAGTCAGTTAAATCAAAACGAAGTTTCAATTGATCGCACAATTCAACATAAAATGAAACTATTATGTAAATAGATTTTTATCTGAAATAAATCTACCTCCGTGTCCGTATCTTGATTCTTGTTTAACTCTTCCTCATACAAAGCCGACTTTAACCCAAAAAACATTTGTTTTAAATCTGAATAATTGGATTTTTCTTTATAATTCACGATCTGCATTGAAGATTCGTCGAGTAGTTCTGCCCTAAAAAAAGTTTGATAAGACGGTTTTAAAGACCATGAGCACACGTTTCCGCAAAATGTGTATCTGTGTCTTTTCAGACTGAAAAGCTTTATTAAAATTGTCAATAATTTCCAAAATATAGGACAAAAATAACAGTGAAAATTTAATTTCTGGATTATTTAAAGATTTTTTCAATATAACTGTATATATATATAGCGTTAGAAAAAATTTTAAAACGAAGTAGAAATAAGTTGCTACGTAGCAGATACATAAAAATAAATTAATGAAGTAGATCTGCTACATATGAAGTAAATACTCATCTCTGTGACGAACGATTTGGATGTTCATTTATGTACTGTACATATCATTTTGTCCCGAGTTTGTGGGAAGAAAATATCTTAAGAAGGATGCTGTTCCTTCTTTAAATTTAAATTCTGATTTGGGTTCAGACTTAAATTTAGAAGATCTTAATAAGTCTCCTCCAACTAAACGAAGAAGAACTTCGAGCAGTTGTAGCATTTCATGTGTAAGGTGCGATCAATTATCACAGAGATGTGCAAAAGAGGAGAAAAAAAAATGCAATTTAAAAAAAAAATTATCAAGTTTAAAAATTCAAATAAAAAACTTAAAAATAAAGCATTATAAAAAAAAGAGAGCGCATACTGCTTTAAAAGATTCAAAAAAAGGGAGATTATCTTTATCGTCTCAAATCCAAGGGCTACATATTTCCGACCATTCAAAAACATTTTGCGATATGTTGATGGGGTTGTCGAAATCTGCAAAATATAATTTCCCAAAATATATTTTATAGATCGCAAAGCGCCTATAAATTTTTGAGGGATGATCTGGGCTTCAGGCTTCCCCACATATCCTCTTTATACAGATGGGCTCCTGTTAAAGGAATTCAACCAGGATATGTAAACAATGCCCATTTGTATCTAAAATCAAAGTTCGCTTTATTAAACGAGCGAGAACGTTGTGTTGTGTTGATATTTCAGTAGAACATTACGAATTGATTTTAATAAGTGAGGAAAATCATAAAAACAAAATATTTTTTCATCATTACAAATTGTAAATGGTTTTTCTTCAGAAACACCTAATATTTGATAAGCTTTTCTATTATTAGGTCCTTAATCGCAGACTACAGCGCAAACCTTAAGACCAAGATCTTGACAGATTTTCAAATTATTTCTTATAATTCGCCCCATTTACACCGTTTGCTGACACAAAATAGTTTAAAACACTTTTCCAACTATCAAACAAACCATTTACCATGAAAACACATATTTCATTGGCAAAAATTCTGTTTCTTTTTGCTCCTAGGTCTTCGAAACCATCTATTAAATCATTTAAAATATTCTATGTGAGGTTTTGACGAATCCTAATCTCATCAAATATCAACACAACACAACGTTCTCGCTCGTTTAATAAAGCGAACTTTGATTTTAGATACAAATGGGCATTGTTTACATATCCTGGTTGAATTCCTTTAACAGGAGCCCATCTGTATAAAGAGGATATGTGGGGAAGCCTGAAGCCCAGCCCATCCCTCAAAAATTTATAGGCGCTTTGCGATCTATAAAATATATTTTGGGAAATTATATTTTGCAGATTTCGACAACCCCATCAACATATCGCAAAATGTTTTTGAATGGTCGGAAATATGTAGCCCTTGGATTTGAGACGATAAAGATAATCTCCCTTTTTTTGAATCTTTTAAAGCAGTATGCGCTCTCTTTTTTTTATAATGCTTTATTTTTAAGTTTTTTATTTGAATTTTTAAACTTGATAATTTTTTTTTTTAAATTGCATTTTTTTTCTCCTCTTTTGCACATCTCTGTGATAATTGATCGCACCTTACACATGAAATGCTACAACTGCTCGAAGTTCTTCTTCGTTTAGTTGGAGGAGACTTATTAAGATCTTCTAAATTTAAGTCTGAACCCAAATCAGAATTTAAATTTAAAGAAGGAACAGCATCCTTCTTAAGATATTTTCTTCCCACAAACTCGGGACAAAAATGGTCTCCACATACAAAGTATTTGCCTTCATTTCTGAATCCACATGCCTGCCTCCACAAATTATTCAAAATTTCATTTTTTTCCCTAGAAGGGCACTTAAAAATTTTCAAATTAGGGTAATCTCTTTTCGTTTTCATACAAACGGAACAAGAAACCCCAGATAATCTCTTATCACCCATTGCTATTAAAAAAAAACGTTGACAAATAAACTCGCTGAAAAAAAGGACCACTGACTGTAAAATTAACAAAGAAAAATGTATTGCTCAATCATATATACATAAATGAACATCCAAATCGTTTGAAAGTCGACAACGAATGAAGTAAATTAAATAACTTCAAAATAAAAAGAAGAAGCCACACACAAACCCCGATCGCACAACCCAAAAAAATATAGAAAATGTATACACACTATACATACCTACGCACGACACGACCAAACAAATCCAACGACACACCAGACGAGCCATCCCGATCCCGATACCTTCCAGTCAATCGCTCGCTCAACCGATTAGATTGAGAAGCGAAGAAAAAGAAAGCGTTGCAACGCGTTGGTTGCTGCAAAATTATATAGACAAAAAACTACCTGCACAGCAAATAGTGTGTTGGAACGTAGAAGCGACGTAAAAAGAACTCAAAAGGGTTGCATTGGCAAACGAACACGAATTCAAATAAGAAAATGTATCTATTTATCTTTCGAACGCAACTCACAGGTCAACGTCTGTCGTCTGTTGCTGGGATATTGTATCATAGGTTTTATTTTGTTATGTTGAATATGGTTGCAAGGTTTGACTTCAACAAATCGCTTTAAATAGGGGATAAAAAATATGATCATTTTTATTTGCACTGGATGCGATATCTATGTAACTCTATTATCTGTGATTAAATTGCCCTTGTCTTTTATTATAGGTGTTTCATTCAAGATTCGAGTTGTTTTGGTCCCAGTGGAAAAGTAGTGATTTATTGGAGCGGAGGTGTTTTGTTCCTGCTATTAAGAAAGAAGGAATTGAGCCTGTTTTTTTTGTTTGTGAAAAATTTCATCGAGGGAGTTTACAAAGTGAAAAATCGCAAGTATTTTTTTAATTTGTGCAGTGTAAACTCGTCTGTTTTTAATTTTTCATATTTATTGTGTGGTGTGTCCTTTTTTTAGTTAGATTTGCTTTTTTCTTCTTTTTTATTATTTATTTTTTTTAAATTACTTATTCGGTCGACATTTTGTCTTGGTAAATTTTTTGTTGTTTTCTCTCTTTTTGTGCAGCGATATAAATTCTCTTGTGCTATTGAAATCACTTGAGACTTTTATCGCTTGCTACTTCGAGTGACTTGTTTATTTGCGTGATAGATTTTTTGTCAAGAGTGTTTTATATTTTTTGAGTGATAGTGAATTTTAAAATTTTCAAATTGAGTATAGCTAGTTCGAGTTGGTGTGACCATCCCAATTTTTTTTGATTACTTTTAGAATTTGTTAGGAAATAATTTCTTGTTTTATTTTTAAATTATATATTTTTCTAAATTAATAACAATAAATTAATTTACGAATTAGACTTTTAGTTCATACAAAGTAGATTTTTTTTTAAATATTTTTTTTATAAATAATTTTTTTAAATAATTTTTTTTGTTAGTTAAAATGAATATTGGTAGGTTGGCGCAGGATGAACTGACCTACGAGATGAAGGTCAGGGGGTTAAAAGTAGGGACAGTGGAGGAAATGCGGAAGGCATTAAGGTCATCGAGGTTACTCGTTAAGATTAACTCGATGGAAGTCAGTTTAGTTTACTCCTTCAATTATGAAGAGGATGTAGAGGCAATAGAAGCTAAGATTGAGGAGATTAGGGTCCTTCTTAAAGTACCTCCGAGGAATCCAAAGTCTTCGGAGTACATTAAGATTGTGACAAAGATTGAGTGGTGTATAGGCAGGTTAGCTAGGACACCTTGTGAGGCCGAAGATGAAGAAGATGAAGTTAGTTCACTTCGGAACAAGGTTTTGTGTTTGCTAGGAGATCTCACCGGTGATAGTGAGAATAGCGATAGGGAAGAGGAAGTGGAGAAAGAAAAGACTCCACTTAAAATTCAAACCCAACTTCGGGTACAAGTTGGTCAGACTCCCTGTAGTGGACGGTCTGCGTTAGGACTGGCCGGAGGATCATTAACTGGACCGAGGGGCGGTGACAGTAATCCTTCAGCCAGCGATATTTCAATTAGGGTTCCGTCAGAAAGTAGGTTTGATAGGGCCGATGGTTTTTTTGCACAAAGGATCGTTCAGCAAAAACCCATCAAACGTATTGGGAAGTGGGGGGTGAAGTTTACTGGTGAATCAGGTGGAGCATCAGTAAATTCATTCCTGGAAAGAGTGGAGGAACTTCGTTTGGCTAACGATGTTCCTCAAAACCACCTTTTTAAATCCGCTTCGGAGCTTTTGGCTGGTAGGGCACTTATGTGGTTTAGGACGGTTAGGGAAGATTTAGAGGATTGGCAGGAACTCGTCAAGGAACTCAAAGCGGAGTTCCTTCCTGCGAATTACGACGATCTCTTGTTGGGGGAGATTAATCGGCGTTCGCAGGGAAAGGAAGAAACTTTCGGCGCGTATCTGACTACGATGAGGACATTGTTTCGAAGATTATAGGAACCATTGTCAGAGGGAAGAATGTTGTCGATATTAAGGAAAAACGTAGATTTATTTTATCAGGTGCAGATAGCTAGTGCCAAACCAAAGACGGTTAAGGAACTTGCTATCTTAGGTAGGGAATTAGATACCCTGAAGGTGAATGTAGATAGTTTTACCCCACCTTCTAGAGGTAAAAATTTGTTGGAACCGGAGTGCGGTTATCAACCTAGTTCGTCTGGACAACACCGAGTAGCGGCTGTTGCTCCAGTCTCCGAGAATCCATTTAGGCAGTCGGTTAGGTGTTACAATTGTAACAAGGAAGGGCATATAGCTTCGAGATGTAACGTTCAGAAACGTTGCTTCGGTTGTGGAGCTATAGGAGTCTATCGTAGGGATTGTTCGTGTTCGGGAAATGGGAACCGGGCCCTTGTGTCAGCAGGACAAGGAGTCCGTCGACGTTAGGGAGGTCGTCTGCTGACGATCAGCGTGTAGGAGTTCATCTGAGTTTCACATTAGCGGCAAATGGTAGGGACACTAGACCATATTTAGGAGTTAGGGTTTATGGAATCAAGTTTTTAGGACTTCTTGATTCAGGAGCCTCTCGTACCATTGTGGGTGGTGACGGGTGGAAAATGTTTAAAGAGTTAGGGCTTAGGTTAGGAAAGAGTAGTGTTGGGTCAATAGCGTTAGCAGATGGAGCAGGTGTAGGTGTAGCTGGATGTGTTTCTCTACCAGTAGAGGTTGAGAACAAATCCTTTTTGATAGAATGTCTTGTCATTCCGAATCTTCCACACCAGTTGATCTTGGGTGCTGATTTTTGGGCACTATCGGGCATAGACCCGGATTTGAGATCAGGTGTGTGGAATTTTTCGAGCCAAGAGGGATAGGCTTCCATGACAGACATGGTAGCGATGAGAGAAAAATCGGATTTGAACGATTTTGAAAATAGGAAGTTAGAACTAGTGTTAGGAGAACTTTTTAAAACAATGACCGAAGGTTTAGGGTGCACCAACTTAGTTGAGCACAAGATTAGGACGTCTGCAGAACCGATAAAACAACGATATTACCCTGTTTCGCCAGCGATTCAGAGACATATCGATTAGGAGCTCCAGGAGATGTTGGAAGCTGGAGTGATTGAAAAGTCGAAGAGTCCTTGGGCATCGCCGATTCTTCTGGTTAAGAAGAAAGATGGCAGTTATCGGTTCTGTGTTGACTATAGGAAGTTAAACTGTGTTGACTATAGGAAGTTAAACGAGGTTACTGATAGGGATGCTTATCACCTACCCTTTATTTCGGCGATTTTAGACAAGCTTCGAAACGCGAAGTACTTGTGTCTTTAGACATTAAATCTGCTTATTGGCAGATTCCAATGGAGAAAGAATCGCGAAAGTACACAGCCTTTACCGTGCCAGGGTGTGGCCTGTTTCAATTTTGCAGGATGCCTTTCGGCTTGCACAATTCCCCGGCAACTTGGCAAAGGTTTATTGACGACGTTTTAGGTCCTGACTTAGAACCGTTCGTCTTTGTGTACTTGGATGACATTATCATCGTCACCGATTCTTTCGATAGGCACCTAGAAATTTTAAAAGAAGTTTTTAAAAGGTTAGGAGAAGCAGGTTTAAAAGTAGGTAGGGAAAAGTGTAATTTTTGTAGGCCTTCTTTAAAATTTCTAGGTTATGTAGTTGATAGGAACGGGCTTCATGTTGACCCGGAAAAAGTGGAAAGCATGATTAGGATTCCTGCACCGAAAAATGTGAAGGAAATTAGGAGTTTTGTAGGGACAATTTCGTGGTACCGTAGGTTTGTACCAAATTTTGCAATTTTAGTTAGGCCACTTACCGATCTCTTAAAGAAAGGTAAGAAATTTGAGTGGACCCTAGAATGTGAGGAGAGTTTTAGAAAAGCCAATGAGTGTTTGGTTACGGCACCGATTCTGACATGTCCGGATTTTTCAAGGCCGTTTGTTGTACAAACAGATGCGTCGGACTATGGTATCGGGGCCGTATTATCTCAGGAGTTTGAGGATGGCGAAAAAGCCATATGTTATTTAAGTCGGTCATTGAATAGGAATGAAAGGAACTACTCTACGACCGAAAAGGAATGTTTAGCGGTCCTTTGGGCGGTTGAAAAGTTGCGGCCGTATCTCGAAGGTGTTCGATTTACAGTCGTAACTGATCACCACTCTTTGGTCTGGCTAAGCAACCTTAAGGATCCGCAGGGTAGATTAGCTCGTTGGGCCATTCGGCTCCAACAGTTCGATTTTAAAATCATCCACAGAAAGGGCAAAGAACATATCGTTCCTGATATGTTGTCGCGAGGAGTTCCAGAAGTAGCTGGTGTCTCTGAGGTGGATTCGGACCCTTGGGTGATTAAAATGAAATCACAGGTAGAAAAGAGCCCGTTAGAATACCCATCTTGGCGAGTTGAGAATGGGCGGCTCTATAAACATGTTAGGTTGAACCATATAGTCGTTCATGATATTGGTGAGGAGTGGAAGTTAGTGTTAGGGAAAAATGATAGGACGAGAATTCTTAACGAGTGCCATGATGCTCCGTTGTCAGGACACATGGGCGTTAAGAAAACTTTTACTAGGGTAGCAGAAAAATATTACTGGCCCAAAATGAGGAGTGATATTACGAGGTTTGTTAGGGCTTGTAAAACTTGTCAAAGCGTGAAACCGGTGAACGAAAAACCAGCTGGTCTAATGACCGAACGAGTCGGTAATTCCCAACCGTGGGAAATGATTTGCGTGGACTTGGTAGGTCCATTACCAAAATCGTCGCGAGGGTTCGTGTATATTTTAACGGTCGTCGATTACTTTACTAAATTCCCGTTGTTGTTCGCGTTACGGTCCGCAACGGCGAAAGCGGTATGTCGGGAGTTGGAAGAAAACGTGTTTCTTCTTTTCGGGATTCCTAAGTGGATCGTCTGTGACAACGGTCCCCAGTTCCGTGGCAAGGAACTGAAAACGCTTAGCGAAGCGTACGGGTCACAACTTCGGTTTACAGCGAATTATCATCCGCAGGCGAATCCGGCGGAACGGATTAATCAAATTATTAAGACTACGCTCCGGGCGTATGTTTCGGAAAACCAGCGGAGTTGGGATTCGCAACTGGCAAAAGTGGCCTGTGCAATCCGAACTTCGCAACATGAGGTTTTAGGTGTGTCGCCATACTTCGCAAATTTCGGTAGGAACATGGTAACTAGTGGCCATGATGTAGGAATTAGGGATAGCGATAGGGACCAAGATAGAACGGGAATTGATAGACAGTTTCGGAAACTGAGAGAGGATATAGCTAGGAAGTTGGAAGCAGCGGGAAAGAAGGCTGCTAAGACTTATAATTTACGTAGGAGGGACGCCAATATCACCCGGGTGATCTCGTTTGGCGTAGGAACTTCGCGCTGTCCGATGCAGCAAATTATTTCGCGGCGAAGTTGGCGACCAAATTTGTAGGACCGTTCAAGGTCAGCAAGAGAATGTCACCTTGGACATATCTTTTGGAAGATGATCGCGGTAAAGAGCGTGGGACGTGGCACGTTAAAGACTTAAAGCCATATGTTGATTCTTGAGTCAAGTCCCTTTTGTAGTAGTTTTTTTTTTGGTTTGTCATTGTAATTTTTGTTTAATTGATATGCCACACTAATGATTTTTTTTTTCTTTCTTTTTAAATGTAATGATGGTCCTTTGTTGTTGTTGTCTACCCCTGGCTGAGCCTTAAGAAATGGTTTGCTTTTCTTGAAAAGTAAACACATTTCTTGGGAGGTAAGGGTGGGATTTGTTACGGTAAATTTTACCGCAACAAAAACCAGCCTTTGGCTGTTTTCTTTTTCTCGTTGTGGCTGCAAAATATCGGCAAAGTTGAGGGCAACCATGGTCTCATCAGCCACAGGTGTACCTAGCCTTTATTTTGCAAAAGCAACAAAAGCAGGTGATCGAGATCGAGAACGAGTTCTTTCGACAAGGTCGAAAATGCCGGCGGATGAGCCGAAGAAGTATGAGGTCAGGCGGACCCTTACTTAAACAACAACAACAACAACATATTTGCAATTTAATATTTTAACTTTTAACGTAGATTTAATGAAATTCACTTAATTAACTTTTAATTATTAATGTACAAAATGGGTTTTTAACGCCGCGTTTTTAAAGTAATTTAACTTAATATTTGGTACGAAATTCACACCTCGAACCTCGCGCGTAATTAATAGTAATAGGAAAATGCCTAGTTTAGACTTCTTCTCGATTTTTGTTTTTCTTTGAACTTTCTCGAAAAATAGGACTAGTTGGGAAGGGGTCTGAACTCGCCATTATGTTTCGGCAAGTTTTGGAAACTCATCCAACAACTTGTCGAAACCGTGATTGTGTGTGTGAAAGCAAAGTTTCGCTGAGATGAGCGTTAAGCTTCCAGGAAGCCGTGATGCTGTGACCGACAATCACGAAAACGAATGCTTGTGTTGGATGAATGTGTGTGTGACTAGAATGGTCGAGGGAGGAAAAATTAGTTTGGAATTAGCTTGGAAGGCACTCTGGTAAGAGCCTAACAAGCGAAAGCATTAACGAGAAATAGAAAAGTGTTCGAGGATTTTGAAAAGAAAAGGAAAAGTCGAGAAGGAGGAATGGAAATCGAGTAGGAGAAATCCAGAGAAAGAAAAAGGAAAATTCGAGGATCGAGGTGTGAGAATTTTGTGAGGATCGGGAAAAAGAGGAAAATAGGAAGGAAAAGAAAGATAAGTAGTTTGTTTCTTTTACTTCTTTGTTCGTTTTTATATGTATATATATTCCGCGTTCGGTGTTAAGATCCCATTTTATTTTGTCATTTTCTTGTGCGAGTTGTTTTCTTTATTTCCTTTGTTTGTAATTTTCACTTTGATTTTGAAAACATTTTGTGTTTTAGTCCAGGGATCTTCAATACCACGGTTTCCCAAAGAAATAAATATTAAATTTAAAACCAAACGTTCGTTGTGTCTTTGTTTACTATCGTTTCACTCATCGCAAAGAGTTTTGGAATTTTCTTCTTCGGTTTGTAAAAAAAATTCCTGGCGCCCATTTCTTTGCAACGTACCCCACTGTAGGTACTTGCAATAACATATTCCTAAACTGTAGCAATTTGATTGATTTTATAAATCAATGAACATTGTTATAATAAATAAAATTCTTCCAAAGAACCCAGCCCAGCTGAGCAGCCGCGGTTACAGCTTCTTTAACGAGCTGTGTTGTTGCACTTTTTTTTGTTCTCTTCTTTGTGTCGCATTCGTACTCGGTTGACTGCGAGTTGCCCGAATTGTTGCGTACGTCGTCGTTCGTCGCTACGCGCCGCCGCGCCGTGCGTCGCGTCGTCGGTTTGGTTTGTTTATCGATTCAGTTTTGTAATAATTGCGTTTATATTATTTATAATATTAAATCTATATCGCGGTAAATAAATCTAAGAAAAAAAGTGTAACAAAGAGATGAAATACTAAAATTAGAAGAAGAATTTAATAGAAAATATGAAGATTCACCTAAGGAAACAAATCAGCAGGCATTGAAAACAATTATAGATAATTTGTTGGTCAGATTGAAACAAATATTAGATGATAAAAGGAAATTATTAGATACAGAAAACATAGGCGAAGAATACATATATTGAAATTGATCAAAAATTAATCGAAGAAGAATTAAATAAATTAGAATTAAAAATGGCAAAATTCGACATTTTATCAAGTATAAAAATTATCCCAGAGTATGGAGGGGAAGCAGAAAAACTAACAAATTTTTTAAATTTAGTAGACTATGTTGACAGCTCTCTTAGTGATGAAAATGAGAAAAACAAGCTCATAAAATTTGTTTTAGGAACAAAACTAACCGACAAAGTTAGGAATAAGCTAAATACTGTTAAAGAACCCGAAACAATCAAAGAACTGAAAGAAATCTTTATTCAACTTTTTAAAAGTAAAAGAAATTCTCTTCAAATAATTTCACAACTTTCCACTATACAACAAAATTCAAGCACAACTACTAGCTTTGCAACAAAAATAGAAACTCTGGTATTAGAGCTCACTTCACTGCAATTGTTAGAGCTAGGAGATGAAAGTAGGGAAACGATCTGCAAAATAAATGACCAATTAGGTTTAAATGCATTCAAAAATGGGCTGCAACAACCAACAAAGTCAACGGTCTTCTCGGCTAGACCGAAAACACTCAATGAAGCAATTCAATTAGCAGCAGAGTTAGACTCGTCTAATGAGTTTGCACAAGTTAATCATTTCAGAGTAAATAACTCCAGAGGTAACAATTATCAAAATTTTAATAGGAACAATAGCAACAGATTTAGTAGATCAGGTACCTAATCAAAACAACAATACTAGGTCCAACACAAGATATAATAGCAATAGAAATAACAATAACAGTTACAATAGTAGTAATAATATCAACAATATGAGATATTATAATAACAATAGATATAACAATAATAGTAATAACAGATTCAATAATAATAGATATAATAATGGAAACAACAATGCACAAAACCCAAGAACAATAAACTATATTGAAGGTTCGGAAAACACACAAGGAGTCTCTGAAGCCCAGAGAGACTCAGACCTCAGTTTAGAAAACAACCAATAAAGGCAATCCTGAATCTTAACCTCCATTTTACAAATTATATAATAGCTCAATCTGACATAACAAGAAAAGATCAAAAGTTTTTAATTGATACAGGTGCTGATATCTCAATCCTGAAGAGAAGTAGCTTAAATTCAGAAAATAACATAAATATAACAGATAAAATAACGATTAAAGGAGTCTCAGATTCGGAAGTATATTCTATAGGTTCAATACTAGGGCAATTAAGAATTGAGGGCGAGCAGATCGAGCAAAAGTTCCAAGTAGTAGATGACAGTTTCCCAATCAATATGAATGGTATTCTAGGAAGAGACTTTTTGATAAAAAAACAATTGTAAAATAGATTATGAAAACTTTACCCTATCTATTTTATTCAAAAATGATGAATTAATTTTTCCAATGTTCACACAGCTTCCTAAATCACAAAATATTATTTTACCCGCAAGAACACAATCACTGCATCCAATAAATCTTGAAGTACCGAAAGACAGCATCGTACTCAATCAAGAAATACAAAATGGAATTTTTATAGCGAATTCAATTATCCCACCAAAAGGCCTCACTCAAATAGCATTTTTAAACACTTTAGAGCATGACGTAACTTTAAAACCATTCAAGCCAGATGTAGTCCCACTCACTGATTTTCATGTTATTGATCTAAAAAAGAATTTTGAAAAGAACAAAAAAGAAAATCAATATGAAAGACTAATAAAGGAACTAAATATCGACATATCAGATATTAAAGCAAAACATTCCATTTTAGACATATGTAAGGAATTTGCGGATTGTTTCCATCTAGATGGAGATATATTGACAATAAATAATTTCTACAAACAAAGAATTTCTATGACAGACAACAATCCTGTTTACATTAAAAATTATAGACTCCCCAATGGACAGATAGAAGAAATCAACCAACAAGTAGATAAACTTCTTGAAGATAACATAATTGAACCTTCAGTCAGCCCATTTAACTCACCTTTGCTCGTGGTACCGAAGAAAGACTCCCAGGGAGAAAAGAAATGGCGTTTAGTTGTGGATTTCCGTCAATTGAATAAAAAAATAATAGACGATAAATTTCCCTTGACTACTGTACTAGATACACTGGGCAGAGCTAAATACTTTTCCACCTTAGATTTATCTAGCTCCTTCCATCAAATAGAATTTGATGAAGAATCTAGACCAAAAACAGCATTTTCAACACCCCGTGGACATTTTCACTTCAATAGGTTACCGTTTGGACTAAAAATATCAACGAATAGCTTCCAGGTCTTAGCACAGAGGCTTTCTTATATGTTGACGATATAATTATATTCGGCTGTAGCCTGAATCATCAGGCTACAGCAACCTTATAAAGATTCTTCAAAGGCTCAGAAAATACAATCTCAAACTGAACCCCAAAAAATGCAATTGGCTGCAAACACAGGTAACATATCTTGAACATTTAATAACAAATGAGGGAATAAAACCAGATCCACAAAAGTATGAAGCTATTACTGCATATCCAACACCAAAAAATGCAGAGAAAGTCAAAAGATTTGTAGCGTTCTGCAACTATTATAGGAGATTCATAAAAGACTTTGCAATATGCTATCTAAAAAGGGAGTAGAATTCATTTGGAGCGAAGAATGTGAAAATGCCTTTATCGCTTTGAAAAACAAGCTTATAAATCCACCTATCCTTAAGTACCCAAATCATGAAAAGACCTTCATAATAACAACTGATGCTTCGAATGTTGCCTTAGGAGCAGTACTATCACAAGGTGAGATAGGTAAAGATCTCCCGATTTCATATGCCAGTAGAAGTTTAACCAAGCATGAGCTGAATAAACCAATAATCGAGAAGTAACTGCTTGGCATACATTGGGCAATAAACTACTTCAGACCATACGTATATGGAAGAAAATTCACTGTGGTAACAGATCAGAGACCATTAGTAAGTCTCTTTATACACAAAAATCCATCATCAAAGTTAACAAGGATGAGATTGGATCTAGCAGATTACACCTTTAATATTATTTATAAACAGGGATCAATGAACACAAATGCTGATGCGTTATCACGTATAAAGCTTGATTCTGAAATATTAAAACAAATGATCCCAAATGTGAAAATTATAACTAGATCAAAATCAGCTAAAATAGCAAATGAAAATCTAAAAAACCAAAATGTTAAAAATATAGAGTTAAAAACGAATGATAAACCTATATATATTTGGGAATGTGCTTCCCTAACAGAAGTTAAAAATAATAAAAAATTAAAATTTAAAAAAGTGCTACAGAAACATGAAGTACATCAGCGAAAATCCTCATATAAACTAATGTTTAATTCAGGAGAAGCCTGTACAAAAATTCATGTTAACACTACAGATGTGGTGATAGAATACAGTGATAATCCGAATCTCGATTTAGGTCTGATCTTGGAGAAACTGGTATTCAGAATGCATAAAGAAGATATTAACCAATTAGCAATTGCTAATAATGACGAAATATTTGAGCACATAAGTATATATGAATTTAAACAATTGTATAATAAATTACAACAAAAAATTGAAAGAAAAGCACGATTAAAAATATTAATATACATTCCCCCAATAAGAGTTATTGATGATAAAGAGAAAGAAAAGATAATAGAGAATTTTCATAATACACCACATGCCGGTGGGGGCTCAGGCATAAAAAGAACGATAAATAAAATAAAACAAAGATATTGTTGGAAAAATTTAAACAAAATGGTGAAGAAATACGTTAATGAATGCATAATAATGTGCATAGAGCAAACAAATCAGGAATACAAAAGGAAGATTGGTATTAACAGAGACACCAACAACAAGTTTTGAAGTGGTAACAGCAGACACCGTAGATCCACTAAGACCCTCAAATGACTTTAGGTATATGTATACTCACTCTACAATGTGAACTAACAAAATACGTCAAAGCTATTCCTATTAAAAGCAAAGATGCAAACACTGTAGCAAAAGCATTGGTAGATAATTTCCTTCTTAGACACGGTAGTTTCAGAACATTAAGAACAGACATGGGGACAGAATTTATCAACGAAGTAATGAAAAACGTTTACACATTATTTGGGATAAATCACATAACATCTTCACCCTATCATCACGAAACACTAGGATCTATAGAACGAAACCATAGAGTATTAAATGAATATCTAATTGCCTTTGCAAAAGAAAACAATTGGCATGAGTGGATTCCCTATTTTGTCTTTAGTTACAATACAACACCACACTCTAGCATGAGTATATCACCCTTTGAATTGGTTTATGGAAAATTAGCTAAACTACCAGAAGGCTTAGCTAATAACATAACAAGCCCTATATACATACATATAACATTGATGATTACAGTTTAGAATTAAAATTTAGATTAGGTCAAATGAGAGTAATAGCTAAAAGATTATTAGATAAAAGTAAAATAGAAAGAAAGGAATTAGTCGATAAAATTGCCAACCCATTACAATTAAATGTAGGAGATAAGGTATATTTAAAAGTAGGAAATAAGAAAAAAATAGAAAACCCATATAAAGGACCATACGAAGTAATTGATTTAAAGGGTGTAAATAGTAAAATTAAGATTAATAATGAAACCAAAGAGGTACATAATAATAGATTAAAAAAATAAACAAAAAAAAAAATTTTAATCAAAATTTTTTTCTCTAAAAGAGTGAGGATGTAGTGCGCATATACTACACTATATTTTATTGCAGGTCATTGCCATAGATTTATACTCCACGTTCCTATTGCCAACCCATTTCATATAATATGTACTCGCATTTCATTCCCCCAGAAAATTATCTAATAAAATGTTCAATGCCACTTGAGTCTCAGATTACTTTTACGATGGTCGAGTGTATCTACCTATTCATGAAGGTTCAACGCACTGCATGCTGTGTAGTAAATATGCCTGAATGAATTTGGATACATTTGTGCATTGTGAATGCATATTGGTTATGATTTTGATGACATAGCAAGTATGCTGCCCGATTCTGTCATTTGTTTCCCACCAAATTAGAGTTCAATATAATGTATATATGTTTTAGTAATAATATGTATAGCTTTAAGTTCTTAGTGTGTAAGTAAATTATTTTGTATAAATAGCCTAAGTTTGATCAAATAAAATTCACTTTCAATTTGAAAGAAAGAAATTCGGCTTATTAGCCTTCTTTTATTGTCTTAACAGATCAGCTCTTTAGCAATCATTCATAATTGGCTTGAGGAAGCCCATATCCTCCATAGTTTTTATAGGACAGACAGGGCTCCCTTTACAACAGCATAAGGTAGTTATTAAGACAGTCACTGCTAAGTTCTATAGCCTCACATCTCGAACGAAAAGACACAATGGGTCCTACTGAAGGGTATAAGTTCCTGCACAGAACCGGAGACGCTCTTAGCTGAGCTCCGTCGAAAAGCCAGTGAAAATCTTGAATTTAAGGGAGTCAGACGAGCGGGTTGCAGGCTACCAATTTCCCTAGTCTCATTATCGCACCAAAGCAAGGTTGAGAGTCTGAGGAAAAAAAACGGTACCCCTCTTACTATATTCAAGGTTAACTTATAAGACTGCAAAGTGATAAAAAGGAGTAATGGGCGCATCACCCAAGACGCATCTTAAGATCCTAGGTGTGAATGTAAATTCACTGACTAGGATTGAATGAAGAGCAAATCTGTCCCAATTGTTGAAAGACCTCAGTCCTGATTAGTTTATGGCTAGCGAAACCAAGCTAAACCACAAACATTCAATGACTCATTAAAATTACAATATTTTTAGAAGAGCCAAACCTGACTCCATTAAAGGGGGCGGGCGGTGTCACCATCCTTATACAAAAAGGCATTAGTAATAAAGTTACATACAACAATGAATTGCAAAAGCTTGTGACGCTAGAAGTTTGCGTTGCATGTATCTTGCTACTCAAAGAAAGTGGGTGTATATGATTTCGGTTTATGCGGCTAAAGGTCCGCAGGTCACTCACTGTGTTTCAGAGCTCGAGACTCTTTTTAGGGAACTAAAACTGTGCTTGGAGAAAAACTAATTTATTATGGCTCGTGATTTGAACGCCAAACATGAAGCTTGGGGAAATAAAACCAATAATCCCAGAGGTAATAAACTTTTTAATTTGATGAAATTTTTTTTTTTTTTTTTTTTTTTAATTCATTTTTATTACTTCAATCTTAAATCTATCTTAAAGCTAGACAAAAATTCATAAAACTAGCCTAATTAACCATAACTTACAACTAACTTACTGGTCCCATACGGACGCTCTAAATTAAACAATAATACTTAATGCTAATGCCTTTCGGCCCTAAGATCTATTTAACTTTGATTCATTTTATTTATTTTGTATTCATTAGAAAATTAAAAAAAAAACTAATATCAATATCCTTTTTTATTTTTACTTAAAAACTACTTAAAATAAGGTCCGTAATATAAAACTTAGAGCTAACTAAAACTACCTATTCTACCTATAAACTACTTAGAACTAGAACAACCACAGCAGCAAATCTAACTATCTAAGGTTTTTTGTTTTTCATATTTTGGTCTTTTTTTTCTTATTCCACGTTTTTTTTTTTTTTTTTTTTTTTTTTTTTTTTTTTTTGTGCCACCATGCCTATTCTACTTAAAACTAAACCCTAAAACTATAAAACAAGTATGTAAGCCGGCCAAGGCTTAAAACCCCATCCCGACTACCCACTATCAAGTGCCGATTGAAGCCACCAAAACTGGTTCTCCTGCTTCACCCTATCAGTTCGGTCCCGTTCGGACACAGCCCTACTGAACCGAAGGAGCTCTGCTCCGCCTTGTGCCATGACGTCCCGATTGTACAGGAGTCGCCTATCCACGGTTCGTCGTCTGACGTGGTAGATTAGCGGAACTGCCAATCTATCCTGTATCAGACCGCATCTGTCTAAAAAGAGGAATGCCTCTGGTGGAATGAAGCCGCCCAAGCGTGCACTCTCAAAATACTCGTCGTTCGGATAGAACGCCCCGAAAATTAAATTGTTGGTCGAAGACATAGCTCTTGCAATGTGACCTCGGACGAGTTTTATCACGAAATTGTCAATTCTGTTGATTCGAGCCCCATTGTACAGGACCTCGTTGGAATAGTAATGCACATAAGAAGATTCGGCTGTTCTGTATAAGCCGGTACAGCGTCGTAAACACTACCGCTCGAACACCCGAAACTTCTCCATCTGGGAAGGGGCAACGTTGAACCACACAGGACAACCATAAACGATCATCGGCCGTATGAGGGCCATGTAGCAAATTACCTTCACTCTGGGGTCAAGCCGACTGCTAAAAAACAGCCATTTCGTCAGAGCGAAGGCTCCTCTGGCCCTGGTCAGAGCAGCATTTATATGTCTGTCGAAATATAAATACTGATCTAACCAGATACCGAGGTACTTCACTACACTTTTGCTCGCCAATGGCTGCCCGTGAAGATCAACGATAACCATCTTGCGCCAATTCTTGCACGTATCCCTCGTGGCCCTAGCCAACGGACTCCGGAACAGAATTGTCTCCGACTTCTGGACATTTATTTTCAGTTTCCAGTCGTCGCAATATCGCTGAATCTTGTCGAAATCACGCTGCAAGATAATTCTAATAACCTCAACCTTTCGGGCCGTTCTGTACGCAATTAGATCGTTGGCGTACGCAATTGCCTTTGTAAGACTACCTATCAGATCGCTGGTGTAAATGCTGAAGAGAATCGGCGAATTCACCGCTCCCTGTTGAAGACCATTTTTAATTAAGAATGTCGTGGTAGTAGTTACATTGCCACTTTTGACAACAAACTTTCTACCGTTAAGCATATCATAAAGTATATACAACAATGGCTTGCTTATGCCAAGCCTGCTCAGTTTTAGGTAAAGACCCTCTAACCATACGGTGTCAAAGGCCTTTTCCAAATCAACCAGAACAGCACCTGTGCATTGTTGTTTTGTTTTATTCCATTGGATATCAGAAACGAGTTCAGACGCAGCATGAATTGTGTCATGACCCGCCTTGAACCCAAACTGTTTATCCGGAATTATTTTGTTGTCCGCAGCCCACTTAGTCAGAGCCCTATTAATGATTTTTTCGAAAACTTTGCTGATGCTCGGGAGAAGACTTATCGACCGAAGATTTGACGGGTTGGAGTTGTCCTTTCCCTTTTTCGGGAGAGGATGAACCACAGCGGTCTTCCAATGCACTGGATAATATGCATTATTCAGTGCATTATTGAAGAGTGTGGTGTAAATGTCAATTGCCTCCATCGGTAAATGTCTTAGTGCAACGTTGGATATACCATCGACACCTGCTGACTTTTTATTTTTTATTGAGTTGAAGATGAGCTGAAGCTCAACCTTCGTCACTAACAGGGGACTTGGTCCCGTTTGCTCGGCGATTATGGCATTTGCCAAGGTATCGTCATCGAACCGCATAAAACCGCGGTTCTCAGATCGCCAATGTGTTATATCATTTCGAAGGTAAAAGTGATTAAGTAGGGCTCTGTTTTCCAGGTCGTGGTTGGGGCGAATGCTAACATTCACCTTGTACACTTGCTGGAAAGCAGCTCCCACCGCCTCCACTTTTTCCTTCGGATCTTCAATTATATAAAAGTCATCGTCAAAGATGGCTTCTTCTGGATCTATTTGCGCTGTCATGGGTACGTCTCTGTTCTCTTCAGTTCTTTGGAGTTTCAGACACGGAAGGTCATTGTCGTTCTTTTTCCTGAATATCTTGTTGATTTTAGGGAACATACTAGGGTCACTGGACTTAACTGACCGGATCTTGCGGTCCCAGTACTTGTTAATCGATAACCTGTAGTTCTTCTTAATCAACAGATTGACATTTTTTATTGACGACTTCAGTGTCCTAACCTCCAAGTCGTGTGGGTCTGTAAGTCGCCTGTACAAGTTTTTGAGTCTTGTCAGTAAGCCACTCTTGTGCCTACGTAGTGCGTCAATATTCGCGTTTCTGTAAGCGTCCATTTGGTCCCGTTCTTTGTACTTTGGTATTGTGCGTTCCATTGTTCGTTTTATTGTTTCGTCCATCTGTTGTAAATGTTGGGCAATTTCTGTATTTGTCAGGTTTCTGTTGTTTGGTGGGGCTATGTCACTCGAGCGAAGTTCTCTCGCTAGGGCGTTGGTGAAACGAGGCCAGCGCATCTTACTGTAATTGTAAGAGTGCGTTGCGACGTATTCCTCCAACTCCACGCGTTCGTTCGGTATCTGCATTACAGCAGCCAGTCCGCAGTGATCACTGTCGTACTCGACTGTCTGTAAGCAGTTACGGGGGTGATTACCCACTTTGTCTGTAACTGTCAGTCTTGTGTCGTACAGCAAAAGATCTAGAAAGGAGCCGCTTCTTGGATACGATGGCTTTTCAGTAGCCAGCAGGTCGACGCCATATTCAACGCTGTAAAGATCCATCAAATTAAAAAGATGGTTACCTCTGGGATTACTATGTTGATTTCCCCAATCTTCATGTTTTGCGTTCAAATCACCGGCCAAGATGAAATAGTTTTCTTCCAAGCTCAGTTTCAGTTCCCTAAAAAGAATCTCGAGTTCTGAAGCAAAGTAAGTAACCTGCGGAGCTCCAGCCGCATAAGCCGCAATCATATACATCCGCTTCCCTTGAGTGAGAGAGATGCATACAACGCAAACTTCTAGCGTCTTGAGCTTTCGCAATTCATTGTTGTATATGACTTTATAATTAATGCCTTTTCGTATAAAGAGAGCGACACCGCCCCCTTGAGTGGAGTCGGGCCGGTCTCTTCTTACGATTTGGTAATTTTTATGAGTCAATTTGTGTTTGTGGTTTAGCTTAGTTTCGCTAGCCATAAACACATCGGGACTGTAGTCTTTCAACAATTGGAACATATTGGCTCTTCTTTCAATCCTAATCAGTGAATTTACATTCACAGCTAGGACTTTTAGGCGCGTCTCCGGCAGCGCGCCCATTATGGTCTAAATTGCGCCAGGCCAGGCAACAAAGAGTAGAGATGGTCTACCCTTTTGCCTTGCTCCTTTATCTGACTTTGCAGTCCTGTTAGTTGACCTTGAATGTTCAACAACAAGGCTACAATGTCAGGCTGCACCTCTGGTGCCTTAGGCACAGGGGCCTTTGGGGCAACCGTTGGTGGAGCCTGTCTCGTGTTCCCATTCCCTGACACCATTTGGGCGTAGGAAAATTTGGGATCCACTAATTTTTGTGTAGGAGCCTGTCGAACTGTTCGACTTTCTTCGGCTTTTTGACTGGCTTGTTTTTGTTTGATTTGCTGGACCTTAGGGCAACCCCTATAGCTAGCCGGGTGCCCTTGGTTTCCACAAAGGACACACTTGAGCTGGGTCAAATCCTCAACCCGCTCATTCCCCAGCTTGCACTCTCCCTTGATGTGGGTTTCGGAGCACCTGACGCAGCGCAACTGCATATTGCAGTTGGCTCCGGCATGGCCGAACCTCTGGCACTTCGTACATTGTAAAATGTCGTCGTGCCTTTTTAATGTCTCCCAGTGTATGGCTTGATAGTCGAGGCATTTGATTTCCCTCAGACTCTCAAACCTACTTTGGGGCGATAATGTTACGAGGAACATTGGCAGCCTGTAACCCCCTCGCCTGGACTTCACCGTAGTGAAAGGCTTGACCCCGATGAAATCGAGATCGTCGATGGCTTTTTGGCGGAGCTCAGCTAAGAGCGCCTCCGGTTCCGTGCAGGAACTTATGCCCTTCAGTAGGACCGTCTTTAATTTTTCGCTTTTAGGCGTGAAGCTGAAGAACTCAGCTGTGGCCTCCTTAAGCACTTCTTTAACTATTTTGTATTCGGCCAGTGAGAAGCACTGTACCAAATACCGCTTTTCTTTTTCATTTAATATATTTATAACAAAATTGTTTTTGGTGGCCGACTTACATACCTGTTTTAAGTCCTCAAGGTCAACCCGGTAGGTCCTAATTGGTGGCACCTTCTCCTTCTTGGGCTGTGGTTGTTTCTGGTGTTGCTGCTGTTGCTGTTTCTGCTGTTGCTGTTTCTGCTGCTGCTGTTTCTGCTGCTGCTGTTTCTGCTGCTGCTGCTGTTGATGTTGCTGCTGCTGCTGGATTTGTCGTGGCTGTTGTTGTTGCTGCTGCATTGTTTTCGCTGAATTCGATGGGCCCTCAGAGCTTGGGCCTGTCACTGCTGATGGAGCCTTTCTATTTTGCTCCGCTCCTGTGTTTTTGGTTGCGGGCTTGGGTTGTGGTTGTTTTTGCTGCTGTGGTTGTTGTTGCTGTTGTTTTTGCTGCTGTTGTTTTTGCTGCTGTTGTTTTTGTTGCCGTTGAGCTGCCTCATGTTGTCGGCGCGCCTCTTGTTTTACTTTTAGCTGACTGAGGAGGGGCTCCATGTCCTCCTTAAGCTTTCTGAGGTCTTCCTCGAACTGGTTGATGACTGCCTGTTTGGCTTGAAGTTCCTTCACCAGTTCTCTTTCCTCTTGGAGGTCCGCCACTACCTCCAAAGCCTTCGTTGTCGCCGGGACTGGCTCAGCCTCCGATAGGATTAGATCCATATTCGGAGGCCTGAAGAGCCCCTCTCCACCTTCGGACACATACTCTGTTTTCTCAGACTCGACGTAGTCTGAGAATTCACTTTCAGTGGTCATTTCTCACTTACCCTTCCCCATGTCTTGCCGCATATCACGCCTCTTAGCGGCGTTGGCTCTCTCAGTTTTATTTGGACTGTGCTTCTTCAGCCTCCTCTTCTTGCTAGTTGTTGCAGCTATCCATTGGTCAGATGCCTGACCTGATGTTGTTGCGGTTGCTTGCGGTACCGCTGCTGGAACCACCGCAACATCGCCCGTTGTGTTGGCAGAGGTATCTTTCGATACCCCTGCTTTTCTCTCCTTCTCCATCTGCTTTTCTTCCCAATCAATAAAATCCTCTACTTCACGATTGTGGAAAAAAGCATAAATATTTTTTGTTGACTCAGCCCGGGACTCGAACCCACGACCTCTGGCTTCGTCTTTGGATGCCACCTCCACTAGGCTAATGCTTACTTAGGAAAAACTGTGGCACACTGCCTTCTTAATACCAAAACCCTACAAATGCACTTTTAATTTAAAATTAACAAGCTATCACTTAACACTTCTTTTCTCTGTGAAAGTCAAAGAACGACTGATTAATTTGATGAATCTTTACAGCGTTGAATATGGCTGTTGGCTACTGAAAGGCTGTTGGATCTAGGTAGCGGTTCCTTTGTCAATCTTTTGCTGGACAATACCAGATTAAAAATTACAGACAAAGTGGGTCATTACAATCGAAATAGTAACTGTATACAAATCAATAACACAACATAACAAATGTTACAATGAAGTCGTTTCTTTTAATCAGTTAACGTAACGTAAAATAATTCCCTAATTTTTACTGACTTAAATTTTGAAATGTACAAAATAGGATTTTAACGCGTGTAAGATTAAATACATACAAAGATAAAGTTTATACATTTTTTAAAAAAATGGTATTTTCACTATGTTTAGCCAAGTTTTGGAAACACATCCACTAACTAGTCGAAACCGTGCTTGTGTGTGGGAGAATAGTTTTGTAGAGTATTAACAACGGTTACTTTCTTAGTAGCGAAAGCTTCCAGGAAGTCGTAATCCCCTGGCCGACAATCTCTAAAGCGGTTAGTTGAGTTGAATTTATGTGTGCATGACTGGATTGGACGAGGAAGGAGTTGTAATTAAAAAATGTGGTTCAAGGGGCTCTTGGAAGAGTTTGAGGGATTTTTGAAAAAGAAAGAAAATCAAAAAGGAGATAGACATTTATTAGTGCACACAAAATAATAGGAGGAAATTTATATAAGTAGTTTGTGTTTGCTTAAATAGAAATATGCATAGTAACAATCCTGAAACTATCAGACCAGCTCCCCTTTCAAAAAGACCCATTTTCTTTTAATTCTTGCATCAAATGTGCAACATCTTTTCTAAATTGTCATTACTTCTTCATAAACAAGTGAAATAAAGTGTAACTAAAAGTAAATCGCATTTTTTTATTTAATTTTGTATTAAGATACATTTCTAATTTACACAAAATAAATATAAGTCTTATCATCCAAAACATTAGACCTTCGAATTATAAAATAATATCGAAATTTTTCCTCAAAGATAATTAAGTTATTTAAGTGCTTTAACGAGAGATAACCTGCAAACTTCATCAGGATTTGACGCCATTTAACCAAAACGAGTAAGTGATTGTATTGCTTCGTATTTTATATTCAATTAATATGAGCGAACAATTAAGCACGTGTATAAACATTTTAGAGAAGACTACTGCGATTTTCAAACGAAGCATCTAAAGAGCAAGTCTTGGGTGGAGTAGCATTCTAAAGTCCAAAGAAGTCCAAGAAAAAGAAAAGATGTTTTAAAGCTTCATGATGTTTTAAAACTTAACCTGACAGCTATTACAGTACCTCTTTTCGGAAGTTATGACTCTTGGCCGAATTTTCATTACCTTTTTGTGACACTTGTCAAAAGTAAGGCATTTCATTCGGATATTCAAAAGATCCACTACCTTAAAACAAGTTTAATGGCTTTCATCCTTGAAGATTCAAGGCCATAATCATGCGAAAGCATGGACGATTTTGATGGATCGTTATGATCACCCTAGCGTCCTTGTCAACATCCAGTTGAGTGCACTGTTCAATTTTCTATCACAATCACAACAGCTCGTGGAGTCGATCAAAGATTCGTTATATGTACACTTCAACTCAAGCGATTCACAGTCTGACAAATCTAAAAATTGAAGTTAAACACTTAGATCTATCCAGTGATAGTCTCTCTTCTAGTGCAAAAATCACCTGTCAAGACACAGTAAATATGGGAGGAAAAGCTGAATGAAAGAGAGAAACCGAAGCAGTTGCCGACTGTCTAGGCCTTATACCCTTCTTGGAGACAAGGTAAAGGTCCTGCAAAGTATGCCTAAAAATAAACATGCGGTTAGAAGATGTCGTAAGTTTTTGAATATATGTATTACTGAGCTAGTCAGCTCATAAATACATTGCTTTTGTGTCAAAATGGTTTAGGATATAATCATGCAACAAATAATTGTCCAAGTAGTCATAGATGTTATCATTTTCAACAACCACGCAATTACATTTTAATATATTATATAATTTTCAGCCAAGCCAGCAACCTTCACGCTTACAGCAAAATGAACATAACTCTTTTCAGCCACTTCAACAACAATCTTCAAATAGTAATCAAACAAACAACCAATTGCATCATCAGGATAGCAACCAAAATTTGCAAAATAAGACTTTAAATTCACGAGCTCCTTTATTCTAGGCTGCTAATTGACAACCGGCTAGAACCCATCTCCACAATTATGTTTTAGCCGATCCTCAATTCTACAGATCGTCCAAAATTTATATTTCGCTTGGGAGTGATGTTTTAGTTGAACTTTTGTTGCCGGAGCTGATTTGGCCAACAGACAAGTTAATGATAGTCATGCATTATTAGACAACATGAGGATGGATCTTATTCGGAAAGGCTCCAATTGTATGCGAGTGAAGTCATCAGGTCAGAAGTTTCATCCAAACTGTAGATGTCAAAACCCAACTGCCAAAATTTTAGGAATAAGAGGAGACCAGCCCCTTCGAGAGGGGGGAAAAGGGGGGAACCCCCGGGCCCGGGATTTTTTAGGGGCTCGTAAAATTGAAAGCAATGACGAGTGTTTTTTTTCAATATAGGTACTCTAAATTCATCATCAACATACCTATTCCCACTTATTTTTAGGGGCCCGAAAATTTAAAATCATTCATGCTTTCGCAATCGGGCCCCTGTTTGCATGTTATCTATTAATCTTTCAGTCACAAGCTTACCGCTCTGGGCCCCTGATTATTATTGGCATACATTTGTAGTGTATAGGTGTTTAGGAAGGTCCCTAGGTATTTTGAGCTTACCACGCTATTAGTATTTAAAGCGTACTACGCTGAATTGAAAAGGCGATTACTCGCCGTCAAGTTGAAAGTAAAAAGATCAATATGAATGTTCTTTAGACTCTGTTTTATTTTTATTGAATTCATTCCTTAAATACTATTTTCTTAACTGTTATACTTATTTTCTATCTTACTTCTATACATTGAATTTCATATTCAAAATTATTCTATTTTTCTATTGGCTAAATTATATTAATAAGGATCTTATTACTATTGAGTGACAATCAATGCAATCGAGTGGAATGTTGATGTTATAATATGACTAACATACTCGATTTGCATTTTACATGTTTTGTTACTAATTTATTGAATGGGCAGTGGCGGCGCATATGTGGATACACTACACCCTCACTCTTAAGAAAAATTTTAGTGGTAAAATTATATTTTGGAAATTATTGTATTATACACATAATTTGATAAATTTAGTTTTACAAGCTAAAATTTGTTATTTTGATAAGCTATCTGTATTTTTGTTATTAAATTTAGATTTTTGTTCAATGATAAAATATATAATATTTACATACATTTTAATTATTATTATTATTAGATTTTTTTTTGTTTTTATACATATTCATTTGGTTTATAAGGCTTAAGCAAGTTATTGTGTACTTCCTTATTTACACCATTTTTGTCAATTACTGAATTCACTCCTTTTCTTTCTACTATTTTGTATGGACCAATATAAGGTGCCTGATTTTTCTTTCTATTTCCTAATTTTAATAGTACTAAATCGCCTATATCTAAATCTAATTTATTTATATATTTTTTATTTTCTGTCTCCATTCTTTTTTCTTTAATTTTTATAGTCATTTCTTTTGCTTTACTGAGTGCATATTGTAATCTAATTTTCAA
The DNA here is from genome assembly GCA_951509635.1 of Eupeodes luniger. Classification (NCBI taxonomy): domain Eukaryota; kingdom Metazoa; phylum Arthropoda; class Insecta; order Diptera; family Syrphidae; genus Eupeodes; species Eupeodes luniger. The sequence goes on along the minus strand of OX608073.1, from coordinate 174,105,352 downwards.
TTCGTTAGCATAATTGTCGTAGTCATAAATTTTTGTTATATTAATCAATGTATCAGTCGGTAAGCAGGGCAGTTTCCCATAAATGAGCTCATACGGTGAATAACCAGTGTCTATATGTGGTGTTGTATTGTATGAGAATGTAAAATATGGAACCCATTTGTCCCATTCATTGTCTTTGACATTTTTGATAGTAAGAATTCATTAAGTGTCCGATGATTTCTTTCAAGGGCACCTATAGTCTGGTGGTGATATGGAGAAGAGAATGTTTGTCTTATCTTTAATAGCGAACATATGTTGTTCATAAGTTCGTTATTAAATTCTGTACCTTTATCTGATTTTAGAATCTTAAAGTGTCCATATCTAAGAATAAATTCTTCCACTAAAGTCTTTGCTGTTGTTGTTGCGTCTTTTGATGTCATAGGGTATGCGACAACAAATTTAGTCAGTTCACATTGCATGGTTAAGATATATCTTTTTTCATTTGATATTCGTAATGGTCCGACTGTGTCAATTGATACTACTTCAAAACTGTTGCTTGGAGTGTCTGTAATCGTTTGTGGTTCAATTGTGTTTTTTGTTTGTTTATTTCTTGCACATGAATCACAATTTTGTATGAATTGTTTTACCATTTGATTCATCTTTCGCCATATGTATCTTTGTTTTAATTTTATTAAAGTTTTTCGTATACGTAAATGTCCGTGTGCAGAGTTATGAAATTCGTCGATTAGTTTGTATTTAGTTAAATCATCAAGTATTTGTTTTGGGGCGTTATACAGGGTGTCCCATAAGTAATGGTTCAAACTGTATGCTGAATGGTCAAGTCATGACCTACCAGAATTTGGTAACTTGTCTATACCGCATCCTAACGGTTTTCGAGTAACGGTTGTTTTAATGAAATTTTCAAAAACACCTACTTTTAGTCGGTTTTTCACAAATGATTTTTGTTTTTACTATATGTTAATATTTTACAATTTTGAATAAACATTCAATATTTTTGCATTTAAAAAATTTCAATTTTCGGCACTATTTTGCAAAATATTGATAGTTAAAATCATATTCTTATCAAACTTAATTTTGTACATCGAACTTTAAAACAGTTTTATTAAAAAAAATCATATTACACAATACTGGTTATCGTTTTTAAAAACTTGCTTGATTTTTTAGTTTTTCAAAAAAGTATAAAACATTACAAAGCTAGCTTTGGTTCAAAAGTTATAAGCATTTCAATTTAATAAGTCACGATTTAAAAACAAATATAAAAAGAAAAAAATGTGTTGCTTTGGGTCGCATCCCAGCCTCTTTCATACGTACATAGCTACCTTCCTTTTTTATATGACTTCTGCCTTTTTCCTTTATCTAAGGAAAGCAGCTGACCATGAACAAAATCACAAAAAAATGCAATATTCAGGAGTGATAGTACGCAAAAAAATCAAGAAAACAAAATATATGACAGCGAATTCACGATACCTACGATACCTATTTACCCTTTTTTATACCTACACTACAATGTGCAACAACAAAACTTGCCGAAAGTTGAACCAAAAATCAAATTCTGCTTATACGATTGACTACGTAACACCCAAATCACGATTCCATGACCTTACATCATAGCACATACTAGAAATAAAAAAATATGTCTAAGAAAAGTTTTTTTAGATATTTTCTGTTATTGTGTACCGCAAGCCTACAAAACAAAGAATACAAAACTAAATGAGCCATGAGACCAACAACAACAAAAAAAATCTGAGAGAGAATGGGCGGGCGAAATTCTTTTGCAAAGAATTCTCTTCCTAAGCGCTGTGTATTGCAGCGGCATTCTTGGGAACTGGAAACTTCATTGTGTGCGTTAACAAAGAAATTTGTTGTTAAAAAATGCAAAATAGACCTCTTTTATAAAAATTAAATTAAATAAATTGTGGGCGCAAGAACTTTTTACTTTTTTAAATAGAATAAACAAAATGCCAAAAAAAAATAAAAAAAATATTTTGGAATTATATAAGCTCCCAATCCCTCACAATTGCACCACAAATGTTGTTATTTTGAAATGCATTTTTAATTATGTTGCGACAAATATTTTTTTTTTTCAAAATCCACACTATGTGTAATATATATGGACCTTTTTTTAAAAAAAAAAGTTAAAACTAAAAAAAAAAATCAGTTCGCCCCATGAATTACCAAAAAAAATTGGGAAAAAAAGAAAGCATTTTGGATTTTTTGTCTAAAAAAGTTACTATAACTATTTAAAAAAAAAAAATTAAAAAGCAAATATCTGCACATATCTTTAGAATTTGAAAAAAAGTTGAATTGACTTAGCTGGCTGTTATACTTTGGAAGTTCTATCAATTATTGCACCTATGCCACAATGCAAATTTGCCCTATTTTTCATAGTTTTCTAGAATTTTTCTTGGAATAAATAAATAAATTAAAAAAAAAAAGATCGATGCTATGTATAAAAATGTATTGTTTTTTGGAAAAAAATATAAAAAAAATAAAAAATTATATTTAACACACTGCCCCATTGATTTTCCCAAGTAACTACCTGAATTTAATGATTTTTTAGTGATTCTAGTGCTGTTAAGGTACAAACAAATTTTTTTAATTTTGGATTCCTTTATAAATATTTAGCCCAATATATTTTCAATCGAAACCCGTTTATTTCGTTTAAATATTTAAAAAAATGTGAACGCTACAAAGCTAAGCGCAAAGCACCAATCAATTTTTTTACATGCCACATGCCCTTAAGTGCTTTGCTATCTTCTATTTCTTGACTAGCTTCTAAATTACTAAATTTTTCTCTAAGGTTTTCTATTTATTTAATTTTTGCTTTAACTGTTTCAAATTTATAAGGCCTACCTGAACTCTTCTTAATATTTAAGAAAATTGTTTCTAAGTTGTTTTTTACTTCTTCCATTTAGGTAAGTGAGAATTATAAGATTTTTTTTTTGTAATAATAGTTTTTTATACATTTGTTATTTGATTTTTGTGTTTATGCACATAATTCTTAAAATATTTGTTTAAGGATGGTGATGATGACTGCGGCTGTTGCCACTGATTCTGGAATTATTGGCATGGCTATTTGTTCCTGGACATTGTTGTTGTTAACTACCGTTTCAGGTTTACTCTGGCTTTTTCCCATGATTTTGCTTCTTTAGTGTTTTTTGCGTTTTTTTTTTCTGTCAGTGTTTTAATGTAAAGTATTTTTCCATTTATTTTAGTTAAGGTTCGTTTACACGCAACATTTTTACTTTCATTCCTACATCGAAAGTTTATTTTTGAAACAACAAAGTTCTGTATGATTTGAAATATACACCTTTTTATGAGTTTAATACTTATGCATTGCAGCTTTTTTTTTTTTAGAAAAAATTTTATATTTTTTTTTGTAAATAGAATATTTTAGTCAACCAAAATGTGTTATATTAAGTTTTCTGAAATTTTGTGTGTTCAAAGCACATCAAAAGATTACTTTCGAAACAATAATTTTGAACGAAATATGCAGGATCGCCATGTAGTGTATAGGTGTTTAGAAAGGTCCCTAGGTATTTTGAGCGTACCACGCTATTAGTATTTAAAGCGTACTACGCTGAATTGAAAAGGCGATTACTCGCCGTCAAGTTGAAAGTAAAAAGATCAATATGAATGTTCTTTAGACTCTGTTTTATTTTTATTGAATTCATTCCTTAAATACTATTTTCTTAACTGTTATACTTATTTTCTATATTACTTCTATACATTGAATTTCATATTCAAAATTATTCTATTTTTCTATTGGCTAAATTATATTAATAAGGATCTTATTACTATTGAGTGACAGTCAATCCAATCGAGTGGAATGTTGATGTTATGATATGACTAACATACTCGATTTGCATTTTACATGTTTTGTTACTCATTTATTGAATGGGCAGTGGCGGCGCATATGTGGATACACTACACATTTTTGTTTATATTTAATGAAAAATTGGGCAATTCTGAACTATTGAAAGAAAGTTATAATAAATTGTTTCGCTTTTCTTACTTAATGTAACGTAAATTTCAAATTTATTTTATTTTTAAAATTTTTAAAATCAAAATAAGGGGTCCGGCAACTTAAAACAAAACACAAATATTTATTTCGGTTTCTGTTTTTATAAAGTTTCTTTTCTTTTATTTTTGTTTCTGCTGGGAACGAAATTTTTGATTCGGTTTCGGGGGACCGGAAAATCCCACCCAAAGGTTTTTTAATTGTGGTTTCCGTAATATTAATTAATTAATATTTTGAATAAATTGTTTACTGAAGATTTGAAGGATATCAAGTCACTTCAAAGTGTGTATATTAAACCAGCCATACAAAAATAGCAAGGAATTCTATATAGAATATTGGACACCATTTTCTTCCTTGGCGAAAGGGGACTAGAACTACGAGGTAATAGCAATCTTCTTGGAGAGCCAAATAATGGACATTTTTTGGGCATTTTGGAATTAATTAGTCATTATTACCCCTTACGTCAAGAGCACTTGGAAAAAGTACAAGAGCACAAACGTTTCCAAGTCCACTACCTTTCCGTTGAGATTCAAAATGAGTTCATTAAAATTTGTGCCCAACATGTCAATTCAGCTATTTTGAAGGAGAGAGAAAACGCCACATCACCCGATTCAAGTGATGTGGAACAAAACACATTTATTTTGCGATATCTGCGCTTTGAAGAAAATGTGTTCACCATCCAAGAACGGTTTTTGGTATTTGTCGATTGCAACAAAAAAAACTGGCACCGCAATAGCTGATTTGATCTGCGAAACATTGGTAAAGAACGGAATCCCTTTAGATGACTGTTGTGCACAAGGCTATGACAATGGAAGCAATATGAAAGGACAGTATAATGATGCACAAAGTCATATTTTAAACAAAACTCCGATTGCCGTGTATTCACCATGTGCAGCTCACAGCCTTAACTTGTGTGGAGTTGATTCAGCGGAATGTTGTAATATTAAAATTTGATGAAGTTAAGTAGTAAGAGGTAGTTTTGTTAATATGATGTTATATTAGTGTTAGTTATATTAGGTTGGTAGGTAGAAAGTCAAGGTAGTATGAGTTACATGGTATTAAATGTAAAATGGAAAATTAAACTTTTTATTCAAAATTTAAAAAAAATATTGAACGGGTGGTAAAAGAGGTTTACGGGTTTCCAAATGGCTATTTAATTAGCCATTGAAAGAAAATATATTTACCAGTTTCAATACCATTTCATTTTTTTTTTTCATGGGTACTGCGTCTTGCGAGGAATTGACAAATGCTCCATGAGTAATTCTTGTCATAAAAAGTGCTTTCTCAAATCAGCCGTTCGGATTCGGCTTAAAACTGTAGGTCCAATCCATCCCTGACAACAGTACTTGTCTGTACTTTAAGTTTGAAGTCGATGTCGTTATTTTAGTCAAATAAAAAAAAAAGACACACAATTCATCAAACCTAGGAAAAACTCGCACGTCAATAAAAATTGGTAACGACCCATTAGTAACAAATGACAAAAAGTTCCCAAAAAATCCTAAGTAAACATACAAAATTATGGTTTTTGTCGAAAAGTTTTGTTTACAGGCTGTAACTTTTGAATGGTAAACTCTACAATAATTTTTTTAGCTAGACCTTGTAGATCATGAAATATACTAGAAAATAACTTGAGCAACAAAAAAATTTAAAATGTCGAAAATATCGATTTTTCTCATACTGCACTTAAACAGCATAAGTTTTAACATAGAGGAAATATAATATATTTCCTCTATGAGTTTTAACGTGAATTTCAATGTTCATATATGTACAATTGTACATATGTCATTTTAATTGTTTACAAATATTTTTTGAAATGGTTTTGAAGTTTGTCACAACTGACGTTCTAATAATAACTTAGAAAAAAAGACAAGTTTTCTCATTTTAATAATGCTTTTTAATGTTAACTCACGTTAAAATGCATTTTTTTATTCACGGACATACAAAAATTTGTATATTCTTGTAAACTGGAAAGTGATTTTAATGTATAATTTTTAAAATGTTAGTTTTCTCATATAAAACGAAATTAAGTTTTTTCTATAACATATATATACATATTACGAAATAAAAGTAAAAATGAAAGGGGAAATCATAATTTTCGCGTTGTTCACTTAACATTTCATTTATTTCAATTTTAACGGAATTTTAATTTTCATGTAAACTGAAATAACTTTTTGATGATCATAACGTAAATTAAAATTTAATTTGGTTTTTCAAGTGAAATTTAATTTTAAAATAATTACGTGAACTAAAACCAAAGTTTAATGTTTATACAAAAATAAGGAAATCACATTTCTGATAAAAATTACTGTAAATGAAACAAGCAATTACCGTAATATTATGTCACTTTAGGTAAAATTTAAATTTTTGCAAGAACCTTAATCGAAACTAACTTGAGTAATTATTGAATTATTAATTTCAAATTGGAATTTGTTGTAATCGGTCCGATTTGAATTGAAATTTTTGACATTTCTCTACATTTCAAGGTCCCTAGAAAAAAAGATGTCGAGAGAGGTCTGTGCGTGCGTGTGTTACGTTACGTACATCCATATCTCAAGAGCCAGTAAAGATACCATGATGCAGAAAGGACACATTAAATAAAACTAAGTGGGTGGTTAACCCAAAATATCTTACGAACCAATAACGCTAGCGGCTTGAATTTTATATTGTGAAGTGAAACCAAACTGATACAATTTTGAAAAAAAAATCAGATAAAGATTTTTTTATAAATAAAAAACTGAACAAAATAATTGTTACCTTGAATATTAAACGAAAAAAAAAGATTTTATCTCCAAAATAATTGTATGCAACGAAAAATAACGTTTTCGACATCTGGTAAAATTTTGGGAAAGATTGAAGTGAAAAAAATAAAACATTACCTTCAAACTTATTTCATCTCATAGAAGATATTATTTTCGACATGCAGCAAAATTTTTATAAAAATCCAGTAGTGTTTTATTCATAAAAATTAAAATCTACAAAAAATACTTTTTAAATAAAAAATTGATTTCAAAATGATTCAATTCTGGACTAAATTTTGTTGTTAGTGTAAGATATTGTTCTTAGAAAATCCATAAATCTATATTTGTTTATATAAGAAATAAAAATTTTCAAGAAATGCTATTAAAATTGGTAACAATTGGGTTTCGACTAAATATCTCGTTAGCCAAAATAGATTTTGAAATCAAACTTTTTCATCATATCTAAAATACTGTTTGTTGTTTAGTTAATCTTTTGATAAAATTCAAATGGCAACTTTAATAAAAAATAAACACGAAACTTTCAAAAACAACGAAAATCTGATAAATAGTTTTTGACTCAATTATTAGGAGAATACAAAAATATTGACTTCCAAATTTGTATCTTACCCAAAATATTGTTATGAATATTTTGTTAAAATTTTAAGCAAGACAAATCAAACGACACAGTGGGAAGTTATCAGTGTGGGTCGCATCTCAGACTTTTTTAAATATGGTTATAACACCACACTTATATAAATTCTGGGATGCATACGCATTGAAACTGTATGCTTTAAAATAATGTCCCCAAATTTCTTTAACTGTCCCACATTATAAAAGTGCTATACTTACATTTACTCCTACGATATATTTTTCGCCTTGAAGCGTTTTTTATAAATTTTCTGCATTCCCTGACAAGCAAACCAAGATTATTATACAGAAAATAAATACAAAATAATAAAAATAATGTTTTCCCATTGTCTCCCACAAACTCTCACTAAATTTGTATGCTTTCTTCTCTATTTTCTTTTCTTTATTTATGTTCTCTATTTTCAAATTCTCTCTTATTATACATTCCACATATGTAGATTTCAATTAGATTCCAAATTCTTTTAGCCTCCTACCAGCAGGCGTCATACCGTTCGTTCCTCTTCGTGATGTGCCTGTCTACACGCGTTGTGCCCACAACGTTGTGCTCACAACACTATGTGTCTACATGTGTTGTGACTACCTTTTCCAATTTGTGTTGTGGAACGACAAACTTGAAACATTTGTGTTTGAAATTTTGAGCCGGTGATACTGCCGACCGACATGCATTTACGGTTGCCTCTTGAAAAAAAGTTTGTGTCCAAATTTGAAAATAAAAATGACCACTTGTAGGTAAAAATGACCAACATATTTTCCATATTATGCAGATGACATTTATTTTTTTAATTACGTACAAATAAACTCACAAAATCCCTAACATACTTATTTAAATTAGATTAACCCAAATAAAGATGACGAAATATAAAAACAAAGCGTTTTAACATTAGATTACAGTACCTATATAAGTTTTTACAATAATTTCGATTTCGAGAATTTTTACGGCTTGTGTAATGCGTAGATAATTCTCTCTGTTCCCTAAGCCCAATTCAGATCAAGAGTTTATATTTTTAATAAAGTTATTATTTACACAAAGTTGCTTAAATGAGTGTAACAGTTATTTCTATTTAGCCAAGTGAGTATGTTGAAAGAACGTTTTCGTTACTCAAATTGTCGAACATCTTTTGTCGTCTCCGAAAAATATGACCAAATGGAATAAAAAATGGCCATTTGACCAAGTGAAAAAATAATAACCAAATTTAATCACAGATGTGGTAACCAATGTGGTAATCGTGTATACAATATGTGCAAAGCTGAAGAGCAAAACAAGTATACCTTTCGCATCGACGAACAGAAAATAATGAGAAATTCGGAACGAAATGAGAAAGGAACTGTACTGCCCAAGCAGAAAATTCAATTTTTGTCATGAGCATCCCGTCCCTTTACTCAGCTCCTCGCCTGCCCACAAACTCTCGTCACAACGTTGTGGGCACAACGCGTGTAGACAGGCACTATTCAAATATATATGTATGTATACAATGAGGAGACGAATTTTAAGCCATTCCAAAAAGCGGAAGATATAGAATGTGAAAAGCAGTTCATCGGCAAAACTGAATGCACAATTGATGAACGCTATCAAAGGAAGCTTTCGTCCGGTTTTTGATTCCTATCAAGGTGCTTTAAGACAATTCAAAGGTTTAAAGTGACGTCTTGATGTTAATTTTTTGATTGTCATTTATCAACAATCACCTTAGCCGATTCCACCCCAGTTCAACCACGAAACTCAGGGTGGTGTTTGACGCATCCTTTAAAACATCAATTGCAGTTTTTTTAAACGATGCTGGGTCCTTCACTTCAACAGAATATCTGCGACATAATTGTACGTTGGATGTTGCATTAATAAACTATCACAGCTCATATCGAAAGATTTTGATATCTGAACAGGGGTGGAATCGGCTAAGGTGATAGTTGACTATCATTTTTTTGATAATCAAATTGACTATCATTTTCATTCCGCCTGTGTAAGATGATTCAACTCAATTCAATTCAATTGAACAATTTCAGATTCAAATTGTCAAAATTCATTGTTGCCTTGGTGAAATTTTAAATTGATTCCTATAAAATATCTAAATAAAAGTATGAAATTGGCTCTGTTTGAATAAAATTCTTACTTCTCTTGCTTTTTTCGAATGTCATAAGCTTTGTCGGTCACAGGAATGTGTTTTTGTACCTAAAAAGGTAACTGAAAAAATTGTCCATTCGTTTTTTGTAAGCGTCTAGTAGCTCTACTCAGAAACGACATGTTTGTAGGAAAACGACTATCAAATTTTTCTAGCGACAGCTTTTTAGGTATCAATTTGACTATCACCTTACGCAGATCAAATTCGATTATTTTGACTGTCAACAATCAACAATCACCATAGCCGATTCCACCCCAGGACAAAAATTATCAGCTTATACCATGAAGAAAGAATTCTGAAGACCCTTTCAAACAGACCTAAAAAGATTACCTTTAGAACAGCAGTACCTCCATATCTCGCGATAAGAACGTTGCAGAAGTTTGCAGAGGTCAGTTCTAAGAACCAAGTAGCAGCTACAATGGTTCGTGAAGAGATTTATGTCAACGATTTTTTTTTTCATAGTAATAGTAATAGTTTTTATTGTAGCCAAAATATCACATTTCTTTCTTACCTATATTGCACAATTTACAGAGATTAATATACGCTATCTTACTACTGCCAAATAATGAGTTTTTTTAATACGTATTTTTTTACAAATACGAATATAATTGAAGGAAAAGCTACAATTAAAAACCTTCATTAAATAAAAAACAAAAAAAATTAAATGATAACAATAATAAAGCGTGTTATTAGAAAAATAAGAGAAGGCGTTACACACAAATAAAACATCTAACAATGCCTTTTACCTTATAATTTTTACAGGTAATAAGTACATTATAATAGTGATTTACCTGATGTTACTAAATTATTTAACATGTATCAGTCTTAAATTGAGAGAGAAAACAAAAACAGAAATCTTAAGGAGTAATCAAATGAAAAAGAAAATTTATCAATAAATAACAGTAATGACAATGCAAATGTACAGATAAATAATAAACAAAACATATTACAGCAAAAATGAATAATTAAATAAATTAAATAGTTATTAAATAAATAATAATAAATAAGTAAATAAATAAATAAATAAACAAATAAATGAATAACTAAATAAATATAAATAAATAAATAAATAAATAATTAAATAAACAAATATATATATAAATAAATAAATAAATAAGTAAATGAATAAATGAAATAAAATTAAATAATAAATAAATAAATACATTGAGTTAGATAAATAAATAAATAAGTAATTTCATAAATGCAAATATGCATATACGGAATAGAAGAGTTAATAAATAACTAAAGTGCTAAATCTATGACGCTAGATCTGATACCAAGGCATTGTCAGAAGACATGCAAGAAATGTTATATTTTTGCTTAAGTTTAGCAATTCGACTAGATACCATTTCTATATTAATTAATTTATGTAATTCAGAAAATGAAAAATACCAGGGAAGATTATACATAATTTCCAAAATTTTATTTAGCGATATTTGTAACCTACGAATATGACTGATTGCACAACTACCCCATGCTGGTGAACCATAAAACATTATTGCCTGAAATATAGCTTTGTAAATTAAAAGTTTATTTTCTTTACTCAACTTAGATTTTCGATTGATAAATGTATAGAGTATTTTAATTGTTGAGTTAATCTTTTTTATTATTTCCTGGACATGAAAACCAAAGGTTAGTTTTGTATCTGTGGAAAATATACACGTACATAGTACCTACATATGTATCTATTTTGAGGCGTTGTCACAGTCATTGTATATATATTTCCTATAGTACTCTTATGAGACGAAATTTTTATTTCATCTCCACGACTATTGAGGGCGCTGCGTGTATCAAAGTACTTGGTAGGGAATTAAGAATGAGGAGAAAATTACTAAAGAAAGAATGATAAAAGTAAATTTGTTTAAGTTTCATAAGCATTAATATGTTCGAGGAAGATAGCCAAAATACAAATGTCAAACCAAGAAGGAATAATATTTGTTTACATTTTTTTTTGCTTTCACGTGTGAATGTAGAGGAGATGTGCATATGTATATGCATACATATGTTTGTAGCTATGTATACTTTAACGTTGTAGGTATTTTGAATTAAAAAATTGTCGTTTGATTTTAAATTTTCAATTTTTGTGAAAAATGAAATGTTGCCATATTTGGCATATACAAATACATATGTTTGTAGCTATGTATACTTTAACGTTGTAGGTATTTTGAATTTAATAATTCTCGTTTGATTTTAAATTTTCAATTTTTGTGAAAAATGAAATGTTGCCATATTTGGCATATGATGCATTGAAGATTTTAAATATATCCAATTATTTTGTTGTTGTTATTATTGCGTATTACCTATTTGTTATTTATACGTATCAAGTCAAACACAATCAAAATTGCATACATTTAAAGGTATTCAAAACTAGGTCGTTTTTTGTTTTTTTAACGGCTTAACAGAATGTACTGGATTGAATTTTTAATTTTCATATAAAAACATGTAAATAAATAAATATAATATAATATAAAACTAATATAATTGGACCGTACTTCTTCAAAGATGATGCGAATCGTAACGTAACTGTGAATGGTGAGCGCTACGTGAGATGATATCCAACTTTTTTTTGCCCAAAATGCAAGAGCTTGACTTGCATGACATGTGGTTTCAACAAGACGGTGCCACATGCTACACAGCACGCGCAACAATCACAATGGCCTTATTGAGAGGCGAATTCGGTGAACATTTTATTTCGCGTTCGGGACCGGCCAATTCGTGAGATACCGGCCGAAATGTTAAAAAAAAATGCCAAAATTGGACTAAGCGGATGGAACATTTGAGGCGCAGTCAAGGTCAACATTTGCATGAAATAATCTTCAAAGATTAAATTATATGGACCGTACTATCGATTCAAATAAAGATTTCATGCATTTTTCTGAATTTTATGTGTTTTTTTTTAAACTTTTCTATAGCTTTTAAAAATTCACCCTTTATATACATATACATATACATATAAAACGGACAAACTATAGGAATTATATCACACTAAATTTTTAAAAAAGATAAAATATAATTTTCTTTTAATTTAAGAGTCATATCAAAAATAAAGACAATTATCAGGAACACCCTATTGAATTGTAAAAGAAAATATATTATATTAACTACCAACCGCAAAAACTACTCTTGTAGTACTTCTTTGCTTTGTTATTGTTTTTCTCCTACTTTTTCTATTTCTTGCCAAAGCATAAACCGTAAAATCATTCGTCTTCAAGTATAATATGCATATGCATACACACATATAATGTCAAAACGTTGTTTCTATTGCCTCCCTCGATCTCCTACTAGCTTTGCATATGTTCTTCTCTATTTTCTATTCTTTAATTATTGTTGAATTTTCCCTCATTCTCAACTCTTCCCAACTATTGAAGGGTATAAAAAAAAAGGAATCGAATTCAATCATCTCCACGCCGCTCAGATGTCTCTTCGATCGTTCCTCTTCATAATAGTACTATAAGAAATATATATACAATGGTCACAGTACTACCCGGAAAGTATGCAGCAAATATTTTGAATGTGGAACATTAGAGAACGGAATTTCAATACCTATGTTTTGAATTGATTTGTTATTTATAATTGGAATTATTCTATGCCGAATACTTTTTTTTACTACAATGGCAGCACCACCGCCCCTTCTCTCATCTCTATCTTATCCATAACAAAAATAATCAGTATTTGATAGCCTATCATTAAGGCCCAACTATAGCCGTATTTTATTGGTACATTATTAGCTAGTGCAGTAATGGAAAGTAAGTGCAGTAATGGAAAGTGTGAATAAAACATATGACCACTTTATATGCACTCTTATTTTAAATCTGCAAGTTGGTATCTGTGCAATCATACTTATGTCAAAATCAGCTGTCAACCAGTTTTGAAAATACGTACTCAAGGGATGTGTTGAAAAAGTATTGTTGTTTTTATGTAAAGTTGAATAAGAGTTAAAGTTAATGTGTACATGCAGGTCCAGTCAGAATAGAGTTGAGTATGAATTGAAAGATTGAAATGACATAAGAGTGCCTGTCCACATTAAATTTCTAATGTTAGGTGCAAGCAGTGAGACAGGTAGATTATATGTGAGTGAAAAAGAGAGAGATGGGTAGATTACAACCCAAATGCAAACAATATTCTTGGATTCAACATGAAAGATTTTGTATTGTATGAGTGAAAGATAGATAGATTTCAAGATAGATTTTATCTTCATCGTATGGACACAACGAACATAATAAAACCCAGCATTAAAACTCCAATGTAGACAGGCACTAAAAGCCAAAAGAAGGGTGTGAGGGAAGATTTTGTCCTTCCCCGTAAGCCCGTCTTGCCTACAAGCTATCAGTTGCTGGCAACTCAGTTTTCCTGGGTGAAAGGGGACAAATCAACGCGAAACATTCAGCGCCACAATTAAACTTTCTCTTCTCAAAATAAAATTACACTACGATAACTGACGCGAAGCGAATCAGAGCGAATCATTCACAATGAACAAAAATGACAAATAAACAATGCCGCGTCGGTGAATGTGCCACTTTCGAGTTGGTGTGGGAGAGCCTTTAAACCCGGCCAATTATGAAAGTTTTGTTTTCGCATCAAATGTTTCGCTTTGGTTTTGGGCGAGTCCTAACACACATCACACGTCAATAAATTTAGAGATAGCACTGTGATTATTGATGATTTTTGGGTGATGTCAAGTAGTCGACGTATTGCATATTTACGTTGACAGTCTAATCGTAGATTAATATTTCAAACCAATTTATTTTTATTCTAGTGAAAACAGAGCACAAGAAAAATACGAACGCATCCCAAATAATAAAATCCTGCCAACCTTTAAGTAAAAAATATTACTGGAACTGGATGAAGTGTCATTCTATTCCAAACATTCCAAAACTTTATCTGAACTATTAATATGCACTATTTTTGCTGCCTTATATATCCGCACTATTTCTTTGTTGTTGTTTAGTGTGTAAGATTTTGCTGCACTGCGTATAAATTTACCAATAAAAAACGCCTTATAATAGGCATAAGCTAGCATATGCGCGCATAAGTAAACGTGCGAATACAAAGAATCTCAATACGAGTGAACATAATGGAGTCTAGCTCCGTTTCGTTTAATTTTTCTCAGTTTCGTTAACTTAAGCAAACTTAAGGCCCAACTATAATAGGCATAAGCAAACATAAGCTTATGTCAAAAACCCAACGAAAATTCACTTAAGTTTGTGAAATTACTGCGGATAGCCATAATGCAATTTTGCTCACGTATCTACATGTCAACAGAATACACAACAGATACACAGAATGAGATATTCATGCAAAAACACTCTATATGAAGATATAAATCCTTCGTACGTATCACCCTCCAAAGCACCATCTTCTGGAGCAGCGCAACTGCGTACTCTTAGTGAGGTTGTCAGGGATGACCTCCAAGTAGCAGTTGTGGATGAGCTCTCCACTAACAGCAAAGGTCTGCTGAACGTGTGGAACTCTATCGAGGGCAAGCTCTCTGAGATGGTGTTTTCATACACAATAAGTAACAGTGAGGGCCCCTACCCTAGTTTTGACTCTGGCGAGATGCTCAGGGGGTATAGGGTAATTAAGTGTGGAGACAGGTTTTCTAGGGATTTCCTTAGTGAAAGCATTGCTAAGGTTAGCAATGCCTGGGAGGGCTTGAAGCTCAAGCTTATCCCGGCTAAGGACATCCCTAGACAACCGAAGGCTCGCATTTGGTTGCCGCTCATGAGCATAAAGCCAAGCGGACAGGATTTGATCCGCGGTCTTCAGAGGCAAAATCCGCTGGTCCCCATGCACGACTGGGCTGTGATTAAGGCAGAAGAACCACAGAAGACCAGCGCCTCTTACCTTCTGAGGATTAGCGAGGAAAGTCTAGGGGCTCTCGAAAAGGCCGATTATAAGCTTAGTTTTGGCATAAGGAATGCCAAAATTAAAATTCTGCAGAGTCAGGGAGCAGACACCGACAAAGCTGATGACAACGTCGAGGTTGACGATGTTGTTAGCGGAGTCGAGGTCCCCAGCGAGTTGCCGGGCCCTAGCTCTGCAGCCAAAAATAAAAATTAAAAAACGCGCTGAAGGTCGTCCAGATTAATCTGAAGCACTCTAAGTGTGCTTCAGATAATCTGAGAGTTTTCCTTAGGGAGGAAAACTTCGACATTGGCGTTATCCAAGAACCGTGGATCAACGGCCTCAAGGTGCGGGGCCTCCAAGATAACCAATACGACCTCTTTTATAAAACCGCAAACCAAGACCAAGGTAATCCCAGAACTTGTATTTTAGCTAAGAAACATTTAAAAGGTTTTTTATGTCCAAATTTTAGCACTCCTGATCTGACAGTTGTCAGATTCGAAGATAAAAATACACGGTGTTTGCTTCTGGCCTCTTTCTACTCAGCCCACAATGCACCATCACCTCCGGAGGAGGTGCGCAAAATTATAAACAAAGCTATGATTGATAAGGCAAACCTTCTGATCGGAGGCGACGCGAATGCTCGGCATACCCTTTGGGGAAGCTCTGAAATCAACGAACGAGGTGAGTCACTTTTTGATTTTATTATTGCCCATAATATGACCATTTGTAACAGAGGCAATACTCCCACTTTCGTCTTTCCGAGCTCGGAAAATTATGATGGTTGGGAGGATGTGCTTGATGTTACTTTAGTAAACAACCGTAATTTATTAGTGGAGAATTGGAGAGTTTCCCCTTTGAATTCGTTTTCGGATCACAAATGGATTCTTTTTCAAATTAATTTCGAGTCGAAAAACCCTCCGCCTTATAGAAATCCCAAAAGAACTGACTGGAAGAAATTCAGTCAAATTGCTAATTCCAAACTGAGCAACTTACCGAATCTCGCAGAATCGATAGTAGACCTTGAATCAAAGGTGAAAACCTTTGAAACTTCTATAAGTAAAGCTTTTAGAGTCTCTTGCCCAGTTAAATACAGCCGTAAAACCCTTCCTTCTTGGTGGAATGAAGAACTGTCCAGTCTTAGGAAAATGACGAGGACAATCTTCAACATCTGCCACAAACATAAGTTTTACCAACCGTATAAAGACTCTCTTAAAATTTATAAGAAAGCCCTGTCATCAGCCAAAAGACAAGGCTGGAGAGATTACTGTCAATCAATCGAAGACATAAAGGACTCCGCAAGGCTCAGCAAAGTTTTATCGAAGGAACATTGTAATCCTTCATTTCTAAGAAAGCCTGATGGAACCTGGACAGCCTCTCCAGCCGAATCTCTTGAGCTACTGATGAAGACGCACTTTCTGGGTTGCGAGAGCGTTAACCCCGAACCGCGTGAAGCCACAGAGCTAAACGTAGCTCATGTGGAGCAAATCAATTCCGTTATAACCAGAGAAAATATTGTGTGGGCCATCAATACTTTCTCTCCATATAAATCCCCAGGCATGGATGGCATACTGCCAGTTATGCTTCAAAAGTTGCATGATGTGGCAGCTCCATGGCTGGAACAAATTTTCAAAGGATGCCTCCTTCTCAAACATGTGCCCATGACGTGGAGACAGGTCAAGGTAGTTTTTATCCCGAAAGTGGGTAAGCGTGGCCACGAATCCGCGAAGGATTTCAGACCAATAAGCTTAACATCTTGTGTGCTTAAAACCTTGGAGCGCATTTTTGAATACCATATTAGAGAAATCCTAGATGGAAGACCTCTCGAAAGCTCCCAGCATGCTTATCTTAAGGGCAAATCTACGGAGACTGCCCTCCATGAGGTAGTGCGTACTGTAGAAAAAACTCCCAGATGGAGAAGTTTCGGGTGTTCGAGCGGCAGTGTTTACGACGCTGTACCGGCTTATACAGAACAGCCGAATCTTCTTATGTGCATTACTATTCCAACGAGGTCCTATACAATGGGGCTCGAATCAACAGAATTGACAATTTCGTGATAAAACTCGTCCGAGGTCACATTGCAAGAGCTATGTCTTCGACCAACAATTTAATTTTCGGGGCGTTCTATCCGAACGACGAGTATTTTGAGAGTGCACGCTTGGGCGGCTTCATTCCACCAGAGGCATTCCTCTTTTTAGACAGATGCGGTCTGATACAGGATAGATTGGCAGTTCCGCTAATCTACCACGTCAGACGACGAACCGTGGATAGGCGACTCCTGTACAATCGGGAAGTCATGGCACAAGGCGGAGCAGAGCTCCTTCGGTTCAGTAGGGCTGTGTCCGAACGGGACCGAACTGATAGGGTGAAGCAGGAGAACCAGTTTTGGTGGCTTCAATCGGCACTTGATAGTGGGTAGTCGGGATGGGGTTTAAAGCCTTGGCCGGCTTACATACTTGTTTTATAGTTTTAGGGTTTAGTTTTAAGTAGAATAGGCATGGTGGCACAAAAAAAAAAATACAAAAAATACAAAAAAGAAAAATACAAAAAAATAAAAAAAAAATATGGAATAAAAAGAAAAGAAATAAAAAAAAAAAGAAAAGACAACAAAATATGAAAAACAAAAAACGTTAGATAGTTAGATTTGCTGCTGTGGTTGTTCTAGTTTTAAGTAGTTTATAGGTAGAATAGGTAGTTTAAGTTAGTTTAAGTTTTATTTAAGGACCTTATTTTAAGTAGTTTTAAGTAAAAATAAAAATGATATTTATATTAGTTTTTTTAAATTTTCTAATGAATACAAAAATAAATAAAATTGAATTGAAGTTAAATAGATCTTAGGGCCGAAAGGCATTGCATTAAGTATTATTGTTTAACTTAGAGTGTCCGTATGGGACCAGTAAGTTAGTTGTAAGTTATGGTTAATTAGGCTAGTTTTATGAATTTTTGTCTAGCTTTAAGATAGGTTTAAGATTGAATTAATAAAAATGAATTAAAAAAAAAAAAAAAAAAAAAAAACTGTAGAAAAAACAATCCATTATAAAGAATTTACTCTTGCCACCTTCTTAGACATAGAAGGTGCTTTTAACAACGTCCTTACCGAATCCATAGAAGAATCGCTCGTGAAGTTCGGTGTAGAATACTTCATTCGAGAATGGATTATCTCCATGCTCAGGGGTAGGAAGATTCAAGCCACTCAAGGCAATACAACCGCAACAAAACACGTAAGTAGGGGAACACCCCAGGGTGGTGTCCTTTCGCCTCTTCTGTGGCTTCTGGTCATGGATACAATTCTCGTTAAATTAGAGAGATGTGGAGTGAAGGCGGTAGCCTATGCGGATGACTTGGTGCTATTGGTGTCAGGAAAGTACACCTCTGTGATTAGTGAAATCACGGAGTCAGCTTTGAAGAAAGTTAGCAGCTGGGCCACTAGTTGTGGTCTAGGAGTTAACCAAAGTAAAACTGAACTGATGCTCTTTACCACCAAAACTAAAGTACCACCTTTCACGCTACCTCGACTCAACGGTCAAATCCTTTCATTGTCTTCCAGTGCAAAATATTTGGGAGTTATACTCGACCCTAAATTAAACTGGAAACGAAATATTGAAGTGCGGGTTAAGAAGGCCTGTGTTGCCTTCTACGCCTGCAGCAAAACTTTCGGCAAAAAGTGGGGACTTCAGTCGAAGATGATTTTATGGACGTACACAGCCGTAGTACGTCCAATCTTAACTTATGGTTCGATTGTGTGGTGGCCTGCTCTTAGCAAAGCCTATAATATCGATAAGCTAAAGAAGGTTCAGAGAACAGCTTGCGTGGGCACCACAGGGGCCATGCGTACTTACCCAACGGACGCCTTAAACGTTATTATGGATCTTCTACCAATCGACCTTTTTATTAAATACATAGTTTCCTGCAGCGCTATTAGGCTGAAGGAGTCAAATAGCTGGTTGTCAAAACCTTACGGTCACAGCAACACAGCGAAATTGATTCCTTCAGATATTATCTCGGTAGACACTGACTACTGCACTCCTACTTTGAGCCTTAGTAGGGGTTTTAAGGTCTTTTTCCCATCCAGAGAAGATTGGGAAGATGACATCGTGTCGATAGGTTTCGATACAACCATCTTTACTGACGGCTCAAAGATGGAGTGTGGAGTTGGTTCTGGGATCTTTTCTGAGTCCCTAAATGTAGCTAAATCCTTTAGGCTTCCTGACTTTGCTAGCATTTTTCAGGCTGAACTGCTGGCAATTAGGGAGGCATGTAAAATACTTAAACAAAGCCAAAACCAAAACCGAAATGCGGCTATCTTCACAGACAGTCAGGCAGCTATCAAAGCCATTAACTCGGCTACATCCTCATCTAAATTGGTCCAGCAATGTCGCGATGAGCTTGCGAGCCTGAACATTAACCTCGGTGTCACCCTGATCTGGGTTCCGGGCCATAGTGGTATCGTGGGAAATGAACGGGCTGACGAGTTAGCCAGGCAAGGATCGGCCCTTCATAGCTCTCTTGCGGAAATGGTTTACATTCCTCTTGGTGCTATGAAGGGTAAAATCTTTTCCATATACCAAACTGAATCAAACCGAAGGTGGAGCAATTTACCCAACTGCATTATATCTAGGAAGATATGGCCCACCTATAATAAAACCCGTACAAACGATCTTCTACGCAGGCCAAGGCAAGACATAGCCAGGATTGTTGAGGTTTGTACCGGACACTGGCCCATTGGAGTTCATGCAGAGAAGTTGGGTATCTCTTACAACACTTTTTGCCGTAGTTGCTGCGACCAAAGAGAAAGTGAAACGATAATCCATTTCCTCTGCAAATGTCCTGCCTTGGCAAGCACTAGAATGAAATGCTTTGGGAAAGCATTCTTTCACGAACTGAATGAGCTATCTGAGACAAAGATTAGAGACCTAATCTCTTTTCTCAATGCGACAAAATGGCTCTAACTTAATCGCTATAAATCTTCTCCTTTATTTCACAGGTCAAACGAGTTTTGGTATCAAAACGGCGCACTACAGCGCTAATTGGATCTCAGGCTAGGTCTGCCCTGAGATCGCCATTTCTACCTACCTACCTATCACCCTCCAAAACCCATTTGTTTACATTGTTGTATTTGTAATGTGAAAGAATTCAACAAGAAAAATTGACGTGTTTCCACGCATACATGGAAATAACTAATGAGTTTTTGGTAAAATTTCATAAATTAGAGGAGAATTGACACGCACACTATGAATAAGTTTATGAGGCTGATTTCGGTTATGATAAACATTCTGAGAGAAATTATCTGCAGTGGAGTTGGCCTGTGTGTATTTGATCAAAACTGTCAGATTTACTTATGCGGCGAGCGACTGGGATCGCTCTTGCTTAAGTTTGCTTAAGTTAACGAAACTGAGAAAAATTGAACGAAACGGAGCTAGACTCCATTATGGTCACTCGTATTAGATTCTTTGTATTCGTACGGTTACTTATGCGCGCATATGGTAGCTTATGCCTATTATAGTTGGGCCTTTAAGCAAGAGCGATCCCAGTCGCTCGCCGCATAAGTAAATCTGACAGTTTTGATCAAATACACACAGGCCAACTCCACTGCAGATAATTTCTCTCAGAATGTTTATCATAACCGGAAATCAGCCTCATAAACTTATTCATAGTGTGCGTGTCAATTCTCCTCTAATTTATGAAATGTCACCAAAAAACTCGTTAGTTATTTCTATGTATGCGTGGAAACACGTCAATTTTTCTTGTTGAATTCTTTCACATTACAAATACAACAATGTAAACAAATCGGTTTTGGAGGGTGATACGTACGAAGGATTTATATCTTCATATAGAGTGTTTTTGCATGAATATCTATATATTGTCATTCTGTGTTAATTATTTGTTTATTGTTTTGACATGTAGATACGTGAGCAAAATTGCATTATGGCTATAATGCAATTTTGCTCACTTATCTACATGCCAATGACAGAATACACAACAGATACACAGAATGAGATATTCATGCAAAAACACTATATCCTTCGTACGTATCACGCTCCAAAACCCATTTGTTTACATTGTTGTATTTGTAATGTGAAGGAATTCAACAAGAAAAATTGACGTGTTTTCACGCATACATAGAAATAACTAATGAATTTTTTGGGGAAATTTCATAAATTAGAAGAGAAATGACACGCACACTATGAATAAGTTTTTGAGGCTGATTTCCGGTTATGATAAACATTCTGAGAGAAATTATCTGCAGTGGAGTTGGCCTGTGTGTATTTGATCAAAACTGTCAGATTTACTTATGCGGCGAGCGACTGGGATCGCTCTTGCTTAAGTTTGCTTAAGTTAACGAAACTGAGAAAAATTGAACGAAATGGAGCTAGACTCCATTATGGTCACTCGTATTAGATTCTTTGTATTCGTACGTTTACTTATGCGCGCATATGCTAGCTTATGTCTATTATAGTTGGCACTTTAGAATTAAGCCAAGTTTCGGATATTAATCCTATACTTTGTCCTTGCTTAGAAAAGCAAAAAAATCGATTAATTTACATCGAATGCTTTTAGCATTCCAACTTATTATTTTCATAGATGTGCTGCTCATTATATGAATTTATATAAATACTTAATAGCTTAATATTGTAAAAACTTATATACTGTGATCTCATGTTAAAACGCTTTGTTTTTATATTTCGTCATCTTTATTTCGATTAATCTAATTTAATTAAGTATGTTAGAGATTTTGTGAGTTTATTTGTACGTAATAAAAAAATAAATAACATCTGCATAATATGGAAAATATGTCAAACAAAATGTGATAATGTTGGTCATTTTTACCTACAAGTGGTAATTTTTATTTTCAAATTTGGACACAAACTTTTTTTTCAAGTGGCGACCGTGATAGTATATACATGCATGTCGGTCGGCAGTATCACCGGCTCAAAATTTCAAACCTAAATATTTCAAGTTTGTCGTTCCACAACACAAAATGGAAAAGGGGTCATCAGTAGTCACAACACATGTAGACACATAGTGTTGTGAGCACAACACGTTGTGGGCACAACGCGTGTAGACAGGCACTATTTGCGCAATGGTATTAAACTGATCAGCTTTATTATTACATTTACCAAGAAGAGTAATCATCTCAGCGGTCAATGCATTGATCTCTTCCATGGAGAAAAGTTCGTTCGTTGGCCCAGCGTTGATGTTGAAGTTGATGTCGTTGTTAGTGTTGTTGGTTTTCCAAGTATTGCAATCAATAACATTTGCATTTGATGCATTCGTTATCGCATGACATGGTTAGGGTTCTGACGACGAGGAGGCAAGGGAGGGAAGTCACTCATTACCGGTGCAAAACAATGATGTGGTGTTTTCGTTGACTGTTTATTTTTTTAGAGGATAGTTTTTCTCTCATTTCGAAAAAGTTCTTTCGGCTAGGGCAATCGAGATCAGTTGAGATATGTGTCTCATTTCAGTTGGCACACATAATATTTTTAGAAGTACACTTGTTTGTCTCATGATTGTCAGAGCAAATAGCACATTGGGTTTTTATATTGCAATTTTTTTCTCCATGCCCAAACATTGGACAATTCTTACATTGAGTAACTTTTTTTGTTTTCCACGTTTGGCAAGTCTACCACTTTCAAGAAACGCAATATAAAATATGTCAGTGTTAACGCAATTCAGACCAAGTGAAATTAATTCAGTTTTAAGAGTTTCATTTGGAATCTCGTCGAGTCCAAAGAGCACAACTTTAAAAGACCTGGTCGACGGGAGGTCATGGGTAATTGCCACATTTTTTATTTTTAAAGAGAGCACAGTTTTGTTTGATCTCAAGTTTCACAATTAATTTTAATGCTAACTGACATTTTTTTGATACAATAATCTTTTATAGATGCTTCATTGAGCAAAGAATGAACATTTTCACAAGTTTTTTGCAAGACACAGATCGATGGTATCTTGAGGAGGGAGTAAAACCTCTTCAACTTCACAATCATTGGTATTACCAGAATCAAAAAGACACTGTAAGGGGGTAAACCGCCCATATCTTTGGTCATCTGAATTCATTTTTCGGTTTTTATTCCTCAGAGACAATTGAATGCCTCCAACAGGGGAAGGAGATCGATTTCTTTTGTTAATGTTTGCTTTTTTTAAGTACCGCACAGAGAAAGTGTCTGATCAGATCAGATGACTGCTGATTAGTACTGATGTCAAGGATTTGATATCTGGAGGACACTATTAAGGAGGTTAAGGAGAAAATTAAACAAACTTTAACAACATTAGTGACATCTGGATTCTATTTACGAAAATGGACTACCAACTCTTTCGAATTACTTTCGAGCATCCCAACAGAATATTCGGAACGAGTTAAGACACCCAGTGTCCATTGAATTACTTCTGTTGAAAAATTCTCTTTTTGCTATAATTCGCTTTATAATCCGCAGCCGACGAAACGATTCATTCTATCTACGATAACTCGACTCCTTGATCGGATGGGTTGGATTGCTCCATATATTTTGAAGCAAAAGTTGTTCAAGCAGCAACTGTGGGTGAAAAAAATGTCATGAACCAATTGAACCGTCACTTCTGGAACAGTGGAATGCTTTCTACTAAGATTTGCAATCTATCAACAAGATTCAATTTCAAAGGTCGGTTCAAACCATTGGTGATTTGCCTCGTATGGAACTGCAAGGTTTCAGTGATGCTAAAGGAAAAGCATATGGAGCACCTCTATATTTACGAGTCGAAGATGATAATAGTATGGCGAAAATGCACCTCCTTATCGCCACGTCTATAGTTGCTCCTGTACTGCCAATGAGTCTTAATCGTTTGAAAACTTGTGGTGCTGTTATTTTGGCAAAGTTTCTGAATCATTTCTTTCACTCAATTTTCAGTAACGAAAACATTAAGCGATTTGCATGGAAGAGATACAACGGTTGACTCCAGTCGAAATATGGAAACACATTCCAACTTAACAATATCTTGCAGATCTGGTTTCCAAAGGTGTTCTACTATTGACTTTGCTGGATTACGAGTTATTGTGGAACAGACCTGAATTTTTAGAAGATGTTTTGAATACATACTCCAATGGAAAAGTGGACCGAATTCACCAAAGGAACTTTATGATGCAGCCAAAGCATTAAAGTAAGCAAGTAGTTTTTAGGGTTTTACAGCCGATTGCAGCTGCTTTTTTGGGAAGTTGTTAGCCCTGGTTGGAGTTTCGGTCACAACCTGCATTACTTTGGCTAAATCAATATTTCCCGCCGCTTTTCGACTCATCCGTACCACGAATGCCAGTTCATTTACAGACACACTCTTTCGAAGTACCAGTGGCGAGGCGTAACTTATTTCTAAAGGTAGGTCGGAGAAAAATGAGCGGCTAGAAAAAATATCAGAAATGTACTTAATGAAATGTACTTCCTGAAAAAGATTTCTCAACTGAAACAACACTTATCGGAGTTGTTAAAAACAATCTACTTAAATAAAAAATTTGTGGAAATGTGTCACGTAACATATCATTCTTAAAGTGTTTATGGAGTGCTACAACTTTAAGGTGACGAAGAGATGGAGTTGTATACAAAACTTTAAGTTAATTTTTTTACGAATAAAAAATGATTATATCTCCAAAACAATTTTGTGCAACAAAAAATAACGTTTTTAACATCTGGTAAAATTTTGAGAAAAATCAAATTGACAGTTTTTTTTACAAAAAATAAAAACCTAAAAAAAAACAATACTAAAACTTAGTAAAAAATTTACTCTCGACTCAAAATAGCTTTTCAAAAATTAAAAATATTGTCTTCAATCTTTTTTATTTCACAGAAAATATTGTTTTCGATATTCTGTAGTTTTTTTTTATAAAAATCCAACATTCCTTTTTTTTCATAAAAAAATAAAATCTACAAAAAATAGTACGCAAATTTGATAAAAATTGATGTTCGGTTCTTGATATCTCTTAAATTAATTTCATTCATCCAATTTGTAAAAATAAAAGAAATGCTACTAAAATTGGTAAACATTTGTTCTCGACTAAAAATCTATTTCACAAAACTATTTCTTTATATGAAAAATATTGTTGGTAATTTTAAAATTTTTAAGAATATGTAATTCAACTGACAACTTTTTTAGCACAACGTGAAAACCTACAAAAATCTTCGCTTTCTTATTTAATAGATAAGCTCAATGGAGGTGTGGAGCGTCCTATTTCTATCACTTTTTTTTCTTTAAGAAAATAAGTTCCCCAAAGCCATTATTTTTATCTAACAGCAAATCTATTCCTATAAGAGCCATTGTGAATTTTGAGTAACTAAAATTTAAACAAAATGCAACCACTTTTCACAAATCACTTCCAATTCAAACTTTAATTAACTTTTTATGAATGTAGTTGTTATGGAATTTTGTGCCCATATTGCTCAACCGCGGGGGAAAAAACTATGAGGTGAACTGAGCCGTTCAAAAAAGAGATCCGTTGAATTCAAAAATTGAAAAATGAATGCAATAATTTAAGAAAAATTAATTTTATGGTTCCTTTTCAGTGTAAACTGTGCTAAAAATAATATTTTTCTGCTTTTGGCTTACAAATTCTATGATTTTTATTAAACTTTTTGATAAAAACAGAACAAATCATGAAGAAAGTATAGGCGCACCCTAGAACTGCAATGCGAACATGGTCCAATTTGAGTTGTTTCCCAGTTTTGACAGATCAACAGCGAGGTAAGTATTTTGACAACGGAAATGAAATCAAAACAAAAAAATCAATTGAATATTTTTTCTTATAAAACTATAATTTACGCAGATTTTTATTTTGAGAAGCATCAAAGATTTCTTCTAACCGGAAGATTCCAAGAACTAGAAATCTAGATCGGTTAAATCGGCTGCATCTATTAAGTAAGCCATATCAATGAAATCCGGATCGAAAAAGTTGGAATCGGCAAGTCCCAGTCGAGTTGAGCATATGATACGAGCAGTATCGCGTTCGTCGCGCGTGAGTTCACTTTCTTCAAGAGCATCATCCAATGCGAATTTAGATTCCTGATTGTCTTTGTCGCCATCATCAAGTCAAAAAGTTCAAGCTGGAAGCGCCAAAAAGAACAAAAAGTCGCCCACCAAACTTGCTTCATCTACATCGAACATCGTAGAGAGGGGGGCAATTAAGCGGGGCGCAGTATCACACAAATAATCTATTTCACATACCAGACTAAAATCAAGGAACTCTAGTGTCCAGTGCTGGATACAGCCTAGATGATAACCGCGAATACGGTGCTATTAACATGAGCCACGAAGACCTGAGTGATATTAGCGAAATGGAATAATCTAAGAAATATGACGAGCTTTGAAGCCGAAGCAGGGGATCGCCTTGAAGTGAGTAAAGAGTAACAGGGTAAAATCGAAGATGCCAAGAAGAAGGAGGAAGATGCTAACAAGTCGGATTTTAAAAAAGACAACTATATACTATATCAAGAACAGCTACACCACCAGAAGTAAGTTAATTTAAGATCCAAAACGAATTTGAATTGATTAAATTACTCATTTAAAGGTTGTTCCACAATATCCAATATCCAAAACATCAGAATTATCAAGAACCAACCGGTCTGATTCCGCCTCCTTTGCCCTATAACCACCACTACAAATCTACGAAGATTTAGATCTTTGTGGCCCCAGTGCTAGATACAAAGAACTGCCAGCACATAGGATGTGCCATTATGAGGACGAGAGAGTAGTGCGTTCATCTCGTGAAGTGATTATACAAAGAGTTAAACTCCAATGTCGGGGTGGTGAATGCAATGATCCTTCGATGCATTCCAAGTTCCCTGCTAGTCGTGCTCTTTCGGATCGTGAGAGAAGCGGCAAAAGTCGCCGCGATAGACGTAGTTGTAGCAGATATTCACTTTATTTCAGTTCAACAAGTTCAAAATCAGATTCAAGTTCTGAATCAGGTCGAACTCCAAGAACAATAGCAGTTCACACAAAAGTCAACCACCGATAACACAGAGAAAGCATTGTGTTAAAAGTAGTTCCATTCAAGTTAGTTTACTATTATGATTTTCTAGTTGTACATTTCTTATGTTTTCTTTTGTTCATAGTGTCCGCATGCCTTGTAAGGCTTCAATAAAGCAAACATAAAGCATGGAATCGATCCGTTCAAAATGAAAAATGTCTCCTTTAAAATGTTATTACAAGTTCTTTTCAAAACAATCATCCTAATTAATTACCTTTCATTGCATTTACATATGTACCTTATATATGTACAAAAAAAATAATTCGTTTATTTTTAATGTGATTTTATTTAAGGTGTTCTCTTAAAAATTTAGCATAGTTTTAATAGCTAAGCCCAAAACAAAAAGTTCAAAAAAAAGACATTGAAATATATGATGAGTATATGAATAAAAACAAAAAAGTCCTTAACAATAATATTGTATTCTTTTTTTGTGATAAGGAATTATTTAAATAATTAAACATGTAGATTTCTTGATTTGTTAATCATGATTATTTATTTTTTAAAATAAAGTGGAATTAATAAAAATATGTTTTTAATTTCTATTCGGCGCCCAACCTTATAATACACATATAAGGCTTCTCGAGGCTACCTAAATTCATGAAATAGCTTTTTTTTTCAAAAAAAAAAAAAGAAAATGTGTGATATTTTTCCAAACCTACAATATCTCTCCTCAATATTCAGTTTAAATTTGTTTCGTACTTTTTATTACGAATTTGTAGTCCTAGGTTAAAACATCAAGTTCCTGTAGTATATTAAAAATATACAAAAATAATGTTGAAAAATAGTTTTGTAGCTAAAATCGAAGTTCGTATTCGTAATCACCATCAAAAATTAACTCTTAAACGAACTATTTAAAACCATAAAAGGATTACAATCAAGGTTTTCAAAACTTTAGGTAGTATCAAATGAAGACTCATTAGTCTTTTGACCACATGAAATCGCGAAAGAATACACACGAACGTGATGAACCAAAACATAAGAAGAATAAGGAATACAAATATTATGTTTTTAATGCATCAATAAAGAAAAATATACTTTATACAGATTATTCGTTTTTTTTATTATTTGAAAAAAATTCAATACAACTAAAAAGTTATAATTTACTAATTTAATATTTGACTTGACAATCACAAAACCAACAGCCGCAACAACCGATTAGAAAACCCAATCAGCAGCCATCGTCGTCGTCTCAGCAGCTTGTAAAGAAATCACAAGTTAAAATAAGCAATAATCATATAAACAACAACAAGAGCAACAATAACAACTGCAGCAAAACTCCACAAGTAGAATCATCAACATCCACGTGGGGTTTCTTTGGATTATTTCAGCGAAATTCTTCACCAAACATTTCAACGCCTCCTGCTGCTTCCCAATTTGCTTCAACAGCAAACAATAACAACACCATCAGTTCTGCAGCTTCGACTCGCAAGGCCAAGAGAAGGCAAAACAAAAAGAGTCCACCGTTAAAAAAAAATAAAAATAATTAACTTAATAAAATTAATTATTAAATTAACACTGAATTAAGTTTGAAATGAGGAACGGTTTGCTCGTGTTGTAATGTATGCTCTCCTCCATCCACGTATACAAATAATCGGCTAATTCTAATTCTTATTGGTTCACTTTTTTTAAACAAACAATATTAGCCTTAGATTAGAAAAACAAAAAGAATATATTTGACAACAATTGAAAATCTTTTAAAAAATTTCCATTTCTTGTTATTATTAAACTGTGAAGTTTTTTTTTTATTAAAAAAAATATATGTATTTGCATTTTTTGTAAAACAAAAGAATATCCATTGAAAGGAATAATAATGAAAATGATACAATTTAGGAAAACCAAAAAGAAGTGTTTTTCTTGGGTATATTTAATATTTTTTTAATTACTCAAAAACTAAGATACGTCTAAAACGTCTAATTTTGTTTTTTTTTATTCAAAGTAAATAATAGCATTGAATTTTAAAAACAAAAATTATACTAAATTACATACAATTTTGAAAAAAATTACAAATTTATTTAAAAACTAGTTGCGCCACATCAAAAGTAGATTATCAATGGATGAGATTCTAAGCATGTCGTCGGATCAAATTGTATGACTTGTTGCAATACCACTTCGTTTTGTTTGGTTCCTGAAAAAAAAACATTAATTAGTGCTTTCAAAGTTTGTGGTTTATGTAAAACTTACTTTGAAGTAGTCTCGCCATCATGAACCTTCTGGTTAACGAACGCACAATGAAATGGATTAGATTATAATTGTACCATTTCCAGAAAAGGGCTCGTAATTCGATCCATAGATTGAAAAATTGTGGCTTATTAAGTCGTTTGCAATATGCATAACGAATTCAGGGAATTCTTCTATATTGCCAGTCCTTAATTTTACCAAAACTGCAGGGAATTCTAAAATAGTACATACAAAAATGATGAAATTATTTTTTGAATTTCCATTCGGAAGACTTACCAATGATTTCCGACTCGCGTCATTTAGGAGGTGCTTTATTGTCCCAACAAGTTGCTTCTAAACCGGCATTCGGTTTAGCTAGCTCTTCTATGTCGTATGTGTCAGCCTCAGCGGCAGCAGTAGCCGCTGCTTCAGCCACCTAAGTGTCCCTGTAGTCCTTTATTGGCAGCGAGATAGTGAGACATTTGGCACTATAAGCCTGGATTTAGATCTAAAAGACGAAGGTTAAGCGAGTTGATCATGATATAAATGTTTCGATTTGCACTTACACAACTGGTCTCCGCTCGCTGTTGTACTTTGTGGAACCAGAAGATGTTGCTTTTGTTGCCACTGCAAGTCGTTTTTTTTGAGCGGCTTGCATTATATTTCCTGGCAGCTGATGAATAGGTCGAACATGTTGGAAGCCCTAAAGAATCATAATTTAAAATATTTATGTTTGGATCACTCACAAGTTAATTAACTAACCTGAATTGCCTGCTTACTCTGCAGTTGCTGTTACTGCTGTTAAGTCGTTCCAGCATAAAACCTCAGCTGCTAGAAGGGCGTTAGCGGTCGGCTACACTGAATGTTGAAATGCCTACTTGCATCATTGACTTGGTGGTGTTGCTGCAGTTTGTTGCATTGAAAGCATTTGACTTTTGGTAGAGATGGTGACACCTCCACCGTCAACGCCTGCGGCAGCTATGGCCGCTGAGAAGGAAGCAGATATCACCAAACATGATAGAGCAGCAATTGAGTACTGGGCAGAGAGATGCACCTTTAAGTCCACAATCCACACAAATTGATTAGAAAAGTGTTCTTGCGCTTCCAACAAAAATTAACACACAATGGCCAGCGTCTGTCGTTAAAAACGTTGATATTATTTTGTTAAGAGAAATATAATATAAAAAAACTTACCTGTAAATCAGCGCCTTGTTTGCTTTGTCTTCCAGATTTCTTCAGCGAAGTTGCTTTTTGCATTATGGTATGTAATAGGCAGCATCTAAAATGAAAACACAGGCTATAAAAAAAATCGATCATTGATACACCTCCTTCACTGCAATTTGACTTACTTTTTATTCAATGAAGTGAACTTGTATATACTCTTTTCATTATAAAGATTTTTGGTCTGAAAAATATCAAATTATATTAAATATCAAAACAATCAACAAAAACTAACTCTTCAAATCCGAAATCCATTGTTTTGTTTTGCAAAATTGATTGTCATTTTTGACAGGTCACAAAAATTCCATAAGTTGCTATTTTAGCCCAATCCTTCATTTTGTTTTTTTTCCCCACTCACATGTATTCACCGATAGCGAATTTGAGAGAGTTCACCTCGAATTTGAGAGAGTTCACCTCGAATAAAATTTGAGGGTGTTTCAGGAAGAACGGGTACCAGTCGGGACTCTAGATAATATATTTCCTCTATGGCCCTTATGATGATTTACCTTTGCGAAAGGAAAAAAATCACCAGATTTTTCAAATTTTCTGACTTTGGCAAGTTCTCGCCTGTATGATGCACGTAAAGATTTATATTTTTTTTTCATACTGTCAATTGTCGCACTTTGGTCTATCTATATATTTTTTTAATAAAATGTTCCAAGATTTGTTTTTTTCACACACACAATTCCAAATCGCATCTTCACCGTGCAAAATTTGGATGAATTCATCAATGAAATCACGGCTTACTGTCACCATTGTTTTTTTTCCGCGATGTGTACTCTACGAAAATCTGAATAAAAATGAAGTTTTGCTCGCGAACATCGCCACAGACGACGAACATTAAAACCGGCGAACACGATGAAATCGAAATTTTTCGGCAACAGCGAGCCGCTCGCGAACAACCCCACAGACGACGAAGTAAGCGCGAGCACGAGCATGTTGCGCGAGCATGTTCGTCGTCTGTGGCCACTTTAACGAAGAAACGATATTCTAATCTATTGCAGAGTTGCCATCTTCGTTTATAATTTGGTTTGAACGCCTTGATAATTTCAATGAGTTCATCTTTTTTCTCTGGGGAAAACATTATTATACCCATAAGTTTTGTATCGAAATCTTCAAGTTTTTCGTCAAAGAGCCTCATGGAGCTGTTTTCTGGTCGTAGGCAAGATGGAGTTAGTCATATGAAATAATTAAAAAATTGTTTAGTAAGAGTCGTTTTGAAGATTTTTTTCGCAAAAATCTATTTTTTCAGGGGCAAACTCTCGCAATGCAAGATTGTTTTACATTCGCTGCAGTTTAAAAATATATACGTTAAACCATGTTTTGGCATGTTGTCATATTTAAAAATACTAATGTAAAAAACGGCTGCATTTTTTAAGTGTGTCCATCGTCCTGGATCGCTTACCCCAACATGTACCAACACTCTAGGGTAGGATGGTATAAGAGTGCGCACTTTAGACAAAATATCAAATAAAATAATAACAAACAGAATTTTTCCATTTTTTTTAAATTATTTTTTTACTTTATTATTTAAGTAACGAAAAAAACTTAAAACTAGTAACAAAAAAAAATTAATTCATTAGTTATAAACAAAAAATCATAATAGTATATTTGCGCACTCTTATCCATGGTATTGCGTAAGAGTGCGCAGCTTGATTTGTAAGAGTGCGCGGGAGCTATTTATCACAAAAATCGCAAATGAAAATGCCTGTCTTAAAATAAACAGTGCATTTTTCGTGCCACCATTCCTTGCATGACGAACATTCTATCCAGTCATCGACTAAAGGTTCGGAGTAAATTTCCAGACATCCTGGACAGTTCCATTCGCTTCTAGTTGGCGTTATGTTTGGCTTTTTATTTTTTGTCGAATTTGTCTTTGCTTTCTTTTTGGTAGGAATTGATTCTTCCAGCTGCTGCTTAAATGGAGAGCTGCTTATTATGTCAGATCTTTTTTTCTTTCTGTTTGACCTTATAAGATCACCACGGGGTAAGGGTGCTACCTCGAATACCGATAAAAAGGGATCATTTATTGATTCGGATCCGCTAGGCTTATTTGTGAGTGGGTCAATGACTAATTCTGACACTATTCCTTGAGCAGCATTGTCCACAGGATCAATTGATAGGTAAAACATAGGCTCTAAGGCTGATGTACTAGGTACTGTCTCAGCTGGCTCCAGAATTGGTGAAAAGTTCCCATCTTCTGGTGGTAAGATTGGTGAAGTGTTTCTTATCCCAGCGGATTCTACAACAGATGGTGTGAGTGTATCGGCATTAGATGTTGCTTGCTCTTCCGGAAGCAGCCTTTCCGTTACAGTTGTGGGTAAGAAATCCTCTTCTGTAAAAACATCGGGATTATATGGACAAATTCCAGTCACTTTGAAGCCTTGGATAGCATTGGCTGCGTTTGCTGCTCTTAAGTAAGCTGGGGTAAAAATGGAAACAATTTGGTCCATTGTAATCGTACGACTTGGATGGTTTAAAAGCCACTTCTCACATTCAGAAGTATAAAATTTCTTAACACTGTTGAAAAAGCAACGGTCAAGAGGCTGTGTTTTGTGGCTACTATGAGGAGGCAGCGTCAAGGCGTGAATGTAATTTTGCCGATAGAATTCCACAGCATTAAGAGTGCAATGTGACGCATGATTATCCATAATTAAAAGAATTGGATTCTCTTGTGAAGGCTTAGCATGTTTTTGGAAATGCTGGAGCCAGTTTGGAAAAATATCGCCATTGATAAAGCTGGTATCAGAAACCAACCCAAGAGAAGAAGGTGGGCCACCATCCAGCAGGCTGTCTTTCATTTTCTTGCGCTTAAATATGAATGTAGGTGGTATAAAATGTCCACTAGCACTCATTGCGCAGACCACTGTCACGTTCTGCCCTCTTTCACCACTTGAAATTTTATTAACACATCGTTTTCCTCTCGAAGAAATAACTTTTTGGGGCTTATTTGGAACAGTCGATATGCCCGTCTCATCCATGTTATAAATGGCATGAGGAGAAAATTTATATTTCGTCATCAGTTCCAATAGATTATTGAAAAAACGATCACATTGAGGCTTATTAAAACCAATTGCTCGAGCTACACTAGTAGAAGTAGGCTGTCTAAGTGACAGATCAGGATGTCTCTGCATGAAACCTCTTAGCCAGTCTTTCCCTGCCATTTTAGTGCTGGTATTAAAACGATGAGAAATGTTGTTGCTTACAGCGAAAGAAAACGCGAGTTGTCTGAGACCTTTTGTTGTCAAGCCATAAAACATCCCGTCAACCATCCTAATATATTTACATAGGTCTTGCTCCATTTCTTTTGTAAAAGTTTTGTCAAACCTTCCCAGTTTTGTTGCCGGTTTCAAGGACTTAAGTCTTTTTCTGAGCGTAGAGTCCGACATTTCAAGTGATCGAGCCACAGACCTCTTACTTTCCCCTTGTTGTATACGAATTCGGGCCTCTTCAATTACTGAAGCAAGGCACAATTTTCGCTCAGATGTCCTCTGCCTTCTAGACATCCTGAAAATAATTAAAATCTTCTTTAAACTAAAAAAAAACCAAAAACTTACCATGTCGTATAAGAGTGCGCACGCGTACTCTTAGACTTCATTATGGTGCGCATTCTTACACGTTCGGATATGTATTTGGAAAATATATATGTGTTTCGCACTACACTGATAACTAAACTTACCTGTTACTCTAATGTTTTATTTGTTTTCGCCTTTTCAACACTCTGTACTTTGTTTATAGTTTTAACTTAGAGTTTGACTGAAAATTAAATTCGTTTTATTAAAAAAATCAAAAAAAAAAGAGCTCAAAAATTAAAACCTACCTAGCACCTCTGTTTACGATCACATTTTGATGAAATTTCACCAGATGGCCAACCTAACTAAAAACTCTCCAAAATGAGTGCATTCAGTCGTCTTTGACTTCTCAAATTGTAGTAGATTGCTTTGCGCACTCTTATCGACCGCGCACTCTTAGACCATCCTACCCTATTGCTGGGTTTCCCAAAGTGTGCTCCGAAGAATATCCAATTGCTCCGCGGAACTATTTGAAAAAATATAAAAACTCCAAGACGGACTAGTAACTATGTAGTTAATTTTGGGCTTCTGATGTTGTAATTTTTATCGCAACAGCCGAATTGATGGACAAATTTTATTTTTTATTCTATCTTACTCGTATAAATTTTCATACACTACCACAAAGAGAGTGACGATTGAAATAGAAACAGTTTTTTTTTCAATTCATGCAAACTTTTAAACGTAGTACGGTGAAGTTAATTTGCAGTTGCTTTTAGTGCGTGAGTTTTACTTTTTTTTGTTTTTATACATACAATTTTGTAATGGATCGCTGGCTTAAGTCTGGATCCTTGAAAAAAGCAAGTGAATGCTCCGCAAAAGCACCCGAAGCTGCCGAAGAATTACCAACTGACGGGTATGTTCAAACAAAATCATAATGTAGGTACGTAAAATAGTAATCCCCGGTTAATAACTTCTGCTTTTTAAGCATGTAATTGCACAAAATGATTTTATTTTGTTTGTTTAATTTCGGTTTCCCATATACTTATTTTAGTGCGAAGGAAAATGAAACAATAGAGACAGCGGTGTTAGAGATTTCTGAAGGTTTTGAGTTTGATAGTTTGCCTAGTACTAGTTCCACGGTGATCAATGCTGCAGAAAAAAATCAGTCAAAAGGAAGTACCACGAATCATATTTGAATTTTGGATTTGCTGAGACAAGTGATGACAAACTTCAATGCGTAGTTAGCGACAAAGTTTTTCCAAACAGTGCAATGTTTCCAGCAAAAATGAAACGTCACTTTGCAGGGATTCATCCAGATTTCTTCAAAAGAAAGTATCCTGAACTTACTAAATCTCAAACCATTATTACATATCACTCAAAGACAGTGCAAAAAGTTCTCACTCAAAGACAGTGAACGAAAATGTGTGATGGCGTCCTACTTGGTAACTTTCCGAAGCCCATACCATTGCTGAAAACTTAATAAAGCCATGTTTTAAAGACATTGTTGAATTGTTGTTGGGTGAAAAGGCCAAAAAGAATAGTTGACACCGTTCTTTTGTCAAATAACACAATATCAAGATGAATCGGAGACTTAGCGGAGAATGTGAAAGCTACTTAACTTACTTTTACGAATAAAAGTCACATAATTAACGCTGCAAATGGATGAATCAACGGATGTTGCAGGGTTGGCTAGTTTAATAGTATTTGTGCGCTAATAATATCTACAGTCCTTTCAAGAAGATCTGCTCTTCTGCAAGCCGTTGCCAACTACTACAACTGGTGGTGAAATTTTTAATTTTATTGACAATTTTTGTATTGTAAATGACATACCATGGGTTAACTGCGTGGAAGTATGCACGGACGGTGCCAAGGCCATGAATGGAAAAACGTCCGGTGCCGTCGTCGCAAGAATAAAGCAAATTGTTAAAGATTTGTTGAACGAAAGCGTGAAAATAATTAACTTTATTAAATCACGGCCAAAGAATACGAGGCTTTTTAAAATATTGTGTGATGACATGGGTAGTCTACATTTGTCTTTACTTCTTCACGCAGAAGTAAGTTGGCTTTCTCGCGGCTTTTCGAATCAAGAGCTGAAGTTTAAACTTCCTCATTGCCGACAATTTTATTTTGAGGGATATGTTGTGTAATGAACGTTTGTTATTGAAATTGGCATATCTGTCAGATATATTTAAAAAAATCAATGATTTGAGTGTATCACTTCAGGGAAAAACTGTTTTCGATGTCAGTGACAAAATAGAAGCATTTAAAAATAAAATCCAGTTTTGGGCTGAATCTATAAAAAATAGAAACCTAGACAGCTTCCCAATGCTCAAAGAATTTAAAGAAGAAAAATAGATTTGGACATTCACGATGATATTTGAAATGAGTTTCATATCCACCTAGTAGGTTTGCTGGATAGCTTCCTCCATTATTTTCCAGACGAATTCCACCTGAACATTAAGGAAAACGTATGGCTAATAAACCCGTTCTCTGCCGCGTTGGAAAAGCCACCTGCCCTGACATCGCTGCAGTTTGAGTGCTTGATTGACCTAACATCAGATTCTTCGATAAAAGAACTTTTTGCAACAAAGGAGTCTTTATCAGAATTCTGGTGTATGTTGAGAGACGAGTTCAGTTTACTGTCAAAAAAAGCTAAAATAATTCTTCTGCCGTTTGCAACAACATACATGTGCGAATCAGGGTTCTCTGAATATGTTGAAACCAAAACAAAATATAGATACCGTCTCGATGAAGAACCTGATATACAGTTGCAGCTGTCCCAAATTCAACCAGATGTTTAGCTTTATGCAAAAATAAGCAGGCACATTATTCCCTCTAAAAAGAAACTCCATATAATTATAATGCAAATAATATAATTATCTAGTTCCTTATTAAGTTAAGTTAACATTATTCCTGTGTTTTTCGTTGTAAAAACTGTTTCCTGAATTCAATAAAAATAAACGAAATTTGAAAAAAAAGTTATTTTATTTGCTACAAATGGCATATGCGCAACGAAGTGCTCCGCGTGAAATTTCTCACTCAAAAAGTGTTCCGCGACTAAAAAAGATTGGGAACCGCTGCTCTATTGCATCAATTAAAAGAGCAATTTTAGATGGTTATTTCTGTGTCAGTATCCGTAAAGCAGCATTCACATGAGCGCGACCAACGAACGACGAATGAATTACAAAAGTTGAGTTTATATACGTTTGAAGACATATTTCCACACAAATTCTTAACAAAACGATAGCAATATAGTTTCTATTTGATTTATGATGCATACTTTTACTTTTCAATATCATATATTAATAAATTTAAGAAAACAAATTTATTCGTCGAGAAAAAAATTGTTGTTGATACGAACTGTCAAATTTT
Organism: Eupeodes luniger; assembly: GCA_951509635.1. NCBI lineage: Eukaryota > Metazoa > Arthropoda > Insecta > Diptera > Syrphidae > Eupeodes > Eupeodes luniger. The sequence continues at coordinate 174,067,736 of OX608073.1, read as the reverse complement.
ATTCCCGTTCCACATTATCCAGACTCGCAACGAATAAAATAATCGCGCGTACCTAAAAACCTAAGAAAATCATTCTTGTTTTGGTTTCGGTGGTGAATGGTGTTCGGCTGTGCGAGGAATTAAAAACTCTCATGTGAAAGAAATGTCAAAATCGACGAATATTCGTTCATTCGTTGGTCGTTGGTCGTGCTCATGTGAATAGTGCTTAAGTCCTGTAACTCAAGATATGATGGGACCGCAAAGCACCAAGTGTGGTAATCTTCACGTCGTTTTAATTTTTCAATTGGTGGTAGATCTGATGCTATTTTAATGTACTATTTTAATTTTTAAAATAAAAAATTTTAAGACATAAATTATTTAGATCAAACAGAACGTGATCTGGTGGGACGGGAAACAATTTTGCCCGTCGCGTCATTGTTTTCTATTGATATATGCGTTGTTATTAAAACAGAACGGAACAGGCCAACATTATTAAATTATGTTATGAAAATTCGATAATGGAATTGTTCCTAGGAACTTAAGTCTCTTAGCATGATAGCCTAATACTCAAATAAATAAAATAATGTCATATACTTTGTACCTTTATTTCTTTGGTTACCCTTTTCGTTTGCCTTTAAGTCAATAATTATCCTAGTAAGTGTAGTTTACCAACAACGACCAACTGTCTCCAGATCCTTATATCAATACTTTTAACTTTCGAAGATGTTCTCTTTGGTGATACTTGAGTTTATTCAAATGCAACAGTGTTTCGATTTTCTGCAAAAGCAAAGGTTAAGAGTGCCTAAGTTTTTCTAACTTTACCTTGAGAAACGAGAAAGTAATGACTATTGAGCAGTTTATTAAAAAAAGAACATTACATTATTGCAATTGATTTAAACTGACCGATTCTCGTTACACCAAACTTAGGTTTTACTTTGTTGTAGCAATGTGCATAGGACCTTACTCATTTTACTACGATAAGCTAGATGGCGCTTTAATGAATTCAGTATTTTTTTAGGAGTTTGACAGGTTGTGCTTGAAAGGCAATTATCTGCTTTTCAGCTGTGTTCTGTTAATTCATGTCCGCCCGAGTCAATTCATTAGTGCAGAAAAATAACTTTTCTTGAAGTTTTGTATAAAGAGCAAAATTTTTTAAGTTAAAACAAAAATATTTTATTTACGTTAAATTAATATTAATTAAATCCACTGAACCAAGCAAGCCGTAGTATGTCGCAAACATCTGATAAAATTGTAAGTTTGAGTTTGTCTAGATTTGTGATATCTGCATATTCATCGACAATGACCGGCTGTTCAGTACTCAGTCCATTAGAGCAACGATATATATTTTTGTTTTGCATAAAATGATTACCTTTTATTTATTTATTACTCGAACTGTCGCAAATCAAGCAAACATGTCTTGAATCAATTTTAAGTTTAAGAATTATGTTTTTTTTAAATTAATGTCTATGCAATTAAATTAATGCAAAACAACTGCACTTTCTGATCTACTACCATATTTACTTATTCAATGAATCTACTTTTTTTTTTCCTTGTTTGCGTTGCTGAAATCTGTTTTTCTATCAAAATTAATTTATATTAGTAATTGGTGCAATATTTCAGAATTGGAATTATCGGAGCATTTTTAATATAATGCCGGTATATCCATACAAAATATTTAATTTAAAGTATAAAATGTGTTTTTGCTGGAAACAATGCAATATAAAAGATTGAACCGCTTTTTTTTACTTTTAAAATGATTGTCAATGCTAAAAGTCATTGAAAGTACAGCCAAATTGTTGTTAATGAGTTGCATGTATTATTTCTATTTGGTTCAACAAAGAAAATATTTTAAAGCGAGTTGGTTCTTGGTTGGTACTTGCTTATTTTTTTCTTTGGATTAGAATGATTAAGGCTGCGTTCGTAATTGCCGGCTTTGTTACCAATAGCCTGAAGAAAATCTACACACAAACGTTTATAAACACAATTAGGTCTGCATGCGTTGAGCCGTATGCATAAACGGTAGCAAATGCTTTTACTAGTAAATTTTTATAGTATTTACTACTTTCCAAATGCATAAAAGACATAGTAAATGCTGTAAAGGTAGTATTTACTAGAAGAAAAGTATTTACTGGTTTTGGATGAATTTTTATAGTAAATACTTATATTGATATGCATAAAGAACTAGTACGAACTTTTCTTTCTAGTATTTACTGCAAATTTTTCAAGTTTCTAAATACCAACTTGAACATTTACTAGTAAATGCTTTCTCATGTTAAATGCCAACATCAACAGTCGCAACTCTACTTTCAAAGCAATTGGTGTGCAGAGCATTTATTACGAGTATAAATATGGCAGCTTTTTTCAATTTTAGATCTGAAAAAGTTTATAAAGAGCGAAGAACGCCCGGGAATAATAATTTTAAAATGCTCTACAGTTTTGAAAAATATAACGTTGAGTGGCTAAGCGAATATTTTATGGGTAAGATATTTTATTTGAAATTAATTGAAGCTAATCAATTTATTTATCCCTTTTGCATTAAAAAGCTTATAACAAATTGCATACTAAAGAGAGGGTCATAATAGAACGTTGTTTTGGACAACTGAAAAGCCGGTTTCCAATCCTACAAAACTGTATACGAGTCGAATTAAAGAATGTCCCAACTTTAGTTACTGTATTCTTGAAATTGATGGGTTTTGGTCAGCATTGATAAGCTTTAAGAAAATTTGTTTCCATTCTTTAAGCTTGATGGGTTTATTTCCTGTTGATTTAAGGTCCGTTTTTTCTTTTCACGTCAGTCTTAATGTTATTTATCCTCTTCTTTAGTTGGTCTTCTGTTATTAAAATACCAGTGTTGGCTTGAAACTCACGAATAAACAATTTTAAGGCTTCCGCCTTTGCTTTTTTTATGTGAGGCTGTTGAGATTTGTTAATAAGTACGACATACTTTTCTAGTATTTTAACAAACTCTAAGGTTGTTGAACCTTCTGCTTTTGCCATTTATTGAACTTCAAACACTCACTTTTAAACTCTTAAAAATTGTAACACAAAAAATTGTTTAAAAAAGAAGAAAATTAAAGAACGGTAAATTAGAGAACAAAGAGAAGCAACAGCATTTATTCAACGCATTTATGTAGATATCTAGTATATACTATTACTTTCAGATGAACTAGTAGTATTTACTGGGATGAATCCAGTATTTACTACTATTTTATACTAGCTAGTAGAAACTTAGGTTTATGCATACCGAATGCAGTAAATACTATTAGTTTCAGCTTCTACTAGTAGTACTAGTATTTACTACAACCTTTTACTACTAGTAATTACTTTCGTTTTATGCATACGCCCCGTTAATTCATCATACTTTCATTAAAATGAATTGATAAAAGAAAACGTTGACAAACTGAGCAATATAAATTATTTCTTAGAAGCTTTTGATTCCATACATTTAAAAAATGGCTATCAACAAAATATTTTAAAGCTTATTGGTCTTAGCTTTGTGGAAGAAACCGATACAAAATTAAAAACTGAAGAAGAGGCAAATGTTGTTGAATATGAAGCTTTTAGAACGACATAGTTATTGTCCCTACACGCTCAAAATTATTGTGCAAAATATTGCACAATATTATTGGCTATGCGCCCCAGACGATTCAATGTTTTATACAATAATTTAGTTGAAAGCTGATACTTGTGTCGGATAGAAAACTGAGTGATCCTTTCTTTATGGATGCTGCTATCGCGTCAAAATAACACTATCAACTGCACTACTTTTTTCAGAATCCAAATTTTGTTTAAACTCTTTTCTATAATTGGTGCCAAGGAATTAAATTTCTGTATTACTTGCCCATTGTCAGCTTCGGGATCTCTTTCCCCGTATTTTGAATGTAAGTTTTTCATATAGGAACTATATGGCAAGTATTTCATTCGTAAAAAATTTAGTACTCGAGATTTTAATCAAACATGACATTACGATAGTAGAGACGTCAAAAAAAGTGGGTCCTCCGGTTCGGTCCGTATGTCTTTCTATCTATTTGTTTTCGCCCCTACAGCCCAAAACATTCGGTCCATTGACTTCAAATTTGGAAATTAAAGTTTTGAGTCGAATCGGGTTAGAAGTTTTTTTCATTTTTTTAAACTACAGATAACAGTAGTCCCCATACATATTTTTTGGTTAAAAATCGAAAATTCGAATCATCTCAAAAACAAACCGATAGGTTTTTTTTAAATTTTCACTAACATTTTTATTCTTAATTTGGCTTCTTTTAATTTAAAAAAAAATATTTTAGTATAGCTTCAGAAGGGTACTCCCATAGAATCGTTATTTCGTTTCCGTTTTAAGTTTTCTCAAAAACCAATGAACCGATTCAAAAATACTTTTTTCTGCACAAGCTCTTATACTCTCTCAATACTATTTGGAGATAAAAAAATGTTATTGCTTTTATTTTTGATATTTAAAAAAAAATTGTACTGCTTTGCGGAGTTCTTTACTCTTCAAATATCAAAATTAAATAAAAAAATTTTGTACATACGTACATACATACATACATACATATGTACCCACAGACGATACAATATTTTATATTGTGCAATAAATATCAAAAGGGTTTTGATTTTCTTCAATAATACTGCACAACCTTCCAATATTATCCCTAGACGCTCAATAATATTGAGCAATATCAAATAGTGCACACTTTATATTGAGCGTCTAGGGATTGCTTAAGATTGCAATATATGTTCTTGTTCACGACATTTTTATCCGAAAACATTTTTTGAAAGTTTTTATTTCTTATAAAAAAATACAGTGGATTTTTTTAAGAACATAATCTTACGTAAACAAACAAATTTGGCATGGAATTAAATAATTTTTAAGCCAATACCTTCCTTTATTGTGGAGTTATCGAATCGAACACCATTTTTTACCAATTTTGCGTAGTATTTTTTGTATATTCTTATTTTTTATTAGTTTTCAATTTCAATAACAATATTTTTTTATAAGATAAAATTACTTTTAATGTAATATCTTTAGTTTTTACTAAGTAATTCGTGTTTGAAATTAATTTTCAGTGTTTTTTTTTTGTTTTTATTTTATGGTTCCCTAAATCGAGTGAAATGAAATCAAAATCTACATTGAAAACTGAGTGAAATTGTTCTCAGGGTTCTATCATTCAATCGATTTCATTACTTGGAATACCTTTCAAAATCACTTAAAGTGAAATTAAAGCAGCTGACAAATCAGTCAATAAATATTTCCTTTGATTTATCATAATTTGTATAGTTTCTTATGTTTTGGAAAACGTCTGGTGTCGAAGAATAGTTTTTGAATTTGTCTAGTAAGTTTTTGAAAGGACATTGCTTTACTTGAAATGTTATAGAGAAATTTGGTGTCCTGCAAAATCATTTTAACGGAAAAAGTATCGTTCGCCCAAATACAATGGAGAAGTTGCAACTTCTCACGGATCAATTGCATTAGATACAAAATTTAAGGTTTATTTCTTTTAAATCAATACTCTACTGTTTCAAAATAACTTCCTCTTGTCCAATTCAACATCAATCATATCATTTTTTTTTTGGTAAAATGTTCGAGGTGACAAAAATATTGTTTCAGTTTTTATTAGTTATAAAAAAACCGTTAGTTTAAAATTATTCCAATATGGTATCACGTTACATTATATAATATAAAATGTAATAGAAGTTGCCAGTGTTATCGGTTCGTGTGATAAATTTGATCCGGACATACGTACATACTGACATTTGGACATAAGAACGTATGGGCGTACGAAAATACTTACACACGCACACACAGACATTTCTCTAAAAATCATTGTTTAAGATTGAAGGGACCTTGAAACGTCGAGAAATGTCAACATTTTTCATTCAATAAATCGAACCGATTACCATAACTTCCTATGGGAAGTCTATGAATGTAATTAAAAAAATACTCATATTTGCACCTCTGCCTTTTTCGTGCAAATTCAGAAGATATTAAAAACAAATGTCAACTTGACCGCGAATTAATTGTAGTTTTACTACTAACAACTGTTGCCATGCTCCTGTAGACCTCATGCTATTTGTTTACTTTTATGAACCCAATTTTGGCTGTATTTCGGATGTTTTACAATTACGAACTCAGTTTATATTTTCCTGATTTCATGCATTTAAGTTGAAAATTAAAAAATTTAAATTAGGTAGGATAAAAATTACACTAAAATAATTACATATTAAATATTTCTCTTATTTCTTAATCATATTGAACAAATAGTCAATTAGTGCGGGTTCTAAAGTCATTACATTCTAGTTTAAGTGAATAGGTCTTGATTCATATGCGTCCAGTTTATGAAGTTTGTTCACATTTTTTAATAGTCTGCAATTAGTTTCAAGAGATGTAATGGTGTGTGGATCTTTATTATTTGGATCATAAATGTGGGCTGCAATTACTTTCTCTGCCTCTTTCTTTTTATTGATATAAGATGTTCGTTAAATCTTGTTTGAGTCGCTTTCTTCGTTGTCCAATATATTTGTTGTCATAGTTGGTGCAAGAGATTTCATAAATGCCACTGCATCGATTAGGTGATGTATGGTCTTAGGTTGAACCCAAACGGTATTTAGGTTTGTTGTTGTTGGTTTGAACTATGGTCCTCTCAGCGTATGCATATGTATTGATCAAAAAGTGTTGGGGAGTAATTCCGTAGTTTTCAAAACGATAATCATCAAAACGATTATCATTAACGATATCGTTAATAATTTGCTTCACGTAACTTTGTCACTATCGTCTCGTCTATCGTTTTTAGTATAAGATAACTGAAATGTCAAAATGAACTCAACGAAAGATAATGCTTGTTCGATAACTAGAAAATGTTATTAAACTTGGTTTTTGTCTATGGGAAATTGTGAAAATTTGCAACAAATTGCTTTTTGCCAAACTGATCAATTATTTTGTGGTGTTTATTCTTAGGATCCGGCCACGCAATGACCGACGAGCGACTGAGCGATCGAGCGACGAGTCGCAGCGACGCAAAAAAATTTGAACACATGACATCGTATGGAGGTGGCCACATAAACCCTAAGCGACTGAGCGATTTTTTAAGCGACAGAGCGACGTCATTCTGTAATCAAATCTGTTTTAATTTTTCAGTCGATCGCTGAGCGACGTAGAAAAAAGATGTGTTCAATAAATACTGAAAGTTTAATTTCAGCTGTCCAAAGCCGTCCAGTGCTACGGCAGGACACCCACAAAGATTACAAAAATATAAAGAGGCTGGGATGCGACCCACACTGATAACTTCCCATCCCGTCTGTCGATTTGTCTTGCTTTTGTTTTTTTTTTGTTAAAGAATTTTTCTCAAAATTTTACTGAATGTTGACAACAATATTTTTTTAAAAGATAAAATGAATTCAAAGCCAATATCTCAAAGCTTTAAAAAGATACTTAAATCGAAAATCAATTTTTAACAACTTTTGTTCATTTTTTTTAGGTTTTTAATTTTTTGTAAACAAAACCGTCAATTCGATTTTTCTCAACATTGTACCAGTTGTTGAAAACGTTTTTCTTCGTTGTACAAAATTGTTTTGGAGATAAAATCATTTTTTGTTCGTAAAATTTGCGAGGTGACAAATTTTTTTTTTCAGTTTTTTTTTTTATTTATAACCGTTTATTGAAATGTTTTCCAAAAAATATTTGTTTGGTATCACGTTACAAAATATAATACAAAATTTAATTCAAGTCTCTAGCATTATTGGTTCGTGAGATATTTCGGGTTAACCAAAATGTTCACCTTTTTTTAAATTGCTATGGTAAAAAAAACACAAACGCATTTTTTTTGACAGTCCTTTCTGCATTATTATCTGTATAACGAAATTTATTTGAAGTCGATATCTCTACTATTTCTTGAGCTATGGACGACGAAAAAAACGTCGCGAACGTACGGATGTACGGACGTACAAACTTACGTACACACGCACACACAGACATCTCTCTAAAAATCTTTTATTTCGACTCTAGGGACCTTGAAACGTCGAGAAATGTCAAAATTTTCAATTCGACAAATCGGACCGATTACAATAACTTTCTATGGAAAGTTAAAAATGTCACCGATAAAGAGTGGGAAAAAGTTGGACAAATTTGTAATTGTTGTAGTAAGTTTTTATTTATTTAATCTTTAATTACAAATAGTGTCTTTTGTTCAAAAGATGGTACTGACATACGACAATATTGCCAAAATCAATCACCATAATTTTCCCTTTCACGATTTATGTGGTGTACAGTACACCAAATCTACGTATTCTCGATCTTATTACAGATCTATAAATATGAACGCGACTTTCAACGTCGTTCAGTCGCTCATTGCGTGGCCGAAGCCTTACTGTTTTTATTTTTTGCCGCCGTTGATGTAACTATAATTTCAACATGTAAGTTATTTATGTCCGAAACTATTTTGGATAGTATGCTTCGTGCAAGAGCATTAGTACCCCCCGCCACTCGAAAGTTTTAATAGTTACGGCAAACCGTCTGGCTAATTTATTGTTTCCAATATCTTTATAATGACCTCTTTTGAAAAACTTTGAACAAAACTATAATGTTTTAAATTATTTTACGACAAGTGGGAAAGAAAAAACAAAAATGCTTACATATATGTATATATGTAGGTTGGGAGACATAGAGGGTCTGATTTATCTCTTAATTGTCTCCATAACCGTATTCATTTAATTTTTTTTTCTGAGTTTTCATTTTCACTTTGTAACAAAACTCAATTACGACGTAACATTTTTATTTCAATTTGCTATTTGGAAATTAATGACAGACGATACCTATTTAGCTATCGTGCAAACGCTAATGTTTTGACGATATCACTTTGACGATTATCGTCTTACGTGAAATGAGACTATCTTCAAAACGCTATCTATTGACGATAATCGTTTTACGGAATGACCCCCCTGATGTTTTTTCGTTTAAGCTTTACTGAATGTTTTTTGACTAAATGTTTTTATTATAGATTTGTAATACCAATTAACATTGCCTATGTGTAATATTTGGTGGTACTCTTTCATATAATTCTCAATCGATATAGGTAGACTGCATAATCTATGCACCATTAAATGAAAAACAACAAGTTTTTGGCTATATAGGCAATATGAATCTATAGTTACGTAGCGATCTGTTGATGTAGATTTCCTGTATACACTAAATTCTATTTCCTTAATATTTCGTTTAACTCCCAAGTCAAGGAAAGGTAAAGTGTCATCTGCTTGATCTTATTTCTCATGAGTTAATTGAATGCAGGGAAATCTGTTGTTGATAAACTATACGTAAATGATAATCAAACCTATGCGTATATTAAACAGACATTTATTTATTTGGCATTAACAGATAATTACCAAAAATATATTAAATTTAATAATCTAAAATGTTAAAAATTATCGGAATCTGATTATATTTGCAAAGCTAACACTCATTATTCAAATGCTTATAATCCTGTTTGTGAAGTATTACTTTTATCAAACATAATAAATATCCTAAAAATTGTGACACGAAGATTTTTAATTAAAATTTTGAACTCTAATAATTCGAAAATAGTACTAACAGAATCGAAACAAATAACTTTCCCTTGTGAATGCAGTGATAGAATTTATAACGATATTATAACAGACACGGCTTTATTAACTATAAATAAGAATTGTGAGGCTTACATAGGATCCAACTTTTTTAAAAACTGATACTTATATCTCTTTAAATTTTGCATCATAATAATTGTTGCGAAAATAAGTTATAAAACTTGTCTTATGAATATCTAACGTAAACTTAGATCACCTTAAATTAATAAAACGTATAATGGGTAAGAAATTCATTCAAACATTAATAAAATATCCTTTCTTTTTTCAATATAGGATTCCGGTTATTGTTAAAATAATACTTGATTCTTGAATGTTTAAAATGTTGTAAGAAAGCAAAAAACAAACTTCTTTTACTAATGATGACATTCGTACATCAAGAAATTGTCTTCCACGGATCATAAATAATTGTTGTCATAATATTGAACAACAAACAAATGAAACTAGATGAAGGGAATTCTTCAATAATGACAATCCATGAACCTGCAGAAAATTTATCCTTTAAAACTAGGAAAACAATTAGAAACGCAAGGAACAATTTTGGTTTAAATTATGACCTTAAGCTTTAAAATTGATTTTATCTTGAAAAAAAAAAAAAAAAAAATAAATACATTTTGTATGGGGGACGTGTTGCGAACTCAATAAATCCCTTTAATATTCAAAGTATTCATCCAAGATAAATACTTATACCTTGTTAAATTTTATGCACTACGTGAATAAATTCTTTATCATTAAATGCATACCAAATCATTATTCTCCATCCGCTAAATTATTTGTTTTTCTAAGAATCAAATTATCAAACACCATCATCAAATTAGCCCTTTAACAACTTTAAATAAATCACAAATTAGAGAACAATTTTTTTTTAAATTCATTTTGTATTAATTCTTTCTTAAACCTATCTTAAAGCTAGACAAAAATTCATAAAACTAGCCTAATTAACCGTAACTTACAACTAACTTATTGGTCCTAATTAGAGAACCATAAGCAAAGCAGTGTATTGAGCCTCACTCCAAGAAAATAATCATGATTGGAATATTAAATATAGAAAAAACAATTTAATTGCAATTTTTTGTTTACTGTGGGAGTGTAGGCGTAAATACGTAAAGTACACACGACTTTTTTTGAAAAAGTAGATATGAGTACAGGATTCAGTGCCCTGCGTATTTCCACGTACCTTGTCCGGCACTAGTTGTTCGTGTTATCACACCAACATCCCCTTTATTTGACTACATACTTGAAAACTTTATTTTTTATTTTTGTTGTTTGAACAAATCTTAAAAAGAAAGAATTAAAAGAGGAAAGCAAAAAGAAACGGAATTAACATAACCAAACTTTTGTGAGCTAACAAAAATACTTCTCTGTCTTTGAAATTGATAAACATAACACTTGCACTGAGAGGACCTGACACTGAGAGATTCTGACATGCGATGCGTAGTGCATCAAGTCAATAAGCAGCTCAGTCAATGCTCAATACTCTGTGGCGGTCGAAAAGTTTTTCATTATTAAGAAATAACCAACGACTAAGTTATTTTTATGATCGGTTGACGTCCGTTAAACACGTCACTCCACCGTGTAATAATCACTTTGTTGTTGTTTTATTCGAATGCTACACATGCTACATGTTCAAAATTTGCGATATTTCTGCAACTATTTACCAATTACAATGTTCGCTACATTTGGTAAAATTGGCAAACATTACAATGACAGAAGTTGTTCATGAAAAGCTTTCCTGTTATTTTTAAGTTTTTTTTCTTTTACGTTGCACAATATATTAGAAGGCAAAACGTTTAAAATTATTAAGTAATGTCCATTCACAGTATAGTTTTAGAAAGCATTGCGAGCTGTTTTGCTAAGATATAATGATGGCGATTGTTGATTTGGAAACAATGGTTTACAAAAAACGCAATGTTGTTTACGCATTCTTTCGTCATCGGATTTGTTTACTATTTAAAAATTCGGTAAATAATTTACTTTGCAAAAATAACGTACATAAGTAATCGTGTTTCGTTGAGGAAAGTATAATATAAAAAAACAATAGAATTTAGCAAAAGAGTGAAATGACATGTCTTATTTATACATTTTTATAATCAGGAAATTGAAGATATCTCGGATTTCTTAAATACCGTTACATTAAAATGAACTAAACTGTTGTGTAAAACGTTTACATTTTTAAAATCGGAGAATGAATGTGGATTGACCAGTTGTGGATGATTTCGTTTACTCGATTAAAACATTTTTTTGTTAAATGTTATGAAAAATTAGGTCAATTAACTATGCAAACATTTTTTTTTCATAATTTGTTCTGCTTTCCCTTTTAAAATTAAGTTGATTAGTTTCAATTTAAGAAATATTCTGCACAATTTTGTCAAAAAAAATTAAATTATGTGCTATGGACTTGTTTCTCACTCAATTTTTAATTGCAATTTTCCAAACCTCATTTTCAAATGATATAAACTCAATTCTTGTTAGTTTGTAGAAAAAAGTATTTAATTTAGCTATTTTTTCATTCTCAAACGTTTGATAATTCTTAACCAGATTTATCAAAGCTTTTATGGTAAATTATTCTGGTTTGGGTGATTCAATAAATTCATGCAAACCGAATGGAAGCCCATGAAAAAAATTCAAGTTACTTGAAAAATTATTGTAAGGAATATCAATAGATAGGTCTCGTGCACGTGATTAACATCTTGACAATTCAACTAAAAGGTGTAATCAATTTGACTCTTTTCAAGTCCTTTGCATGAATTATATACAGGTCTTGGTGAATTCATATCCAAGAACGACGAGACAAGACATGCTTTATAGAAACTACCAAGCAAGGTGTGACAAATAACGAGTCGAGTCCATATAACCATATAAATATTCATTCGAATAATGTGCAGGCTGAGTATCCGTGGCGTGATGCCAGAGGTCTTGGGTTCAGGCCCTGCCTATGTCATGTAAAGATTTTTTCACGGTTACTGCCTCTTGAAAGAAATTGACAAATCCTCCAAGACTAACTCTTGTCATAAAAAGTGCTTTCTCAAATAAGCCGTTCGGAATCGACTATAAACTGTAGGTCCCCTCCATCCCTGTCAACATTACTCGCACACAGGGATTATAGGCTGTTACGACACCTTGACTCTTCATTAGAAATGCAAATTATATACTAATCGATAGGAAATCAGACAAAGAATTTTGTTTGAGAAAAAAAATGAATTGCACATTTAGCTGCTTTTTTGTTCATTTATTCATTCAGCTTAATACAAGCAATAACTTAACATAACTTAACTTAACTTAACAGTAACTTTACATTTTTTTTTTTTGTTCTTGTTATCAGTTTACAACATTAAGTCATGTGGGCCCTAAGGCCCAAATAAAAGCTCTTTAATGTACAAGAACTAACAATTTTGACTTTTATAGACTTAAAATTAAAAGGGACGAGGAATTCGGACTCAAAAAGGGAAAAAGTAAAGGGTATCTTTCAGATGGGATTTGGAAATGTTGAAGTCGAAGACTAGCATAGCAGCGTTGCAGTGACGGAGAATTCTGGACATTGGTTCAAAGTGCCCGTAATCAGTGCGGTGATGGGGGATATAGAAAAGGGAGACTGATCGCAGATTTCGAGGGTCGGTGTTAAGATGAATATCACTCAGGAATGCCGGGGAATCTATATTGCCCATTAACAATTGATGAGCAAATAATATATCAGCGTTTTTGCGTCTAATATATAAGGGTTGCAAACCTATCAGTTTTAGTCGATCGGCATAAGGAGGCAAGTTGGATGTATCATCCCAGGGGAGGCCACGTAAGGCAAATCGAACTAAACGTCTTTGAACATTTTCAATTCTGAGTGAATGGTTTTCATAAAAGGGAGACCATACTTGGCATGCATATTCAAGATGAGGACGGACTAGGGAAATGTAAAGCGCTTTAGTTACATAGGGGTTGGAAAATTCTTTTGACCATCTCTTAATAAAACCGAGAGATCTATTAGCTTTATTAATAATTTCGTCAAAATGGGAATGGAAATTGAGGTGTTTGTCACACATCATACCAAGATCTCTAATAGAATCGACTACGTTGACGGCGTCATTAAGGAAGTAGGATACTCTATGAGATGGGATTTGTTTGCGCGAAAAGGTCATTTGTTTACATTTACCTACATTTAACTCTAGGAAATTATGCATGCACCAAACAAAAAAGATATTAAGATCATTTTGTAAAAGTAAGGAATCAGATGGAGTTGAAATAATCTTAAAAATTTTCTTATCATCCGCAAACATTAGGATATCTGAGTTTTTTAATTTAAGACAGACATCGATAACAGACAAGACGAAGAGAAGAGGGCCTAGGTGACTACCTTGTGGGACGCTAGAAGTTGCATGTATGGGACTGGAAATTGAGTTACGGAAGAGGACTCTATAAGTTCTATTGGCAAGGTAGGAGCCTATCCAGTTTATAAACATAGATGGAAAGCCTAGGGCTCTAAGTTTGGGATAAATTATCTTATGGGATATTTTATCAAAGGCTTTGCTGTAATCAGTGTATTCAACATCAACTTCATTACCATTCTCAAGGGCTGACAAAACTTTTGATACAAGGTGTCTCAAAAGTAAGTTCACATTTGCTTATCTTATTACGCGAAAGCAACTATTCTGAGGGGCGCGGGGGGTATGTCAGTCGGTAGTCTGGCTCTTGGGAATTTAGTCGCTATGGAGCGTTTCTCTGGTGCGGACCGTGCGTTGTGCGTACGTGAGTTTTACAAAAACGGTAATTCGGCGTAGAAAATTCTGCAGTATTCGACATATTCGTCACTTAAATGATGCGCCTAGCACTCGACTCATTGCAAAAACGGTTGAGAAGTTTGAAGAGACTGGGTCAACTCCGGAGAAACCAAAATCTGGGCGGCCAAGAACATCAAGAACAGCCGAAAACGTGGACAGTGTTACTCAGTCTATTCGAGATGATCCAAACCTCTCGATTCGGAAGCGTGCTGTTGCTTTAAATGTGCACAGATCTTCATTATGCCGCATTTTACACAAAGATTTAAAGCTGCACCCGTACAAAATTCAGTTAGTGCAAGAACTGAAGCCTCAAGATGCTGGTCTTGCCTTTGTAAATCAGATGATTGAGCGCTTTCCAACGTTCACCAACATCTTGTTTTCCGATGAATCCCATTTTCACCTGAATGGGTATGTAAACAAGCAAAATTGTCGTTACTGGAGTGCAACCAACCCAAAACAAAAACATCAGAAACCGCTACATTCACCCAAAGTCACCGTATGGGCAGCGATGTCAGCGCGAGGAATTGTCGGCCCTTACTTTTTTGAAGATGGAAGGGGACGCACACACAGTGAATTCAGAGCGTTAGGTGGAGATGTTAGACGAGTTTTTCGTACCCCAACTGCAAAACTTTCCTGGTTACAACCAAAGAACATGGTTCCAGCAGGATGGAGCAACTTCACACACGTCCAACAGATCTCTGCCTCGAGTTCGAGAAATGTTTCCGAACAAATTAATCTCCAGGCGAGGTGACATAAATTGGCCTCCACGGAGTCCCGACTTAACGCCTATGGATTTTTTCCTGTGGGGTTATGTCAAATCAAAAGTTTACGCTAATAAACCGACTTCCCTGGCACAATTAAAAGAAAATATCCGTCATGAAAGGCAGCCATCACGGAGACTACCTGCCGAGCTGTCATAGGCAATTTTAGTGCCCGACTAAATGAATGCCGAGAGCGCAACGGTTTACATTTGGACGATGTTATTTTTAAAAAATAAATTTCCAAAGAGTGTACTTCAATATAAAATAAACATTTTTTCAATAAAGCTAAGACTTTTCTTTTAAAAAAAGATTTAAATGTGAACTTTCCTTTGCGACACCTTGTATAAACTCAATTAAGTTAGTCGTAGTGGATCTACCTTTAAGAAAACCATGTTGAGCGGGGGAGAATAAGGGCTTGCAATGAAAATAAACGGAATCATAAACTAGGCTTTCAAAAAGTTTTGGGGTGCATGAAAGTTTCGCAATAGGTCTATAATTTTTAATTTCAGTTGTATTGCCTTGTTTATGAAGGGGAAATATAAATGAATCTTTCCATATATGAGGAAACACACCTTGGGAAAGAAAAAGTTCAAAGAGTGCAGTTAGAGGCTTTGACAAAGAATGCATACATTTTTTTAGAACAACTGATGGGACGCCATCAGGACCAGGGCTAAAGTTTTCTTTGAGGCTTACGATTTTGGCAAGTACCATTTCTTCAGTTATTGTAAAAGATGAAAGACAGGTTTGAGTGCAACCATCTAAATAACTAAAGTAGTGAGGATCAGGATCATGAAGGTGTTCAATATACGATTTGCTAAAATATTTAGCAAATAGATTTGATATGGTTGTTGGATCTGAGGAGAAATCCATCAGATTTTCGTTTGACATTTATAAACTTGAAAAATGTCCTTGCATCAGAAAGAAGGTTATTTTCCATTTGGTTAAGGTATTGGTTACATAGAGATTTCCTTAATTCAGAGAAAGAATTATAGGCGAGAAGATAGTTGTTGTGGTCGGTATCAGAATTGGACTGTAAAAAGATCTTCCAAAGCTTGTTACGGGTATTTTTGAGGCTACGGAGCTCTCTGTTGTACCAAGGGGGAGCAGAGGTGAAATCTTTTTTACGAGAGAACGGTACTGATTCTTCAATACAGTATGAGAGAATCAAATAAATCCAATTTGTAAGGGACTCTAGTGTTGAGTGGAGGGAATTTAATCCAAAGTCGGCTGAGCTAAGAAGATTGTTGAGTTTGGAGAAATCAGCTCTACGAAAATCATAACAGTAATTCTCCATTTCAAAAAAGTTGTTTTCAAATTCAATGGGGAAGGAGAGATTAAGGGGAGGATGATAGCGATCCAACGTAGAGAGAAGGTGAGGGCTCGCGGAGACAACACAGTTATCGCAATCAGATGAGAATATGAGATCGAGGTGCCTCCCCATAAAGTTTGCTACTCCATTTAGTTGAAAAAGACCACAATCAGACAGACGATCAATGAACAGCGATTCAAATTCAGAGGAGATGTTAGTTGGAAAGAAGGATGTCTGATCATCTGAGGTGGACCAATTGAGATGGGGAAGATTGAAGTCGCCAAGAACGATGATCAAATCATTCGGTTGCACTTGTTCAAGCAGATAATCGAATGGCATTAACAGCAGCTTGGTATGCTTTAATTTGTTGGACAAAAGACAAAAGGACAAAAAGACAAAACTTAGAGAGTGTAACCTTAGCTGATACACCTTTAAATTCGATTGAAGTAGGAATATGGAGTAATGAACTTTCAAAATTACTATTGATAGCTAAAAGCACACCACGGCCATGTGTATTACTCGCACACTCCACGACATCCATTCGATAGATGGAATAGTCGCTAGTGAAGAGGTCGGTACTAAGGATATCGGGTGTGAGGTTGGTTTCGGTAAGGGCAAAGATGTCATAAGGAAGGTTTTGGGAGCTATTAAAGACGGCAGACGTTTTAGACCTTAACCCTCTTAAATTTGATAGTAAAGGCTAAGACATTTAGGTTTAGTGGTCTTCAGGTTAGGAGCGATAGTATTTCTTCATATCTGCACGGGATTTTTGGATATGAGATAATCGTTTTGAAGAGATAAAGGACGCAAAAGAGGTTAGGTCTCCTCTAACTTTTAAAAAAGAAATTTCAAGACCATCATGAAATATCAGGAATATTTCCATAAGTGCATCACGTTTGGTAGGGAGGCCTTCTTGGGAGATTAAAACCTTTATGTTTTATTTGTTTACCTTCAAAGCAAACAGAATGTATTTTGTCGTGCAGGAAAGCTAGGTAAAGACGAACATTATTGTAGATTTTGTGGTCTCTAAGACCGGACATTACATACTGATCATTAGTATTGGCCTCAGATAAATGTTTAGTTAACTTAACATTTGGAGGGATCATTGGGTTAAGGAATCCTTGTGGTTCTTGGGAAACTGATGAAGAAGAAGCAGGGTTAAGGGTGTGAGAATGGATGAAATTTGGATACTCGGGTGTTTTGGCAGGAGGATCAACCATCGGCGGGCGAAACCCAAGACCCGGATGAGAAGAGTTAAAAGAAACTCGTTTGGATGGAGGCTTTATAGAGGTAGGAGAAGTTTTCCGTTTAAGGGGCGAAAGTTGGTTAGAGAGAGAAAAGTTTGGAAAGATTTGTGTTTTAAGAGTCCAGTTAGTTTCAATATTTTTGTTTGGGATTAGGTTTGGGATTAGATTGGGGAATAGGTTTGGGATTACGTTTGGGTTTGTTAGACTTAATTAAATTATTATTGCTACTCATTTTGGAAAGCCGCATTCGACCAAGTCGTATATATCCTCTTTGGTGATAAAACATCCAGTTATATTTGGAGGGAATCAGGAACTTGAATCTTCTTCCAGACAATTGAAGACATTCGCAGATATTGACACAGAATTCTCGTTTAAAATAGGAGCGAATCCATGTAACATCAGCATATTCGGGACAATTATTTAGCACGAACCATGTGTTGTTAGCGGATTCAAGCCTGCTGAGTCTCAAATTCCAATCGGATAGCTTCCAGGAATGGCCACATTTGTAGATTACTTCTTCTTCCGCAATGATATTTACTGAGGTGGGTTGTTGCAGAGGGTCCGCACCCAGGTCTGCCGTATGGATTTCATCACGAATTGATACGTTCCCGATATCACACGACGGTATGCCGGGTTGATTATTGACGTCGTAGAGAAGCGATTCAATTTTCTGCGATTGGACATTAAGGCTTTCAAGTTCACGTTGCACACTCGTAAATTTTTGTTCTTGATTACTTACATCGTAAGCAATAGATATGAGTGCAGTTGAAACCCGAGAAAGCATACAATTAATGTTTTCAAATTCGTTAACGAGTCTAACGTTTGTAACATCACTCAATTGATTGGAAGAGGGGGAGAGCCGGGATGACGAACTTTGAAAACAGCAATCAATATCCGATTTCAGTAGGTTTAACTGGTCAGACAAGTTTTTTTTAAATCGTTTGCCGAACAAGTCAACACCTTTAATTTATCGTCAATGTCTAAACGAAGAGAATTCAATCCACTGATTACGTCACAGTATTGTTTTTCCAGAGAACGTATCGTGGAAAGGCACTGGGGGGGACGATTGTTAACATTGGATGTTTGAGTCTTCAACACTATTGCAGACGTGATCAAATTTCTTAGAGAGATTAAAAATTTGATCTTGGCAAACGGAATTTTCATTATACAGGGATTCCTTTAGACATTGAATTGCAATCATAATATCCGACACGGATATTTTATTGCATTCATCACAATAAAACGCAAAATTGCGTAGATAGTCTTTCAGGTATACACTTGCCTTTCTGGCCAAGCCAGCACAAGAGGGGTGAAGGTATTTCCCACACAGGCCACTGCACTTCAACAGTCAAATTGATACCTAAAAAGCTGTCACAACAAAAATGTGATAGTCATTTTCAAACAAATATTTTTATTCCGAATAGAGCTACCAGACGTTTACATAAACTAGTGGAACATTTTATTAGTTAGCTTTTTTAATTAAAAAAACACATTCTTGTGACCAACAAAGCTTACGACATTCGAAAAAAACAAGAAAAGTAAGAATGTTATTCAAACACAGCCAATATGATACTTTTATTAAAATATTTTATAGAAATCATTTTAAAATTTCACCATATACATACATATATATATTATATAAAAAAAAAACGAATTAATATGAATCATATCATAATGATGAATTTTTAGACAATTTTTAAAAGTGTAATTTGATTTCTATTTTATGTTTTTTAATGAAGTTGTAAATTTCGACAATGTTTTCATGACTTGGGTTTTCTAAGGCTCTGTTGGATGATAATGATTGTCGTTGGTAAGATGTGGAAAGCTGTTGATGTAATGTTAAGGATAGGCAGGTGTTAGGATCCAAAATGTGGTTTATATCGATCTGCGATTTGCATGTTGGACATAACGGTGGGTTGTTGGACATAACGGTGGGTTTTCTTTGCGAAGGTGTTGGTGGGTGTTAATGGTATGACCAAGACGCAATCTTATGAAACAATAATTGGTTTCGAGGTAGTTAAAGGAAATATAGGTTGGAGTTTTTCGGAGTTCACGGTGCCAGCGATGATTGTAATTGTTCTAGTTTTAAACGCATGCTTTTGAATGATGTGTAGCAGATCCGGTCGGGTGTCTAGTACAAAATTATAAGTTAGTATGCGATATGCTTGAATAGATGCCATTGCGGCTGGGTGCCCACATTAGTTTTATTTTGTTTTTGTTAATAGTAATATAATCTCGAATTCTTGTTATAACTGCTTTAATCACCTATAGGCTGCCGGAAGCTATAACAAATTTGCTGTAATTAATGTACAAGATGTTATGGTCTTAAATATTGATGTTTTGCTGTCAAGAAGTCCTGAGCACAATTGTTGTGCGTTGATGTGCTGTGCATTGTTTTCGATCCATAGGAAAAGGCAAATTTCAATCCCTCTTTTCTCAAATCAGATAATATGTTAAGGAAGCTTTGGCAAATACGTTTTCCGGAGTGTTGTTTTTGTTGTAGTTTGCCAATTGTATGATAAAAGAGTTGGCTTGTAACGACCATGGTGGATATTTTGAAATATAATGCCCGATTTTTTTAATAGTAAATCCTAATTCACACGCCGCATTAATAAAGAGGGATATAGCTGAGGGAATTCATTTAATGTACATCCTTTTCAGAGCAATAGCAACATATCTGTCAATTGTAGATCCATTGGAGAAAGAAAGTTTTACGTAGAGTCTAGTTCTAGTTGATGCGATCCGTTCTTCTATAGAGGGTGAGCCAGCCTCTACTAGTATGTTTTTGATGTTACTTTTTGGGAAAGCATTAATACTTTTGCGAACGCTTTGATGATGTGTTAGCTTACTGATGGGATAAAAAGCCCGTAGTCAATCTTACTTAAAATATATGATTTTGTTATATATTTTTTTTTTTTTATAGTAAGCGCACACTTAAGGGGATATTACTACCCTTATTATGTAAAGACACAGTGAGCACTAGGAAAGGGAGAGAGGGGTTGAAAGAAGGTGTCGGTGTACATTGGTTTTGAATTCCTGAATATTGCAATGGCTGGGAAAGACAGAGTGTGGTAAGGAATTCCACATTCGCGTAGTATGGCTAAAAAACGAATCTCTATACTTGACGGTACGACCGAAGTTGGGCTCGAGGGTATACTGATGAGCATTCCTAGAAGCGCGAGTATTACGGTTGAACTGTTTAAGGGGAGGAATGCAGCTGGCTATTTCGCTAGAGCATAAACCGTTAAAATAACGGTAAAAGAGGGTGAGACAGGAAACTTTACGACGATGTTCGAGCGACGTAAATGATCCTATGATGGTATTATCACCAATCAATCTAAATGCCCTACGTTCAATACTGTCTAAGGGGCTTAAGTAAGTTGCAGGAGCACCAGCCCAGATATGGGAGTTATACTCAAGCTTTGGACGTATATAAGTCTTGTAAATAACAGCCAGATCAGAGGGTGAGAAAAACTTCTTGCATCGCCTTAGAAAACCCAAAAATCTTGCGGCATTTTTGGCGACATCGCGTATGTGTTCGTTCCACAACAGGTGGTTGGTGATACACATACCGAGAATATCGAGATGTTCAGTCTCCTCGATATAACCTAACGTATTTACATGCAAATTTCATTTTTTACTTGCTAGGCAGTTAACTACATACATTTAAACTTTTATTCAATCTTTTTTAAATCCAGGCAGTAAGATTTCCAATTGTATTTACTGTTAAAAAATAACTCCTAAAATACTTAAGTTGTCAACGCTATTCAAATTTAAATTGTTCAAACCAAAATTGTTTTTTATCACAAGATGTCGTTCGACAGATATGTGATGTTTCACATTTATCAATTGAAAGCTTAGCTCCAGATTAAGAACACCAAAGTAAGTTTGGTTGCTTATTCAGAAAAGTCTATTTAGTACCACATATCATACTTAATACACAATGATTTTGAAAATGTATAAACAAGTGTGATCTTTTTTTTAAATACACGCATTGAATTTATTTTTAAAGCTGATTCGGGTGCAATCACCAGAAGGAATAAAAAGATTTGAAATTGGAATGGATACCACTATAAAAGATCTTTACGAAACGATACAAAAATCAATGGGAATTGATGGAGAATTTGGTCTATTTAAAGAACGAAACTTTACCAAAGAGGTTAGTATTTTTAATAGTCTTTTTTAATTTAAATTAAGTGATTTACTGTTCCAGTTAAGTTCGAATTTCTCACAACAAACAATTAGTTTATTCAATTTTAATCATGGTGACATGATTTACCTGAAACCAATGGCTGCGACAACAAGGGTAGGTGCTAGAATATTGTAAAAATAAAAAATGGAAATTTAGTTGTACAAATTAATAGAGACCCAGTGCAAGTACCCTGCCTCAAACTTTTAATGATGGAAGCAATTCTAATGCAACATTAAATCCAAAAAAGAACGTCGAAATAAAAGAAGACGATGTTGATCTTACACTAGCTAAAGAAGATGGTAGAATACAACGTGGTCGCGACAGTAAATTGTAAGCAAAATGAATAATTATTTACAAATAAGTAACTTTTTGTTTAATTTTCAATAGATGTCGCCATAATATGAATGGATGTTGTGTACACTGTTCTCCAATAGAACCATACGATGATACATACCTTAAAGAACAAAACATCAAACATTTGTCTTTTCATTCATATATAAGAAAGCAGACGTCTGGGGTTGATCGCGGAAAATACATCACTATTGATGATATAAGTTGTAAAATAAAACCAGGTTGTAGGGAACATCCGCCTTGGCCTAAAGGAATCTGTTCAAAATGTCAGCCATCAGCTATAACTTTGAATAGGCAAATTTATCGTCATGTTGATAATGTAATGTTTGAAAACACAACAATTGTAGAGCGTTTTCTTAATTATTGGCGTGCTACTGGCCATCAGAGAATGGGGTTTTTATATGGTATTTATGAATCTCACACTGATGTGCCTCTCGGTATAAGAGCAAAAGTAGCTGCTATTTACGAACCACCTCAAGAATCGACTAGGAACTCCATTAAGTTACTGAAGGATGAAAGTATGGAGGACGTTGATGCTGTTGCCAAAGCTTTGGGATTGCAAAAAGTAATTATATTTAAAAAAAATAATTATGAAAAATCATAGTGACAATACGTGTTATTTAGATTGGTTGGATTTTTACTGATCTTATAGCTGAAGATCCTGCAGTTGGTACTGTAAAACATATTCGAGGCATTGAGACTCACTTTCTTACAGCACAAGAATGCATAATGGCTGGCCAGTTGCAGAATAATCATCCAAATCCTTGCAAATATTCGTCAAATGGTGTTTTTGGATCAAAGTTTATAACTATTTGTGTTACTGGTAATAAGATTGTATGCAACCGCTTAAGTAAATGTTGTGATTGTGATTCAATTTTGTTTGCCATAAAAAAGGTGATCATTCAAAACAAGTACATATGGAAGGCTACGCTGTTTCTGCCCAATGTATGGCTTTGGTAAGAGATGATTGTTTAGTACCAACTAAAGATGCACCCGAACTCGGTTATATACGTGAATCTACAGATAAGCAGTATGTCCCTGATGTTTACTATAAGGTGAGTCGTTTTTATTATATTCATACATAACTCATAAACGGGTTTAAGGTTTAATACAATATATATGAGCAAAAAAAGTTATTATTATATCGATATATTTCAATTTAGTCACATAGTTATAAGTCGTGTTTTATTGGCAAGTGAATACGCTGCATCACAAAATTTAATACGAAGAACATACAGTTGACAGTAAAAATCTTTAAGTGAAGATAGAGCAGTAAGGAGGTGCCAAAATAAATAAATATTGGTGTGTTTCTTTTTTCTATTTTGTGCTCCGTCTGTACTAGACTCTATTTTTAATGTTCCGTTTTTGTTACTTTCACATTAATTTATAGCAATGTAATGACAATACAAATTTGAACATCAAGTATAACTCCTTCCATAAATATAAATTGAAAAAAAGATAGTAAATAACAAACTATGCGCTTTGCGTATTTTCTTACTGAATTCATAAGAAATTTTAAAATATTTTATAAATAACTAAAAGATATGAACTTTGCATATCTTGTTGTAATAATAACCTTTTTCTAAGTTCTGATCTCTATTTATAGGTATTTTTCAGTTCTTCTTAGAACAAAGATTTTGTTTATTTGTGATAAATGGTTAAGGTTTTCTTTATAATTAAAAAACACCATAAAAGAATCTTAAAATTTCAAAAACACAATATTTTGTCTCTGCGAAAATTAGTCGCTTGTGGGTTTCTGTTTCTGTCGACATACTCTTGACCAAAAGTAGTTAAATTCTCCATAGCAAATAAAGTAACATTTATTGCTATTAAGATAAATATGCTGAGATGTACTTTTTTTATCTGCTGCCACCAGCATTCCTGTTGGATCATGCTGGTGTTGTTATCATATTGCAGAATATTGAAATGCAGGTTATTGGCGATGGTATAAATAAGCTTACAATACTCCGATCTTGGTCTTTTCAAAATAACATTTCGTGCAGTCTTTTGTTTCTCTCGACCAACACGGTAAGGACCAGAATCTTAATTAAATAGAAAAACAAGATGAATAAATTTAAATAAAGACATTTAAAATTTTTCTTTTAATTGGGAAAATAAAATATTTGTTTTAATTAACTGGTGAACGAACCCATATCTGGAGCAGTCAAAAATGGGTTCCCTAAAAAAACGTGTTTGTAAAAAAAAATAAAAAATTGATGTATTTGTATTACAAAGTACATGTTAAACAAAATATGTGGTAATAAAAATTAAAAAGTGAAAAGACCGAAAGAAGAGAAGAATAATAAAAAGGAGGAAAAATGTTGAATGAATGGTGGTACATTAAAGAAATTAACTTGCACTTTTAAGATTTTAATCGAAAACCAAAAACTGTAAAAACCAATACAAATAAAACCTGAAAAATAAAGGAAAAAAAGACAGACAAGTGGTGAAATAAAAGAAAGACAGAATAAACTTTATATCACCTGTAAAACATATAGTACTGCGGAACTAATATCTACAAATGGAATAAAAGGTAGATAAACTATAAACCATCTGTCCCACTTTATGTCTAATCTAGAAAATAATGATATTGTAAACATTAAAGAACTAAAACAAGCTATTAGAATCATGTCATATAACGTACACGGTTTAGAGAACAAAATTCTACTCACTCACTTTTTCAGTTATATAACATCACACGAGATATTTGTACTTATAGAAACACATTTACAAGACGATAAAATAAATCAGTCAAATACTTCCACACATATTGGAGACCAGCAACGCGAAGTAGCCGGTTTGGAAGAGCAAGGTGGGGGAATGGTTTATGGAATCAAAAAGAGCCTGATCAAAGATGATAGACGTCATGAATTTATAAGCGGCGAAAGCGTTGACATAATTAATATAAAAATTGATGGCAAAGTTTTAACTCTTTTACCAATGTACCTAAGAACGGCAAACTGGCAAAATGATCTCGAGGCAGTTAAATCCTTTCTTAATGAAAATACTTTTGAAAATCTCATAGTTATGGGTGATATGCATGTAAGAATGGGTAATTTACAGCAAGATATCGAGGATTTTTATAAATCAAGATTTACTGCTGGACTCGAAATACGCCGTTCTAAAGATATCACTATTAATACAAAAGGGAGGAGTTTTTGGAGTTTTGCAACGACAAAGGGCTCATTATTCTTAATGGCAGAACAAAAGGAGACGAAGAAGGGAATCTAACTTACGTTAGTAATATAGGAGAATCGGTAAATGATATTTGTGCGGTTTCACAGGATATGCTGATGTTTGTCGAACGGTTTAATGTAGAAAATGCTATATGGTCGGATCACTTACCAATAAAATTGAGCTTTCAGAAAAACAACACTGAAAGCGGAACCTGCCCCAACAATCTTTTGCCGAAACTCAAATGGAATGAGACCAAAAAAGCAGACTACCAAATAAATCTAAATTTAAATCTTCAGCAAGTCAAGATCGAAAAAGAAACAATCGATTTAGCAGACTTAACCAACATAATAAAGTTGTCTGCACCCCTTCAAAACAACAATTCAAAAACTTTCAACCCGAAAAACAAGTGGTACAATTCCGAATGTGAAATCGCACGAAGAAAAGCTTTCAAATCCCTCAATGCATTTCGCAAATCAAAAAGTCAAGAGACTAAACTATGCTATTGGAAATCTCAACAAGACTATAAAAACAACAAAAAGAATTAAAATTAATACAGTTCGAGACAGCAGAGACTGGTGGCGCCTAGCCAAGGAGATAAAAAACCAAGACCAAAAAGTGATGGCTGACATAACTGCTTTAGAATTTCAAGCATGTTTCAGAGACCTTCGAAATCCAAGGCAGGAAATGAGCAGACACTTTGTGTAGCGAACTTCGTGGAGGACTTAACAATTCAACATTAGATATGCCATTTTGTGTTGGTGAATTAAGGAATATGCTGAGAAACGTTAAGCTCAATAAGGCGCCAGGAGAAGATAGGATTCCATATGAGTTCATAATAAATGCTACAGATACTTTTTTGGAACAACTCGCAACGACATACAGCAAAATATTAGAAGAATGCAGGGTAGAAGAAACTTTCACTAAATCTGTGATATTTCCAATTTTCAAAAAGGGCGATACATATGATCCAAGCAATTACAGGGGAATTTCGTTCATGAATTGTATAGCAAAATTCATGATGGGAGTCCTTAATGAAAGGTTGTATAATTGGGTGGAACAAAATAATATATTAAGGGGGTATTCTAGTGTAGAATTTTGAAAAAATCAAAAATTTTTTTTTCATATTTCCAAAGTTTAGACATTCAAGAATATGAGTTTAAAAGGATTTTTTAATATTCCTATTATTTCACAAGTTAATTGAAGGTCATAGAAACTGGTTTTGAAGGTCATAGAAACTGTTTTGTCCTTTTAGTTTCATTTTAAGTTACTTTTGTGGCAACCTTTATACTGAGTGGAAGTGCTATAGCTCTGACAACGTGTCAGCAGGAATCGCTGATTAAAAATATGCACATACGTATTCTGTATCATTCTATAAGTAAAATTGTCGAAAACTTGTCTCAAAACTCTGAACGCGTTTTTCTCGAAACTACTTTTTTCGAGCTGGCGATAAGGATATATCGAGTTCTAGACCGATTTACTTCAAATTTGGAGAGGATGTTCTTTATACATCTTTATACTTCTCATTAAGTATTTTTAAAAAATTCGGAATTGTTGAAAAATATACAACAAGAACATTTTTTTTTTCAAACTGCTGTTATTTTGTTAAACATTTTTTTTTAACTTATCCAAGGGTGAAACAATAGCGACATCTATAATAATTAAGAATCCGTCTGGTTTTTGTTTTTCAGATCACCAGGAGGGTTGGTAGGATGCACGCCAGGACACCCTCTTTTATTTAGACCCCCCACTTTGACTGCTTGTAACTTTGTTAATTTAAATTTTTTTTTTATTAATTTTTGTATGTATGAACAACAAATCAATAAACAAATGATAAAAAAATTTATACTAAAAATATTTTTTGTTTCCTTTATACAACGCTTCAAAAACCGGGCGAAATTCATGTCTCTACACTAGAATACCCCCTTAACAGAATATCAGGCTGGCTTTAGAAAGAAATATTCTACAGTGGATAATATCTATAACTTGTCGTCTATTGTACACATTAAGCTGGCTGAAAAAAAGGAAGTATGCTTTTTTCGTGGACTTAAAGGCGGCTTTTGATAAAATCTCCAGACAACTATTAATGCTCTGCCGTCGGGGTGACTTCCTGACCACTTAAAAATCTCATAGTTGCGAAGCACCAACAAGCCTCGGATACGGACGGATTTACTGTTGACAACCTAAGCAAACGATTTAAGGACAACGAACTTCGGATATGCACGTGGAATGTTAGGTCCCTTAACAGACCACGTGCAGCCGAAGAATTAGCGGAGGCCCTAAACTGCTATAAAGCAGACATCACCGCCATCCAGGAAATACGATGGGATGGGCCGGGCAAAAAGAGGATGAAAAACTGCGATATTTACTATGGTGACTGCTACCGAGAAAACCAACAGCGCTTATTTGGATGCGGCTTTGTCATTGGAGCCAGACTTAGGTAACAAGTCTTGAGCTATAGGTGCATCAACGAGCGCCTCATGACCATCCGCATCAAGGCTAAATTCGGCAACATTGGCCTGATATGCGCGCACGCCCCCACAGAAGAGAAGGATGACAACACCAAAGATATGTTCTTCGAGCTCTTAGACAAAACATATGAGCAGTGTCCTAGCTACGATATTAAAATTGTCCTGGGCGATTTTAATGCCAAGCTAGGAAGGGAAGACATCTTTGGTGAAATAATCGGGAAAAACAGCCTACACGACAACACTTCCGACAACGGATTCAGGCTCATAGATTTTGCTGCGGGGCGAAACGTCATGGTAGCCAGTACGCGTTTTCCACACCTCAACATCCACAAAGGAACTTGGAGATCTCCAGATCAATCTACCGTCAACCAGATTGACCATATTGCGATCCACGCCAGACACGCTTCCAGCATCACGGATGTCAGAACTTTCCGAGGAGCTAACATCGACTCGGACCACTACCTTGTTGTAGCCAAGGTAGCACTTCGGGGTTCCAGGCCCAAGGCAAAACAGGGAGATGCTGGGAGAAGGTACAACGTCGAACGGCTACAATCGCAAGAGATCGCCAAATCCTTCTCCGACGAGTTACAAGTAACCTCTCTCGAAGTTCTGTGCCGCCAACACAATGTATAGAAAACCAGTGGCAACATTGCCAAGATGTACTCAGAGAAGCCGCCTCTGACGTGCTGGGTTTCAAGCAACCACCAACAAGGAACCCCTGGTTTGATGAGGAATGTCGGCAGGCAAATGCAGCCAAACAACAGGCACGCAAAGCGGCGCTGCATAAAAGAACGAGAGGTGCTCATGATCTCTATGAGCAGAAGAGGCGAGAGGAATACCGACTTCTCAGAAGGAAAAAGAGAGAGCATGAAAAGCGTGCGGTCGAAGATGTTGAGAGGTTTAAAAGCAGGAATGAAGTTCGAAAGTTTTATGAACAGGTGAAACGAAGTCCACAGATACATAAACCTAGAACCGAAGGCTGCAAAGACGAAAGTGGAAATATCATAGTGGAACCGCAGTCAATGCTGAGGATATGAAAGGACCACTTCTGCAGACTGTATAACGGCGACGACGAACCGAATTCCGCTGTCAGGCAGGATGATCCATTCAACATAGACGACGAAAGCCAACAATCCCGTCCTCCCGACTTAGACGAAGTAAAGATTGCTATATCTAAGCTGAAGTCTAACAAAGCCTCTGGAGCGGATCGCTTGAATGCCGAGCTCTTTAAAGATAGATAGATACATAGATAGATAGATACATAATTCGATTTATTAACATTCGTTTGTATACATATGTATATTGTTTACAAAAATAATTTAGTAAAATCGTTAAGGCTTGGCTATGCCGTCTGCCGATTGACTTCTGTTTGAAAATTAAAAATGTTTATCTAATTGAAGTTTTTTTTTTTTGTTTGAATTAGCATTTAGAATATAAATTAAATAAATTACTGTTTTAAAATGATTCGTTTATAATTTGATTGCGGAAAGACATTGCACATCGAAAATAATTTAATAATTGGTTTACGTTTCCTTCACAGTTGAGGAGGCCAACTATTTCTTCTGGTGACTTTGCATTGCTGCCGAGCAAATTTCTGCGTATTTCACATAAAATTGGACACTTTCCTATGAAATGGATTACATCTTCCCTTACTCTTAAGTTACAAAGGCTGCAGTAGATAGGCAGATCCTCCCGATGTGGTATATAATTAAGGCTTATCATTTCACCTCTCATTTTGAATATGAGCTCCTGTTTGTTCTCGTTTCGAAAGTAGTTACGTTCGCATAAATCGTGATTTAGATGGTTGTACGTAGATCTATACACCGAGGATGTAGCTTCATTAATAGCGTCGGCTCTCAGTTTTTCATCTAAATTTGCAATAAGATTCCGGAGGCCGTCATCGCAGAAATTACCATTTTCATCAACAACTCGAAAGTCTGTTCTACAGTAGGCAGCATGCTCTTCAAGCTTCTTATACCACAGATTTTTCTTCTCAATTGTTTTCAATGCCAGAATTTTTGGGAGTCTTTCATCTGGCATATTAAAAACTTTTTTGATATAATCAATATGACATTTAATATTTTTGATGAAGAGCGGTAGTAATCCTGTCTCAATTGAGATCATATAGTTTGGGGTGTTTTTCGGTAAACGAAAGCATCTTTTAATGAAAAACCTCTGAAGTTTTTCGACCGTTTCAAACGTCTCCCCTCCCCATACCTGTGCTGCATACATCATAATAGATTCCGCCACTGCAACAAAGACCTTATATTTAAAACTATGTGATATTGACTGGTTTGAGAAGCATTTCTTCCATGTTGCAGATATTGCACTTTTAGATTTAATCAGCTTTTCTTTAAGATGTGTTTCCATATTTAGATTGCTGGTTATGGTAAATCCTAGGTATTTGAAGGCTTTAACAATCTCCATTGGTTTTCTGTCATAGTGCCATTTCTCGTTCCTGGCTGTTCTACCAGAACCATTCCGGAATATCATCACCTTGGATTTGCTCAAATTAACTTTCAGATTCCATAACCGGCAATACATATTTAGTCGATTAATCATGAACTGTACGGTTTCGGGCGAGTAGGCAAACAATATGACGTCATCTGCAAAAAGCAAGGCTTTGATGAGTGTCCTCGATATTTCAATTCCACCAGGAAGAAAATCAATCAGGTCCTCTATGAACAAGGCAAAAAGATTTGGGCTTAAATTGCAACCTTGCTTGACTCCCATCTTCGATTCGAAACACTCCGACTTTTCGGCCCCATTCCATACCGCTGCCTTATTTTCGTCATAGATGCTTTCTAGTACCTGCCCAAATTTGTCTGACATCCCATAATTATAAAGCTTGAAGAATAGTGATCGGCGTTCAACGGTATCAAAGGCTGCCTTGAAATCGACAAAAAATACGTAGAGCTTCTTTTTTTGTTCAATAGAGGTTGCCGCTATGCTTTGCAGTACAAAAATATTGTCGATAGTCGAGTAGCCACTTCTAAAACCTGCCTGAAATTCTCCAAGCAACTTATTATCTTGAATCCAACGGGGCAATCGGTTATTTAATAATGTTGCGAATATCTTTTAGGTGGCTAATGATAATAATGATAATAATGATAATAATGATAATAATGATAATAATGATAATAATGATAATAATGATAATAATGATAATAATGATAATAATGATAATAATGATAATAATGATAATAATGATAATAATGATAATAATGATAATAATGATAATAATGATAATAATGATAATAATGATAATAATGATAATAATGATAATAATGATAATAATGATAATAATGATAATAATGATAATAATGATAATAATGATAATAATGATAATAATGATAATAATGATAATAATGATAATAATGATAATAATGATAATAATGATAATGATGATAATGATGATAATAATGATAATAATGATAATAATGATAATAATGATAATAATGATAATAATGATAATAATGATAAGAATGATAATGATAATTATGATAATAATGATAATGATAATGATAATGATAATAATAATGATAATAATGATAATAATGATAATAATGATAATAATGATAATAATGATAATAATGATAATAATGATAATAATGATAATAATGATAATAATGATAATGATAATAATGATAATAATGATAATCAGCCCTATCATGAATTCCATCGTAATCGGAAATTTTTACGAATCCCGAAAAACTGTATCATGACATCCGTTCGTAATGCAAAATTGTATGAGATTTTCCACTACGCACGGATTTCATGATACGGTTTTTCGGGATTCGTAAAAATTTCCGATTACGATGGAATTCATGATAGGGCTGAATAATGATAATAATGATAATAATGATACTAATAATAATAATGATAATAATGATAATAATGATAATGATAATAATGATAATAATGATAATAATGATAATAATGATAATAATGATAATAATGATAATAATGATAATAATGATAATAATGATAATAATGATAATAATGATAATAATGATAATAATGATAATAATGATAATAATGATAATAATGATAATAATGATAATAATGATAATAATGATAATAATGATAATAATGATAATAATGATAATAATGATAATGATGATAATAATGATAATAATGATAATAATGATAATAATAATAATAATACTAATAATAATAATAATAATAATAATAATAATAATAATAATAATAATGATAATAATGATAAGAATGATAAGAATGATAATGATAATTATGATAATAATGATAATAATGATAATAATGATAATAATGATAATAATGATAATAATGATAATAATGATAATAATGATAATAATGATAATAATGATAATAATGATAATAATGATAATAATAATAATAATGATAATAATGATAATAATGATAATAATGATAATAATGATAATAATGATAATAATGATAATAATGATAATAATGATAATAATGATAATGATGATAAAAATGATAATAATGGTAATAATGATAATAATGATAATAATGATAATAATGATAATAATGATAATAAGATAATAATGATAATAATGATAATAATGATAATAATGATAATAATGATAATAATGATAATAATTAAAATAATGATAATAATGATAATAATGATAATAATGATAATAATGATAATAATGATAATAATGATAATAATGATAATAATGATAATAATGATAATAATGATAATAATGATAATAATGATAATAATGATAATAATGATAATAATGATAATAATGATAATAATGATAATAATGATAATAATGATAGTAATGATATTAATGATAAAAATGATAATAATGATAATAATGATAATAATGATAATGATAATAATGATAATTATGATAATTATGATAATTATGATAATTATGATAATTATGATAATTATGATAATTATGATAATTATGATAATTTTGATAATTATGATAATTATGATAATTATGGTAATAATGATAATAATGATAATAATGATAATAATGATAATAATGATAATAATGATAATAATGATAATAATGATAATAATGATAATAATGATAATAATGATAATAATGATAAGAATGATAAGAATGATAAGAATGATAAGAATGATAAGAATGATAAGAATGATAAGAATGATAAGAATGATAAGAATGATAAGAATGATAATGATAATTATGATAATAATGATAATGATAATAATAATGATAATAA
Organism: Eupeodes luniger; assembly: GCA_951509635.1. Lineage (NCBI taxonomy): Eukaryota > Metazoa > Arthropoda > Insecta > Diptera > Syrphidae > Eupeodes > Eupeodes luniger. Next base: position 174,034,669 of record OX608073.1, on the reverse strand, counting down.
TGATAATAATGATAATAATGATAATAATGATAATAATGATAATAATGATAATAATGATAATAATGATAATAATGAAAATAATGATAATAATGATAATAATGATAATAATTATAATAATGATAATAATGATAATAATGATAATAATGATAATAATGGTAATAATGATAATAATGATAAAAATGATAATAATGATAAAATTGATAATAATGATAAAAATGATAATAATGATAATAATGATAATAATGATAATAATGATAATAATGATAATAATGATAATAATGATAATAATGATAATAATGATAATAATGATAATAATGATAATAATGATAATAATGATAATAATGATAATAATGATAATAATGATAATAATGATAATAATGATAATAATTAATAATGATAATAATGATAAGAATGATAAGAATGATAAGAATGATAATGATAATTATGATAATAATGATAATGATAATAATAATGATAATAATGATAATAATGATAATAATGATAATAATGATAATAATGATAATAATGATAATAATGATAATAATGATAATAATGATAATAATGAAAATAATGATAATAATGATAATAATGATAATAATGATAATAATGATAATAATGATAAGAATGATAATGATAATTATGATAATAATGATAATGATAATGATAATGATAATAATAATGATAATAATGATAATAATGATAATAATGATAATAATGATAATAATGATAATAATGATAATAATGATAATAATGATAATAATGATAATGATAATAATGATAATAATGATAATCAGCCCTATCATGAATTCCATCGTAATCGGAAATTTTTACGAATCCCGAAAAACTGTATCATGACATCCGTTCGTAATGCAAAATTGTATGAGATTTTCCACTACGCACGGATTTCATG